>CM038215.1:276460082-277192386 GCA_021442155.1 Cymbidium sinense | reverse complement strand
TGGGTCCATCACACACCATAGGGTCCATACATTAACTCAGATTAAATTAAACCCAATCTAATTTTTCCCAGTGGAGTTAAATCACACCCTTCTCCCTAGTGAGCCCCAAATCATATATAAACAAGTCAAGCAAATCAAATTCAAAACCAACCTCCTAATGGAGCAAAATTAAACCAACTCCCCAATAGAGTCTAAATCAAAGAAATCCAACCAAACTCTTATTCCAGATACATCCCCAAACAAATCTATGAAATCAAAATACAAATCCCAATCCCGGTGATAGCATGAACCTTTCCTAATGGAAGGTTAATATACTGATCCCCATGGACTGAGCCCATATCTTTAGGATATGCCTCACATCAATTAAAACAAATTAAATTAAAGTTGATTGATCTTAATCCTCAATGGATTATAGATTATCCCAGTGGATCTTCTTTCCATAAATCATATAATCAAATCAAATTCAAACCTTCCCCAATTTTTCTTCTTCTATGCCCACGTAGAGCCCTCACATGTCATGTCCAATGCATGTGTGATCCCTAACGGATCTCCCTCCATGTCCTTGACATGGAATTCTCATCAAATCTTATTTCTTCTCTTATGCACACCTTTAATACTTCAACCAAAAGCCTAACAATGTATTCATTCAAATTACATCATCTTAACATTGGAATCAACATTTTATGATTTGTGATGGTGCAAGCTCAAATTAACTATAATATCATGATAAACATATTATAATGTGAATTAACACACTATATTATATTATAATATATGATGTTATATTATAATTTACTATAATATAATATATTGTCTAACATTACACCTCATTAGAATCACTTAAAGGGAATAAATAACAAAATTTTCTCAAAATATGAATAATGTTCATTTTGGATGTAAAATTGTTATTTTTCTATTAGAAATGGTACAAAATAGCATAATTTTGGTGTTGCTTCTTGGTGTATGCCATGAATTTGGCCAAATTCTTCCATCTCAACCTTCAAATTAACATTTTTGTGAGTTTGACCAATGTATTATAACAAAAGTAAAACATACTAAAATCTACAATAACATTTAGTAAGATACCACCACATTCATATATATATGAAGTTAGATTGTTATGTACATTATAATTTAATATGCCTTCATATAATATATTATCTTACATTACACCTTAAAATGACTCACTTTAAGCAAAAATCCATAAAATTTGGTTGAAAAATGAACATTTATTTTGGATGCAAAATTCCATTCTTTTGATTAAATGACACACCATAGCACACCCCCAATGATGTTCCTTTAAGCTTACCTTAAATTTGGACAAATCCCATCATCTTAGCCTATAATTTAGTATTTTTATGAATTATACCAATACAAAATCTACTACATCATACTATAGTAAACTAATATATGCTAAATAACAAGTAGTAATACACAAAAGTATGCTATAATGCATGATGCTACACTATGTTATGGCATCCTATATTATAATACACTATATATTATATTATATTATATTATGTTGCATATGACATCACAAGGGATTGCTTAAGATAAAAATCATAAAATTAGTCTAAATAATAAAAATTATATATTTTAGTTGTATCACTTAGATATTTTAAATTGAAATAATATATTATGATGCCATGCTCTACCTATTATGAATTTGGCCAAATTCACAATTTTAAAGTCTAAATCAACATTTTTATAAATAATGCTAGTGTAGGCTTTGCATGGTTGTAAATACTAAAAATAATTTAAAATGCCATGAGAACAATATATTATGATATATGATGTTATACTATGCTACAACATATAATATTTATTTTGAACATAAAATCTTACTTTTAGACTACAAGTGGCGTAACACCTTTGGTACTATAGCCTAATTCACACTTCAAATTTAACAAATTTCATCATCTAATTTATTAAGTCAATATTTTTATGATCTATATTAATATAGACTATAGGGCACAATACCATAATATACTAAAACATTTCAAAACATCTTATAACATCCAAAAACATATCACTACATGCTCAAATATATGATGCTACATTATACTATAATATATGGTAATATAATATTATTTAGGGTTAAGGTTTAGGGTATTCAAATCCCTAATAGTTGAAGTCACTTGACATTTTCTTTAGCTACCATAACAATGTTAGGATTAGGTCATTCTTTAGATCTACTCTTAATGAGATCTTTATACAAGGTTTAGGGTTTAGGGTTTAGGGTTAGGGTTTAGAGTTAGCTTAGGCTTTAGGCTTTAGGGTTTAGGGTTAGTTTGGGGTTTAGGGTTTAAAGTTTGGGGTTTAGGGTTTAGGGTTTAGCGTTGTAGGTTTTAGGGTTTAGGGTTTATGGTTTAGGGTTTAGGGTTTAGGGTTTAGGGTTTAGGGTTTAGGTTTAGGGTTTAGGGTTTATGGTTTAGGGTTTATGGTTTTTAGGATTTAGGGTTTAGGGTTTACGGTTTAGGATTTACAATTTAGGAATTAGGTTTAGGGTTTAAGTTTTAGTTTAGGATTTAGGGTTTTGGGTTTAAGGATTTTTTTTAATAGAGAAAAAATTCATATTCAACATTTCTTCTTTTTGATTTCATCAACCAAGTAGCACCCAAAGTTTTCTAAGACATAAGCGATGATATAGATAAAAATGAGCACCCATAGAGCAAATCAAAAACCCTAGATAAGTAGAACCGTCTCTACTATAAAGACACAGTTCCATAAGCATCAAATCAACCGTTCTTCAATTTCTTTAGTTCCCATCAGAACCACCCTCGCCTCTTAAGTAGCGGGATCCTCCATCATATCCCCCCATCCCTCCCCACCCACTATATCCTCCGTTGCTCCTCCCCTTTATAATGGCTGCTTCAACCACCTCCTCCATATCCACCACCTCCAGATCCCCACCACCACTGTAGCCACCTCACGCCTTGCCTCCCTGTAGATCTAGGAGCCTAGTTGATGGTCATGTTCCTGTCATCAAGGATCTGCCCATTCTTAGGGTTTAAGGTTTATGGTTAGTTTAGGGTTTAGGCTTTAGGGTTAGTTTAGGGTTTAGGGTTTGGGGTTTAGGGTTGTAGGTTTTGGGGTTTAGGGTTTAGGCTTTTGGGTTTAGGGTTTAGGGTTCTAGGGTTTAAGGTTTATGGTTTATGGTTTAGGGTTTAGGGTTTAGGGTTTAGGGTTTAGGGTTTACGGTTATAAGTTTAGGGTGGTAGATTTAAGGTTTAGGGTTTAGGATTTAAGGTTTAGGGTTTTTTTCTTAAATTAAGTAAACCAATAGGTTTTAGTTTATTTAGTTTATTTAGTTTATTTTTTTATTTTGAGTTTATTTTATTTTTTTTTATTTTTATTTATTTTAATTTATTTATTTAGGTTTATTTATTTTACTTTAGGTTTTTTTATTTTAGTTTATTTTTTAGTTTTAGGTTTATTTTTAGTAGAGTTTTATTTTATTTTATTTTTTAGGTTTAGGTTTTATTTTAATTTTTAGGTTTAGGTTTAAGTTTTTATTTTATTTTTTTAGGTTTTTATTTTAAGTTTATTTTTAGGTTTTATTTTTTAGTTTAGATTTAGGTTAATTTTTACTTTATTTTATTTTATTTTGTTTTGGTTTAGGTTTAGGTTTATGTTTTATTTATGTTAGTTTAGTTTACTATAGATTAGGTTTAGGTTTTTTTTTTTTTACTTTAGGATAAGGTTTTTTTTTCGTTTCGGGTTTTAGCTTTATTTTTTATTTATTTTTAGGTTTTATTTTTAGGTTTATTTTCTAAGTTTAGGTTTTTATTCAATTTTTATTTTATTTTATTTTAGGCATATTTAATTTTTATTTTATGTTTAGTTTTTATTTTATTTAGGTTTTTTATTTTTTTTAGTTTAGTTTAGGTTTTTATTTATTTTATTTTTGTTTATTTTTATTATTTTTATTTTTTTAGGTTGAAGTTTATGTTTTTAATTTTTTTAATTTTCAATTATATTTTTGTTTAGATTTATTTATTTATTTTAGTTTTAGGTTTTATTTAGTTTATGTTTAGGTTTTTAAGTTTTTTGCTTTTTAAGGTTTAGGGTTTAGGGTTAGTTTAAGGTTTAGGGTTTAGGATTTAGGGTTTGGGGTTTAGGGTTTAGGGTGTAAGGTTTAGGGTTTAGGTTTTAGATTTAGGGTTCAAGTTTTAGTTTAGGGTTTAGGGTTTAGGGTTTAAGGTTTTTTAAAGAGAGAACAAATTTAGATTCAACATTTCTTCTTTTGATTTCATCAATCAAGTAGCACCCCAAGTTTTCTAAGACACCTATGACATAGACCAAAAATGAGCACCCATAGAGAAAATCAAAAATCATAGATAATTAGAACCATCTCTCTAAAGACCATTTAGCATATCGGATCTTTTCTCTTTCCATCAGAACCACCCCCGCCTCTCGAGTAGTGGGATCAGCCATCATATCCCCGATCTCTCCCTCCGCCACCACCACGACTGTAACCTCCATCACTCCTCCCGCCTCCATAACCACCACTTCTTTAACCACCTCCTCCATATCAAGACCTCCAGATCCCCACCACCGATAAGTCCTCCACCTTCACCTCCACAAAATCTAGGAGCCTAGTTGGTGTGATGTTCCTATCAGTAATGTCAATTCTTAGGGTTTAGGGTTTAGGGTTTAGGGTTTTAGGATTTGGGGTTTAGGGTTTAGGGTTGTAGGCTTTGGGTTTAGGGTTTAGGGTTTAGGGTTTTAGGGTTTAGGGTTTATGGATTAGGGTTTAGGGTTTTAGGGTTTAGGTTTAGGGTTTAGGGTTTAGGGTTAAGGGTTTAAGGTTTAGGGTTAAGGGTATAAGGTTTAGGGTTTAGGGTTTAGGGTTTTAGGGTTTAGGGTTTTAGGTTTAGGGTTTAGGGCTTAGAAACAGTTTTAGGATTTAGAGTTTAGTGTTTTTTATTAAATTGAATAAATCGGTAGGTTTAGGTTTATTTAGTTTATTTATTATTTATTTGAGTTTATTTTATTTTTTTTATTATTTAGGTTTATTTTTTATTTTTTTTAGTTTAGTTTATTTATTTTAGGTTTATTTATTTTAGTTTAGGTTTTTTATTTTAGTTTATTTTTTAGGTTTAGGTTTATTTTTAGTTGAGTTTTATTTTTATTTTATTTTTAAGGTTTAGGTTTTATGTTTTATTTTTTAGGTTTAGTTTAAGGTTTTTTATTTATTTTTTTTGTTTAGGTTTTAAGTTTTTTATTTAGGTTTACTTTTAGGTTTTATTTTTAGTTTAGGTTTAGGTCTATTTTTAGTTTATATTATTTATTTAGTTTAGGTTTAGGTTTAGGTTGAGTTTATTTTAGGTTTAGGTTTAGCTTTTATTTATTTTAGTTTAGTTTATTTTAGTTTAGGTTTAGGTTTACTTTATTTTGTTTATTTTTTCTTTATTTTAGGTATAGATTTTCTTTTTTTTTATTGTTTATGTTTTATTTTTATTTATTTTTAGGTTTATTTTCAGTTTAGGTTTTTATTTATTTTATTTTTATTTTATGTTTACTTTTTATTTTATTTAGGTTTTTAATTCTTAGGTTTATTTTATTATTTTAGTTTAGTTTAGGATTTTATTTATTTCATTTGAGTTTATTTTATTTTGATTTTATTTTCTTTTTAGGTTTAGGTTTTAGTTTAGGTTTTTATTTTATTTTATTTTTGTTTAGGTTTATTTATTTATTTTATTATTAGGTTTTATTTAAGTTAGGGTTAAGTTTTTAGGTTTTTATGGTTTAGGGTTTAGGGATGGTTTTGGGTTTAAGGTTTAGGGTTTATGGTTAGCTTTGGGTTTAGGGTTAGTTTAGGGTTTAGAGTTTAAGGTTTTTTGGGCTTGGGGTTTAGTGTTAATTTTGGTTTAGGTTTTATTTATTTATTTGGTAGGTTTTAGTTTTAGCTTTTAGGGTTTGTTTGGTTTAGGGTTTGGGGTTTAGGGTTTAGGTTTTAGGTTTAGGATTCAAGATTTAGTTTAGGGTTTAAGATTGTTTTTTAAGAGGAATTCAGATTCAACATTTCTTCTTTTCATTTCATCAACCAAGTAACATCCAAAGTTTTCTAAGGCATAAGTGACATAGTTCAAAATGAGCACCCATTCAAATCAAAACACTAGATAAGTTGAACTGCTACTTGTTGACCTCATTTTGGAGTGAGCTCTCAACTTCTTCATCTTAGACATAGACTCCTCTTAGACATTAAGAGTTCCTTAGTCCTTCATTTTAGACATAGGACTCCTCTTAGACATTAAGAGTTCCTTAGTCTTAAGACACTTCTAGTGATTAGGTGAACAATTAACCTAACCCCAGAGACTTAGAAGAGTTAACCATAGTAATAAGTTATGCCTTAGTAGTATTAGAAAAATTTTCCTACCCTATATCTTGAACCAAATCCTTCCTTCTTTCAAATTCAAACCAACTTAAAATTCAAACCAACTTTAAATTCAAACCAACTTCAAATTCAAACCAACTTCAAATTCAAATCAACTTCAAATTCAAATCAACTTCAAATCCAAACCAACTTCAAATTCAAATCAATTCCAAACCAAACCTTAAATCAGTTCCAACCTAATTGATTTTCTCAAATCCAAATCAATTCCAAAACTAAAATCATGAATCAATTCTAAATGATTGAAATCCATGATCAATTATAATCCCAAATCTTTCCTAAGCCATTTTTATTTCATCTTATGGACTTAGCCTAAATCAAATCCAAATCACTTCAAATTCAAAATATTTTCTCATAACCCATTTATATTCTCATTTATATTCAAATATAAATAAAATATAAATTCAAATGAAACAAAATTCAAAACTCAAGCCCAAATCTAACCAAAATTCAACCTAAGCTATTTCAAGTCAAATTCTTGAACTTAATAAAATCCAACTCAAATCAATCCAAACCTTTGGATTTTCTCTTCAAATAATCTGTCCTTCAATCACAAACTAATTTCAATCATAAACTTCAATCATCAAACCAAAACTAAATTCAAAACTCAAACCCAAATCAAACCCATGTTCATCCTTTGAAGTTGAAATTGTCAAATGAATCAAAACTCATTTGACTCCAAATCACTGGCAATTGGGTTTATATTTCAATCATAAGTCCATATGTGAGTTTAACCAAACTTGAATCAAGCCTTGATCAAGTCAATTGACCCATTGAGGCTCACTTGACCCAAAGTGACTCAAAGTACCTTTTTTAGCCAAATTTTAATCCTATGCAAATTGGATTGAACTAAGCCCACCTAAGCCTCACATTGTGAGCAATAATCATCATATAATGATCAATCACTAAAATTGGGTAAAACCAAATCAAACCTAACCTTTGACCAAGTCAACACTTAGCCCAAATGAAACCTAAACTAGCCAAAATCCACCATAGGCCAAATTGATTGAAATCATTGATCTAAACCAATTCATGATCAATTAATACACTTGACCAAGTCATCATTTGAGCCAAACCTAGCCCAATTGGCCATTTGACCTAAGTTGACCTAAGTTGACTTAAAAAGTTAAAATGTGTCAAAACTTGATCTAAGCCAAATTGATTGCATCCAATGGGTCAAATTCATTCTAAATCACTTGGTGAACTTAACCAAAGCCTCATTAGCCAACTAGAACCTAGCCCAATTGACCATGAACTTTTGACTAAAAGGTCAAATCAACTTGAAATAAAACCAAACCAAAATTGATTGAAACCAAAGCTTGCAAATAATTTTAAATGATTAACCAAGCCTAAACCAACCCATGACCTAACCCAATTTAAGTCAAATGGGTTCAAATTGTCAACTTGACCCATTTGACCTAAATGAATTCAAATGAACCAAAACCAAATCTAAACCAAATTGAACCAAATAAAAGATACCAAAATAATTCAAATGGTCATATGAACTTGACCTAACCCATGGTTTGACTCAATTTGACCAATTGGTCAACTTGACCCAAAGTGAGCAATTTTGACCAAAATGGGTCTACTTGAGCCAAATCATATCAAATAAATTGCAAATTCATTGAAAATTGGCACAACCAATTTATCAATCATACCAAATATGCTCAAATCCAAATGACCAGTTTACCCTTTGGTCAAAGGGTAACCTATGGCCAAATCCACTTGGAATTTGGTCAATTCCTTTTCATGGCCACTTAGCATTCTCCTAGTTGACCATTTAGACACCAAAGGAGGTGGTGCACATAACCCAATGGGTTTGGGTCAAACCCAACTCAAACTCGACCATCCCAAATTTTTTGACATGGATCACCTCGCAACCTCATTTTCACCCATGTGCACCTCCACACTTCCGCTCCTCTGCCAAAATCAAACCACATGGGATGCCTAACAACCAAAACAACCAATTCAATCTGATCTATTTGATCAAAATGGCAAGAAGGCTCTCAGCCATCCGATTCAAGTAGGGGGAGATATACTCTCCCTCATTCTAATTTAATTGATGACTCTTGCATTTGATTGAGCTCAGAGGATAAAAGGTAAGCATCCATAAGCTTCCAAAGATTCTAGAGCTCATTCCATTTCTCTCTTCTCAATTTTACTTAAGCCAAAATAAAGGAGGTAGGAGAAATTTCCAACTCACTCATCACTCCACCAAAGTCCAATTGCTCTTGCAAGCACCATCAGGGAGGCAAGTCGTGCTCATCCAAAGCTTCTCCCAAGTCTCCAAGCCATGGGAAGCCTCACCTAGACCAAAGCCACAAGCCATTGAAGCAACATTTGGTCAATTGGAAGATCCACTACAAATTGAACCTTCAAACCTTTAACAGGGCTTTGTCTCCACTAGGCGAAGCTACCTCAATGGTTGGAACCACCGGTGATAGCCTCCAGTGAGGTGTGAATCAAAATCAAGCTTAGGTTGAAAATTCTTTGGTCCTTTGTGAAGGGATTTTTAATCCCATTGAACCTCCACCATTAGATCTTCTTCTCTAGGCTCTTAGATGGTGTGGGTTGAATCCTAGCCTTATCTGAGCTCAAGTAATCTTAGATTAAGCCATGAAAGATGAACTATCTCCATCTTCCGTAAGAAAAGGCAGGGATAAATCATCGACCATCCATCTAGCATATTTTGGATGGGCGATCCTGATTAAATGCACTAGATCCATTGATTATTTTCATTAGAGCCACAAATTTTATCCTGACCATCCAATCCTTGATCAGGCGGCCAAGGAGAAAGTGCATAGCACCGCCGGCTGACACGGCATATGATTTGAAAACTTAAATAATGAATCCCATCATGCCATGTGCTCGTCATGTGTCCACATTGCATGGAATTAGTTAATTAGGCTATTTAATTATCCCTTAATCACTAAAATGTCCTAAATTTATAATTAAATGTAGAAGATCAAAAAAAATATAAATGAGGGCTCATTTTAAAGATAATTCAGTGAGGAATAATATAAAATTGTTTCTAATTAATTTTAAACAGTGAATTTTCTTTAATTAGGGTTTTAATAAGAACTTAATAATTCTAATTACTCCCTAACCATTTCATTAATTAATTCCAAACTTCTCAAGCATGTTTAGAGAGATGACTTCTGCCTCCCCTAATTTTCTTAGAATTTATTAATAAGTTAATTAGGGAAATCAATTAATGAATCTCTAATCACTCTCTGAATGTAATTAAAAGTAATTAAGCATGTAAACAGTGGTTTAATCATTGAATTAAGATAATTAAGCATTGTTTAAATGAAGAGGAGGTTTATGGAATGGGTTTGGGGTAATTTCCCCAAGTTATTCCCTAAAGCCCCTTTTATTTCTTAATCCAAACCTAATTAAGGATTAATCCACTAATGATCTACTTAATTAGCTTAATCAAAATTTTAAAATTAATATGAACTTAATCAATCTCTTTCTAGGTAGATCCTTAGGTGTTCAAAAACCTAAGATAAATTTAAGGAAACCATTTCCTACTCACATGTGTGGGAAGGTTATGAAAGTACTTAATTAAACCCTTTAGCTTAATTAATCAATAATTGTGAGCAAATTGTATTAGGCTCCTTTCTTTCCTAAGTGCATTGTTGATTTAAATTCCATGTGGTTGCATATCATATGTTGGCTCATAATTGTTTGGTTAATTATGTTAAAGTGATGTAGGTAAGGGGTAATTAATGGACTTAATTTACACCTTAACTTAAACAAAATATAAAATCAACTTAATGGTGCTGGTGTTTTCTCTGGAATAGAGGAAAGAAATGACACCACATAGAGTTTAGGAATATTTTATTTAGTTAACAAAATATGGCATTAAGGAATAAACATATTATCTAGAAAGATAAATATGCTCTCCTGTAATGGATTCGATCATTTCAATAAAAGACTCCTAAGGCTAATGGGACTTTGGTGTACCAGTATTTTCCCAAACATGGAAAAGTAGAACAGAGTTTATTTTATCCTGGGATCATGGTTCCCTATAAAGGCAAGCCTCTATAGTTAATTACATCTTAGGAAGGGTCTCTTCCTAGGAATACTCTCGATTAAAAAAAATTTAGTTATTCCTAAAGACTGCCAAGGTATCTTTCAAAGGATTGATTTTTTGAAATTCAATTGGGAGAGGTCTAAATTAGAGAGAGTTATTTTCAAGAGTCAAATGGGAAAAAAGTAAATGTCTATTATCGGGATACCTAGTAGACATTTCCTATCCTATGATTTTATTTGGTTCACATTAATTTAAAGAGTTTAGATTAAAGTTTGATTTCATTCAATTTAACTTAAGTTGTTTAATTATGTTTGAATTTCATTAAGTATTGGTTTTCTTAAAATTTGATATTTAATTAACTTAAGGTTTTAATTTCACTAATCTTTAAGTTTGATTAAATTCTTTGACTTAGGATGTTTTTATGAATTACCCCAAGTATTTCTGATGTTTATTTCAGATTTGTTCAATTTATTTGATGATTCAATGGATTAGTGATTCTTTTTAATTATTATTTAATTTACATGGACATAGAAATTTGGAAAATCAAGAATTCCAAATCTATTGATCAATTGGGTTTGAGATAATTATGGAAAGTTGGGTTACATACTAATTTTAAGTTTCTAAAGTTTTATGTTGATTAGATTTATAATTAGAGAGTAATTAAGGTTTTAATTATTTTAGTAAAACCTAAATTTGGCCTCATTCAATGAGATTCAGTTAAGGGTTTTATTTTTTATATATTCCTCACTAAAATACCTTTCCACTGAAAATTTATTCATAATTTTTGGCTAACTCGTTGATTTATTATGATTTAATTAATTTCAAGTTATTTAATTAAATTATTTAATTCATTTACTTGCCTAATTAGGTCAATTTAAGGATTATTAGGTTTAATTGAGTTTAAGTGATGTTTTAATGTTCACTAAAGTTCATTAGTGTGATTTAAGGTTGTTTGATTATAATTCCTAATTAATTCATTAAAGATTAATTAATTTAATTAATGTATTAATTGCATGTGAATTCCATGAAATCTAGTGATTTAAATCATGAAAACTTCACCTAAGGTGTGTTTCATGCTATATTTCATTTCCCCAAAGTTTCAAATTAATTGGATTATTAATTTGAGAGTAATTAAGTTTTAATGTTTTTCATATAAACTTAAATTAAGGCTAAAATACCAAATAATAATTGGGGATTTTAATTTTAATGGATTCCTCTCATCAAGATGAATCCATAAAGCCCTCATTTGTATTTTTCTGATTTATATTTATTTTTCTATAATTTTTAGAAGTGTCTATAATTTTTATTATTATAAACCGTGATTAATAGTTTTAAGTGTCAGTCCACACAAAAAAAGTCGCATGTCACGCACCTACATTACGTCATCGTGTAGTGTGCGTCAACATTACATGAGATGATCTTGGACATGTCAAGAAGATCGATGGTCATCGATCATGGTTCCTAAATGGCAAAATCATCCATCTACCTAGATGCAGACTATAATCAAATATCTATAGAGGAGCTTTCGTCTCCTTCATTTCTATGAGAACCGGGAATTGTCCATCTTATTTTGCTAATATCTTTTAATCTAGGCATGGAAATCACACAATTTTAATTTCTACATGATCATTGAAGGAAATCATATGATTCTATGTGGTTGGATCAACTGGGAGATCCAACTTCCTTCAAAAGCTCCAAAATTGAAAGCATAGAGAAAATGAAGGTATATTAATGGAGATTAGGTGATCTCCGATGGCGAGGTCGATTCCATTAGTATTAGATCAATGCAATGAGCTCATGGCTGGAGTTTGGTGGCTTGTTTCCATGTGGTTTGCCCCCTTGACCAAGCTTCCTAGCCTACCATCGACCTTAATGGTTCTTGAGCTTCCCGGTGCCAAATGATTTGAGTAAGGGCTCGATTTGGATCACCTCAAGCCCTAGAACTTGTGCGTGCCTTCAATTTGGGATGAAATCCCCTCCTTTGGATTTCACCATTAAAGGAGCTCAATTTTGCACTATTCACCACCCTTTCCATGGTCAATTCATCGAGGAGAGGTGTTGAAACTTCTTCTCTAGCTTTAGGGATTGTTTTGGGATCAATTTGGGAAAGAGTTGAACATCCTTTGCTTGGTTTCCACTCTTGGCCGATCCCCACCTTCTCTTCTTCTTCTTCTCTTTTCTTCTCTTCCCTTGGTTGGAGTCATAGACCTTGGAAGTTTTTCTTGATTGCCAATTTCTGCCTTCACTTGAAGGAAACCACCTTTTAAGAGGTGGAATTTGGCTTGATATCAAGAAAGGCGTGTTGTGGTATGAGGTGGGAAGAAGAGTTTGCATTTTCTTCTTCCCATTTTCTCCTCTTCTTTATTTTATTTTTTATGATTATGGCATAAACATAGCCTAGACTAATGTGTGCTTAATTTTGAGTTTATGTTGGAATACATTTAATTTGGGTTGGAGTTTCCAAATCAATTGCATTGATTCAAGCTTGATCCAATTCAAAATCAATTCAAGGGTATTTTTTAAATTAAATGTAATTTGAATTTTAATCATCTTGGATTGATGATCAATTGATTATTCATTTGTTTGAATTGATTCATATTGGATGCTTGAGTTGATCTTACCTAAGCCAAATATGTTAGATCCAAAGGTGAATTCCCTAGGTCACTAAGCATAGTATTTAAGTATTGAATTAAGAAAATTATATTTGAGATTAGGATCTCCTAATTGCTAAATTAACCTCATCCAAAATGAGGTCAACAAATGGTTCTATAATTAAACTAAATCAATTCACATATGGGAAAATGGGTTAGAACCAAACTCTTTTACATTTCTAAATCAAATTCAAAACAAAATAAAATAATCTTTTTAAACAATGATGATTTTCTTTAAATGATCTTATTTCATAAGATTGTTGTTAGGAATTACTTAGGGTGAATGAAGTTACATGCTTACATCACTTGATTTCTTTCCAAGCATGCTAAATGTTGTGTGTTATATGAAAATTATGCATTCATATCTTTTAAAAAGACAAAAATAAATGAAATGTTTCCTTTATGTCAAATTGCATGTTTTGGTTAAAGTAAGAATATGAATGACTATTATCAGTACTAAATCAAAAATTATTTTCAAAATCTGTAAATCAAAGATCATAAATGATGGTATGCTACTTATAAATACTTATAAGCTTGCATGTGGTTATAGTTTAAAATGTGTTATGTGATTTTCTTCTCTTTTCTTAACATGGTTTATATATCATTTATAAGGTGTAAAGTTCATTTGAAAAGAACATATGATTAAATCTATTCATATGCACTCTATGTTATGACTTAAGAAGGATCCCACATTACACTCATAAATTAAATAACCAAAATTAAACAAATAAAAAAAATCTTTTACATGATTCTTCATCCATTTATTTTCTTTTTACATGGACATGTATTTAAGAAAAGTGGTATATTAGTATGGACATCCCGGGGATCTACGAGTCTTTAAGTAGCCTAAGATGGTCTTGTACCTTACCCTTGGTGAGAAAAAATAGTGCATACTCACTTATGTCTTTCATACATGTAAATGTGCATTTGATTAATGGATAAAAGAATCACTCTTTTCTACTTAACAAAATCATGCATGATGAAATATCAAAATTTTCTAAACAACATCTCTTTGCATTCATCATTAAGGTGTGCTAAAGTTTGCATTTAAATGTATAGATATAAGATTTATTCATATGCATGATACACATGTTGGAAAGAAATAAGGGTTGTGTGCTTTGTGATAGTAAATCACTTTAATTAATCCTAAATTCTTTCTTTTTTTGAATATGTTTATTTAGAAAATCTAAACTTATGATTAATTAAAATACATAATAAAACATTTACTAAAGAAAATCACTAATGAATCTACCTTAGAAGTTACTAATGTATGGAGGAAAGAAAGTTCTCTTCTCTTTTCTCTCATTAACATAGTAATAATTGTAGGTTCATTTAAACATCAAATCATCAAATAAAATTAACAAATCAACTAAATCACTTAAATGAAACCACCTTCTAAGTTGAATCCTTCACACTTAGAAAATTCTATCCTTAAAACTAGCTAAGACATGCCACGAAGCCTTAAATGGAACACATTTAAGTCATCATTTATAGCTCTATGTTAGAGTGTGCATGGTTTGATGCCTGATTTTATTTTATGATGTAATATTTTAGTCTGGATGTTAGGGTGTAGGTGCATAGACTGGATGATAGGATGATCTTAGTCTAATCATTATCTTCTGCACGGGATTGTTCTTAAGAGGCGCTATAATAAAAATAATAAATGCTTTGTTATGCAGATTCCTTATACCCCTAAGCATAATCCAAATTAGGATAGGTGGACTTGATTACCCATGTGTGGGGTGCAAAAGTCCAATTTATTTCTATAACTGCTTAGGATTGTGTGGTATGTTTAGCTAATCTTTATTTTGCATGTTTAGTTAGATTTACTTTCTCATTTTCATATAATTTTGCAATTAAGATTTGCAATGAATGTTATGGGGGATTCGAATGAACATTGGTCATAAATGTATGCACCATATGAAGTCTTGGAGCAACTACATCCCAACCAACCAAAGGAAAGAAAGAAAAAAAGAAAAAAAAGAAGGAAAGAAAGAAAGAGATAAATGAAGAATGAAGACCCCCATAACATGAATTCCTTTTTTATTATAATTAATTCATTTATAGTCTGGGTTGTAAAAGGGTAAAGATCAACTACCCATTTCTTTTCAGGTTTGTGCGGTGGAGCCTGACCATAAAGGCCTCTTATTCTTTCGCACTAGCTTTATAAAATTGATTGATGTTTGTTTATCTTGTGCATTAAGATGGCATATTTTTCCTAGTATTTTCATTGATTGATGAATGACATGGATGTGATTTAGGCTCTTAGGAAAATAAATTTTCTATCTAATTAATCAACTCAAAATAAAAAATTAACAACTCATAATCTCACTAAAGCCAAGGTTATAGATCAAGATAAAAGATTTTTTTTTTAGCTAGAAGTTGTATGTCTCACATCATGCATAAATGCATCTTACTTCACTCTTGCTTATGGAGGGCTTCCACCTTTGCTAGAGAATTTTCTTGACCTTTGAGAGCCATGGTGGAAGAACACCTATTTTTTTTTGATTTTAGCCCATAACCAATTTCATGCATTAGGTATATGAATCCCTTTATGTCAAATGAATTGTCCAAAAATAAAAAATATAAACAAAATTTGCATTAAATTTAAGTCATTAATCATGCCCTACATGATCTAATATCTTAGGGAGTGTGTTTAAGGACTTAAGTTACTTTCTAAAAAAACAACAGCCTAGCTATCTTAGAAAAGCATATGACTTGCCTACATGTATTTAAAATTGTAAAAGGAGTTAGTTGGTGGCCACCCCCAAGCGGTTGTAAGTCCAATAGTCGGGTGGTTTATCTTCTCTTATAGAGGTAAACCATATACCAATTTTTCTCCTTAGATTTAGGTCATTCCTTGGCTCTCACCAAAGCTCCCTAGATTTAGGTTGGTTACTACTTCCCTTGGATACAATCATAAATCCTCACCTCTTAGGCATTTTCATGATCTTGTGTTGTGGAAATGTAAGCCCTAAATTTTTAATAAAAATTCAACTCAAATAATTAACTCTCTTCAAATTTCAAAAATATAAAGCCTAGCGATAGGATAGTTTGGGATGTTTACTTCTTAGTATCATAAGCATCCCCACTTATCTTCTTTTGGATTGATAATAACTCCCTCCTTTGATAAATCCCATTTGATCTTCCAAAAATAACCAATTGATTGATAGTCTATCTTTGAAATCTTTGGATACAATGATCATTTACCTTAATGAGAGTATTCTTAAAGAATCTCATTCCTTTATATGTAATTAACTATGGGGCTTGCCTCCATAGAACAATGAACTCGTTTAAAATAAATCTTACTTTACTATGTAAGTAGGGGAAGAATCTACATAGAAATCATCTCTTAGTCCTTGGTGATTAGGTCCATTATAGAATGGTGACTTCTATCTCGAGATAGTACATCATTCCTTGTCATACGATCACCCTAAAAGAACATCTATGGATCGTATGGTGCCCAACAAAGAGTTAGTTTTATTTTACTCTAATTCATTTTGATGAAGATAAAAATTCACCACATTTTACTCTACTAGGGAATTGATGAAAACAACAGAGAGGCATCCTTTTCCTTATAACATAAACATAAATAAAAACAAACAAATCTTTTATCTCGAGCTATTTTGATGTGAGAGCAAGCCCGCTGTGGCACTCACTCATTAGCTGATCTAGTTCGGGCTGATATGCTACCTTGCTAATTTGTCACCCTAGGGGTCACTTATCCAGCAAATGTGAGTCCTCGTGCTTTCTTCCTGACTTGATCATTGCAAACCAACAAGCACCTTGTTAATTTGGTAGGCTTCTTGACCGGTAAGCTACCTCTTATTGATTTTATTTAAGAAGATGTGAGTCTCTGTGCTTTCTTCTTGAACTAACCATCAAGCATTGACTAGGTCAAGTATATTTTAGATTTATGATAAGTTCCCAGAGGCTTCTTTCCTCTTGACTACACTTGAGTTTATTTAAGTCCCCCAATGGCATTCACTCAGTAGTCATTCTAGTTCGGATAGCACTTATCGAGCCAAAGATAGACTATCCCGACAATCAGTTCTGCTATAGCAGGATGTGAGTACCCCATGCTTTCTTCCTAGGTTGATTGTTGCAAATGGACAGGCACCTTAGGTTGGTTGATGTTCACTATGCTGACAGTGACTCACCTAGTGGATACACCACTCTTGGTAGATGTGAGTCCCTGCACTTTCTCCTTGAGTTGGCCACCGAATACCTATGTAAATTTTCTTCTCCACAGTTTTGGATGAAGCCCCTAGTGGCCCCTCTCCCTGTGGGCACTCTACTTGGATCACATCATTTGTGACCCTGATTAGACACTACTTGGGTTACTCTTGGATTAAAGCGACAAGCGACCCCATACTAAAGAAGACACTTGATGACAACAAGCGGCTGGCATGAGCAATTAGTTGAAGCCTTGTGGGCCTACCACACCACTTACAGAACACCAACTCAATCTACCCCATTCTCCTTAGTGTATGGGTGCGAGCCATTCTCCTTAGAAGTTCAACTCCCATCACTAAGAATAGCAATGAGTAGCAATATCACTATAGGCGAATGCAAAGTTATGGTTAGAAGAGCTCAAAGGTTTGGAGGAGATGCCTACTGCAACCTCAAGTTGTACAAAGTCAAAATGATTCAAGCTCACAATAAGCTGGTCTGTCCTAGAACTTTTCAAGTAGGAGAGCTTGTTATGGTTCTAAGGAGACCAATTGTTTCCTGTCAAAAGATGGGAGGCAAGTTTGAACCCACTTGGGAAGGCCATTTTGTCATATAGAAGGCCTACCAAGGAAGATCTTATCAGCTTATTGATTGTAAAGGGAACACTTTATTCTTCAATTAATGGACTATATTTGAAGAAATATTAATCATAAAATGATGTTTGAAAATAATTGTCATCAAACGAAGAACAAAAAAAATTTATTTCGATTCGTCAAAATCTTCTCTTCATTTGAAGCATTGTTTGATTGTCTTACAAATCCTCCATGATGTGTTTAGGATATGTGTAAGAGAACCTAAGAGGCATCTATCTCTTTCACACCATGAACACAATCAAACACAATTCCCTAGTGTTACTAGAATAGGTGTGAGAGAACCCTAGAGGCATCCTATTTTGACTAACACTAAGTTAGGTGTAAGAGAACCCTTACATCTTTTCTTTATGGGATCACATTCATGGCACCATTTCATCAGTTCCCAACATGTTTTTAGGACATGTATAAAAGAACTCAGAGGCAACCTTTTCCTTCTAACAAAAACACACAAAAAAACACAAATATTTTATCTCGAGCTATTTTGATATGGGAGCAATCCTCCTGTGGCACTCACTCATTAGCTATTCTAGGTTGGGCTGATATGCTACCTTGCTAATATGTCACCCCAGTAGTCACTTATTTGGCAGATGTGAGGCCCCGTACTTTCTTCCTGACTTAACCATTACAAACTAATGAGCAGCTTGTTAGTTTGGTAGGCTTCACTACCCAGCCAGTAAGCTACCTCATGTTGATTTTGTTTAAGAAGATGTGAGTCCCAATGCTTTCTTCATAAACTAACCATCTTGCACTGATTATGTCTAGTATATTTGAGGTTTAGGATAAGCCCCCCAGAGGATCCTTTCCTCTTGACTTCTCTGAGTTGATTAAGTTCCTTAGTGGCATTCACTCAGTAGTCGCCCTAGGTTGGATAGCACCAGTCGAGCCGAAGATAGACTATCCCAATAATCAGTTCTATTATAGGAGGATGTGAGTCCCCGATGCTTTCTTTCTAGGTTGATTATTGCAAATCGATGGGCACCTTAGGTTGGTTGACGTTCTCTATCGACGGAACTCAGTGGATACACCACTCTTGGTAGATGTGAGTCCCCATGCTTTCTCCTTGAGTTGGCCAAATACATATGCAATTTTTCTTCTCGAGGTTTTGGATAAGCCAGCCCCTCTTCTTGCAGGCACTCTACTTGTGGCCCCATTTAGACACTACCCAAGTTACTCTTGGATTGGACATTCCCCTTTTCTAGTATCCACCCCATGGTTGGGGAATTTATTCATGGATACAGATTCTCCCTTGGTTCAATAAATCTGAGATAGGTCTAAGTTAACACAAGCTCTTTGTCAGTAATATCCCTCACAAACCAACAAGGTCTATGATAAACAAATAAATTTAAAAAACAAATTTATTTACTTGTGGATTAGGAATTTAAGCCCCTAGTGGCCCCTTTCCCAAGTAGGCATCCTATCTTTAGCTGTGGTAGAACTCCCATAGGAATTATCATGCTTGAGTTGAGCTAAGTCTCCATGTCAGCACTCTCTTCATAATCACCATTTGGTCGGGTTCAATCTGTGTTACCACAAATAGGTTATCTCGACGGTCATTTCTCTTTGGTAGATGTAAGTCTACTATGGGTTCTTTCTAGCATGATTGTGACAAACCAACTAGTAGTCCTAGGTCGGATTGACATGTTACCTTAATATGTCTCCCCTATGGTCTTTTATTTAGGAATGATGTGAGTCTCTGTGCTTTCTTCCCTGAATTAGACACTACAAAATGAAAGGCACCCCCTTGGATAGTTCTCCCCTCGGGAAGCTACTCTCTTTGGATTGGTAAATAAAGTAGACCAAGGCCACTTAGTGTAGTCCATCACAAACTGATGGGATCCATCAAAAAACAACTAAAAATAAATTAATCTTGACTATCTTTAAAATTTAAGTCTCCCGTGGCATTCACTCATTAGTCATGTTGGGTTCAATCCGTTGCCAATGGATCACCCCATCAATTGATCTCTACTTTGGAGGATGTAAGCCTACGCTTTCTTCCTAGTAGAACTTTACACAGAAAGGCCCTTTGGTTGGATAGTCCTATGTGGTTGGTAGACTACCCCTTTGGATTGGTAAATATGAAGTAGACCAAGTCCAACATGACCCCTATCGATTGGTCCATGGCAAACTGATGGGATCCATCAAAAATAACTAAAAATGAAATTAATCTTGATTATCTTTGAGCTGGTTTAAGTCTCCCAATGACATTCACTCAATAGTTAGCCTAAGGTTGGGTTCAATCCATTTCCTCACCAATGGATCAACCCAGCAACTGATCTCTACTTTGGAGGATGTAAGTCTACTACGCTTTCTTCCAAGAGCAGCTACTGCACACTGAAAGGAAAACCCTTTGGTTGGTTAGTCCTACCATGCGGTTGGTAGACTACTCCTTTGGATTGCTAAATCTGAGCTAAAATAAGGTCAACATGACCCCTGCTCAGTGCGATCCATCGCAAACCAATAGGTCCCATCTCAAAATCAAAAAATTTAAAATCAAAAATAAATTCAACCCTCCTCCCTCGGTGTAGTCAAACAACAAACAAACAAATCAATCAACCTCCTAGTGGAGTCCAATCAAAATAATCAAATCGTCAAATCAATTCACTTCCCTCGGTGAGATGCAAATCCTTCCGGTTCCCCTGGAACTAATTCAATCCAACTTGAACTTGCTCCCCAGTGGAGTTCATATTTTCATCCCTAATGGATCTCAAATTATAATCCTCGGTTTCACAACCTCTTCTCCCTAATGGATGACTTGAACTTGCTACCCTAGTGGAGACATCACATTTTCATCCCCAATGGAAAACCAAATCACAAATCAATAAATCAAATCAAATTTCTCCCCAGCGAGGAAAAAATCATATCAAACCTTTCATTCCCTAGTGGATGACTTGACCTTTTTCCTAGTGGAAGGTTTTATAGTCGTCCTAGTGGATTCCTCCTTCACTCTCTTATGTTGTTGGCATAAGTAGAGTCACATTGCTCTAAGCTCTTGATTCCTTCTACACTTTAGGTTGGGAGTAGGTCATTTCTATTAGTGCTTGTGATAGTTTGCTGTTGTTGATCATCTCGGTCAACACCAATACGTGCAGTGTACCATGTCAGTCACACTCCACCTATTGGGCGCCCTTTGTTGACCTCATTTTTGGAGTGAGCTCTCAACTTCTTCATCTTAGACATATGACTCCTCTTAGACATTAAGAGTTCCTTAGTCTTGAGGAACTTTGAGTGATTAGGTGAATACTTAACCTAACCCTAGAGACTTAGAAGAGTTAGTCATAGGAATAGGTTATGCCTTAGGGGTATTAAGAAAATTTGCTTACCTTATACCTTGAACCAAATCCTTAATTCCTTCTTTCAAGTCAAGCCTCAAATTCAAACCAACTTCAAATTCAAACCAACTTCAAATTCAAACCAACTACAAATTCAAACCAACTTCAAATTCAAATCAACTTCAAATCCAAACCAACTTCAAATTCAAATCAATTTCAAATTCAAACCAATTCCAAATCAATTCCAACCTAATTGATTTTCTCAAATCCAAATCAATTCCAAAACTCAAATCATGAATCAATTCCAAATGATTGAAATCCATAATCAATTCTAAATCCAAAATATTTCTTAAACCATTTTGATTTCATTTTATGGACTTAGCCTAAATCAAATCCAAATCACTTTCAAATTCAAAAGATTTTCTCATAACCCATTTATATTCTCATTTATATTCACAAATATAAATGAAATATAAATTGTAATGACCAAAACCAAATTCAAAACTCAAGCCCAAATCTAACCAACGTTCAACCTAAACTCTTTCAAGTTAAATTCTTGAACTTAGCCAAATCCAACTCAAATCAATCCAAACCTTTGGATTTTCTCTTCAAACAATCAATCCTTCAATAACAAACCAAATTCAATCATAAACTTAAATCATCAAACCAAAAATAAATTCAAAACTCAAACCCAAACTGAACCCATGTTTATCCTTTGAACTTGAAATTGTCAAATGAATCAAAACCCATTTGACTCTAAATCACTTGTAATTGGGTTTATATTTCAGTCATAAGTCCATATGTGAGTTCAACAAAACTTTAATCAAGCCTTGATCAAGTAAATTGACCCCATTTAGGTTCACTTGACCCAAAGTGACCTAAAGTACCTTTTTGAGCCAAATTCTAATCCCCAAATTAGATTGAGCTAAGCCCAACCAAGCCTCACATTGTGAGCAACAATCATCATATGATGATCAATCACTCAAATTGGGTCAAACCAAGTAAAACCTAACCTTGTCCAAGTCAACACTTAGTCCAAAGGAAACTTAAACTAGCACATCCACCATAGGCCAATTTGAGTGAAACCATTGATCTAAACCAATTCATGATCAATGATTGGACTTGACCAAGTCATCATTTGAGCCAAACCTAGCCCAATTGGCCACTTGACCTAAGTTGACCCAAGTTGACCTAAAAGTCAAAATGTGTTAAAACTTGATCTAAGCCAAATTGATTGCAACCAATGGGTAAAATTCATTCCTAATCACTTGGTGAACTTGACCAAAGCCTTAATTAATAGCCAAACTAATAATTGACCATGAACCCAACTTGACCTAAATGGTCAAATCAACTTGAAATCAAACCAAACAAAAATTGATTGAAACCAAAGCTAGCAAATCATTTCAAATGATTAACCAAGCCTAAACCAATTCATGATCAAATGGGTCAAATTGGTCAACTTGACTCATTTGACCTAAATTAATTCAAATGAACCAAAACCAAATCTAAACCAAATTGAACCAAATCAAAGATACCAAAACACTTCAAATGGTCATATGAACTTGACTTAACCCATGGTTTGACATAATTTGACCAATTGGTCAACTTGACCCAATTTGATTAATTGGTCAACTTGACCCAAGTTGACCCATTTTGACCTAAATGGGTCAACTTGAGCCAAATCATATCAAATAAACTCCAAATTCATTGTAAATAGGCACAAACCATCTTTCAATCATACCAAATTTGACCAAATCAAAATCAAAGCCAAATGACCATTTTACCCTTAGGTCAAAGTGTAACCTATTGCCAAATCCACTTGGAACTTCTTCAATTCCTTTTCATGGCCACTTGGCATCCTCCTAGTGGACCATTTGGACACCAAGGGAGGTGGTGCACATGACCCAATGGGTTTGGGTTAGCCAAACCCAACCCAAGGTAAAAATTGACCATCCCACACAAATTTCTCCACATGGATCACCTCCCACATTCATTTTAACCTATGTGCACCTCGACACTTCCACCCTTCTTCCAAAATCAAACCATATCGGAAGATGCATCAAATCCCTCACCTCACTTACTTTACTAGATTTCTACCATGTACCTCCTTCTAAATCTAAGAAATCGAGGAATAAAGATAGATTAAATTACATATGTGCCACTTCTTATGGGTTATCCGATTTTACTCTTTTAGAAAACTCTTCAAGTCTTAATAATTATAACAACTCATCATCCTCTTTCTAATTAAGAGATGGACTTTCCTTTTTTTAAATATTGTGGGTTCACCTTTTGCAATGACTTGGACTCATCGATTGGTCCTATAGAAGATATAGGTATGCTTGACGGGAAGAATCTTCCACTAACCCACCGAGATCACCAAAGTTAACCTTCAAGTGGTAAGGTTCTACCTCTAGGGCAACACCTCAAGATAAGGGAAAATAAGTCATTGGTACCAACGAGCAAAAGCTCCTCCAGATGCACCACCTATGGATATGCTCATGGAGGAAAAAGTTGACTAAAATGTCCTTGCTCACCTAAGAAAGTTGCCAGCTAAACTAAGCATAAATGATTCCTTTGTCTTATCCAAAGAGATGAGGGAATCACTAATCAAGGCTCTTCTTGATCTAGAGATATGCTTAGCTCAGTTGATCACGGTTGGAGATGACACATTATTCAAGAGAAGCCTAGGGAGTCACATTCACTGATGAAGACCATCTTCTGGGGACATGGAGCACAACCGTCCCCTTTATATTATAGTGGATATGGCTAGATTCAGACTTTCTAGTGTTTTAGTTGATCCAAGTGCATCAATGAACATTATGAGCCTAAAAACTCTTATCTATTTAAGGATTGACATCTATAAGCTTCGAGGAGATTGGATGATGTTGAAAGGATACAATGAACAGGGTGAGAGGGCTTTAGGTTCCATAGTGTTACCTTTAGAAATAGGCGACTAGAAGACTAAAGCCCAGTTCTATGTAATTGATTTGAATACATCATTCACTTCTTTGCTCGATAGGCCTTGGATACACTAGAATAAGATGATTCCATCCTTCCTCCATCAGTGCATCAAGTTTTGAAGAGATAGAATCGAATACTGTGTCAAAGGATATGAAAATAATTTTTAGTTAGAGAGATCAAGATATATGAGGATGCGACCTACTATCTTCCTCAAAATCAAAACACCATTTTCTCGTGAATTTGGCCAAAATTCAAATACAAAAGAGAAAAAAAGACGAAATAGAAAAATAAAAAGAAAAATAAAAGAAAAAGGAAAGTATAAATGAGCAAGAATGGGACACCAAAGAAGAAGTAGAGCCGCATGTTACATTCCACCCACAGTTCGTTCCACCATATGGACATATGGGTAGGATGACTCGACCTCCACCAGGCAGAGGTAGAGGTAGATACAAAGGCAGTTCTAGAGGTGGAACACCCCCTGGTTGGCAGTCAGCCAACAAGGGTCATGTTCCAGTTCACAGAAGTACTATAATTATTCACAAAGACTTGAAATCCAGCTCAGAGGATGTGTCTCATGTGATTAGCACACCAGCCAACCCCTCTCAACAAGGTTTCATTGGAGGAGACACTCGAGCCAAATAGTGATGAAGACTAGGCTTCCAAGGAAAACACGAATGTATTTGAATCAGGTTTATGTGAAACAATTAGGCAGTAGTTGGGAACTTTAGCTCTAACCTCACTTTCTTCTCAAAAAGTTGAAGGTTTAGTAACTAAGGAAGCCCCTAGGTCTTCCATGAATGTAAAACCAAAGAGATTCCTATTGTGATCATCATCCTCAAGTCCAGAAGCATATGTAGAACTTGATAATAATTCATATAAAGATTTAATGGAATTACCTTTTGATTGGTACTCACCTTGTGTTCATAATCTTGCAAAGAAAGGTTTGATTCCTTATACATGGTCCAAGCATAAGTTAGAGTATTTGAAGATAAAGGAAGAGATGCACAATCCACCGGGTAGGATTCGATAGAGGGTCCATTGATGGCCGGTTCTTGCTTAGTTGTCACCAATCATCTAGAGTCTGATAGGTTATACTCAAATCACAATAACTCTTATGAGGATGAGTGTTTAGAAACTTTAGATGATGCTGATGATCTTCAAATCAAAGATACACCTCCAGAATGAAGAAGAAATCCATTCAACTATCAACAAGCTGAAGAAATTAACCTGGGGCGAGAAGATCCACGCCCTACATCATTCTCGATTGAATGAAGAAGAAACCAATGACTTAGTTAGGCTATTGACTGAGTTTAAGGATTACTTTGCATGGAGCTATGAAGAGATGCCCGAATTATCTCCTAATGTAGTAGTCCTCAAACTAGCAATAGACCCTAAAGCTAACCCTATCAAACAAGATCCTAGATGCATGCAATTAGAAATCAAACAATATGTCATTTTTGAAGTCAAGAAATTGATCGATCTTTGGTTTCATCAAGAAAATATCCTACCGTTAACCGTGTCATGCCGCTAAAAAAAAAAAGAATGGCCAAATCACATATGCGTTGATTTTAGGGACTTAAATAAAGCATGTCCGAAGGATGAATTTCCACTTCCTATACCAAAATTCATGGATGGGTCATCTAGCTACAACTAAATCAAGATGGATCTCAAGGATGTAAGAAACACTACTTTTCAAACCCCGATCGAAATCTATTATTATAAGGTCATGCCTTTCAGCCTTAAAAATGTCAATGCTACATACCAGTGGGCCATGAATTAGATCTTCAATGAACTCATTCATCATCAAGTTGAATGATATATTGATGATCTAGTAGTGAAAAGAAAAGAAAAGGAAGATCATCTCTTTGACTTGAGAGTAGTTTTTGAACTAATATGACAATTTAACCTCAAAATGAACCCCCTGAAGTGTGCATTCAAAGTAGCTTCAGGGAAGTTTCTTGGGTTTATTGTCCAACACCGGGGAATAGCGATAGACCCAAAAAAGATCAAAACTATCTTAGAAATGTCACCCCTAAAGTTTAACTCAACTGATCATTCCAAGGGTGGTTGGCATTTCTAAGCTTTATCTCCAACCTATCAAGTAAATGCAAGCCATTTTCAGCACTTGTCAAAAGGATGCCAAGTTCAAGTGGGATGACAAGGGCTAGCATGCTTTGAAGAAATCAAGCGTATTTGGTGAAAGCCAATTTAGTAGCAGTATCCTAGGCAAGCCACTTTTCCTCTACACTCTGCATTGATGACTCCCTTGCGTTGTTGGCCCAAACCAATGATGAGGGAAGGAGAATGCTCTCTACTAACTCATCATCATCCCCGAAGAAACTACCCACCTATTCAGAAACATTGCCTAGCTATAATCATTGCATCCCAAAAGCTATAACATTATATGCATTCTCATAAGGTGAATTTGATTTCAGGAATCAAACCACTCCTGTATCTCATGATACAATCGATGTTATCTAGATGGTTGGCACATTGGTCTATGATTCTCTCACAATTTGATATTACATTTCCCTTGTGCGATGAAAAGACATACACTAGTGGATTTCTTAGCAGCACACCCACTTCATGTTGATTCTCTACTTAGTGATGATCTCCCAATGAACAAATCATGAACTTAGGGGTGGTTAACAATCACCATTGGGAGATGTATTTTGAAGGTGCGGCTTCCTTTTAAAAAGAAAAAGAACCATGATGTGATGAGATTCCCATACTTTCTATCCAATCCATGCACCAACAACAAAGTAGAGTGTGAGGCTTTGATTGTCAGTCTAGAGTTAGCTATTACAGTGTGTGTCAAAAGCATCAACATTTATGGGGATTCTCAGCTACTCATCAACCAGATTGCTGGGTCCTATAAAGTTCTAAAGCTTAAGCTTCATCACTACAATGAGTACACCATGAAGCTGTTGTCCCAAATTCCTGAGGTCACCATCTACAAGGTTCCTCGAGGAGAGAATGCAGTAGTAGATGCTTTGGCCAAACTTCAGGAATTGGTATGTCGGGAAGATGAGTCCATTCCAATAAGGGTCCAAAATAGACAAGTCCAATCCCTTATTGATGGTAAACTTGTTGAGAGACTTTCTCTTGAAGGGGAGTTTGTCATTGCCAATAAAGACGAGGAGCAGGATTGAAGGCAACCATTCATAGATTACTAGCACACCCACTTCATGTTGATTCTCTACTTAGTGATGATCTCCCCAATGAACAAATCATGAACTTAGGGGTGGTTGACAATCACCATTGGGAGATGTATTTTGGTGCGCTTCCTTTAAAAGAAAAGAACCATGATGTGATGAGATTCCCATACTTTCTATCCAATCCATGCACCAACAACAAAGTAGAGTGTGAGGCTTTGATTGTCGGTCTAGAGTTAGCTATTACAGTGTGTGTATCAACATTTATGGGGATTCACCACTCATCAGATTCTGGGTCCTATAAAGTTCTAAAGCTTAAGCTTCATCACTACAATGAGTACACCATGAACATTGTCCCAAATTCAGGTCACCATCTACAAGGTTCCTCGAGGAGAGAATGCATAGTAGATGCTTTGGCCAAACTCGAGGAATTGGTATGTCCAAGATGAGTCCATTCCAATAAGGGTCCAAAATAGACAAGTCCAATCCCTTATTGATGGTAAACTGAGACTTTCTCTTGAAGGGGAGTTTGTCATTGCCAATAAAGACGAGGAGCAGGATTGAAGGCAACCATTCATAGATTACTTGAACATAGACAAACTACCTCAAGAGAAATCACAAGCCCGTATGATGAAGTTGAGAGCTCTCTCCTATGCTCTTGTGGATGACACCTTGTATCGATGGTCTTTTGATCAAATGTGGTTATGTTGTTTAGACAAACACGATGCCTATAAGATCATGATCGAGGTACATTCAAGTCTATTTGGAGTGCATCAATCCGGTCAAAGATGAAAGCAAAGATCAAGATACTAGGATACTATTAGCCTTCCATGATCACAGACTACATGGACGTAGCTAGGAGATGCCACCATTATTAGGTACATTTGTGGTCCTATATCAACCACCCAACATTCTACATCCTACATTGACCTCATGGCCATTTGAGTATTCGGGGTATCGATATAGTGGGTCCTATCTATCCTTCTTCCAAGGGTCATCGGTTCATCTTAACTGCCACTAACTAGTTTTCCAAGTGGGCGGAGGAAATCCCACTCAGAGAGGTCACAACTCAGCATGTGCTCCAATTTTTTAGGAACCATATCGTATATAGGTTTGGGGTGCCTCGATGAATTATATCTGATAATAGTACTGCATTTAAGAGCACCAAGATAAAAAGCTTCACCAGGAGACATAATATAGATTGGAGATACTCTACCATATACTATCCTAGGGCAAATGGCCTTGTAGAAGCATTCAACAAAACTCTCATCTAGATACTAAAAAAGACACTCCGTGATAACAAACGATAGTGGCCTAAGCAGCTAGTTGAGCTTTGTGGGCATACTGCACCACATACAGAACTCCAACTCAATCTACCCCATTCTCCTTAATGTATGGGTCTGAAGCCATTCTACCCTTAGAAGTTCAACTCCCATCACTAAGGATAGTAATGGGTAGTAAACTCACTACAGAATAGAATGCCAAGTTGCGGGTTTGGAATAGAGATGCCTACGGGGGTGCCAAAACCTCAAGTTATACAAAGCTAAGATGATTCAAGATCACAACAAACTAGTCTGCCCTAGAGCTTTTCAAGTAGGAGAGCTTATTTTAATTCTAAGGAGACCAATTATTGCCCGTCAAAAAATGGGAGTTAAGTTTAAAACTACTTGGGAAGGCCCTTTTATCATAGAGAAGGCCTACCAAGGAGGATCTTTCCAACTTATTGATTGTAAAGGGGAACACCCAATGCTTCCAATTAATGGGCTTTATTTGAAGAAATACTACCCATAAAATAATGTTTGAAAAAAATTATCATAAAAAATTCTTTTCGAATTCATCAAAATATTCTCTTCAGTCCAAGCATTGTTTGCTTGTTTACGAATCTTCCATGATGTGTTTAGGGTAGCTGTAAGAGAACCCAAGAGGCATCCTATCCCTCTTTTACAACATGAACACAAATTAAACATGATTCCCCAACACTATTAGAGTAGGTGTGAGAGAACCCAAGATGCATCCTATTTTGACTAGCATGACCAAGTTAGGTGTAAGATAACCTAAGCGGCATCCTTTCTTAGTGGGATCACAACTGCCATTCGTGGAACCATTTAAACAACTTTTAAGAATGTTTTAGGATAGGTGTAAAAGAACCCAAGCGGCATCCTATCCTCTTTAAACACAAACACAAACAAAAAATATATCTTTTTTCTCGGGCTATTTTGATGTGGGAGCAAGCCCTCCATGGCACTCACTCATTAGCTGCTCTAGGTCTGGCCGACATGCTACCTTGCTAGTGTGCCACCCCAATGATTATTTATCTGACGGATGTGATTCCCCATGCTTTCTTCCTGACTTGACCATTGTAAACTGACAAGCGCATTGTTAGTTTGGTAGGCATCACTGCGTAGCTACTAAGCTACCTCATGTTGGCTCTATTTAAGAAGATGTAAGTCTACACAGTTTCTTCTTAGACTAGCCATCATAATTTGACTAGGTTGAGTATATTTGAGGCTTCGGATAAGTTCCCCAGTGGCATTCACTTAGTATTCACCCTAATTCTATAACACTTATCGAGCCGAACATAGACTATCGCAGTGATCAGTTCTGCTATAGGAGGATGTGAGTATGGGATGCTTTCTTCCTAAACTAATTATCGCAAACCGATGGGCACCTTAGGTTGGTTGATGTTCACTATGCTGATAGTGACTCACCCATTGGGTACTCCACTCTTGGCATATGTGAGTCCTCGTGCTTTCTCTTTTAGTTGCCCACCGAATACTTATAGATATTATCTTCTTCAAGGTTTTTGGATAAATCCCTTAGTGGCCCCTCCCTTGCGGGCACTCTACTTGGATTACATCCTTTACAACCCCATCTAGACACTACCTAGGTTACTTTTGGATTCAATAGTCCCCCTTTCCTAGTAGCCACCCCTATGGTTGGAGAATTTATTCAGCAGATGCGCAGATTCTCTCATGGTTCAGTAAATTTAAGTTAGGTCTAGGCTGATATAAGCTCCTTCTTAGTATGATCCCTGGCAAACCAACAGGGCCCATGATAAACAAACAAACAAATAAACAAAAAAATTTATTCACTTGTGGATTTGGAATTCAAGCCTTCAGCGGCCCCTTTTGACAAGCAGACATCCTATCTTTAAGGTAGTGTCAGCAGAACTCCCTATAGAAATTGTCTAACTACACTTGAGTTGAGATAAGTCCCCAGGTCGGCACTCTCTCTGTAGTCACCCTTAGGTCGAGCTCAATCCATTTTTCCATAAATATATTACCCTGATAATCATTTTGCTTTGGAAGATGTAAGCCTACTATGCATTCTTTTTAGCATGACTGTCACAAACAGATGGGTAGCCTTAGGCCGGGTTGGCATGTTACTTTGCTAATGTATCTCCATAGTGGTCTTTTATTTAGGAAATATGTGAGTCACTTTGCTTTCTTCCTTGGATTAACCACTGTAAATTGAAAGGCACACCTTTGGTTGGATAGTTCTCCCATCGGCTGGGGAACTACTCTCTTTTGATCTCTAAATCTAAGGTAGGTCAAGGCTGACATGGTGCCAACTTAGTGGACTCCATCATAAATTGATGGGATCCATCAAATATAATTAAGAAATGAAATTAATTTTGACCATCTTTGAGCATATTTAAGTCCCCTAGATGCATTCACTCAGTAGTCAGCCAAAGGTTGGGTTCAACCAGTTGCTTCGCCAACAGATCACCCCAGCGACTGATGCCTACTTTGTAAGATGTAAGTCTACTAAGCTTTCTTCCTAGTACATCCGTTGTACACCTAATGGCACCCTTTGGTTGAATAGTCCTATTATGTGGTTAGTAGACTACCCCTTTGGATTGGTAAATCTAAAGTAGACCAAGGCCAATATGGCTCCTACTCGGTGCGGTCCATCGCAAATCAACATTATCCATCTTAAAATCCAAAAATTTAAAATCTAAAATAAAATCAATCAAACCTCCCCCAGTGGAGTCAAATTAAAAAATCAAATCAATCAACTTCTCCTTAGCGAGATGCAAAATCAACCAACCTCCCCTAGTGGAGTCAAATCAAATAAATCAAATCAAATCAATCAACTTCTCCTTAGCGAGATTCAAAATCAACAAACCTCCCCTAGTGGAGTCAAATCAAATAAATCAAATCAATCATCATCTCCTCATTGAGATGCAATTCTTTCCAATCTCCCTAGTGGAGTCAATTCAATCCAACCTGAACCTATTCCCTTAGTGGAAGGTTCACATCTTTTATCCCTGATGGATTCCAAATTTTAATCCCCAATGGATTTCATAACCTCTCATCCACCAATGGATGACTTGAACCTGCTTCCCTAGTGGAAGGTTCACATACACTATCCCTATTGGATTCCCCCCTTTGCTCTCTTATGTTTTTGACATGAGTAGAGTCACATTGCACTAAGATCTTGATTCCTTCTGCACCTCGAGTTTAGGAGTAGATCATTTCTGTTAGTGCTTGTGATCGTTTAGCATTGTTGATCATCTCGGTCAACACCAATAAGTGTGGTGTACCTTGTCAGTCACACCACACATATTAGGCACCCTTTGTTGACCTCACTTTTAGAGTGAGCTTTCAACTTCTCCATCCTCGACATAAGGACTCCTCTAAACACTAAGAGTTCCTTAGTCTTAAGACACTTCTAGTGATTAGGTGAACACTTAACCTAACCTTAGAGACTTAGAAGAGTTAGCCATAGGAATAGATTATGCCATAGGGGTATTAGGAAGATTTTCCTACATACCTTGTCCTTGCTTCCTTCTTTCAAACCAAACATCAAATTCAAATCTCCAATTCCAACTCAATTGATTTTCTCAAATTATGAATTAATTCCAAATCAAATCTTAAATCAATTTCAACTCAATTGATTTTCTCAAATCATGAAATAATTCCAAATCAAATCTTAAATCAATTCCAACTCAATTGATTTTCTCAAATCATGAATCAATTCCAAATCAAAGATTAAATCAATTCCAACTCAATTGATTTTCTCAAATCATGAATCAACTTCAAAGTCAAATCTTAAATCAATTTTAACTCGATTAATTTTCTCAAATCATAAATCTATTCCAAAACTAAAATCATGAATCAATTCCAAATAATTGAAACCCATTATCAATTCCAATTCAAAATCTTTCTTAAGCCTTTTGATCTCATCTTATGGACTTAGTTCAAATCAAATCCAAATCACTCCAAACTCAAAATATTTTCTCATAACCCATTTAAATTTCAATTATATATTGAATGAAATATAAATTCAAATAACAAAACTAAATTCAAAATTCAAGTCCAAATCTAACCAAAATCCAACCTATACCCTTTCAAGTCAAATTCTTGAACTTAACCAAATCATTCTCAATCAATCCAAACCTTTGTATTTTCTCTTAAAAACAATCATTCCTTCAATCACATGCATAAACATAAACTAGAATCATCAAACCCAAATCAAACCCATGTTCATCCTTTGAACTTGGAATTGTGAAATGAATCAAAACCCATTTGACTCCAAATCACTTGCAATTGGATTTAAATTTCAATCATAAGTCCATATGTGAGCTCAACCAAACTTGAATTAAGCCTTGATCAAGCCAATTGACCCACTTAGACTCACTTGACTCAAAGTGACCTAAAGGACCTTTTTGAGCCAAATTCTAATCAACCTAAATTGGATTGAACTAAGCCCATCTAAGCCTCACATTGAGCAACAATCATCAAGGATGATTAATCACTCAAATTAGGTCAAACCAAGTCAAACTTAGCCTTTGACCAAGTTAAAACTTAGCCAAATGAAACCTAAACTAGCCAAAATCCACCATATGCCAAATTGATTGAAACCATTGATCTAAACTAGTTCATAATTAATGATTAAACTTGACCAAGCCATCAATTGGGCCAAATCAAGCCTAATTGGCCACTTGACCTAAGTTGACCCAAGTTGACCTAAAAAGTAAAAATGGGTCAAATCTGGATCTAAGCCAAATTTATTGCAATCAACAGGTCAAATTCATTGAATTATTGAACTTGACCAAAGCTTCAATTGGCCAACTAGACCCAACCTAGCCCAATTGACCACTTGACTTGACCTAAAAGTCAAATCAACTTAAAATCAAACCAAAATTGATTAAAACCAAAGATTGCAATACATTTGAAATGATTAGTTAAGCCTAAACCAACCCATGACTTCACACAATTGGGTCAAATTGGTCAAATTGGTCAACTTGACCCATTTGACCTAAATGAACCTAAATGAACCAAAACTAAATATAAACCAAATTGAACCAAACCAATGATACCCATAGGCTCCAAATGATCATTTGAACTTGACCTAACCCATGGTTTGACCCAATTTGACCAATTGGTCAACCTAACCCAAATTGACCTAACTTGATGTAAATGGGTCAAATTGAACCAATTCAAACTAAATGAACTCCAAATCACTTGAAATTTGGTCCAACCCATTTTTGAATCATCTCAAATCTGCCCAAATAAAAATCAAGGCTAAATGACCACTTTACCCCTAGGTCAAATGATATCTTATGACCAAATTAACTTAGAATTTGGTCATATTCTTTCTTGAGACCACTTAGCATCCTCCTAGTGGTCCACATGGACACTAAGGAGGGTGGTGAACATGACTCACTGTTGACCATGACCCAAAGGCCAAACCCCTCCAATGGGAATTAAGACTTGGAATCACTAATGCACCCAGCACATGGGAACTCATTCTCCTTCCCTCCACCTAAAATGAATCACATGGTATAATAGCCAAAACTAATCAATCAATCTCAGCAATTGAGCTAAAATTGCATTTCTAGTCTTCACTATCTGATCCAAGGAGGGGGAGATATACTACCCCTCATTCCCACTCAAACCATAAGTACTGAATTTGACTAAGCTCTAGGAATCTAAACCAACCATTCCTAAGCTTCCCAAAGCCATTTCCAAGCTACCTTAACTTCTCCTTCTCAGTTTTGCTTAAAGCCAAAATATGGGAGATGAAGGGGAGATCGAACTCATCCAATTCTCCACCAAACCTAAATTAATCTTGCAAGCACCATCATGGGACTTCGTCAACCTTAATCAAGTTATTTCCTAACTAATGAAGCCACGAGAAGGAGAACTTTGATCAAAGCCAATTGCCATTGAAGAGGAGCTTGATCAACTGAGCCATCCACTTCAAATCAAAGCTTGATACCTTCAACAGGGCTTCAAATCTACTAGATGAAGCTATCTCTCATTGGAAATGCGGTGATAGCCTCCAGAGGTATTGCTCAAAACTGATCCTAAGATAAAAATTGCTTGGTCTCTTGTGAATGGATTTATAATCCCATTGAATCTTGATTGTTGGATACCTTGTTTATGCTCCTCCGAGGGTGTGGGTGAGTTTGAACTCCATCCTAGCTCAGGTGAGCTTGGATCGAGCGAGGATCGACCGACGACATACGTCTCTTGCTATTTGGGAAGAGATACATCACACACCATTCATTCTGCATGATTGGAATGAATAGTTGTGATTAAATCATGATAGATATCCCTTTAATTTAAGACTAAACTATGGAATTAAATGTGACCGTCTGATCTTAGATCGGATGGCCCATGGAGAAAGAGCATCCGTCGCTCACTGACTCAACCATGGATGTGAAAACTTAAATAACATATCCCATCGCACCATGTGGAAAGCGCGCGTCGCCATATGGCGATGGGATTAGTGGGTCGTAATGGCTGACAATTAACCTATTAAATAGTGATAAATTAATCAAGTTTGTTAATCATCATGAAATAGTGAATGGACTTAGGGAATGAGATTATTTTCCAAATCTTTTCTTCTAAGTTTATTCCATTTGGATAAATACTTAATTAATTTGCAAATTGATTAATGATTTAATCACTTCATTAAATGGCTTAATTAAATAAACTCAAAACCAAATTATTCTAGAACTTAATCATTTTAATCTTGGGTAGATTCTTAGGTGTTCAATAACCTATGAGGCTTCAAAGGAAATTGTAATCAAACTACATGTGTAGGATGGTTATGAAAGTATTTAATTAAACTCTTTAGCTTAATTAATCAATAATTATGAGCCAATTGTATGAGGCCCCTTTATTTCTTAGGTGAATTTCTGATTTAAATTCCATGTGGTTGCATACTTGTTTAATTATGTTAAGGTGGTGTAGGTAAGGGGTAATTAATGGATTTAACTCAGACCTTAGCCTGAACAAAACATAAAATCAATATAATTGTTGTAAAATTAAACTAAACTAATTCACACATAGGGTGATGGGTTAGGACCAACAAACTCTTTTCACATTTCCTAAGTCAAATCAAATTCATAAATAAGAATCTCCTTAAAGAATTTTTGATTCACTTTAAATGATCTTATTTTATAAGATTGTCTTTAGGAATTAATTAAGGTGAATGAAGTCATATGCTAACATCACTTTATTTCTTTCCAAGCATGATAAATGTTGTTTTCCATATGAAATCATGCATTCATATCTTTTTTTTAAAATAATTAAATAAAATATTTTCTTTTATGTCTAATTGCATGTTTTGGCTAAAGTTAAGAATATGAGTGGCTATTATCACTATTAAACCAAAAATTATCTTCCAAAACTTATAAATTAAAGATTATGAATGATGTGATACTACTTATAAGTACTTATAAGCTGACATGTGATTATAGCATGAGATGTGTTCTGTCTTGCTTTCTTCTCTTCTCTTAACATGGATTTGAATAGGATTTACAAAGTGTATAGTTCATTTGAAAAGAACATAACACTTGCTTAAATATATTCATATGTATTCCTATGTTATGACTTAAGAAGGATCCTCACATTACACATGTAAATTATACAACCAAATCAAACAAACAAAGATCTTTTGCATGATTTCTCATCCATTTGTTTCTTTTTGTACATCTACATGTATTTAAGAAAAGTGGTATATTAGTATGGACATCCTGGGGCTGCGTGGCTTTAAGTAGCCCCAAGTAGGTCTTGTACCTTATGCCCCTGGTGTAGAAAATAATGGCGTCGTACTCACTTATATCTTTTATACATGTGGATGTTCATTATGTTAATGGATAAAGAATCCCTCCTTTCTACATAATAAAGAAATACATTCATAGAATATCCAAGTTTCTAAATCATATCTCTTATTCATCATCAAGGTGTGCTAAAATTTGTGTATGTATAGTTATGCTTAAGATTTATTCATATGCATGGTATACATGGTGGAAAGAAATAAAGGGTTGTGTGTTATGTGATAGTACATCACCTTAATTAATCCAAAGATGGCTTTCTTATTGAATAGGGCTATTTAGAGTAACTCTAAACTTAGGGTTAATTAAAACACATAATAAAACATCATTAAAGAAAAGTCATTAATGAATCTAAGGTAGGGATGAAAGAGAAGTTCTCTTCTCTTTTCTTTTCTTTACAACATTTAGTAATTAAATGTAGATTCATTCAAACCAAATCAAATCACCAACTAAAATTGACAAATCAACTAAATCATTTAAACTAAAGCCGCCTTCTAAATTAAACCTCTCACACTTAGGAAATCTCAACCTTAAAGCCTTACTAGGACATGCCACACAAGCCTTAAATGACACACACATTAGGCTAAGTCACCATTTCTAGTTTTATGTTAGGGCAGTGCATGGTGGTTTGATGCCTGATTTTATTTTGTGATGTAATGTTTTTAAACTGGATGTTAGGGTGCATGAGCATAGACTGAATGATAAGACGATTTTAGCCTAATCATGTCTTTTGCAGGGGTTGTGCTTAAGGGGCACTGTAATAAAAATATAAATGGTTTTGCTATGCAGGTTGCTTATACCCCTATGCATGATCCATACAAGGATAGGTGGACTTGGTTACTCGTGTGTGGTGTGCTAAGTCCACAAATTATTCATAGAACTACTTGGCTTGTGTGGTATGTTTAGCTAATCTCTATTTTACAGGTTTAGTTATATTTATCATTCCTATTTTTATATAAATTTTGCAATTAAGATTTGGAATGAATGTTATGGGGGATTAAGGTGAACATTGGTCATAAGACCATGTCTTGTGTACCATGTGAAGCCCTGGAGCAAACTACATCCCAAGTCAAATCAAAAAGAAGAAAGAAATGAAAAAAAATGAAGAAATGAAGAAATGAAAAAATGAAGACATGAAGAAATGAAGAAATGAAGAATGAAGACCCCCATAACATGAATTCCTTCTAAATTACAATTATTCATTTATAATCTAGGTTGTATAAGGGTAGAGCTCAGCTACCTTTTTTCAGGTTTGTACGGTGGAGCACGGCCACATCGATCTCTTATTCTTTTGTGCTAATTTTATAAATTGATTGATGCTTTGTTTACGATTGTGCAATTAGGATGGCCTGATTTTCCTAGTTTCATAATTACTTGATGGTTGTTGAATGTCCTGGATGCGATTAGACTCTTAGGAAAAAATAAATTTTCTATCCAATTAATCAACTCAAAATTAAACAACTCATAACCTCACCTAAAATGGCTAAGACATAAATCAAGATAATAAAAGTTTAGCAACCCCTTAGCTCGATGTTGTATGTCTCACATCATGCATAAAACATATTGCTTCACTCTTGCTAATGGAGTGGCTTCCACCTTTGCTAGAGAAAATGGCTTGACCTTTAGAGCCATGGTGGAAACACACCTCCTTCTTTCTAATTTTGGCCCATGATCAATTTTCTCATGCATTAGGGATAGGAAATCTCATAGCATGTGTCAAATAAAAATATCCAAAAATGAAAATAAAACTTAACAAAATTTTCATTAGATTAAGTCATGAGTTCATTCCCTTCATGATCTAGTCTCTTAGGGAGTGAGCTTAAGGACTTAGTCTCCTATCAAAATAAATAATAGCTTAGCCATCTTGCAAAGCATAAGACTTGCTTACATGTATTTAAAATCGTAGGAGTTAGTTGGCGCCACCCAGGTGTTGTAAGTCCAACTCAGGTGTTTATTCTCTTATGAGATAAACCATATACCCATTTTTGCCTTAGATTTAGGTCATGCTTTGGCCCTCACCAAAACTCCCTAGATTTAGGATTCGAGGTTATTATTTATCTTTACAAGCTATAAGCATAAATCTTCACCTCTTAGGCATTTACGTGATCTTGTGTTGTGGAATTGTAAGCCTTAGATTCCTAATAAAAATTCAACTCAAACATATAATCTTTCTCAAATTTTAAAAATATAAAGCCTAACAATAGGATAATTTGGAATGCTCACTATGTTTCCAAGTATCATGAGCATCTCCTACTCATCTCCCTTTGGTTTCAATAATGACTCCCTCCTTTTGAACAATCCCACTTGATTTTCCCATCTTTAAGGTTTTTGGGTTTATGGTTTAAGGCTTAGGGTTTAGGGTCTTAGGGTTTAGGGTTTAGGGTTTATGGTTTACGATCTAGGATTTAGGGTTTAGTATTTAGGATTTTGGATCTAGGGTTTAGTGTTTTAGGGATTAGGGTTTATGGTTTATGGTTGTAGGTTTAGGGGTTTAGGGTGTAGGGTTAGTTATACAGTTTAGGTTTAGGGTTTTTTTTTTTTAAAGAAGTAAATCGATAGGTTTAGGTTTATTTAGTTTATTTTTTATTTAAATGAGATTATTTTATTTTTTATTTCTATTTAGTTTAATTTATTTATTTTATGTTTATTTATTTTTGTTTAGGTTTTTTATTTTAGTTTATTTTTTAGGTTTGGATTTATTTTTTAGTTGAGTTTTATTTTTATTTTACTTTTAAAGTTTAAGTTTTACATTTTATTTTTAGGTTTAGGTTTTGGCTTTGTTTTAAAATTTTTTCAAAGTTTTTGTTCTAGGTTTATATTTTAGGTTTTATTTTGTAGCTTAAGTTTAGGTTTATTTTTAGTTCATTTTATTTTATTTAGTTCAAGTTTAGGTTTAAGTTTAGTTTATTTTAGGTTTATGTTTAGGTTTTATATTTTGTTTTATTTAGTTTATTTTATTTTGTTTGTTTATTTTTTTTTTATTTTAAGTTTAGGTTTTTTTTTAGGTTTATTTTTTTTATTTTTTTTTAGGTTTATTTTTTTTTTAAGATTTTATTTTATTTTTATTTTAGGTTTTTTATTTTAATTACGTTTATTTTTATTTTATTTTACATTTAGTTTTTATTTTATTTAAGTTTTTATTCTTAAATTAATTTTATTTATTTAGTTTAGTTTAGGTTTTTATTTATTTTATTTTAGTTTATTTTTGATTTTTATTTGATTTTATTTTTATTTGATTTTATTTTTAGGTTTAGGTTTAAGTTTTAGTTTAGGTTTTTATTCTATTTTATTTTTTTGTTTTATTTAGGTTAGGTTTATTGATTTAATTTATTATTAGGTTTTATTTAGTTTAGGTTTAAGTTTTTAGTTTTTTAGGGTTTAGTTTATTTTTAATTTAGGGTTTTAGGGTTTAAGTTTAAGTATTTAATTTAGGGTTTGGGTTTAGTTTAGCTTTAGGTTTAAGTTTTATGGGTTTAATGGTTTAGGGTTTAGGTTAGCTTAGGTTTAAACTTAGTTTAGGGTTTAGGGTTTGGCCAGGTTTATGATTTTTTTAAGGTTAGGGTTCATTTATTTAAGATTAATTTAAGGTTTAAGTTTAAGTTTTAGGGTTTAGGGTTTTAGGTTAGTTAATATTTAGTATTTTAGGTTTAGGGTCAGTTTTAAGGTTTAAGTTTGTGTTTAAGTTAGGGTTCAGGTTTAGTTTAGGTTTAGGGTTTAAGTTTAGCTTTAGGGTTTAGGTTTAGGAGTTTAGGGTTTTAGGTTTTAGGGTTTAGGTTTAAGTTTGGTTCTGATTTAGAGCTTTAGGTTTATCATTTAGGGTTTAGTTAGGGTTTAGTGTTTAGGTTTAAATTTTAGTGTATAGTTTAGGTTTAGGTTTAAGTTTAGGGTTTATAGTTAATAGTTGTTTAAATTTAGAGTTTTTCTTAGGTTTAGTTTTCTTAGGTTTAGCTTAGTTTTAGTTAGTTTGGGATTTAGGGTTTAGGGTTTAAGATATAGAATTTAGGGTTTTTTTTTAAAATTATGTAAATTGGTAGGTTTAGGTTTATTTAGTTTATTTTGTATATTTTTTATTTATTTTAGTTTCTTTTATTTTAATTTTTATTTAGGTTTATTATTATTTTTTTAGTTTGTTTATTTTAGGTTTATTTATTTTAGTTTGCTTTTTTCTTTTGGTTTATTTTTTAGTTTTAAGTGTAGGTTTATGCATATTTTTTTAGTTTAGTTTTATTTTTTTATTTATTTTTTAGGTTTAGCTATTATTTTTTATTTTTAGGTTTAGGTTTTTCTTTAGGTTTAGGTATTTATTTTAGGTTTATTTTTAGGTTTAATTTTTTTTAGTTTAGTTTATTTTAGTTTAGGTTTTCATTTATTTTATTTTTATTTTAGGTTTAGGTTTTTTTTGCTTAGGGTTTAGGTTTTATTTATTTATTTATTTTTAGATTTCATTTGTAGGTTTATTTTTAGGTTTAGGTTTTCATTTAATTTTTATTTTATTTTATTTTATGTTTAATTTATATTTATTTTATGTTTAGTTTTTATTTTATTTAGGTTTTTTTTGTTTATTTTATTTTTTAGTTTAATTTAGGTCTTTATTTATTTTATTTTATTTTGGTTTTTATTTATTTTATTTTATTTTATGTTTAGGTTTAGGTTGAGGTCTTAGTTTAGGTTTTTATTTTATTTTATTTTATTTAAGTTTAGGTTTTTTTATTTATTTTATTTTAGGTTTTATTTAGTTTAGGTTTAGGTTTTTAGGTTTTTAGGGTATAGGGTTTAGGCTTTAAGGTTTGGGGTTTGGGGTTTAGGGATTAGAGTTTAGGTTTGTAGGTTTTAGGGTTTAGGGTTTACGATTTAGGGTTTAGGGTTTAGGGTTTTAAGGTTTCAGATTTAGGGTTTATGGTTTAGGTTGTAGGTTTAGGGATTAGGTTTTTAGGGTTTATTTAGTTTATTTTTATTTTACTTTATTTTATTTTTATCTTTATTTAGGTTTATTTTTATCTAGTTTAGTTTATTTATTTTAGTTTTTGGTTTTATTTTAATTTTGATTTCATCAACCAAGTAACATACCAAGTTTTCTATAAGCAACGCATAGATAAAAAATTTATATAGAAAACCAAAAAACCCTAGATAATTAGAACCGTCTTTACTATAAAGACACTATTCCATAAGCAAATCAGTTGTTCTTCTGCTCTAGTTCCCATGAACCACCTCGCCTCTCGAGTAGCTGGATCCACCATCAAATCCCCGATCTCTCCCTCTGCCACCACCACGCTGTAACCTCCATTGCTCCTTCCACCTCCATAACAACCACTGCTCCAACCACCACCTCCATATCCACTAGCACCTCCAGATCCCCACCACCTTCGATAAGCCTTCCCTTAGCCTCCATAGATCTAGGCCAGCGGTTGATGGTGATGTTCCTGCCGTCAAGGTTCTGCCTATTCTTAGGGTTTAGGTTTACTATGTTTTAGGATTTAAGTTTATTTTTTAATTTATTTAGTTACTTTAGGTTTAGGTTTAGGGTTTGTGGTTTATGGTTAGGTTTAGGCTTTGGCTTTAGGCTTTAGGATTTAGGCTTTAGGGTTTTAGGCTTTATCCTTCTGGGATTTAGGGTTTAAGGTTAGGGTTTAGGGTTTAAGGTTTTAAGGTTTAGGGTTTTAAGGTTCAGGGTTTAGGGTTGGGGTTTAGGGTTTAGGGTTTAGGGTTCAGTGCTTAGGCTTTAAGGTTTAGGGTTTTGTGTTAGTTTAGGGTTTAAGCTTTAGGCTTTAGGGTTTAGGGTTTTTATGGTTTAGTGTTTAGGATTTAAAGTTAGTTTAGGATTTAGGGTTTAAGGTTTGGGTTAGGGTTTAGGGTTAGTTTAGGGTTTAGGGTTTTCTTTTAAAATTAAGTAAATTGGTAGTTTATGTTTATTTTTTTATTTAATTTAATTTATTTTTTATTTTTTTTTAAGTTTATTTTTTTTATTTAGTTTAGTTTATTTATTTAATTTAGGTTTTTTATTTTAGTTTCTTTTTTAAGTTTAGGTTTAGGTTTTACTTTTTATTTTAGGTTTAAGTTTAGGTTTTATTTTAGTTTATTTTAGGTTTTATTTTTAATTTAGGATTTAAACTTATTTGAGTTTTATAATATTTTATTTTATTTTATTTAGGTTTGGTTTATGTTTAGTTTATTTTAGGTTTAAGTTTAGGTTTTATTTATTTTAGTTTAGTTTATTTTATTTTAGGTTTAGGTATTTTTTTTGTTTATTTTAGTTTTATTTTAGGTTTAGGTTTTTTTTTTTAATTTAGGGATTAGGTTTTATTTTTCATTTATTTTAGGTTTATCTTTTAGGTTTAGGTTTTTATTTATTTTTTATTTTATTTTAGGTTTATTTATTTTTATTTTATGTTTAGTTTTTTTATTTAGGTTTTTATTCTTGAGTTTATTTTATATTTTTATTTAATTTATGTTTTATTTATTTTATTTTAGTTTATTTTTTTTTATTTAATTTTATTTTTAGGTTTAGGTTTAATTTTTATTTTATTTATTTTATTATTAGGTTTTATTTAGTATAGGTTTAGGTTTTTTAGGTTTTTTTAGGGCTTAGGGTTTAGGTTAGCAGAGTTTTAGTTAATTTAGGGTTTAGGGTTTAGTCTTTAAGGTTTAGGGTTTAGGGTTTAGGGTTTAGTTTGGGGTGTAGTTTAGGGTTTTATGGTTTAGGGTTTAAGATTTTGGGTTTAGGGTTTATGGTTAGGGTTAGGGTTTAAAGTTTAGGATTTACGGTTTTGGGTTTATGGTTTTTTAGGCTTTAGGGTATAGGGTTTAGGGTTTAGGGTTTAGGATTTAGGGATTAAAGTTTAGAGGTTTTTTTTAAAAAAAATTAAGTAAACTAATAGGCTTAGGTTTATTTAGTTTATTTTTTATTTATTTTGGTTTATTTATTTATTATTTTTATTTAGTTTAGTTTATTTATTTTAGTTTATTTATTTTAATTTAGGTTTTTATTTTAGTTTATTTTTTAGGTTTAGGAGGTTTGCATAACTTTTGTTTAGTTTTATTTTATTTTATTTTGGGTTTAGGTTTATTTTTACTTTTAGGTTTAGGTTTAGGTTTATATTTTATTTTTTGAGGTTAAGGTTTTAGGTTTTTATTTTAGGTTTATTTTTAGCTTTTATATTTTAGTTTAGGTTTAGGTTTACTTTTAGTTATTTTATTTTATTTAGAGTTTAGGTTTAGGTTTAGGTTTAGTTATTTTAGGTTTAGGTTTAGGTTTTATTTTAGTTTAATTTATTTTTGTTTAGGCTTTGGTTTATTTTATTTTTATTTTAGGTTTAGGTTTTTTTTAGTTTAGGGTTTATGTTTTATTTTTTATTTATTTTTAGGTTTATTTTTTAAATTTAGATTTTTATTTATTTTTTATTTTATTTTATTTTAGGTTTATTTTATTTTTATTTTACATTTAGTTTTTATTTTATTTAGGTTTTATTATTTTATGTTAGTTTTTTGTTTGTTTAGTTTATGTTTTATTTATTATATTTTAGTTTAGTTTTAATTTTATTTTATTATATTTTTATGTTTGGGTTTTGGTTTAGGTTTAGGTTTTAGTTTATATTTTTATTTTATTTTATTTTATTATTTTATTTAGGTTTAGGTTTTTATTTATTTTATTTTTTAGTTTTATTTAGTTTAGGTTTAGGTTTTTAGGTTTTTTAGGTTTATGGTTGGGTTTAATGATTGGGATTTAGGGTTTAAGGTTTAGGGTTGTAGGTTTAGGGTTTTATTTTTATTTTTTGGGAAAAAAAGAAATTTTATTAACAAAAACAAAAGGAAATGATGACCTTAAAGGGGATAAAACTCAAAGACTACTGCTCAAGGAGGTATAGAAGGACCTAAAAAGAAAAATCCCCTAACTAATATAAAAGATAGCAAAAAGCAAAAGGAAAAACTAAGAAAAGAACATCAACATCACAGAATCCCTAAGCAGGTTAACAATCCATCTGAAGAGACATAAGAACCAGCGAAGGAAACCTACAAGAAAAAAAGCTAAAGCAAAGATAAACACAAATAAAAGAAAATAAACAAAGATAAAGAGAAAGGAAAGAAAAGCCAAATAAAAGGCTCAGGCTCAATCATAAAAATTAGAAGGGGCAAATTGTGAGCGACCATACTCGAAAAGGTTACATCACAAATATTACTACTAACCAACAAAAAAAATATTTAACATCCCTAGCCATCATAGCCAATAAACCTCATAAAGGCGGTTCTACAATTTTATTGTTTGCTTAATTAGGAAATCAATTGATTAAGCCTAAATCACTCTCTTAATTTAATTAGTGATAATTAATGAATGAATAATGATTTGATTAATTATTTAAGCCTAATTACATCTATGGAATAATAAGGGAACTTAGGAAATATAATTGGGATATTTTTCCTAATTCATTTCCTAGATTTCTTTCACTTTTTAAAATTTAATTAATTGATGATTAATGAGGTAATTAATTACTTAATTAACTTCTAAAACAAAAATCAGAGCCTAATTGAGTATTTAAAATGACTTAAGGATTAAGGATTGAGGCCTTATTCTTTATCCTTCTCCTTAAATTAATTTCATCATCCTCAAAATGTAATCAAAGAATCGAATCAACTAATTAACAAGTTTGATTTAACTCAATCTAAAATCCACTTCACACCAAAGCAACCCTTAATTGATCTTGGGTAGCTCTTTGGGTGTTCAATAACCCAAGGTGAGAGATAATGAAATTATGGTTAGCTCATGTGTGAGAAAACCATAAAAGTAGTTAGTGAGATCCATTAATCTAATTAACTATTAATCATAAGCCAATTACATTAGGCCCCTTTCATTTCTTAGGAGCATTACAAATTTACTTTTCATATGGTTGCATATCAATTGGCTTATTATTAATTAGTTAATTAACTTAAGGTGATATAGGTAAGGGTTAATTAATTCACTTAATTCACACCTTAACCTAATCAAAATATAAAATCAACCTAAATATTCATCATTAAACCAAATTAATTCACACATGGGGATTAGGATCATGAAACCTCTTTCATATTTCCTAAATCAAATCAAACTCAAGATTAAAAATGTCTTTAAAGAACTTTGGTTTATCTTAAATAGCCTTGTTTAATATGATTATCCTTAGAATTAATTAGGATGAATGAGATCATGTATATTCCTTTATTTCTTTCTAATCATGTTAAATATTGCTTGCCATGTGAAATCATGCATTCATTTCTTTTAAAACTAATTAAATGAAATGGTTTCTTCTATGTCAAATTGCATGTGTTGACTTAAATTAAAAATAGGTGTGGCTATTACTACTATTAAATCAAAAGCTATTTTTAAAAGCCCATAAACCAATTATAATATATGAAGTCATATTAATTATAAGTATATATAAGTTTGCATGTGGTGATAATATAAGATATGAAATATGAAGTTCTCTTTTCTTATCTTACATGGATTCATATAGGATTTAAAAATGTAAAGTTCATTTCAAAAGAACACAACATTTGTCTAAATCTATTCCTATGCATCTCCATGCTAAGGCTTCGAAAGAATTTCATATCACATATGTAAATCATTCAATCAAATCAAATGTGACCTCTTGCATGGCTTCTTGCTCTTGTGGATTTTTTGTACATTCACTTGTATTTGAGAAAAGTGGCATATTAGTCTAGACACCTGGGCTACAGACTTTAAGTAGTCTATGTAGGTATTGTACCTTACACCCCTGGTGCAGAATAATGGCATCATACTCACTTAAAACTCTTATATATATGAATGTGTGATATAATCAATGAATAAGAAACATGAATTAAGTAAATTAAAAATACAACTTTTGCAGGAGTTTTCCTATCCTTATAGTTGTTTATATATCTACATATGTATCTAAGAAAAGTGGTATATTAGTCGGACACCCACGGGCTACAGGCTTTAAGTAATAAGTAGGTCTTGTACCTTACGCCCCTGGTGAAGAATAATGATATCGTACTCACTTAAAAATTGTATACATGTGAATGTGTATCTAACTAATGGATGAAAAATCCCTCCTTTTTTCTATTAAAGACATGCATGCATCTTACATTCATCACTTAAGTGTGCTAAGACATGCATTATATGTAAAGGTATGCTTAGGACTTAATCATATGCAAGATAAACATGATGGAAAGAAATGAATGAATATGTGTTATGTGATGGTAATTCATTGTAATTAATCCTAAGATGTCTTTCTTATTAAACTAGGTCATTTAGAGTGAACCTAAACTTAAGATTAATCAAAACATGTAATAACCCACTCACTAAAGGAAATTGATTAATTAACTTACTTTAGAAGTGACTTAAGGTAAAGATGAAAAAGGGGTTTCCTCTCATTCTTCTCTTTATAACACTTGGTTGTTTTGTTGGTCAAATGAAACAAAAAAAATATTAAGTAAAATCTTTAAATTAATTAAATCATTTAAAGAGAAATCAACCCTTCATAAATTAAATCCTCCACTTAGCAAAATTATAACTCTAAACCTAGTTAGGACATACCACACAAGCCTTGATGCACACACTTTAGACTAAGTTACCACTTCTAGCTTTATCTTAGGGCGGTGTATGGTTTGATGTATGCTTGTTTTGTGATGTGTTGTTGTAGACTGGATGTTAGGGTGTATGTGCATAGTCTGGATGTTAGGCCATTGTTAGCCTAATCATGTTTTCTGCAAGGGGTCATGCTTAAGGGGTCACTGTAATAAAAATATAAATATTTATGTTGTGCAGGTTGCTTATATCCCTAAGCATAGCCCAAGTTAGGATAGGTGGGCTTGGTTACCCATGTGTGGGGTGTTAAGTCCAAATTATTCATATAACTGCTTGGGTTATATGGTGTGTTTAGCTAACACTTATTTTGCAGGTGTAGCTAGATTTACTTTCCTTCTTTTAATGTAATTTTTCATTAGGATTAGGATAAGTGTTATGGGGGATTAGAATGAGCATTGGTTATAAGACCAAGTCTTATGTACCTATGTGATGCCTTTGGAGCAAGCACATCCAAATCAAGACAAAAGTAAGAAAGAAATGGAGCAAATCAAATGAAGAGATGAAAGAAAAAAGTAAAAGAAAAAAGAATGAAGAATGAAAACCCCCATAACATTCAAAGATAATAATTGCTATTATTATTTCATTATACCGGGATGTATAAGGGTAGAGCTTAGCTACCCACATTTTTTTTGTTATACTGATGGTACTACATCGACCTTTTATTCTTTGTGATAGCTTTATAAAATTGGTTGATATTTTTTGTTTACCTTGTACATTAGAAAAAAACATACATCTTCATAGTTTATTTATTATTGATTGTTGTATGGCCTAGATGATTAGGCTCAAGGATACAAATTAATTTTCTACCCAAACTAACAACTCATAACTAAATCTCTAAAAAACCTCATAACCTCATGTAAAAGCCTAAGCATTAAATCAAGATAATAAAATATTTAGTAACCCATTATATTTGGATGTTGTATGTTTAATATCATGCATAATCATCTTATTTCACTCTTGTTAAGAGAGGGCTTCCATCTTTGCCATAGAAATGGGCTTAACTTTAAGGGCCTATGATGGAAGAATAACTCTTTCTATTTTTATTTGGCCCATAATCAACTTCTCATGCATTTAGGCATACAAAATCCTATAGCCTCTATCAAAATATAGAGTCTTAGATTAAGTGAAATTTAATAAGAATTTGCATTAAGTCATTATTCATACCCCTCATGCTCTAGTCTCTTAGGGAGTGGGTTTAAGGACTTAGTTTCTTTTCTAAATAAATAATAGCCTAACCATCTTGCAAAGCATATGACTTGACCACATGGTTTTAAAATATAGGAGGAGTTAGCTGGCTGCCACTCCAGGCAATTATAAGTCCAACAGTCGGGTGGTTTACTCTCTCTTGTAGAGATAAACCATATACTCACTTTCACCATAAATTTGGGTCATGCTTTGGACTTCACCAAAGCTCGATAGATTTAGGATCTGAGGTTGTCAGTTCCCCCTTGGGCTATAGGCATAAATCCTCACCTATTAGGCACCCTAACAATCTTGTGTTATTAGAGTATAAGTTCTAGCTTTCTAATAAAATTCTAACTCAAACATGTAATTTCTCCTCAAAATCAAATATATAAAGCACAACCATAGGATTGATTGGAATGCTCACTATGCTTCCTAGTATCATGAGCATTCCCTACTCATCTCCTTTGGCTTGATAATAAATCTCTCCTTTGATCTATCCCATTTGATCTTCCAAATATAACTGATTTATTGATAATCCTATCTTTGAATTCTTTAGAGACAATAATTATCTACTTTAATCGAGAGTATTCTTAAGGAACTCACCTTCCTTAGGATGTAATTAACTATGGGGGCTTGCTCTCATAGGGAACTTTAGAACCCAATTTAAATAAACCCTACTTTATTCATCCATGTAAAATAGGGAAAAAATCTCTTGTATAGTCAAAGACCCATCTTGCCTTAGAAGTCTTTATTAGGTGATTAGGTCCATTGTAGGGTAGTGACTTCTACCTTTTAAGATAGTACACTATTCCTTGATGTCAAACTTGATCACTTCAATAAGTACATCCTCAGATCTGCATGGTGTCCCCCTTACATATACATAAATAGATATAAAAAATAAACACCACAATATGTCACACATTAAAATTATGGGAGAGAGTAATTGATACTATGTGATTCAAAAGTTTCTCACAATCAATTTGGTTTCATGCCAGGTAGATCTACTATGGATGTTATACATTTCTTAAGAGGTTTGATGGAGAAGTATAAACAAAGCAAGGAGGATCTACAAATGATTTTTATTGATTTAGAGAAAGCTTATGAAAAAGTTTCAAAAGATGTTTTTTGGAGAGTTCTAGAAAATAAAGGAGTTAATATTGGTTATATTTAAGTCATTAAGGATATGTATACTAGAGCAGTTACTTGTGTCCAAACATAAGGAGGATTAAAAAAAAATTTTCTATTTCAGTTGAATTACATCAAGGATCAACTTCAAGCCCTTATCTTTTTTTGCTTTAGTTATGGATGTTCTTACTAGGCATTTATAAGAAGATGTACCTTGGTGAATGCTTTTTTATGTCATTCTTCTTGTTGATAAGACTAGAGAGGAGTCCAATAGAAACTTGAATTATGGAGGTTAACCTTAGTCTAAAGGTTTTCATTTAAGTAGATCTAAAATTGAATATATGGAGTGTAACTTTAGTTGTAGAAGTTATAGTGGTAGTGTTGTGACATTAGGTGAACAAGTCATTAAAAAGAGTGAGTGATTCAGATATTTAGGCTCTATTGTTCAAAATGATGGTGAAATAGATGGAGATGTTATTAGTAGAATTCAAGTTGGATGGTTGAAGTGGAGGAATGCATCTGCTATTGTGTGATAGAAAAGTATCGCTTAAACTTAAGGGAAAATTTTATAGGCAAGACCTGCAATGATTTATAGTGCAGAATGTTGGCCAATAAAAGAGAAGCATGAGACCAACTTAAGTGTTGTGGAGATGAGGATGCTTAGGTGGATGAGTGGCTTTACTCTTAGAGATAAAATATGAAATGAGTATGTTCAGGAAAAAGTTGGAGTAGCTCTAGTGGTAGATAAGATTAGAGAGAGTTACCTTAGATGGTTTGGCCACATAAAGTGTCGATTGTCCAATGACCCGATTAGGAGAGTAGATACATTAGATTTGACTTATGTTAAAAGGTAGAGGTAGATCTAAATAAACATGCTTATGATGTATAAAAAATGACCTTAGTATACTTGAATTAAATGAGAATTTGACACATAATAAGACACAATGGAGACAAAGGATTCATGTTGCCAACCCCACGTAGTTGGTTAACGGCCTATTGTTGTTGTTGTTGTTGTAGAAGTAATAGGTTTTTTATTTTTTAGTTTAATTTAGGTTTTTATTTATTTTATTTTAGTCTAGTTTTTATTTTTTATTTTATTTTCTTTTTAGGTTTAGGTTTTAGTTTATGTTTTATTTTAATTTATTTTTTATTTTTTTTAGTTTAGGTTTATTTATTTATTTTATTTTTAGGTTTTATTTAGTTTAGGTTTAGGTTTTTACCTTTTTAGGGTTTATGGTTTAGAGTTAGTTGAGGGTTTAGGGTATAAGGTTTAGGGTTTGAAGTTTAGGGTTTAGGGTTTAGGGTTTAGGGTTTGAAGTTTAGGGTTTAGGGTTTAGGGTTTAGGGTTTTAGGATATTAGGGTTTAGGATTTAGGGTTTAGGATTTATGGTTTAAGGTTTATGGTTTTTAGGGTTTTGGGTTTAGGTTTTAGGTCTACGGTTCAGGTTTTAGTTTAAGGATTAGGGTTTTTGGTATTTTTTTTTTAATAGAGAACAAATTTAGATTCAACATTTCTTGTTTTTTATTTCATCAACCAAGTAACACACCCAGTGCTCTAAGGCATAAGCAATGATATAGATAAAAAATAAGCACACATAGAAAATTAAATTAGATAACTTATGTCTCTAATGTAAAGACAGTTCCATAAGCTGCAGATCGGGTCAGTCGTTCTTCAGTTTCTCCAGTTCCCATCAGAACCACCCTGGCCTCTCGAGTAGTGGGATCCACCATCATACCCTCGATATTTCCTTCCACCACCACCACGATTGTAACCTTCATCGCTCTTTCCACCTCCATAACCACCACTGCTCCAACCACCACCTCCATATCCACCAGCACCTCCAGATCCCCCATCACTATGATGGATAACCACCTCACTTGGCTCCACTAGATCTAGGAGCTGGTTGATGATGATGTTTCTGATAAGGTTGCCCATTTAGGTTTAGGTTTATTATTTTAGGGTTTAGGTTTATATTTAAATTTATTTAGTTACTTTAGCATTAGTTTTTTAGTTTAGGGTTAGGGTTTAGGTTTAGGGTTTAGGGTTTAGGTTTAGGTTTGGTTTGTTTAGTTTAGGGTTTATAGGTTTAGGGTTTAAGGTTTTAGGGTTTAGGGTTTTAGGGTTTAGTTTTAGGTTTAGGGTTAGAGTTTAGGGTTTATGGTTTAGTGTTTAAGATTTAGGGTTTAGGTTTAGGGTTTAGTTTAGGGTTTAGAGCTTGGCTTTAGGTTAAGGTTTTAGGTTTAGGTTTAGGGAGTTTGGTTTAGGTTTAGGTTTAAGGTTTGGTATGGTTAGTTTAGGGTTTAGGGTTTAGGGTTTAGGTTTAGATTTAGTTTATTTAAAATTTATTTTTATTTAGTTTATTTTATTTTATTTATTTATGTTTAATTTTATTTTTATTTGGCTTAGTTTATTTATTTTTGGTTTATTTATTTTAGTTTATTTTTTACTTTTGGGTTTAAGTTTATATTTATCTTTTAGTTTAATTTTCTTATTATTTTAATTTTTAGGTTTATATTTTATTTTTTATTTTTAGGTTTTGGTTTAGGTTTTATTTTATTTTTTTAGCTTTAGGTTTTAGGTTTTTATTTTAGGTTTATTTTTAGGTTTTATTTTTTTAGTTTAGGTTTATTTTTAGTTTATTTTATTTTATTTTGTTTAGGTTTAGGTTTAGGTTTAGTTTATTTTAGGTTTAGGTTTAGGTTTTATTTAATTTAGTTTAGGTTTAAGTTTATTTTAGGTTTATTTTTTTAGTTTAGGGTTTAGGTTTTATTTTTTTCTTATTTTTAGTTTTATTTTTTAGGTTTATTTTAGGTTTAAGTTTTATATAGTTTTTTATTTTATTTTAGGTTTATTTTATTTTATTTTAGGTTAAGTTTTATTTTATTTAGGTTTTATTTTAGTTTAGTTTAGGTTTTATTTACATTATTTTAGTTTTAATTTTCTTTTAGGTTTATTAGGTTTAGGTTTTAGTTTATGTTTTATTTTATTTTATTTTATTTATTTTATTTTGGTTTAGGTTTTTTATTTATTTTATTTTAGGTTTTATTTAGTTTAGGTTTAGGTTTTAGCTTTTAGGGTTTATGGTTTAGGTTTTAAGGTTAGTTTAGGTTTAGGGTTTGGGGTTTAGTGTTTAGAGTTTAGGGTTTAGAATTTCTTTTTCTTTTGAGGGGGTGGAGATTATTTAAGGTTTAGGATTTAGTGTTTGTAGGGTTTATGGTTTTGCATTTAGGGTTTAGGTTTTAGGTTTATGATTCAGGTTTTTATTTAGGGTTTAGCATTTTTGGTTTTTTTTTAATAGAGAACAAATTCAGATTCAACATTTATTCATTTCGATTTCATCAACCAAGTAACACACCAAGTTTTCTAAGACATAAGTGGCGACATAGATAAAAAATGAGCATGCATAGAGAAAATCAAAAACCTTAGATAACTAAAACCATCTCTACTGTATGGACACAGTTCTATAGGCAGCAGATCTGATCGGTTGTTATTAAGTTTCTCTAGTTCCCATCAGAACCACCCTGACCTTTCAAGTTGCGGGATCCACCAGCATTTCCATATCCACCAGCACCTCTAGATCCCTCACCACCATTGCCATAATCACTACCTTTGGCTTCGCCTCCACCGCCAGACCTAGACTGAGAATGGTTGACGGTGATGTTCTGATTGTCAAGGTTATGTCCATTCTTAGGATTTAGGTTTATTAGGTTTTAGGGTTTTGGTTTTTTTTTTAATTTATTTAGTTACTTTAGGTTTAGGTTTAGGGTTTAGGGTTTATGGTTTAGGGTTAGGGTTTAGGGTTTAGGGTTTATGGTTTAGGGTTTAGGGTTTTAGGTTTTATGATTTAGGGTTTAGGGTTTAGGGTTTATGATTTTTGGGTTTAGGGTTTAGGTTGGGGTTTAGGGTTTAGGGTTGTAGCTTTATGGTTTATTTTTTAGGGATTACGTTTAGGATTTATGTTTTAGGGATTTTGTTTTAAAAAAAATAAGTATACCATTAGGTTTAGGTTTATTTAGTTTATTTTTATTCATTTTAGTTTATTTTATTTTGTATTTTTATTTAAATTTATTTTTTATTTTTATTTAGTTTAGTTTAATTATTTTAGTTTATGTTTTTATTTTATTTTATTTTTTATTTTAATTTGGTTTAGGTTTTTTATTTATTTTATTTTTAGATTTGGTTTAGTTTAGGTTTAGGTTTTTTTCTTTTTAGGGTTTAGGGTTTAGGTTTAGGGTTTAGGGTTTGGGGTTTACGGTTTATGGTTTCTATTTTTCTTTTAGGGTTTAGGGTTTAGGGTTTTTAGGGTTTAGGGTTTAAGTTTTAGGTTTAGGGTTCAGGATTTAGTTTAGGGTTTTTGGTTTTTTTTTAATTTAACAGAGAACAAATTTAGATTGGACATTTCTTCTTTTCAATTTGATCAACCAGGTAACACACAAAGTTTTCTAAGATAGAAGTGATGACATAGATCAAAAATGAGCACGCATAGAGCAATTCAAAACTCAGTAACTAGAATCTCTAGTAAAGACACAATTCCATAAGCAACATATCGGATGTCATTCTTCAATTTCTCCGGTTCCCATCAACAACTCCTCTCGAGTAGTGGTATCAACCATCATATCCATGATCTCTCCCTCCACCACCACCACGGCTGTAACCTCCATCACTCCTCCCGCATCCATAACCACCATTGCTCTGACCACAACCTCCATATCCACCATCACCTCTAAATACCCCACCTTCATTGCGATAACGACCGGCTCTGCCTTTGCCTCCACCACAAGATCTAGACTGATCTTGTTTGACGGTGATGTTCCTACCGTCAAGGTTCTGCCCATTCTTAAGGTTTAGGTTTAGGTTTAGGTTTATTAGGTATTAGGATTTAAGTTTAATTTTAAATTTATTTAGATATTTTAGGTTTAGGTTTAGGGTTTGTGGTTTAGGGTTAGGGTGATGTAGGGTTTAGGGTTTAGTGTTTATATGCCTTTAGGGTTTAGGGTTTTTTTTAAATTAAGTAAACCGAGGTTTATTTAGAATATTTAGTTTATTTTTTATTTATTTTAGATTATTTTATTTTTATTTTTTGTTTAGTTTATTTATTTTAGGTTTATTTATTTTAGTTTATTTTTTTAGGTTTAGGTTTATTTTTAGTTGAGTTTTATTTTTATTTTATTTTTTTAGGTTATGTTTTATTTTTTATTTTTAGGTTTAGGTTTTTTATTTTATTTTTTTTTTTTAGGTTTAGGTTTTGGGTTTTATTTTAGGTTTATTTTTAGGTTCTATATTTAATAGGTTTAGGTTTATTTTACTTTATTTTATTTTATTTAGTTTAGGTTTAGGTTTAGGTTTATTTTATTTTAGGAATTAGGTTTAGGTTTTATTTATATTTTAGTTTATGTTTAGGTTTATTTTCTTTTGTTTTATTTATTTTTATTTTAGGATTTTTTTTTAGTTAAGCGTTTAGGTTTTATTTTTTATTTATTTTTAGGTTTTAATTTAAAGTTTTTTTTTAGGTTTAGGTTTGAATTTAGTTTTTATTTTATTTTATATTAGGTTTATTTTATTTTTAGTTTATGTTTAATTTTAATTTTATTTAGGTTTTTGTTCTTAGGTTTATTTTATTTTTTAGTTTAATTTAACTTATTATTTATTTTATTTTAGTTTATTTTTATTAGTTTATTTTATTTTTTTTAGGTTTAGGATTAGGTTATAGTTTAGGTTTTTATTTTATTTTATTTAAGTTTAGGTTTTTTTTATTCTTTTTATTTTTTTTAGGTTTTATTTAGTTTAAGTTTTGGCAGTTTTAAGGTTTAGGGTTTAGGGTATAGGGTTTAGGGTTTAGTTTTAGTGTTTAGGGTTTAGGGTTTAATGTTTACGCTTTAGGGTTTGGGGTTTATGGTTTATGGGTTAGGGTTTAGGGATTAGGGTTTAGGGTTAACAGGGTTTAAATTAGTTTAGGGGTTTAGGGTTTAGGGTTAGGATTTAGATTTAGGGTTTAGATTTAGTTTTGTTTAGGGAGTTTAGGGTTTATGGTTTAGGTTTAGGTTAGTTTAAATTTAGGGTTTAGGGTTTTAAAGTTAGTTTAGGGTTTTAGGGTTTAGGGTTTTAGGTGGGGTTAGGTTAGGGTTTAGGGTTTAGCGTTTAGGGTCTAGGGTTAGTTTAGGGTTTAGGGTTTTTATGGTTTAGGGTTTAGGGTTAGTTTATGGTTTTGGGTTTTTTTTAAGTTAAGTAAATTGATAGGTTTAGGTTTATTTAGTTTACTTTTTATTTATTTTAGTTTATTTTATTTTATTTTATTTAGGTTTATCTTTTATTTTATTTAGTTTAGTTTATTTAGTTTAGGTTTATTTATTTTAGTTTCTTTAGGTTTTAGGTTTAGGTTTATGTTTATTTTTTTAGTTTAGTTTTATTTTTTATTTTTATGTTTAGGCTTTATTTTTATTTTAGGTTTAGGTTTAGGTTTTATTTTATTTTTTATGTTCAATTTTAGGTTTATTTTTAGGTTTTTTTTAGTTTAGGTTTAGGTCTATTTTTTGTTTATTTTATTTTATTTAGTTTAGGGTTTATGTTTAGTTTATTTTAGGTTTAGGTTTGGGTTTTATTTATTTTAGTTTAGGTTTATGTTTATTTTATTTTGTTTTTTTTTAGGTTTAGGTTTATTTTTATTTTTTTTTATTTTTTTATTTTTTTATTTTTTATTTTTGGTTTATCTTTTAGGTTTAGGTTTTTATTTAGTTTTTATTTTATTTAGGGTTTTGTGCCACCATCCTTCAAGATTTTGATGGTGGTGAAACCCAATAACTCATTGCACACTTTAGAGCATTTGTTGCAACACCAATGGCACAATCCTCTTGCCTTTTCATTAGTAGTCTCTAAGGTGTTGCATTTGATTTCTCAACCGCCCAATAGTTTGGTGAAGACTTTTGCTGAGTTGGACAACCTCTTCATTAAGAGGTTTTTGGAGCTTAGTAGAGGGTGACTGTAGGCGACCTCATTATAGAGAAACAGAAATTCAATGAATCCCTTATTGATTATATTCTCAGGTGGGGCAACCTGAGCATGAAATGTGAACCACAGTTATCCGAACAGCATGCCATTGAGATTCTTCATATTTAAGGGCTTTACCATCAAAACATTCGAGAATTTAATCAACAAAGTGGCTAGCCTACAAGAGGAAGCCAAACAATTGCCCTTTACCGACCAATCATCTAGGCCCAAGCGACATAGGTGTTTGAGAAGAAGCCAGGGACAATTATGTTAGTGAATAGAGGGAAGCATCCAACCAAAGTTCAGTATGAGAGACTATGAGTTTAGTAGCCTCCTTTGCCACCTCCTCTTCCACCACCTGAGCCATCATACCGGCCACCACAACCGCCACAATGATCATTTCCACCACCTCAACAGCCTACCCAGCAACGGTATTCATATCCACCGCCAAGTAGTTACCTTCCACTTACTCTTATCGATAGATTGAATAAGCCATATTCATTCAAGAGGGAGGTAGTTTGGAAAACTTTAAGAATCTCTTAAAGAAACCTTACTTTACGAGCCTAAGAGGCTAGCGAAGTGGGCAAGAAAGATGATCCTATTGCCTACCACGCATGTTTGGCCATGTCTTAGAGAATTGTATCACTTTTAAGGACTAGCTTGAGCACAGTTACAAGTTGGGAGCTATAATTATCCCTAAGAAATACTTATTAGAACAACCATCCAGTTCTGTTAGAGTAAACCTTGGGGATACTTGCGATCCTCTTAAGACCAAAGAAGGTTAGGATATCTCCCTATCTCGAACCTCTAAGAAGATCATTTCTAAGTTCAAGAAGCTTTCCTTGCAGATGCCTCAAGTATCTCAAACCTCCAACACCAAGGAAGGTTTATTAGTTGCAAAGGACAACTTGGGGAGTGTGACAGCGACAACAGATCACCATACTTTCCAGGAATAGTCCAGTAGTGCCACATCCAGTCAGTACTCCTCCACTATTGTTCACCTCTCTAGCTCCTCTTCTACAGTGTTGTATCTACAGATAAGGCACTAAATTCCTTACTCTCCTTACTTTATGTGATTTCTATCATGTACTTCCACCCAAAAAAAAATTAATGAAGAAAGGATTCTACTTATATATTGTCTACTGATGCTCTTGATTTTATTCCTGTGAAAGCTCTGAGTATAAATAATATCTATAGTAGTTCCAATCCCTTCCTTTCTAATTTAGAGTAAGACTACCCTTCTCTGAATCAATCAGGTTCACCTCTTGAGATTGACTTGGAGTCAAGCACTCAGGATCCCATAAGAGAGTATGTTATGATGAGAGAAGTAGAACTTTCCACAAGCTCATCATTCCAAGATGTCACAAGTCAACCTACACAATGGCAAAGTTCTACCTCCTAGGTATCTCCTCGTGATAAGGGTAAGCAAGTCATTGGTTCCAGTGAGCAGATAGCCCCTCCATAAGATGCTCCACCCATGGATATACTTGTGGAGGACCAAGCTAGAGTTGATTACAATGTCCTAGCTCACCTTAGATAGTTTCCAGCTAAGTTAAGCATATTTGACATCCTTGTCTTATCCAAAGAGATGAGAAAATCTCTAATTAAGGCCTTACTTGATCTAGAGATATACTTAGCTCAGCTAACCACTATTAAAGGTGAGGCATGCCACTTAAAGGGCATCTTAGGAGTTACATTCAGTGATGAAGACTTACTCCTAGGGACGATCGAGCACAATCGCATCTATACATTACAGTGGATGTTGGAAGATACAGGCTATCTAGAGTTTTGGTTGACCCAGGTGTATCAATCAACATTATGAGTCTAAGAACCCTTGCCTGCTTGAGGATTGACATCTCCAAACCCCAAAAAGAATGGATGGTGTTGAGAGGATTCAATGAATAAGGCAAGAGGACCTGGTGGTAATTATTTTGGATGTATGGGGGGGGGGGGGCACCATGCAGATCGTAGGGGGGGGGGTACTTTTTGAGGTGATCAAGTAGAACATTGAGTTATAATGTACTATCTCAAAAGATAGTGGCATCACCCTACAATGGCCCTAATCACATAATAAGGACTCCTAAGGCATGATGGGCCTTCAAATGTACGAGAGATTTTTCCCCAACTTTACATGGGTGAATAAAGTAGGGTTTATATTAAACCAAGTTCTTAAGATCCCTATGGAGGTAATCCTCCATAGTTAAATACATATTAGGAAATGAAATTTTCTAATAATACTCGATTAAAGTAGACAATTATCTTCTTCAAAGATTTCAAGGTTAGACTATTAAAGGATTGGTTGTATTTGGAAAATCAAATGAGAAAGTTCAAGGAGAAGATTTATTTTTGGAATCCAAATAAAATAAGTAGGAAATGCTCATGATACTAGGAGGCCTAGTGAGCATTCCAATCTATCTTATGGTTGGGCTTTATAATTTTAAAGTTGAGGAGATTTATATGTTTTGAGTTGAAATTTAATTAAATTACTATGGCTTATAATACACCAACACAAGGTTGTGGGAATGCTTAAGAGGTGTTGATTTATGCTCGTAGCCCAAAGGAAATAGTTACCTTGGATCCTAAATCTAGGGAGCTTTAGTATGAGCTATAGCACGACCTAAATCTAAGTGACAAGTGGACATAAGGGTTTACCTCCACAAGAGAGAATAAATTATCCGACTTCTGGATTTATAATCTCCTGGAGTGGCTACTAGCTAACTACATCTATGATTTTAAAGCCATGTAGTCCGGTCTTATGGATTGCAAGACAACTAGGATAGTTTTTTAATTAGAAAGAGACTAAAGTCCTAAACACACTCCGTAAGAGACTAGAGCATGAGTGGTATGAGCATATGACTTAATTTGTAGATGCAAAAATCTTTTCAAATTTTATTTCATTTTAGACACATCATTTTGATAGAGGCTTTTAGATTTCTTATGCCTAAATGCATGATGAAATAGGTTATGGGTTAAATCAGCTAGAAGAAGGTGTTCTCCACCACAAGGGATGCCCTCATAGGTCAAGCATTCATTTATCATGCAAGGATGGAGATCTTTCATGTTCAAGAGAGAAAGAATGTGCACGCATGATGTGAAACATACAACCATAAAGCTAATGGGTTGCTAAATCTTTTAATTATCTTATTTATTTCTTAGGCTTTATGATGAGGATGATGTTATTTAAAATTTAGTTATGAGTGATTAGTTGGGTAAAAAAGTTATTTTTATCCTGATAGCCTAATCGTATCCAAGCCACACATTAAAGCATCAATCATTTAACAAACTATGAAAAGCATGCCATCCTAATGCATAATGTAAACATAACATAAAATAGTTATATAAACTATCGTAACATAATTAAAGGTCAGTGCGCTCAGGTACTACCGTACAACCCGAAGAGATAAAAGATAGGTAGCTAAGCTCTACCCTTGTACAACCTGGAATATGAAAGAATAATTGTAATTGTATTAAATGCTATGGGGGTCTTTTTTCTACATATCTCCATTTCTTATTTGGTTCCATCTTTTATTTGGATGGTTCTTGCTTCAAAGACATCAGAGGGTACCCGAGGACAAAGCCTTTTAACCATTGTTCATCCTAATCTCCCATAGCACTAATCCTAATTCCTATTACAAAAATTACATTTATGTGGGAAAGTAAATCTAACTACACCAGAAAAAAAGAGGTTAGCTAAATATACATATAATCTCAAGCAGTTGTATTTATAATTTGTACTTAGGTCCCTACACATGGGTAACTAAGCCCACCTATCCTAAGTTGGATTATGCTTAAGGATTTAAGTAACCTGTAAAAAGTGCATTCACATTTATTTTTAAGCATCCCTTAAGTATAATCCCATGCATAAAACATGATTAAGCTAATATTGGCCTATCATCTAGTCTACGAAGCATACACGCTAACATCCAATCTAAAATAATACATCATAAAATAAAACATATATCACATCATATACCTTCCTAACTTAGAGCTAGAAGTGGTGACTTAATTCTAATGTTTGTATTAAGGCTTGTGTGGTAAGTCTTGTTAGGCATTAGTGTTGTATTTTCTAAGTGTAGAAGGATTCAATTTAACATAAAAGGTTGATTTTACTTGAAGTAGTTTAATTTGTGTTTTCTTTTATTTCATTTGATTACACTTAGCAACTAACTATTATAAAGAAAGGAAAAAAGGATTGCCCTCCTTCATACCATAAGTCACTTTCTAAAGTATATTACTTTGATTTAGTTCTCTTTAGTGAATGGCTTATTAAATGATTTAATTAATCCTAAGTTTAAGTTCACTTTAAGTAATCCTATTCAAATGAAAGGCATCTTAAGATTAATTTAATTGAATTACTACCACATGATATATACTAAATAATTCCTTTCCATCACATGTAACATGCATATGATTTAATCCTAAGTGTATCTATACATGTAACATATTTTAGCACTTAAATTATGAATGTATGTGTATGTTTAGAAATTATATTTTATTTAATTAAATTATTTAAACATATTAATTTAGAACTTTATCCAAATTCTTATACAAAAATGACATAAGAATGAAATTAAATAAGCATGTGCTATTGTTAAACCAGGTAGGTGAAGTAATCAAATGACCTTTTTGGAGCTAGCTAAAGCCTTATATTCTTGAGATGTCTAGACTATATACCCATTTGCATTCAAACATATGTAAATATGTATACATGAACCTAAGAAGTAAGCTCCAAATCATATGGCTAATTAATTCAACCACTTAGTCAATTATGAATGCATGCCATTTTAATGTAAAATGGGATTTTCATTCACTATTCACATATACATGTACAAAGATATAGGCAAGTATGTGTCATTGTTAAACAGGAAGTGAGGTAATCAAATGACCTCCTTGGGGCTAATTAAAGCCTCATATTCTGGATGTCAAACTATATACTTTCTTCTCTTAGACACACATGGATGTATACATAAATGTTGGAAAAAAAATCATGCAAACATTGTATATTTTGTTTGATTGAATCATTATATATATGAATTAAAGTATCCAAATTCTAATGTTGAAATACATAAGAATGAAATCAAATGGGTATGCCATTGTTAAACCAGGAAGGTAATCAAATGACCTCCTTAGGCTAGCTAAAGCCTCATGTTCTAGATGTCCGGACTATATACTCTTTACCATTCAATTTATATAAATCAACACATGAAAAGGGAATTCAACATTCATACACTTATGCTATAAGCAGATGCATTTTTTATGTATGTATAACTAGCATCATAACACATATTATTATTCATTTATTAACTTTAAAAATACATGATAATTAATAATATTATAATTAAATATCAATTATGAATGCATTTAAATTTAAAATGGATTTTCATTCACATAAAACATATACATGTATAAATATATAATACTGATTGAAAAATGGATGATCAAATGATTGATTCAAATGAACTATTCTTGACAACATGGATGTATACATAAAATGAAAGAAAAATCAAAATATAATGTTTGATTGAATCATTATATATTAAATTAAAAATCAAATTCTATTGTTAAACACATAAGAATGAAATCAAATGGTTTGATTATTAAAAGAAGTTAGTAATCAAATGATTTGGGGCTAGCTAAAACCTGTTTAGATGTAAACTAGATAATTTACCATTAATTTATATAAATCAACACATGAATAAAGGAAGAGAATTAACATTCATACATTTTATAAGGATAATTAGTATTTATAACTAGCATCAACATATTATTATTCATTTATTAACTTGATATATTTGGTTAATAATGATAATGACACATATATTAAACTAAATCAACACATAAAAAAATAATCATTTTATTTTACTTGATTTTAAAGATGGATGAATTAAATGACATACCAAATTTAACATAAGAGGACAATCAAATATAAGCATATGATTATTCAAAACTAGTTCTTGGATATCAACCATAAGATTATTTAAAGAAACTTCTTTATTAATTAAGTTTAATTTGATTTGATTTAAAGAAGAATAGAAATCATACTTGTTACCCATTCCCATATTTAATTTGATTTAATTTAAATGTAATTAAGTTTATTTTGATTAATTAAGTTGAATTAATTAATTAACTCTTACTTATGTTCAAAGTAATTTAAATAATTATGATACATGATATGCATAAAATTACTAATTTAGAAATTAAATTTTAATTCATGATTAATAGTTAATTAATTAAAGGACTTAATTAATTTTATGGTTTTCCACACATGTGGATAAACCAATTTCATCCTCCTTTTTATTAAACACATAAAATTGGTTTTTTTAATCTAATGTGATTATGATTTTAATTTGATTGTAATTAATTAATTAATTAAATCTTAATTATTATTTTAAAATTGAAATGAATTTTAAATTAGTTCTCTACAATGATTAAAAAAATTAATTATTTATTTGTTATATTCTTTTAATTAATCATATTTTAAAAGAGTAGTTAAGTTTAATTTGTCAATTTTCTAATTAAGTGAGCAACAATCATCCCATTAAATTACAAATATTAATTTCTTAAGTAATTAGTAATTGCTAATAAATTTTGTAATTAAATCCTTAATTAAATGTTCAAATTGATTAAGATCTTAATTAACCTCTAAATACCTTTAAAATGAATATTTATTTGCATTTTTTAATCACATTAAGATTTTTGATAGCCATTAAAATGATTAATTAAACTAATTAAATCTAATTATTGATCACATATGATAGAATCCACATGGCATTCGCGTCTACTTAAAACTTATGACTAAGATATGGTGAGGAGCATTCTCATTGATCTAAGATCATGCTATGATTAATCCCACAAGAATATAATTTATCTAGTGGATCAATTGATCACATTTTGATCATAAGATTCGATTTTGAAGAATGTCTACCATTTCACTTGATAGCTTACCCAAGCTTGATCAACTCAAAATCCCACCTCATGACATCGATCGATCCAATGGTTAAGATCACATGAGATAAGTTTTTTTGAAAAAGCTCCAACCCATTTTGCCAGGATCAATTTTGGAAGCATACCTCAGATCAAGACTAGCTCAAATGGAGGAAGCTTCATCTAGTGGAGATGAAGCCCTGAGTGTAATTGGATCAATTCTGACGTTCACTGAGGCCATGAGATGATTTGGAGATTTGATCAAGTCTGTTTGCAGGATGCTTGGAGATGATTCATTCTGATGAGGCCTAGGAAGGTCAAAGTTATTTTGAGTTTGATGGAAATGGGAAGTTAGGTTGGAAGTGGAGTGTCTTTTGGGAAATGGCATTTTTGATCGAGGAATGAGCTTGGGAGCTTAAGAAAAGGCTCTATCAGCTCATCTTGAGTAGCTATTGTTCTAAGGAATGATTTTATGTGTTTGAGTGGAAACGAGGGTGTGTGTACCCCCCTTCATCTTAATCAGATGGTGGGATCAAGTTTGTCTTCTAGTGGTCGTCCAAGTATCTCAGGCAGTCATGGGTGGTATGGAGGAGGTGAGTTGGCTCAACTTGGTTGGTTGAAGGTGTGGAGGTGTCTGCCAAGGAGGAATCATGGGTGTCTTATGGGTTTCAAATGCTGGGGGAGGGTGAGGTGATTTCACTCCCATGGGTCATGGCCGACCAACCACCCTTAGGTTGGATGTCTTAGCCTAGGTGGACCATTGGGAGAGTACCAAGTGGCCAAGGAATGGATATGACCACTTACATGACTGATTTGTCTTATGTGATGCCCTTAACCCAAAGGGTAGAATGATCATTTGGAATTGGATTTAATTTGGGTAGATTGATATGAACTAAAAGTGGGTAAACCCAAATTTCAAGTCAATTAGAGTTGATTTGTTTAGTTTGGCTTAATTTGACTCATTTAGGTCAAATTGGGTTTGTTGGGTCAAGTTGACCAATTGGTCAAATTGGGTCAAACCAAGGGTTAGTTGTTCATATGATCATTTGGGATGTTTTGGTTCAATTGGTTTGGATTAGTCTGGCTTTGATTTGATTTTGGCTCATTTGAATTCATTTGGGTCAAACCAAATTGGCCTACTTGGCTTGGGTTGGGTGTTGGTTTGGATTTAGTTGACCAATTGATGATGATTGTAGGCATTGATTTCAATTAATTTGGATTTAGTTTTGATTTAGGCTAACTTGAACCTTTAGATCAATTTAGGCTAAGTAGGTAAATTGGGTTCAATTTGGTCCAATCATGGCTTTGGTCAAGTTCAACAATCAATTTGGAATGAACTTGAGCCATTGATTACAATTAATTTGGTTTATATTTTGATTTGACTCAATTTGGTCTTTTAGGTCAATTTGGGTCAAGAGGGCCAATTGGGTTTGGTTTGACTCTACTGAAGGTCAAATCATATTCAAATATTGATTTTAATTTGGTATGAATCATTGGTTTCAAGGGATTTATCTTAGGTTGTAATTTGGCTAGTTTGGGTTCATATGGGTTAAGGGGTTGACTTGGTCAAATAGTGACGTGACAATTGATCAACCTAGGGTGATCAACTATCATGATGGGAGGTTTTGATGGGCATGGTTAAATTGCAATTTGGGTAGGATTAAAACTAGGCTCAAATAGGTCAAATTGGCTTCTTTGGGTCAAGTGGACCAATTGAGTTTAGTTGGCTTGATTTTTGGTTGAGTTTGATTTAGTTGAGTTTATATATGGATTTTGGGATTGATATATAAATTCAATTGCAATTGGCTTGGGTTCAAATGGGTTTTGGATCATTTGAACATTTTAAGTCAAAAGGGTTAAGTTGGGTTTGGCTTGGGCTGATTTTGGTTTGGCTTGATGATTGTAGATTTTATTTATATTTGTGAATATGATTGAAGGTATGATTGATTCATGAGAAAATCAATTGAATTTGGGTTTTGGAATGAAGGAATTTGGCTAAGTCCATGGAGTTGGTTCATGTGGCTTAGGATTGGATTTTGATTTGGTTTAATTTAGTTTTAATGATTTAAATATATATTTCATTTAAATTTGTGAAGATGATTGAAAATATGATTGATTTGTGAGAAAATCAATTAAGTTTGACTTGATTTGGATTAAGATTTTGCTAAGTCCATGGGATAGGTCATATGGCTTAGGATGGGTTTGATTTAATTTGATTTGATTTAGTTTTGATCATTTAAATGTAGATTTGATTTATATTTAGAAGATGATTGAAGATATAAATTTATTATGAGAAACTCAATTTATTTTGGATTGATTTGGATTCAGATTTGGCTAAGTCCATGGGATAGGTAATATGGCTTAGGAAGGGTTTCAAGTTTGGATTTGATCATGGGCTTCAATCATTTGGTTTTGGAATTTGGGTTTGGATTTGGATTTAAATTTGATGTTTCATTTGAGAAGCTGAACATGGATTGGATTTGGGTTGTAAGGTAGGTGGATTATCCTAATCCCTAAGGCATAACCTAATCCTATGGTTAACCCTTTTAAGTCTTTAGGCTTGGGTTATGTGTTTACCTTATTATTAGAAGTATCTTATGACTAGAGAAATATTAGTGTCTAGAAGACTTATAAGTCTAAGATGGTAAGATTGAATCCGCACTCCAAAAGTGAGGTCAACAGGGCTTGCTCAATAATGTTGCCCTTTGAGATAGATGATTGGAAGACCAAGCAAAGTTTCACATAGACTGATACATCTTTAATGATTTTCTTTGGAGACCATGGATACATGAGAACAACATAGTTCCATCCTCTATACATCTGTATGAAGTTTGAGAGGTGGGATCATCTATTGTGTCAAAGGAGATCTCAAACATTTATAGTTCGAGGTCGCATATATGAGGATGCGCTTACTACCTCCCTCAAAATGAACAAGTCTATTCTCATGAACTTAGCCAAAGTTTTAAAAAAAAAAGAAAAGAAAAAAGAAAAGAAAAAAAAAAGAAAAAAAAAAGAAAGGGAGAAATAGACTTGGAGGAGGAAGTGGAGCATGGCATTAGATTCCACCCACGATTTGTTACTCCATTGAACATATGGGTAGATGACCTCCACTAGAGAGGAAGAGGCCATTGAGGTATTCCAGGTGGAAAACCTCTTATTGGCCAATAGAAGATATGTCCCAGCTACCAAGTACACCGCTATCCATATAGACTTAGAATCTTGTTCATAGGATGAGTCTTATATCAGCACCAACTCTTCTCATGGTCCCTTGGAGGTGACACTTGAGCTAGATAGTGATGAAGATCGGGCTCCAAAGCAAAGCATAAGTGTATCCAAGTCTATATGTGAAACAATTAGGCATTAGTTGGGAACCTTAGCTCTAACCCCACTTTCCTCTCAAAAAGCTAAGGGTTTGGTAGTTAAGGAAGCCCTTAAGTCATCCACAGGTGTTAAGACTCAAAGGTTCTTTCTGGGAGCATCATCCTCAAGTCAAGAAGTTGATGTAGAACTTGAGGATGATTCATATAAATATTTAATAGAATTACCTTTTGATTGGTACTTACCTTGTGTTCATAATTTAGAAAATAAATGGTTAAGCCCATATACTTGGTCAAATCATAGGTCACACTACTTTAAAAGAATATGGAAGAATAAATGTAAAAGCTCTCAATCAATACCAGGACTAGGATTTGCTACAGTGGGTCCAGTCGATGATGATGATTATTGCTTAGTCATCATAAATCATTTAGAATCTGATAGGTTCTTTTCAAATCACATTAACTCATATGATGAGCTATGCTTAGAAACTTTAAATGATCGAGATGATTTTGAGGTCAAAGTCCCACCGAGTTCAAAGAAGAGATCAAGTCACCATCAATGAGCTCAAGGAAATTAACTTAGGAACTAAAGAAGATCCACACCGTACATACATAAATTCTTTGTTAAATGAAATTGAAACCAATGACTTAGTTGGGCTATTGACTATGTTTAAAGATTGCTTTGCATTGAGTTATGAAGAGATGCTTGGATTGGCTCCTGACATAGTGGTCCATAAACTAGCAATTGAGCCTACTACTAACCATATCTAGAAAGCTCCTAGACGCATGTGATTAGACATAGAACAACATGTCATTTCTAAAGTCAAAAAATTGATCAATGTTGGTTTCATCCGAAAAGAAAAATACCCTAACTAGTTAGCAAGCATCATCCCAGTTAAGAAAAAGAATGACCAAATTCACTTATGCGATGATTTTAGGTATTTAAATAAGGCATGCCCAAAAGATGAATTTCCACTACCAATCCTGGAGCTGATGGTGAACATTGGGTCATCTCATGTAGTCTTCTCTTTCATGGATGGCTCATCTAGATATAACCAAATAAAGATGGCCCCTGAAGATGAAAGAAACACTACTTTGGAACCGATAAAATTGCTATAAGGTCATGCCTTTTAGCCTTAAAATGAATGCTACATAGTGGGATATGACTAGAATCTTTGACAAACTCATTCATCATCAAGTTGAGTGCTATGTCGATGATCTTGTGCTCAAAAGTAGAAAAAAGGAAGACCATCTCTTCATCTTGAGAGTAGTTTTTGAACAGTTAAGATAATTTAACCTCAAGATGAATCCCCTAAAGTGTGCATTCAAAGTAGCTTCAAGAAAATTCCTTGGGTTTGTTGTCTGACATCAGGGAATCAAAATTGATCTGGAGAAGATTGAGGCGATATTTGAAATGTCACCTCTTAAAAGTTTAACTCAACTCAGATCATTCCAAGGGTGGTTGGCGTATCTAAGATGCTGTATATCCAACCTATTGGGAAGATTTTATCCATTCTCAGCTCCTGTCAAAAATGACGCTAGGTTCAAGTGGGATGGTAAGTGTGAGCATGCCTTTGAAGAAATCAAGCATTACCATATGACACTGCCGGTTCTAGCAGCCCCTATCCCAGGTAAGCCACTCATACTTTACACTACTACGTTAGATGACTCCCTTGGTGCTTTATTGGCCCACGCTAATGAAAAAGGGAAGAAAAATGCACTGTACTACCTCAGCCGTCGTCTAATCCCTGTTGAGGCTAATTATCCACCCATTGAGAAGCATAACCTAGCTTTAACTTTTGCATCTTAAAAGCTACAACACTACATGATTCCTCATAAGGTGAACTTAATCTTTAGGATCAATCCACTATAGTATCTCATGACATGACTGACACTATTTGGATGGTTGGCATGATGGTCCATGATCGTCTTGCTGTTTGACATTACATTCATTCTCTTTCATGTGGTGAAAGGACAAGTGCTAGTGGATTTCCTAGCAGCACACCCGCGCCCTGCTGACTCTCCACTTAGTGATTATCTCTTCAATTAACGAATCATGAACTTAGGGGATACTAGCACTCATCATTGGGAGATGTACTTTCATGGTGTGGCTTCTCCTCAAAGAGGAGAAGAACCATAATCTACTATTCTAAGAAAGGTAGGGGTAGGAATAGTTCTCTTAACTCTGGACCATGATGTGATCAGATTCTTATATCATGTGTTCAATCCTTGCACCAACAACGAAGCCAAATATGAGGCTATGATTGTCGATCAGGAGTTAGCCATTTCTCTAAGCATCCAGAACATCAACATCTTCAGAGATTCTTAGCTAGCTATCAACCAAATCACTGAGTCCTATAAGGTTATAAAGCCCAAGCTCCATCACTACCACAAGTACACCATAGTTGTTGGTCCAAATCTCAGAGGTTACCATTTTTAAGATTCTTTGAGGGGAGAATGTCATAGTGTATGCTTTAGCCAAGCTTGCCAAAGAGTTGGCATGTCCGGAGGATGAGTCCATATTAATAAAGGTCAAAAATAGATAAGTCTTATCCCTTATTGATATTGAACTCATCAAAAAGTACTCTCTTGAAGGGGAGGTTGCCATTTCCAATAAGGATGAGGAGTTAGATTGGAGGCAACCATTCATGGATTATCTAAATAAAGGAAACTACCTCAAGGGAAGTCTCAAGCCTATTAGATGAAGCAGAGCACTTTCTTACACTCTTGTGGATGGTGTCTTGTACATGGTCTTTTGATCATATGTGGTTACATTGTTTAGACAAGCATGAAGCCCATAAGATCATGGTAGGTACACTCAGGATTATGTGGAGCCAACCTATCTAGTCCAAAGATGAAAGCCAAGATCAAGAGACTAGAATGCCTACATCGATGATCAAAAAATATTGCATGGATACACTGGGATGCCACCAATGTCAAATACACGGTGTGGTCCTACACCAACCACCCAACATTCTACATCCTACATTGGCCTCATGGCCATTGTGAAGTGCGACATAATGGGTCTGATTGATTCTCCTTCTTGCAAGGGTCATCGGTTCATCTTAGCTACTACTGACTACTTTTCAAATGGGCGAAGGTGATTTAGCTCAGAGAGGTCACAACTCTACATGTGCTTTAGTTTTTTATGAACCATATCATATATAGGTTTGAAGTGCCTCAACAAATTATATCTGATAATGGTACTACATTCAAGAGCACTAAGATCAACAACTTTTATCAGAGACACAACATAGATTGGATATATCCTACCATCAACTACCCAAGGGAAAATGGCTTAGCAGAAGCTTTCAATAAAACTCTCATCCAAATAGCATGAGAAGTTAGTTGATGCCTTTTGGGCCTACCACACCATATATAGAACTCCAATTCTTTCTACTCCATTCTACTTAGTGTATGGTTTTAAAGCCATCCTACCATTAGAAGTCTAACTCCACTCACAAAGGATAGCTGTGGGTAGCAAGATCATAAAGCATAATGCCAAGTTACGGTTAGAAGAGCTTGAAGGTTTGGAGGAGAGACACATGCAGGCATGCCGAAAACTTATTTTGTATAAAGAAAAAATGATTCAAGCTCACAACAAGTTGATCCATCCTAAGATGGGAGAGCTTATTTTAGTTATAAGGAGACCGATTGTTGCCCATCGTAAGATGGGAGGCAAGTTTGAACCCACTTGGGAAGGCCCTTTTGTCATAGAGAAGGCCTACCAAAGAGGATCTTATCGACTTATTAATCATAAGGGAGAGCGCCCAATGCTTCCAATCAATGGGCTCTAATTAAAGAAATATTATAAATCATATTTGAAAATAATTATCATCAATGAAAATTCCATTTCAAATTCAATATCTTCCGTGTTCAAAGTATTCTTATTTTTGAATTTGCCATGATGTGTTTAGGGTAGGTGTAAGGAACCATAGTGGCATCCTAACCTCCCTTGACACAACACAAACACAAACACAAACTACACACAAATATATAAAACAAACACATATCTTTTATCTCAGGCTACTCTGAGTTGAGATAACCAATGACACTCACTTAGCTTTCTAGGTCGGGCTGACGTGCTACCCTGCTAGTGTGTTACCCAATGGTCTTCTTGCTTAGGAGGATGTAAGTCTGCTATGCTTTCCTTCCTTACTTGGACACTACAAACTGATTAGCACCTTGTTAGTTTGGTAAGCCTTATTACATGGTCGATAAGCTACCTCATGTTAGTTTTGTTTAAGGGGATGTGAGTCTGCTACACTTTTTTCTTGGATTAGCCTTTGTGCACTGACTGGGTTGTGTATATTTGAGGTTTAAGATAATTCCCCTAGTAGCTCCTTCACGCTTCTTCAAGTCTCGAGTCCTTCCTGGGGCTCCCTTAGTAGTCACTCTAGGTCGATAACATTTGTCGCCAATGACACACTATCGATGATTAGTTCCTCTTGAAAGTTGTACACACTTTCTTTCTAGATTGATCATTGCACCACGCACCTTAGGTTGGTTGGTTCACTATCGATGGATACACCACTCATGTTGGATACACCTTAGGTTGGTTGGTTCTTGCACCTTAGGATACACCACTCATGGATGTAAGTCTATGCTTTCTCCTTGAGTTGGCCATACACTTATAAGCTTTCTTTTCCAAGGATCAGATAATGCCCCTACATCTCCATGTGGGCACTATATTTGGATCCTTTGAACCCATTTATACCCGGTTACTATCGGTTGAAAATTCCCCTTTCCTAGCAACCACCTCTGTGGTTAGAGAAACCATCCTGTGGATGTGCAGATTCTCCCTTGGTCCAGTAAATTTGAGATAGGTAAAGGCTGACATAACCCCTTCTTGATGTGGTCCCTCCCACACCAATAAGGTATATGCAAAAATATAAACAAAATATATATTCACTTATGGTTTAGGAGGAAACCCCTTGCAGTACATTTTTCCAAGAAGAAATCCAATCTTAAAGGCGGTAGCAAAACTCCTATAGAAATCTCTTGACTCTTGAGTTGATATAAGTCCCCAACAACATTCACTCGGTGGCCTCTAAGTCGGTTCTATTTATTTGTGCTACCAACAGACACCTAGCAGTTGTTCCGCTTTAGAAGATGTAAGTCTACTCCTTCTTCCTAGTAATTGCATCAAAGGCAACCCCTTAGGTTGGCTAGCTCACCACCAATAAACTATCCTTTTGGATTTGTAAATCTTAGATAAGACAAGTTCGATATAGCCCCTTCTCAATGGGTCCAATGCACACTGACATTAGTCCATAAATTAAATCTATCAATTTTGATTTAGCTCACATCCCCAATGGATATGTCCTTAATTCAAAATTAAACTAAACCAAACAAACAATATTAAATCACATGAAATTAAGATAAAATTAATCCTGACTACTTTTGAGTTGACATAAGTCCCCAGCATTTCTCGTAGTCTCCAGTCGATTTGATTTGTTGTGCATCCAACATAGTTGTTCCCCTAGATGTAATTACACCCCTAGCAACCCAATCTCCCTTCTCCCCAATAAATATATAAATATAAATATCAATCCAAAATCAAAATTCAAAAAACCACCCTTCTCAGTGGAGAAATCTATATAAATAGTTCAATCAAATTAACCAACCTCCCTAGTAGAGCCAAATTAAACCAACTCTAGAGTCAAATTGAAATCCAACCATACTCTTATTCTCAGGAAACATCCCCAAACAAATCTATGAAATCAAACTTAAATCTCAATCCCCATAGCGAACCTAGTGGAAGGTTCATATACCCGTCCCTCTGGTCGAGCCCAAATCTCTAAGATGTGCCTCCACATCAATTAAAATAAAATAAATTAAGTTGATTGATCTTAATCCCTGATTATAGATTCTTATCCCTAGTGGATCTTCTTTCCATAAATCATATAATCAAATCAAATTCAAACTTTATCCTTAACAGATTTTCTTCTTCTATGCCTTCGACATATACCCCTCACATGTCATGTCTAATGCATGTGTGATCCCCTAGCGGATCTCCCTCCATATCCTTGACATGGAATTCTCATCAAATCTTATTTCTTCTCTGCACCTTTAATACTTCAACCAAAAATGTATTCATTCAAATTACATCATCTTAACATTTTTAATCAACATTTTATGATTTTTTGCAAAACTAACTATACAATATCATGCTAAACATATTATAGTGTGAATTTATACACTATATTGGGTATTTAAATCTCTAATAGTCAAGGGAAAGTCTCTTTGAAGACACTTTCTTTAGCTACCATAACTATGTTAGGATTAGGTCATTCTTTAGATATACTCCTAATGACATCTTTATTCAATGTTTAGGGATTAGAGTTAGGGTTTAGGGTTTGTTTAGGGTTTAGGATATTTGGTTAGGGTTTCTGGTTAGTTTAGGGTTTACAATTTTAGTTGGTTTAGGGTTTACAATTTTGGGTTAGTTTAGGATTTAGGGTTTGAGGTTTAGGGTTTAGGGTTTAGGGTTTAAGTTTTAGGGTTATAGGTTTTAGGGTTTAGAGTTCAGGGTTTAGGGCTTATGGTTTTAGGGTTTAGGGCTTATGGTTTTAAGGTTTAGGGCTTATGGTTTTAGGGTTTAGGGCTTATGGTTTTAAGGTTTAGGGTTTAGTGTTTAGGGTTTAAGGTTTAGAGTTTAGAGTTTACTATTTAGTGTTTAGGGTTTAGAGTTTTTAGGGTTTAGGGTTAAGAGTTTAGGGTTTAGGGTTTAGGATTTAGGTTTTAGGTTTAGGGTTTATGTTCTAATTTAGGGTTTAGAGTTTAGGGATTGAGGTTTTAATAGAGAACATATTCAGATTTGACATTTTTGCTTGTCAATTTCATCAACCAAGTAGCACACCAAATTTTCTAAGATAAAAATAATGATATTGATAAAAAATGAGCACCCATAGAACAAATCAAAACCCTAGATAAGTATAATCATCTATTGTAAGACCTAATTCCATAACTAGTAGATCAGATCAAACATTCTTCAGTTTCTCCATTTTTTATCAAAACCACCCCTGCCTCTTGAGTTGTGGGATCTACTATCTTATCCCCGATCTCTCCGTCCACCACCACCACGGTTGTAACCTCTATCGCTCCTCCCACCTCCATAACCACTATTGCTTTGACCACCACCTCCATATCCACAATCACCTCTAGGTCCCCACCACCACAACTGTCCTCCTTCACCTCCCAAATCTAAGCTAGTTGATGGTGATGTTCCTTCATTCTACCCATTCTAGGGTTTAGGGTTTAGGATTTATTTTGGGGGTTTAGGGTTTAGCATTATAGGTTTTAGGGTTTAGGTTTAGCATTGTAGGATTTAGTTTAGGGTTTAGGGTTTAGGGTTTGGGGTTTTAGGTTTAGTTTTGGGGTTTTAGGGTTTAGGGTTTGGGTTTTAGGTTTAGGGTTGTGGGTTTTAGGTTAGTTTTAGGGTTCAATGTTTAGGATTTAGGGTTTAAAATTTAGGGTTTAAGGTTTATTTTTTAGGTTTAGGTTTTTATTTAGTTTTTATTATATTTTATATTTTATATTTTATTTTTATTTTATTTAGTTTTTTAAATTTTTAGTTTCATTTAAGTTTTTATTTATTTTATTTTAGTTTATTTTTATTTTACTTTTAGGTTTAGGTTTAGGTTGATTAGGTTTTATTTATTTTAATTTATTTTTTTTTATTTTATTTTAGGTTTTATTTAGTTAGATTTAGGTTTTTTTAGGTTATGTGGGTTTAGTTTAGGGTTTAAGGTTTGGGGTTTGCTTTAGGGTTTAGTTTTGGGTTTATTTAGGGTTGGATTTAGGGTTTAGGTTAGGTAGTGTGTTTAGCTTTAGGGTTTAGGGTTTTAGGTTTAGGATTTAGGGTTTGATTAGGGGTTTAGGTTTAGAGATTTAGGCTTTAGGTTTAGGTTTTAGGATTTAAGTTTAGGTTTGGGTTTTAGGGTTTAAGTTTTAGATTTAGGGTTTTAATTTAGGTTTAAGTAGTTTGGTCAGTTTATGGTTTAGGGTTTAGGGTTTAGGTTAGGGTTATTTGTTTAGTTAGTTTTAGTTGTTTAGGTTTAAGTTTAGACTTTGGGTTTAGGGTTAGGTTTAGATTTTTTAGGTTTAGATTTAAGTTTGGGATTTTTTTAGGGTTTTAGGTTTAGTGTTGGGTTTTAGTTTATTTTAGGGTTTAAGGTTTAGATTTAGGGATTAGGGTTTTATTTTAGTTTTAGGGATTATTTAGGTTTTAGGGTTTTGGGTTTAGGTTTAGTTTTAGGTTTAGGGTTTAGGTTTATTATTTTAGGGTTTAAGTTTAGGTTTAGGGTTTAGGGTTTATTTTAATTAAATTTTAGTTTTAGTTTAGGTTTATTTAGTTATTTTTTATTTATTGAGTTTATTTTATTTATTTATTTTATTTAGTTTATTTTATTTTATTTAGTTAGTTTATTTATTTTAGGTTTAAATTTTAGTTTATTTTTTAGGTTTAGTTTATTTTTAATTAGTTTATTTTTATTTTGTATTTTAGGATTTGGTTTTATTTTTTATATTTATGTTTAGGTTTAGGTTTTTATTTTATTTTTTTAGGTTTAGGTTTTAGGCTTTTATTTTAGGTTTACTTTTAGGTTTTATTTTTTAGTTTAAGTTTAGGTTTATTTTTAGTTATTTTATTTTATTTAGTTTAGGTTTAGGTTCAAGTTTAGTTTATTTTAAGGTTAAGGATAGGTTTTATTTATTTTAGTTTAGGTTTAAGTTTATTTTATTTTCTTTATTTTATTTTTATTTTAGGTTTAGGAATTTTTTATTTAATTTTAGGTTTTATTTTAAGGTTTATTTTTAGGTTTAGGTTTTTATTAGTCTTTAATTTATTCTATTTTAGGTTTTATTATAGGTATTTTATTTTTTAGTTTGTGGGTTTTATTTATTTTATTTTAGTTTTATTTATTTTATTTATTTTAGGTTTAGGTTTATTTTAATTAGTTTTATTTATTTTATTTTATTTTATTTTATTTAAGTTTGTTTTATATTATTTCATTATTAGGTTTTATTTAGTAAAGGTTTAGGTTTTTAGGTTTTTTAGGTTATGATTTAGGGTTTAGTGTTTAGGATTTAGGGTTTAGGGTTTACGATTTTAGGGTTTAGGGTTTTAGGGTTTAGGATTTATGGTTAGGGTTTAAATTTAGGGTTTAGTGTTTAGCTTTGGGGTTTAGGTTTGGTTATATTTAGGGTTAGCTTTGGGTTTAGGGTTAATTTAGGGTTTAGGGTTTAGGGTTTTTATGGTTTAGGGTTTAGGATTTAGGGTTAGTAAAGGGTATAGGGTTCAAGGTTTTAAGGTTTAGAGTTTAGGGTTTAGGGTTTATGGTTAGAGTCAAGGTTTAGGGTTTACAATTTAGGGATTTGGGTTTAGGGTTTAGGATTTAGGGTTTAGGGTTTAGGATTTAGGGTTAATTTAGACTTTAGGGTTTAGGATTAAGGATTATAAATTTAGGGTTGTAGGTTTAGGGTTAGTTTTAGGGTTTAGGTTTTTTTTTAATTTTTAAAATAAGTAAACGAGTTGGATTAGGTTTATTTAGTTTATTTTTTTATTTTAGGGTATTTTATTTTTTATTTTTATTTAGGTTTAATTTTTAATTTTATTTAGTTTAGTTTATTTATGTAGGTTTATTTTAGTTATTTTTTAAGATTAGTTTAGGTTTATTTTATTTTTTTTTAGTTTAGTTTTATTTTTTATTTTTTTTTTTATTTTAGGTTTATTTTATTTTTTTTAGGTTTAGGTACTTTTTTTGGTTTAGTTTAGGTTTTTTAGTTTTATTTTAGCTTATTTTTAGGTTTTTTTTTTTAGTTTAGGTTTTGGTTTATTTTAGTTTATTTTATTTTATTTAGTTTAGGGTTTAGGTTTAGTTAATTTAGGTTATCATAGGTTTTATTTATTTTGGTTTAGTTTATTTTAGTTTTAGTTTAGGTTTAGGTTTATTTTATTTTAGTTTAGTTTTTTAGTTTAGGGTTTAGGTTTAATTTTTTAATTTATTTTTTTAGATTTTATTTTTAGGTTTATTTTTTTTATTTTTATTTTTATTGTGTTTTATTATTTTATTTTATTTTAGTTTTATTTTATTTTTTATTTTACATTTAGTTTTTTATTTTATTTAGGTTTTTTTATTTTTTAGGTTTATTTTTTTTAGTTTAGTTTAAATTTTTATTTATTTTATTTAGTTTAGTTTTATTTTAATTTTTTATTTTTTTAGGTTTAGTTAATTTAGGTTTACTAGGTTTTATTTTATTTTATTTATTTAGGTTTAGTTTATTTTTATTCTTTTAGGTTTATTTAGTTTAGGTTTTAGGTTTTAAGTTTTAAGTTTAGGGTTTAGGGTTTAGGGTTTAGTTTATTTAGGTTTGTGGTTTTAGGGTTTAGGTTTAGTTTTAGGGTTTAGGTTGAGGTTTAGGTTTTAGGGTTTAAGTTTAAGGTTTTAGGTGCTTAGTTTATAGTTTAGGGTTTTAGGTTTAGGGTTTAGGATTAGGGTTTAGGGTTTAGTTTTAGGATTTAGAGTTTGGTTTAGGTTTAAGTTTTAGGCTTAGGTTTTAGGTTTTTTAGGGTTTAGGTTTAGTTTAGTTTTAGGTTTTGGTTTTAAGTTTTAGGTTTAAGATTTTAGGTTTAGGATTTAGGATTTAGGGTTTTAGGTTTTAGTTAGTTTAGTTTAGGTTTGTGTTTTTTTATTTATTATTTTAATAGAGAATAATTTAGATTCAATATTTCTTTTTTTTTCATCAACCAAGTAACACACCAAGTTTTCTAAAACACATAGATAAAAAAACACGCTTAGAGAAAATAAAAAATCCTAGATAATTAAGTCTCTACTATAAAGACATAGTTCAAGCAACAGATTGGTTTTATATTTTTAGTTCCATCAGGAACCACCACGGCCTCTCAGTAGGATCCATCATATCCCATATCTCCTTTCTCACCACCATGTAATTCGCCTCCTCCTTAACCACCGCTAGACCACCATATCTCTTTTAACCCCCACCACCCTATGATAACTCTCTCACCTTAGATCTTTGAGCACAGGATGTTCTACCATAAGGTTGCCCATTCTTTGGGGTTTAGGTAAGTTTATTAGTTTAGGTTTTAGGTTTATTTTTAATTTATTTAGTTACTTTATGCTTAGGTTTAGGGTTTGGGGTTTAGGTTTAGGGTTTAGGGTTTAGGGTTTAGGGTTTATAGTTGTAGGGTTTATGCTTTTAGGTTTGTTGTTTAGGTTTAATTTAATGTTTCTTTAGGGTTTAGGTTTAATTTTAGGTTTAAGGTCAATTTAGGTTTTAGGTTTAGTTTATTTAGGTTTAGTTTAGTTTAGTTTAAGTTTGAATTTATAGTTTTTTAGGTTTATGTTAGGTATAGGTTTTAAGATTAGGGTTTCAGGGATGGATTTAGGTTTAATTTAAGTTTATTTAGTTTAATTTTATTTAGGTTTAGGGTTTAGGTTTATAGTTTATTAGGGTAGGTTTAAATTTAATATTTAGATATGGTTTATGATTAGGTGTTTAGGTTAGTTTTAGGGTTTATGGTTTTAAGTTTTAGGTTTAGGTTTAGTTTAGTTTTAATTTTTGGTTTAGAGTTTAGTTTAATTTGTGGTTTAGGGTTTAATGATTTGGCTTAGGGTTTAAAGTTTATTATTTATGGTTTAAGGTTTTGAGGGTTTTATAGTTTGGGTTTAGGTTTAGGTTTATTTTATTTTCTGGGTTTTTTAGTATTTTGTTTTAGGTTTATTTATTTTTTAATTTCTGTAGAGTGACTCTATAATGGACATCATCTAATAAGGACTCAAGGTATGATGAGTTAATGTACCAAGATTTATATTAAACCAAGTTCTTATTATGGAGGCAAGCTCCATATTATTACATCTTAAGAAATGTAATTTCCAAAGAATCTCATTAAAGTAGACAATTATCATCTCCATAGATTTCAAGGTTTTATCAAAGGATTGGTTGTATTTGGAAAATCAATTGGAATGATCAAGAAGAAATATTTTTGGAATCCAAATGAAATAAGTAGAATGCTCATGATACTAAGAAGCTAGTGAGCATTCCAATCTATCATATGGTTGGGCTTTATAATTTTGAAGTTGAGAGATTTATATGTTTTGAGTTGAAATTTAATTAGATTATTGGCTTATAATCCACCAACACAAGGTTGTGGAATGCTAAGAGGTGATTATTATTGAAATACTATTTGAATTTTAAATCTAGGGAGCTTTAATACGAGCTAAAGAATGACCTAAATCTAAGCGACAGGTGGACATAAGGGTTTAGCTCAACAAGAGAGAATAAATTGTCCGACTTCTTGACTTATATCTACCTGGAGTGGCTGCCAGCTAATTCCACCTATGATTTTAAAACCAAGATAGTTAAGATAGTTATTTAATTAGAAAGAGACTAAAGTCCTAAACAAACTCCCTAAGAGACTAGAGCTTGAGTGGTATAAGCATATAATTTAATCTATAGATGCAAAATCTTTTCAAATTTTATTTCAATTTAGACACATCATTTTGATAGAGGATTTAGAATATCTTATGCCTAAATGCATGATGAAATAGGTTATGTCAAATCATAGAAGAAGGTGTAGTCCACCATGATGGATGCCCTCAGTCAAGCATTCCTTTATCCAGGATGGAGATCCTTCATGTTCAAGAGAAAGAATATGCATGCATGATGTGAAACATACAACCATATGTAGAAGGGGTTGCTAAATCTTTTAATTATCTTATTTATGACTTAGGCTTTATGATGAGGTTATGAGTTGTTTAAAATTTAGTTATGAGTGATTAGTTGGGTAGAAAAGTTATTTTTATCCTAAGAGCCTAATCATATCCAAGCACACATTAAAACATCAATCATTTAAGAAGCTATGAAAAGCATGTCATCTTAATGCACAATGTGAACATAACATCAAACAATTATATAAACTATCATAAAATAAAATCGGTGCGGTATCCTCACAAAAATAGAAAAGATTGGTATCTACCCTTATACAACCTGAATATGAAAGAATAATTATAATATTAAATGCTATGTCTTCTTTCTTCATATCTCCATTTTGATTTGGTTCTTATTTGGATGGTGCTTACTTCAAAGGCATAAGCACCCAGACAAAAAACCTTCTATTTACTCATCCCATTATAGCACTAATCCTAATTCTATTGCAAAATTACATTTTCTATGGAATATTAAATCTAACTACACTACAAAATAGAGGTTAGCTAAATATACATTTAATCAAGCAATTGTATTTATAATTTAAACACTACACATGGGTAACTAAACACTTGTCCTAACTTAGATTATGCTTAGAATTTAAGAAACGCAAAAGAGCATTCAAAATTATTTTTAAGCATCCCTTAAGCATAATCCTAGAAATATGATTAGGCTAATATTGGCTATCATCTAGTCTAAAGCATACACCCTAACATCCAATCTAATAATATGTCATAAATAATATATATCACATCATACAATCTAACTTAGAGTTAGTGGTGACTTAATTCTAATGTATAAGGCTTGTGTGGTAAGTCTTGTTAAGCATTAGTGTTGTATTTTCTAAGTGTAGAAGGATTCAATTTAACATGGAATGTTGATTTGAAGTAGTTTAATTGATTTGAGAATTTTAATTTCTTCTTTTTTTTCATTTGATTACACTTAACTAAGTGTTATAAAGAGAGAAGAAAGAGTTGCCCTCTTTTCAAAGTCACTTTCTAAAGTATATTAATTTGTTAGTTCTTTTGGTGAATGGCTTATTAAATAATTTAATTAATCCTAAGTTTAGGTCCACTTTAAATAATCCTATTCAAAATGAAAGGCATCTTAAGATTAATTTAACAATTACTACCATATGTATATTAAATCATTCTTTCCATCACATGTAACATGCATATGATTTAATCCTAAGTGTATATATACATGCAACATATTTTAGCACACTTAATGAATGTATGTGTATTTTAGAATTTATATTTTATTTGATTGAATTATTTAAACATATTAATTTAAAACTTTATCCAAATTCTTATACAAAAAAGACATAGAATGATTAAATAGGCATATGTATTATTAAAAGGAAGTGAGGTAATCAAATGACCTCCTTGGAGCTAGCTAAAGCCTCATATTCTGGATGTCATATACACATTTGCATTCAAACATATGTAAATTTTATACATGAACATAGAAAGTAAGTTCCAAATCATATGGCTAATTAATTCAACCACTTAGTCAATTATGAATGCATGCAATTTTAATGTAAAATGGGATTTTCATTCACTAATCACATATACATATACATGTACAAAGATATAGGCAAGTACGTGTCATTGTTAAACGAAGTGAGGTAATCAAATGACCTCCTTGGGGCTAACTAAAGCCTCATATTCCCGGGATGTCCGACTATATACTTGCTTTTCTTGGACACATATGGATGTATACATAAATGAGGGAAAGAAAGCCATGGAAAGATTGAATCATTTATATGAATGAATTAAAGCTCTATCCAAATTCTAATGTTGAAATACATAAGAATGAAATCAAATGGGTACGTGTCATTATTAAACTAGGGAAGTGAGGTAATCAAATAACCTCCTTGGGGCTACCTAAAGCCTCATGTTCCAAGATGTCCAGACTATATGCCCATTACCATTCAATCTTATATAAATCAACACATGAATAGAAGAAAGAGAACTCAACATTCATACACTAAGTTATAAGCACAAGAATTTTTTATGTATTTAAAACTAGCATCATAACACATATTATTATTCATTTATAAGCTTTGGAAAAATATAATTGGATTTAATGGTGATAATAGCCATGCATATATTAAATTAAATCAATGCATGCAAGCTTACATAAATGAAATCCATTTTACTTGATTTTGAAAAGATGGATGCATGAATTCAAATGACATACCAAATTTAACATGATTGGAAAGAGGACAATCAAATATAAGCATGTTATTCATTCAACCAAACTAGTTCTTAAAGACAATCAAATCAAATAAGATTATTTAAAGCAAACCAAAATCTTCTTTATTAAATAAGTTTTGGATTTGATTTGATTTACAGAGGAGAAGAGAAATCATCACTTGTTATTTTAAACCCATTCCCACACTAGTGATTTGATTTAACTTAAGGTAACATAATTAAGTTGAACCCATAATTAGATGAATTAATTACTCTTGCCTATGTCACCTTAAAGTAATTAACTAAATAATTATGAGCCAACATGATCTGCATGGAAAATAAACTTGCATGATCATAGGAAATAAAATGGGCTTAATGCAATTGACTCATGACTAATAGTTAATTAAATTAAGGGACATAATTAATTACTCTTATGGTTTTCTCACACAGGTGGACTAACCATAATTCCATTCAACTTCTTTAGGTTATTAAACACCTAAAGATCTACCCCATTATTTAATTAATTAAGATCTAATGTGAATATGTTTTCAACTTGATTAAGTGATTTAATTAATTAGTTAAATTATAATTGATTTCATTTAAAAAAAAAGGGTGAAATGAACTTAGGGAATGGGGTCCCAACCCCATTCCTTAGTTCACATACTATTGAACAATAATTAATAAACTTAATTAACCAATTACTTGTTCATGGATTAATTCATTAATTAACTTAAAAGTAGTTAAGGTTTAATTAGTCAATTTTCCTAATTAAGTGAGCAATAAATCCTATGAAAATCATGGGAGGTAGAGGTCATCCCATTAAATTAGATCACAAAATTTAAGATTAATTGCTCAAGTAATTAAGGAGTAATTAAATAATAATTTATAATTAAACCTTAATTATTGTTCAAAATTAGTTAAGATTATTTTTAATTAATTCTCCTTTGAAATACCTTTAAAATGAGTATTTATTTGCATTTTCATTATTTCTATTATTTTTATGATTTTTAGAAGTTTTTATTAAAATGATTAATTAAGCCTAATTAAAATCTGTTGGTGCCACATGGTGCACTATGCAACGCTTTCCACATGATATGATTGGCTACTTAAAACTTATCGACTTAACGTGGTGGCGATGGATGTGCTTTCTTGTCTTCATTTGATCAAGATGGGATGATAATTAATCCCATACAAATTAAATTAGATCGATCTAGCAGATCTAATCATGACTGTTCATTTCGATCATGTAAAATGGATGGTGTGTGATCTAACGTCATGCAAGTGAGGGAGGATGGAGTACGTTTGCCTTTGCTCACTTGATCTAAGCTTCCCTGAGCTTGGATCAACTCTAAAAGGATCCCACACCTTCATGACATCGATCAGAGGGGATCCAATGATCTAGATCACACGAGATGTAAGTTTTCTTCAAAAATCTCGAACCCATTTTTTCCTAAGGATCATTTTTGGAAGCATACCTCACCAGAGCTCAAGATTGGTGGCTCAATTGATTAAGGAAGCTTCATCTAGTGGAGAAAAGCCTATTGAGCCAATTGGATCAATTCCTTGATGTTCAGACCATGAATCGATGATTTGGAAGTCGACTTTGATCAAGTTGGTGGAAGCTTGGGAGATGATTCTTTCTTGCTCGATGAGGCATAGGAAAGGCGCGTGCAAGTTAATTTGAGTTTGATGGAGAAATGGGAGTTTCTTATTTCAGGACAAACAGAAATGGCATTTTTTGATTGAGGAACGAGCTTAGGAGCTTAGGGAATGGCTCTAGTAGCTCATCTTGGGTAGTTAGGGCTATGAGGAATGATTTTTTTTTTTGTGTTTGAGTGGAAATGAGGGGGTATACCTTCATCTTGATTGGATGGTGGGGATAGGGTTTGGCTTCTATGGTCATCGCCATCTAAGGAGTTGTGGGTGGCAAGGAGGAGGTGAGTTGCTTGGTTGGTTGAAGGTGTGGAGGTTGTTGCTAAAGAGGAATCATGGGTGTCCTATGGGTTTCACATGCTCCAATAGGGAGGGTGAGGTGATTTCACCTCCCATGGGTCATGGTCAACCACCAGGCAGGTTGGGTAGTGTCCTAGGTGCCTAGGTGGACCATTAGGAGAGTGCCAAGTGGCCAAGGAATAGGAATGACCACTTACATGGGTGATTTATCTCATGTGATGCCCTTGACCTAAGGATAGCATGATCATTTGGCATTAGATTTGATTTAGGCAAATTGAAAATGAGCTAAAAGTGGGTTAGCCTAAATTTCAAGTCAATTGGAGTTGATTTGGTTAGGTTTGGCTCAATTTGACTCATTTAGGTCAAATTGGGTTGGTTAAGTTGACCAATTTGTCAAATTGGTCAAACAAGGGTTGTAAAGTTCATATGATCATTTGGGGTGTTTTGGTTCAGTTGGTTTGGTTTAGTTTGAAGATTTGATTTTGGCTCATTTGAATTCATTTGGGTCAAATGGATTAAGTTGACCAATTTGACCAAATTGGCCAAATTGGCTTGGGTTGGGTGTTGGTTTGGGTTTAGTTGACCAATTGAAGATGATTATAGGCTTTGGTATCAATTAATTTAGATTTGATTTTGATTTAGGCCAACTTAAACCTTTAGGTCAATTTAGGCTAAGTAGGTCAATTGGGTTCAATTGTCCAAATGGCTTTGGTCAAGTTCAACAATCAATTTTGATTTGACCAATTTGATTTTTAGATCAATTTTCTTTTTGGGTCAAGAGGGAAAATTGGGTTTGATTTGACTCAATTGAAGGTCAAGTCATATTCAAATATTGATTTTGATTTGGTATGAATCATTTGTTTCAATGGATTTAGCTTAGGTTGCAATTTAGCTAGTTTGGGTTCACATGGGTTAAGGGTTAACTTGGTCAAATGACCAAGTTCACTTTGTTGAATTTGCAATTGATCAACCTAGTGATCAACAATCATGATGAGGTTTTGAAGTGCTTGGTTCAATCCAATTTGGGTAGGATTAGAACTTGGCTCAAATAGGTTAACTTAGCCACTTTGGGTCAAGTGGACCAATTGGGTTTAGGTGGCTTGATTTTGGGTTGAGTTTGATTTAGTTGAGTTTATATATGGACTTGGGATTGATATATAAATTCAATTGCAATTGGCTTGGGTTCAAATTGGTTTTGGTTCATTTGAATATTTCAAGTCCAAATAAGTTAAGTTGGGTTTGACATGGGTTGATTTTGGCTTGGCTTGATGATTCTAGATTTCATTTATATTTGTGAATATGATTGTAGGTATGATTGATTCATGAGAAAATCTATTGAATTTGGGTTTTAAATGAAGAAATTTAAGTCCATGGAGTTGGGTCATGTGGCTTAGGTTTGAATTTTGATTTGGTTTGATTTAGTTTTGATGATTTAAATGTATATTTCATTTAAATTTATGAAGAGGATTGAAAATCTGATTGATTTCTAAGAAATTCAATAGAGTTTGACTTGATTTGGTTTAAGATTTGGCTAAGTCCATGGGATAGGTCATATGGCTTAGGAAGGGTTTCATTTAATTTGATTTAGTTTAGCCATTTGAATGTAGATTTGATTTATATTTAGAAGATGATTGAAGATATAAATTGATTATGAGAAAATCAATTGATTTTGGATTGATTTGGATTAAGATTTGGCTAAATCCATGGGATAGGTCATATGGCTTAGAAGGGTTTCAAGTTTGGATTTGATCATGGGCTTCAATCATTTGGTTTTGGAATTTGGGTTTGAATTTGGATTTGAATTTAATGTTTGAATTGAACTTGAGGTTTGGTTTTAGAAGGTGAACATGTATTGGATTTGGGTTGTAGGATGAATTATCCTAATCCCACAAGGCATAACCTAATCCTATGGTTAACCCTTCTAAGTCTTTAAGCTTAGGTTAATTGTTTACCTAATTGTTAGAAGTGTCTTATGGTAGGAAGACTTAGTGTCTAGAAGACTCCTAAGTCTAAGATGGGAAGATTGAATCAAACTCCAAAAGTAAGGTCAACAGGCCTTAGGCTCCATAATGTTGCCCTTGGAGATAGATGATTGGAAGACCAAAGCCAAGTTTCATATTATAGACTAGGATACATCTTTGAACACTTTGCTTGCGATACCATGGATACATGAGGACAACATAGTTCCATCCTCTTTACTTTAATGTATGAAGTTCGTGAGAGGTGGGATCGTCTTCTCTGTCAAAGGAGATCTTAAGCCATTTACAGTTCATGAGGTTAGCATATATGAGGATGCGGCTTACTACCTCCCTCAAAATCAACAAACCTATTATTGCAAACTTGGCCAAAGTTAAAAAATGAAAGAAAAAGGAAGAGAAAAATAAAAGAAAAGTAAAAAGAAAATGAAAAAGAGAATAAAAGGGAGGGGAAATATACTTGGTGGAGGAAGTGGAGCATGACATTAGATTCCACCCATAATTAATTACTCCATTCAAACATATAGGTAGGATGACGACCTCCAGAAGAAGAGGCGTTAGAGGTAGTCCCAGGGTGGAAAACCTTTATTGGCCACCCAATAGAAGATATGTCCCATATACCGAGGACACTATCCATATTGACTTAGAATCTAGTTCATATAGGATGAGTCTTATATGGTTAGCACACAAAGCTCTTCTCACAGTAGATTCCCTTGGAGGTGACACTTGAGCGGATAAATGAAGAGCTCCAAAGCAAAGCATAAGTGTATCCAAGTCTATATGTGAAACAATTATGCATCGGTTGAGAACCTTATCTAACCCCACTTTCCTCACAGAGGGTTTGGTAGTTAAGAACCCCTAAGTCATCCACAAGTGAAGACTCGAGGTTCTTTTCATGAGCATCATCCTCAAGTCAAAGTTGATGTAGAACTTGAGGATGATTCATATAAAGATTTAATAGAATTACCTTTTGATTGGTGCTTGCATTATCTTCATAATTTAGCAAAGAAAGGGTTAATCCTACATACTTGGTCAATGCACAGGTCAGACTACTTCAAAAGAATAATGAAGAACAAATGTAAAAGCTCTCAATCAAGACCAGGACTAGGATTCGGTACAGTGGGCTCAATCAATGTTGACGATTACTGCTTAGTCATCACCAATCATTTGGAATGTGATAGGTTCTTTTCAAATCACGTTAACTCATATGAGGAGTTGTGCTTAGAAACTTCAGATGATCTAGATGATTTTGAAGTCAAAGATGCACCGCCAGAGTTTGAAGGAGAGATCAAGTCAACCATCGACGAGCTCAAGGAAATCAACTTAGGAATTGAATAAGATCCACACCTGACATACATCAGTTCTTTGTTGAATGAAATTGAAACCAATGACTTAGTTAGGCTGTTGACTGAGTTTAAGGACTGCATTTTGCATGGAGTTATAAAGAGATGCATGGATTGGCTCCTGATGTAGGAGTCCAAAAACTAGCAATAGAGCCTACTAGTAACCCTATCAAGTAAGGTCCTAGATGCATGCGATTAGACATAGAACAATAAGTCATTTATGAAGTCAAGAAATTGATCGATCGCTTCATTTAAAAAAAAATACCTACAGTTAGTATCACTAGTTAAGAAAAGAATGGATTCACATATACATTGATTTTTGATTTAAATAAGGCATGTCCAAAAGATGAATTTTCACTACCAATCTTGAAGCTAATGGTGGACATTACCTCATCTCATGCAATATTTTGTTTCATGAATGGCTCATCTAGATATAACCAAATAAAGATGGCCCCTGAAGATGAAAGAAACACTGCTTTTAGAACCCTGATAGGACTTTATTGCTATAAGGTCATGCCTTTCAGCCTTAAAAATGCCGATGCTACATACCAACGGGCTATGACTTGAATCTTCGACGAACTCATTCATCATCAAGTTGAGTGCTATGTCGATGATCTCATGATCAAAAGTAGAGAAAAGGAATACCATCTCTTTGACTTGAGAGTAGTTTTTGAATAGTTAAGACAATTTAACCTCAAAAGGAACCCCTTGAAGTGTGCATTGAGTAGCAGAAATTCCTTGGGTTTTGTCACACCAGAAACAAAATTGATCCAGAGAAGATCAATGTCAGATTATAAATGCCACCCCTTAAAAGTTTAACTCAACTCAGATCATTCCAAGGGTGGTTGGCATATTTAAGATGCTTTATATCTAACATATCAGGAAGATGTCAGCCATTCTCAGTACTTGTCAAAAAGGATGCCAAGTTTAAGTGGGATGACAAGTGTGAGCATGCCTTCAAAGACATCAAGCATTACCTAGGGGCCACGTTCTATCTATCCAGATAAGCCATTCATACTTTACACTATATGTTAGATGACTCCTTAGTTCTTTGTTGGCCCAAGCCATTGATGATGAAGGGAAAAATGCACTACTACCTCGTCATCATCTAATCCTGAGGCTAATTATCCACCCATTGAAAAGAATTGCCTAGTTTTGATATTTGCATCCCAAAAGCCACATCATTACATGCTTCCTCATAAGGTGAACTTAATCTCTAGGATCAATCCACTATAGTATCTCATGACATAGCCGATGCTATCTGGATAGTTAACATGATAGTCCATGATCCTCTCGCAATTTGACATTACCTTCTGTACCCCTCTTTGTGGTGAAAGGAGAAGCGTTAGCATATTTCTTAGCACACCACTTCTCGACTACTTAGTAATGATCTCCCCGATGAAAAAATCATGAACATAGGGGATACTAGCATTCACCATTAGGAGATGTACTTTGATAGTGTGGCTTCCTCTCAAAGATGAGAAGAACCAAAATCTACTATTCCAGGAAAGGTAGGGGTAGAATAGTTCTCTTAACTCTGGACCATGATGTGATGAGATTCTCATATCATCTCAATCCTTGAAACAATGAAGCCAAATATGGGGCTCATTTACGATCTAGAGTTAGTTATTACTCTAAGCATCCAGAACATCAACATCTTCGAGGATTCTGAGCTAGTTATCAACCAAATTGTTGTATCCCAAAAGGTTATAAAGCCCAAGCTCTATCACTACCATAAGTACACCATGGAGTTATTAGGCCAAATCCTAGAGGTTACCATTTATAAGATTCCTCAAGGAGAGAATGCCATAGCGTATGCTTTAGCCAAGCTTGCCAATGGGTTGGCATGTTCGGAGGATGAGTCCATATCAATAAAGGTCCAAAATAGACAAGTCTTATCTTTTATTGATATTGAACTCATCAAAAAGTACTCTCTTGAAGGGGAGGTTTCCATTGCCAAGAAGGACGGAGTTAGATTAGAGGCAACCATTCATGGATTACTTAAATAAAGGCAAACTACCTTGAGAGTCCCAAGCCCATCGATGGTAGAGCACTATCCTATGGTCTTGTGGATTATGTCTTATACCAGCGTCCTTTCATATGTGGTTATATTTATTTAGACAAGCATGAAGCTATAAGATCATGAGGTACACTCGATTATGTAGAGCCAACCAATCTTGTCAAGATGAAAGCCAATTCGAGACTAGGATACTACTGCCATCGATGATCAAAGATTACATGGATATATGGGAGATGCCACCAATGTCAAATACACGATGTGGTCCTACACCAACCACCTAACATTCTACATCCTACATTGGCCTCATGGCCATTCAAGTGTTGGGGTACCAACATAGTGGGTTTGATTGATCCTCCTTCTTCCAAGGGTCATTGGTTCATCTTAGCTGCTACTGACTACTTTTCCAAATGGCTGAAGGTGATTCTACTCAGAGAGGTCACAACTAAGCATGAGCTCTAGTGTTTTAAGAACCATATCGTATATAGGTTCGGAGTGCCTCAATGAATTATATCTGATAATGGTACTACATTTACCAACACCGAGATCAACAAATTTTCTCGAAGACACAACATAGATTAAAGATATTCTACCATCAACTACCCGAGGGAAAATAGCTTAGTAGAAGCATTCAATAAAACTCTTATCCAAACACTAAAGAAGACACTCAACAACAATAAGAGACAATGGCATGAGCAGTTAGTTGAAGCCTTGTGGGCCTACTGCACCACATATAGAACTCCAACTCAGTCTACTCCTTTCTCCTTAGTGTATGGGTTTGAAGCTATTCTACCATTAGAAGTCCAACTCCCATCACTAAGGATAGGTGTGGGTAGTAAGATCACAATAGAGTAGAATGCCAAGTTACCGTTAGAAGAGCTCGAAGGTTTGGAGGAAAGATGCATGTTAGCATGCCAAAACCTCAAGTTGTACAATGCTAAAATGATTCAAGCTCACAACAAGTTAGTCCATCCTAGAGCTTTTCAAGTAAAAGAGCTTATTTTAGTTCTAAGGAGATCGATTGTTGCCCATCGTAAGATGGGAGGCAAGTTTGAACCCACTTGGGAAGGCCCTTTTGCCATAGAGAAGGCCTACCAAGGAGGATCTTATCAGCTTATTAATCATAAGGGAGAGCACCTAATGATTCCAATCAATGGGCTCTACTTAAAGAAATATTATTAATCATGGTTGAAAATAATTATCATCAATGAAAATCCCATTTTGAATTCAATCTCTTCCTTATCGAAAGTACTCTTGCTTGCAAATCTACCATGATGTGTTTATGGTAGGTCTAAGCAACCAGAGCGTGTCCTATCCTTCATCGACACAACACAAACACAAACTACACATAAACATATAAAACAAATACATATCTTTTATCTCGGGATACTCTGAGTTGAAATAATGCCCCCATCAACACTCACTTGGTAGCTGCTTTAGGCCGGGCTGACATGCTACCCTACTAGTGTGTCACCCCAATGGTCTTCTTACATTAGAGGATGTAAGTTTTCTATGCTTTCCTTCCTTACTTAGCCACTGCACACTGATGAGCACCTTGTTAGTTTGGTAGGCTTTAATGTATGGTCGGTAAACTACCTCATGTTAGCTTCATTTAAGAGGATGTGAGTATGCTATGCTTTCTTCTTGGATTAGGCTTTGTGCTTGGGTGTCTAGTATATTTGAGGTTTAGGATAAGTCCCCTAGTGGCTCCTTCCCTCTTACTTCAAGTCGGGTCTAGTCCTTCATCGCTCTCGCTTAGTAGTCTCTAGGTCGATAGCATCTATCCCTTGATGACAGATTATCGATGATCGGTTCCCAGAAAGTTGTAAGCCAACATGCTTTCTTTGTAGTTTTATCATTGTACAATAATGGGCACCCACTAATGCTGATGGATACACCTTAGGTTGGTTTGTTCTTGCACCTTAGGATACACCACTCATGGAAGATGTAAGTCTGCTATGCTATCTCCTTGAGTTGGCCACTGTACACCTATAGGCTTTCTTTTCTAGGGCTCAGGATAATGCCCCTTGTAGCACGTCCTGTATGGGAATTATATTTGGATCACTTCCTTTGACCACATTTAGACACTACTCGGGTTACTACTAGATTGGATAGTTCTCCTTTCCTAGTAACCACCCTTGTGGTTGGAGAATGCATCCTGTGGATGTGCTGATTCTCCCTTGGTCTAGTAAATCTGAGATATGTCAAGGCCTACATAGCCCCTTCTCAGTGTGCGCTTCACACACCAATAGGGTGCACATAAACATATAAAAAAATATATTTACTTATAGATTTGGAGGACACCCCTAACGATACCTTTTCCCAAGCAGGCATCCTATCTTTAGATCAGTGTCAGCAAAACTCCCTATTGGAATCACTTGACTACTCTTGAGTTAATATAAGTCCCCAGCAGCATTCACTTAGAAGTCACCTCTAAGTCAAGTTCAATTTGTTGTGCTACCAACAGGTCACCCTAGCCGTTGTTCCCTGCTTTAGAAGATGTAAGTCTGCTATGCCTTCCTCCTAGCACAGCCATTGCACATCGAGAGGCAACCGCTTAGGTTGGCTAGCTCTACCCCACGACTAATAGAATATCCCTTTGGATTTGTAAATCTGAGATATGATAAGTCTAATATAGCCCCTTCTCAGTGGGTCCATCGTACACCGACATGGCCATAAATTAAATCTATTAAATTTGACCTAGCTCACATCCCCAACGGATATGCCCTCAATTCAAAATCAAACTAAACCAAACAAACCATATCAAATCACATGAAATTAAGATAAAATTAATTCTGACTACTTTTGAGTTGACATAAGTCCCCAATGACATTCACTCAGTAGTCACCTTAGGTCAGGTTTGATTTATTGTGCATCTAACAGTCACCTTAGTGATTTTTCCTCACTTTGGAAGATGTAAGTTTGCTATGCCTTCTTCCTATCATAGCTGTTGCACACCAAAAGGAAAACCCTTAGGTTGGCTAGCTCTACCCTAGACAATCCCTTTGGATTTAAAACCTGAGGTAGGTCAAGGCTAATATAGCCCCTTTTTAGTGGGTCCATCGCACACCGATAGGGTCCATACATTAACTCAGATTAAATAAAACCTAATTTGATTTTCCCTAATGGAGTTAAATCACACCCTTCTCCCTAATGGAGCCCTAAATCATATATAAATAAGTGAAGCAAACAAATCAAATTCAAAACCAACACCCCCCCCTAGTGCAGCAAAATTAAACTAACTCCCTCAGTAGAGTCTAAATCAAAGAAATCCAACCAAACTCTTATTCTCAATAAATACATCCCCAAATAAATTTATAAAATCAAACTCAAATCTCAATCCCAGTGATAGCACAACACCTTTCTTAGTGGAAGGTTCATATACTCGATCCCAGTGGACTCGAGCCCATATCTCTCATATATGCCTCCACATCAATTAAAATAAAAAAAAAAATTAAAGTGATTGATCTTAATCCCCATTATTATAGATTCTTAACCCAATGGATCTTCTTTCCAAATCATATAATCAAATCAAATTCAAACCTTATCCAATAGATTTTCTTCTTTATGCCCTCGACATAGACCTCTCACATGTCATGTCCAATGCATATGTGATCCCCTAGCAGATCTCCCTCCATGACGTTGACATGGAATTCTCATCAAATCTTATTTCTTCTCTTATTCACACCATTAATACTTCAACCAAAAGCCTAACAATGTATTCGTTCAAATTTCATCATCTTGACATTGTAATCAATATTTTATGATTTGTGATGGTGCAAGCTCAAACTAACTATAAAATATCATGTTAAACATATTATAGTGTGAATTAGCACACTATATTACATTATAATATAAGATGTTATATTATAATTTTCTATAATATAATATATTGTCTAACATTACACCTCATTAGAATCACTTAAAAGGAACAAATAACAAAATTTTCTCAAAATATGAATAATGTTCATTTTGGATGTAAAATTGTTATTTTTCTATTAGAAATGGTACAAAATAGCATAATTTTGGTGTTTCTTCTTGGTGTGTGCCATGAATTTGACCAAGTTCTTCCATCTCAACCTTCAAATTAACATTTTTGTGAGTTTTGACCCAATGTATTATAACAAAAGTAGAACATACTAAAATGTACAATAACATTTAGTTACACACCACCACATTCATATATATGTGAAGCTATATTGTTATGTACATTATATTTTAATATGCTTTCATATAACATATTATCTTGCATTACACCTTAAAATAAATCACTTTAAAGCAAAAAATTTATAAAAGTTGGTTGAAAAATGAACATTTATTTTGGATGCAAAATTCCATTCTTTTGATTAAATGACACAACAAAGCACACCCCAATGATGTTCCCTAAAGCTTACCTTAAATTTGGCCAAATCCCATCATCTCGCCTCTACAAATCAATTTTTTATGAATTATACTAGTACAAACTCTACTACATCATACTATAACAAACTAAAATATGCTAAACAACAAGTAGTAATACACAAAAGTATGCTATAATGCATGATGCTACACTATGTTATGGTGTCATATATTATAATACACTATAACATATTATATTATATTATATTGCATATCACATCACAAGGGATTGCTTAAATAAAAAATCATAAAATTAGTCAAAAGAATAAAAAACTATATATTTTAGTCGTATCACTTACATATTTTAAATTGAAACAATATATTTTGATGCCATGCTCTACCTATTATGAATTTGGCCAAATTCCACCATTTTAAAGTCTAAATCAACATTTTTATAAATAATGCTAGTGTAGGTTTGAATACATGATTGTGAAATACTAAAAGAATTTAAAATGTGCAAAATAATACAATATGATATAAGATGCTATACTATGCCACAATATATAATATTTTTTTAACATAAAATCTTATTTTTATAGTACGAGTGGTGTAGCACACCTTTGGTACTACAACCTAATTTCCACATCAAATTTAACAAATTTCATCATCTGATTTATAAAATCAATATTTGTATGATTTATATTAATATAAACTATAGGGCATAATACAATAATATATTAAAAAATTTCAAAACATTTTATAACATCTAAAAACATGTCACTACATGCTCAAATATATGATGCTACATTATACTATAATATATGGTAATATAATATAATTTAGGGTTAGGGTTTAGGGTATTCAAATCTCTAATAGTTAAGGAAAAGTCTCTTAAAGACATTTTCTTTAGCTACTATAACTATGTTACGATTAAGTTATTCTTTATATCTACCCCTAATGACATATTTATTCAAGGTTTAAGGTTTAGGGTTTAGGGTTAGTTATTTTGGTTAGTTTAGGTTTTAGGGTTTAGGGTTAGTTTAGGGTTTAGGGTTTAGGGTTATAAGTTTTAAGGTTTAAGACTTTATGGTTTTAGGGTTTAGGGTTTAGGGTTTTAGGGTTTATGGTTTAGGGTTTAGGGTTTAGGGTTTAATGTTTAGGGTTCAAGGTTTTTAGGTTTTAGGGTTTAGGGTTTAGGGTTTAGGTTTTAAATTTAGCATTTAATTTTTAGTTTAGGATTTATGGTTTAGGGTTAGGGTTTAAGGTTTTTTTCAGTAGAGAACAATTTCATATTCAACATTTCTTCTTTTCAATTTCATCAACCAAGTAGCACCCCAAGTTTTCTAAGACATAAGCGATGACATAGATAAAAAATGAGCGCTCATAGAGAAAATTAAAAACCCTAGATAAGTTGAACCGTTTATACTGTAAAGACACATTTTCATAAGCAGCAGATCGGATCAACCATTCTTCAGTTTCTCCTGTTCCCATCAGAACCACCCCCGCTTCTCAAGTAGTAAGTCTCCCATCATATCCCTGAACTCTCTCTCCGCCACCACTATGGTTGTAACCTCTATCGCTCCTCCCGCCACCATAACCACCACCTCTATATCCACCAGCACCTCTAGATCCCCTACCACCACTACGATAACCATCGCCTCCGCCTTCCCCTCCACCGCTAGATCTAGACTGAGCTTAGTTGACGGTGATGTTCTTGACGTCAATACTCTACCCTTTCTTAGGGTTTAGGTTTTAGGGTTAGTTTGTTGTTTAGGGTTTAGGGTTAGTTTAGGGTTTAGGGTTTAGGTTTTGGGCTTAGTAGGTTGTAGTGGGGTTTGGGGACAACAGGGTTTAGGGTAGGGTTTGTGAGTTTAGGATTTTGTGGTTTAGGTTTAGAGTAAGGTAGTTTAGGGTTTAGGGTTTAGGTTTGTAGTTTATAGTGTAGGTGGTTTAGGTTTTTTTAGGTTTAGGGTTTAGGGTTTAGGATTTAGGATTTAGGGTTTAGGGTTTTTTTTTAAAATTAAGAGTTTAGTTTTATTTATTTTATTTATTTATTTTATTTTATTTTATTTTTTATTTATTTTTTTATTTTATTTAGTTTAGTTTATTTATTTTAGTTTATTTATTTTAGTTTAGGTTTTTTATTTTTTTGCTATTTTTTGATTTAAGTTTATTTTTTAGTTGAGCTTTATTTTTATTTTATTTTTATGGTTTATGTTTTATTTTTTATTTTTAGGTTTCGATTTAGGTTTTTATTTTATTTTTTTATGTTTAGGTTTACTTTATTTTTTTAGTTTAGGTTTAGGTTTATTTTTAGTTTAAGTTTAGTTTTAGGTTTAGTTTATTTTAGGTTTAAGTTTAGGTTTTATTTATTTTAGTTTAACTTATTTTAATTTAGGTTTAGGTTTATTTTATTTTGATTATTTTATTTTATTTTAGCATAGTTTAGTTTAGGGTTTAGTTTATTTATTTATATTATTTTAGGTTTAGGTTTTATTTATATTTTATTTTATTTTAGGTTTTATTTTATTTTATTAGTTTATATTTTATTTATGTTTTTTTTATAGGTTTATTTAATATTTTTTAATTTAGTTTAAGTTTTATTTATTTTAATTATTTTTATTTATTTATATTTAGGTTTAGCTTTTTTATTTTATTTATGTTTCTTTTATTTATTTTATTATACATTTATTTAGTTTTGCCTAGTGTTTATTTGTGGTTTATGCAGGTTTAGTCAGTCACTTTTAGTTTTAGGTTAGTATTTTGGGTTTGGGTTTTGGTTTAGTGGCCAGGTTTAGGTCAGTTTAGTTTGGGCTTCAGGATTTAGGCTCATTTTATGATCTGGGTTTAGTGTTTGGTTAATTAGTTTTGGCCAGGTTTTTAGTTTTAGGGTTTAGGGGTTAAAGTTTTCATTTTATGCTCAGGGTCTTTTAGTGTTTTTTAGTTTTGGTTTAGGATTTATTTTTCTTTTAAAATTATGAACCCAGATTTTATTTATTTAGTTTATTTTATTTATTATTTTATTTTATATTTTATTTTTTTTTTTTATTTAGATTATTTATTTTTTAATTATTTAGTTTATGTTTTATTTAGTTTATTATTTTATTCTTGAGTTTGTTTTTATTTTATTTAGGTTTTTTTTTTATTTTAAGGTTTAGGTTTAGGTTTTTATTTTATTTTAGGTTTAGGTTCATCTTTTATTTTAGGTTTATTTTAGGTTTTATTTTATTTATGTTAATTTTGGTTTATTTTATTTTATTTTATTTTAGTTTAGGTTTAGTTTAATTATATTTAGGTTTAGGTTTAGGTTTTATTCTTTTATTTTTTATTTTAGTTTAGGTTTAGTTTATTTATTTTGTTTATTTTATTTTTATTTTAGGTTTAGATTTTTTTTAATTTAGGGATTAAGTTTTATTTTTTATTTATTTTTAAGTTTAGGTTTTTATTTAGTTTTTATTTTATTTTATTTTATTTTTAATTTATGTTTAGTTTTTATTTTATTTATGTTTTTATTCTTAGGTTTATTTTATTTTTTTAATTTAGCATAGGTTTTTATTTATTTTATTTTAGTTTATTTTATTTTTATTTTTTTATTTTTTATTTTTTGGTTTGAATTTGGGTTTTTATTCTATTTTATTTTATTTAGATTTAATTTTATTTATTTATTTTATTATTAGGTTTTATTTTATTTAGGTTTAAGTTTTGTATTTTAATTTTAGGTTTAGGGTTTATTTTAAGGGTTTATTTTAGCTTTAGTTTAGGTTTATTTTGAGAGCCTAGGTTTAGGGTTTGGTTTTTATTTTATTTTATTTTTATTTTTTATTTTTTTTATTTTTTTATTTGGTCTGTCAGTGTGGTTTGTTTATTTGTTTAGTTTTATTAGCTTAGTTTTAGGTTTATTTTAGATTTAGTGTGGTTTAGTTTAGCCTGGGCTAGTTTAGGCTGTGGGTAGGGTTGTGTTGTGGTTTGGCCTGGGGGTTTAATGTTTATTTAGTGTTAGAGTTTTAAGTAGGGTTTAGAGTGTTTGGGGTTTAGGTGGTTTATTTAAGTTTAGGTTTTAGGGATTAGAATTTATGGCTCATTTTAGTTATTTTTTTATTAAATTATCTTAGTTTAGTTTATTTAGGCTTTTATTTTTATTTATTTTAGTTTATTTTATTTTATTTTTTATCATTATTTTTCTTTTATTTAGTTTAGTTTATTTATTATTATAAGTTTATTTATTTAGTTTATTTTTTATTTTATTTTTATTTGGTATTATTTATTTTAGTTTTTAGGTTTTATATTTTATTTGTGGTTTTAAGTTTTATTAGGTATTTTATTTAGGGTTTAGTTTAGTTTTTTAGGGTTTTGGGTTTAGGATTTATGATTTAGAGTTTAGTTTATTATTAATTAATTCAAACCTATAAGTTTATATTTTAGTTTATTTAGTATTATTTTATTTTTATTTTATTTTATTTTATTTAGGATTTATTTTGTTAAGTTTTGTTTATTTTTATTTTATTTTAGTTTATTTCTAGGTTAGGTGTATGCTATTTTTTTTTTTACTTTAGTTATATTTTTTTATTTTATTTTTTGTTTAGGTTTTATTTTTATTTCTAGGTTGGTTGTGTTTTATTTTATTTTTAGGTTTTATTTAGAAGTAGGTTTATTTTATTTCTTTTATTTAGTTTTATTTTGTATTTTATTTAGGTTTTATATTTTAGTTTTGGTTTAGTTATTTTAATTTTATTTAGGTTTAGTTTTCTTGATTAGGTTTTATATATTTTAGGTTTATTTTAAGTTTAGTTTTTTAGGTTTTAGTTTTAATTTTTTATTTTATTTTTTATATTAGTTAGTTTTATTTTATTTTGTTCTTATTTTATATGTTTATTTTATTTTTTATTTAGTTTAGTTTATTTTTTTATTCTTTTATTTTATTTTATTTTATTTTTTTACGTTAGCTTAGGTTTGGCTTAGGATTTGTTTAAGCTTTAGTTTTATTTATTTTGATTGAGATCAGGTCTTTAGGTTTTAAATTTATTTTATTTTATTTATAGATTTTTTATTTATTTATTTTTTTAGTTTGTTTATTTGTCAGTTTCTTTTTATTTTTAAGGTTTGGGTTTAGGCTTGGCCTGGGGTTTAGGATTTAGTGGCTCAGGGCCTAGGCTTCAGTGGTTTGGCTTTAGGCTTAGTGGCTCAGGCCTGTGGCCTAGGCTTGTGTCAAGGCAGTTGGTCAGGTTTTATGGCCTAAGATAGGGCAGGATTGTGGTAGGGTTTCTTTAAATTAAGCAACCCAAATAGGTAAAGTTTTTATTTAGTTTATTTTATTTATTGAGTTTATTTTATTTTATTTCATTTATTTATTTTATGTTTATTTAGTTTATTTATTTATTTTAGTTTAGGTTTTATTTTATTTTGAGGTTTAGGATTATTTTAGAGTTTTATTTTTATTTTTATTTTATTTTATTTATTTTAGTTTATGTTTAGTTTCTTTTTTAGGTTTAAGTTTATTTTAGTTTATTGAGTTTTATTTTTAGTTTATTTTTAGGTTTATTTTTAGTTTATTTTATTTTAATATTTTTTAGTAGGTTTATTTTTATTTTAGTTTAGGTTTAGGTTTTATTTATTTTAGTTTCCATTTTAATTTAGGTTTAGGTTATTTTATTTTCTTTATTTTATTTTTAGGTTTATGTTTTTTTTTGGCCTAGGTTTTTTTTTTATAGGTTTACTTTTTTTAGATTTTATTTAATTTTTTTTATTTTATTTTGTTTTATTTTCTTAGTTTTTTTTCATTTTATTTTTATCTTTTTTTTATTTTATTTAGTATTTATTTATTATTTATTTTATTTTATTTGATTTGATTTTCTTTTAGGTTTTTTAGTTTAGCTTTTATTTTATTTTATGTTTTATTATTTTATTTTATTTTATTTGTGGCTCAGGGCTCAGTGGCTCAGTTTAGATTTAGATTTGTGGTTTTTGGGGCTCAGTTTTAGTTTTTGTGTCAGGATTTAGGTCAGAGTGCAGTGGTTTTTAGGTTTCTGTGTTCAGACTTTATGGTTTAAGTTTTATTTATGTGTAGGGGTTTCTTTGCCTAGGTTACTTGCTGTGGTTTATGTGGATTTTGGTGGTTTAAGATTTAGGTTTGGGTTTGTTCAATCTGATTTTATTTAAGGCCTAGGTCATTTAGTGTTTTGAGCTCAGTTTAGGATTTTGGTTTGTAGGTAACTTTTATTTAGTTTTATTTCTTTATTTTTAATTCCACGTTAGTTTTATTAGCATTTTATTCCAAGTATTTTATTTTAGCCTTATTTAGGATTTTATTAATCTATTTTAATTTTTTAGGTTTGTTTAGGTTTTAATTTAGATTTTATCTATTCTTATTTTTTATCTTTATTTAGCTTTTTATCATTTTTATTGTTTATTTAGCTTTATTAAACTTCAGTGATTGTGGTTTATTTTGGCTCAGTTTAAGGCCTGTGAGCTAAGTTTAGAGTTCTTTAGTGGTTTTTGTGGGCTAGGTCAGGGTTTAGTGCCTTAGGTTTCACTGCTGGTTGGCCTGAGGTTTTGGATTCAGGTCAAGATTTTAGCCAGTGTCACTTTGTGTGGTTTGTTTATTTTAGCCTTTAGGGTCAGGCTCAGGGTCTGCCAGGGGTTAAGGCTAGGGCTCAGTGGCTCTGTGGTTATTTCAGCAGTTTTAAAGTCAGGTTTAATGTTTTGGCTCAGGCCAGGTTTAGGTAGGCTCATTAGTAGGGTGTTTATACTGTGATCCGCCAGGGTTTAGAATTTAGGGTAAGATTTGGGGGTGGTTTTAATCTAAACCCTGTTTATTTATCTAGTTATTTATTTTATTTTAAGTTTATTTATTTTAGTTTAACTTTATTTTAGTTTATTTTTATTTATTTAGTTTTTATTTTTTTTAGTTGAGTTTTATTTTATTTTTTAGAGTTTTATTTTTATTTAGTTTAGGTTTATTTTATTTTTAGGTTTTAGTTATGTTTTATTTTAAGTTTTTTAGGTTATTTTAGTTTAGTTTAGGTTTATTTTATTTTAATCTATTATTTTAGTTTATGGATGTCAGGTCAGCTTTTCAGGGATCAGAGGTTTAGTTTGTGGTTTGAAGGTTTAGGTTTTGGCTGTTCATGCCTGTGGATTTAGTTTGTGGCCTAGGGTTTTGAGTTTTTTATTTATGGTTGGGATCAGTTGTGTTAGTTTAGGGTCCGTGGTGGTTTTTAAGATTATAGTTTAAGATTATTGCACATGGTCAGTATTTGGTTTGATTTATGGTAGTATTCTTTTATTTTTTATTTAAAATTAAGCAAACGCAGGTTTAGATTTATTTAATTTAGTTTATTTTATTCATTTATTTATTTTATTTATTTTTATAGTTTTTTTATTTTATTTAGTTTAGTCTTAAGTTTTTAGGTTTTATTTTAGTTTATTTTGGGTTTAGGTTTAGGTATGCTTATTTAGTTTTTATTTTATTTTTTAGTTTATGTTTTATTTTTATTAGTTTAAGTTTAATTTTTTTTAGGTTTAGGTTTATTTTATTTTGTGTTTTTAGTTTAGGTTAATTTAATTTTATTTTATTTTATTTAGTTTTAGTTTATTTTATTTTATGTTTAAATTTAGGTTTTATTTATTTTAGTTTAGGTTTATGCTTATTTTATTTTATTTATTTTATGTTTTGGTTTTTTTTTAGGTTAGGGTTTAGCTTTTTTTTTTAAGGTTTATTTTTTAGGTTTAGGTTTTATTTAGTTTATAATTTATTTTATGTTTATTTTATTTTTATTTTATATTTAATTTTAATTTATTTTATGTTTTTTTATTTTATAAGTTTATTTTATTCTTTTAGTTTAGTTTAGGATTTTATTTATTTATTTATTCTTAGTTTTTATTTTTATTTTATTTTATTTTAACTTTTAGGCATAGGTTTAGGTTTATGTTTAGGTTTAGGTTTATGTTTAGTTTAGCTGTTTTGGGATTTTTTGGGTTTAGTTTTTTATTTTATTTTTTTATTTAGTTTTTTAATTATTTTAGTTTTAGGTTTATTTAATTTAGTAGGTTTTAGGTTTTGGGTTTTGGTTTTGGGTTTAGTGTCCAAATTTAGTTAGGTTTAGCCTATGGTTTTAAGGTTTAGATTTTTGGGTTTAGTTTCAGGTTTAATCAGGTTTAGGTTTAGTTTTTTAGTTTTATATTTTTATTTTATTTAAAGTAAACTTTAGTTTATTTATTTAGTTTATTTTATTTTATTTATTTTAGTTTATTTTATTTTATATTTTAATTTATTCATTTTATTTTATTTTTTAGTTTTTATTTTAGTTTTTTTTTAGATTTAGTTTAGTTTAGTTTTATTTTGTTTATTTATATTTATTTTATTTTCAAGTTTAGTTTTATTTTTATTTTTATTTTATTTTTATGTTTTATTTTTTAGTTTTAGTTTAGGTTTATTTTTAGTATTTTATTTTTTTATTTTAGGTTTGTTTATGTTTAGTTTATTTGAGGATTTTTTAGGTTTTATTTATTTTAGTTTAGTTTATTTTAGTTTGTTAGCATTTTATTTTATTTTTATTTTAGTTTAAGTTTTTTTTAGTTTAGTTTGGGTTTTATATGTCATTTATATTTATTTTATTTTAGGTTTATTTTAAGTTTTTTTATTTAGTTTTTATTAAGTTTATTTTTTTTATTTTTTTAGGTTTAGTTTTATTTTATTTAGTTTTTTTATTATTTTTAGTTTAATTTAGGTTTTTTATTTTTTATTTAGTTTAGTTTTATTTTTTATTCTATTTTCTTATAGTTTAGTTTTTAGGCTTTAGGTTTTATTTTAGGTTTTATTTTTATTTTCATTTGGCTTATTTTATTATTATTTTTAGGTTTTATTTAGATTAGATTTTGGTTTTAGCTTTTATGGTTTATTGGTTTTTAGTGTTTGGGGTTTAGTGGTTTAGATTTAGATTTTAATTTTAGGGTTTAAGTTTTATTTAGGATTTAAGGTTTAGGGTTTAGGGTTTAGGGTTTAGGGTTTAGTGTTTTAGGTTTGGGTTTGGGTTTGTTAGGGCTCAGTTTTAAGGTTTTAAGTCTAGTTTTTAGTTTAGGTCAAGGTTTTGATTTTTTTTAATAGAGAACAAATTGATTCAACATGTCTTCTTTTCATCAACCAAGTAACACACCATGTTTTCTAGACGTATTATAGATAAAACATTGAGCACACATAGAGCAAATCAAAAACCCAAGGTTTATTTTTTAGTTGAGTTTTATTTTTAATTTATTTTTTATATTTTGGTTTTATTTTTTACTTTTAGGTTTAGGTTTAGGTTTTTATTTTATTTTTTTAGGTTTAAGCTTTAGGTTTTTATTTTAGGTATATTATGTTTTTTTTTTATTAGTTTTAGGTTTTATTTTATTTTATTTTATTTTATTTTAGTTTAGTTTAGGTATATTTTTAGATTAAGTTTAGGTTTTATTTATTTTATTTTAGTTTATTTTATTTAGTAGTTTATCATTTTTTGTTTATTTTATTTATTTTAGTCCAGTTTTTTTTTTATTTAGTGGTTTATTTTTATTTTTATGTTTAATTAAGGTTTATTTTTTTAGGTTTAAGTTTTATTTAGTTTTAATTAGTTTTATTTAGTTTATTTTATTTTTTAGTTTTAGCTTAGGTTTCATTTATTTTATTTTAGTTTATTTTTTAATCTTATTTTATTTTTAAGTTTAGGTTTAGGTTTTATTTTATTTATTATTTCATTTTCTTTAGGTTCATGTTTTTTATTTATTTATTTATTTTTTCCATTTATTTAGTTTAGCTCAGTTTTAGGTTTTGTGGTTTGCAGGGCGTGGCCCAGTTTTTTTCAGTGGCTAGGCCTAGTGTTTGTGTGGCTTTGGCTCATGGTAGGGCTTTAGGTCAGGTTATGTATTTTATGGCCTGGCCAGCCTAGCTCAGGCTCAGTGGGTTTAGGTATTTTAAGGCCTAGGATCTAGGGCTAGGGCCTGTGTCTGGGTCAGTGTAGGGTCTGGCCTTTTAGCCCAGCCTAGGGCCTTTAGGATCATGGCTCAGGTAATAGCCTGGGCTAGGTATTTATCGTTAGGCTAGCCTTTAGGATTTAGGGTTTCAGTTTAGGTTTTCTTTCTTTAATGCAAACCAGTAGGATTGGTTTATCATTTTATTTTTTATTTATTTTTTTATTATTTTATTATTTTATTTTATTTAGGTTTATTTTTTATTTTTATTTAGTTTACTTATTTATTTTAGGTTTATTTATTTAGTTATTTTTTTATTTAGTTTATTTTTTTATGTTTAGGTTTAGTTTATATTTATTTTTTAGTTTAGTTTTATTTTTATTTTATTTTTTAGGTTTAGGTTTTATTTTTTATTTTTTTTTAGGTTTAGGTTTTGGTTTTTATTTTATTTTTTTAGGTATAGATTTTTGGTTTTTATTTAGGTTTTTTTGTAAAGGTTTAGGTTTATTTTTAGTTTATTTTATTTTATTTAGTTTAGATTTTAGGTTTAGTTTATTTTAGGTTTAGGTTTAGGTTTTATTTATTATAGTTTGGTTTTTGTTTATTTTATTTTGTTTAGTTTAAGTTTAGGTTTTCTTTTTAGTTTAGGGTTTAGATTTTTATTTTGTTTTTATTTTATTTAGGGTTTTGTGCCACCATCCTTCAAGATCTTTGATGGCAGTTTGAACCCACGATAACACATTGCACACTTTAAAGCCGGTTGTTGCAACACCGCTGGTAGCAATGCACTCCTCTTTCGTGTTTTCATTAATAGTCTATCATGTGTTGAATTTGATTGGTACGCCGAACTGCCCAACGGTTCAGTGAAGACTTTTGCAGAGTTGGATCACCTCTTCATCAAGAGGTTTGGTGAAGCTAAGTAGAGGGTGATTGTAGGCGACCTCATTGTAGAGAAATAAAAACTCAATGAGTCCCTTATTGATTACATTCTCAAGTGGCACAACATGAGTATGAAATGCGAACCAAAACTATCCGAACAACATGCCATTAAGATTCTTCTTAAGAATATCTATGGCCCGATCGCCTTCATACTTGAAGGCTATACTATCAAAACATTCGAGAAATGAATCAACAAGGCAGCTAGCCTACAAGAGGAAGCCAAATAGTTGCCCTTTCTTGGCCAATCATCTAGGCCCAAGCCATAGAAGGTGTTTAAGAAGAAGCTGTGAGCGTTAGTGGACGAGGAAAGCAAAAGTTCAAGATAAGAGACTATGAGCTCAACAACCTCCTTTTCCACCACATTGACCATCATACCGGCCACCGCAGCTGCCATAATGACCATTTCCACCACCTCAGTAGCCTACCCAGTAGCGGTATTCATATCTATTGTCAGGTAGATGCTTTCCACCTACTTTTGCTGATAGATTGCATAAGCCATATTCAATCAAGAGGGAGGTAGTTAGGATAATCTTTAAGAATCTCTTAAAGAAACCTGACTTTCAGTTACCAGAGCCTAGGAGGACAAAGAAAGTGGGCAAGAGCAATGATCCTAACTATTGCCTCTACCACCGCATGTTAGGCCATATCTTAGAGAAATGTATCACTTTTAAGGTCTAGCTTGAGCGCAGCTAAAAGTTGGGAGCCATAGTTTTCCCTAAGGAATACTTATTAGAACAACCATTCAGTTCTGTTAGAGTAATCCTTGGGGATACTTGTGATCCTCTTAAGACCGAAGAAGGTTAGGATATCTCTTTTTCCTGAACCTCTAAGAAGATCATTTCTAAGATCAATAAACTTTTCTTACAAGTGCCTAAAGTAACTCAAACCTCCAACACCAAGGAAGGTTTGCTAGTTGCAAAGGATAACTCAGAGAGGGTGACAACCTAGCAGCAGCAGCAGCAGCTCACCATACTTTCCCGGGATAGTCTAGTCACATAGCCACCGTCTGAGTCTAGTACTCCCTCGACTGTTGTAGCTACCACCTATTTTGCTAGCTCCTCTTCTACCGACATGAGCATTGTATCTATGGATAAGGGAACTAAATCTCTTACTCTGCTTAGTTTACTTTATTTATATCATGTACCTCCACCTAAAAAGAAATTAGTGAAGAAAGCTATTTCTACTTATATATTGTCTACTTCTGATGCTCTTGATTTTATTCATATTGAAAGCTCTCCGAGTCTAAGTAAAAATAATAGCTCTAGTAGTTTTGATCTTTTCCTTTCTATTCAGAGTTGGACTATCTTTCTCTGAATTAATCATATTCACCTCTTGAGATTTACTTTGAGTTAACTGACTAAGAGGATCCTATTGGAGAAGCTATAGGTATGCTCGATGAGAATGGAGAACTTTTGATAAGCTCATCATTCCAAGAAGTCACTGAAGTCAACTTATGCAGTGGCAACCTTCTATCTCCTAAGGTAGCACCTCAGGATAAGGGTAAGCAAGTCATTGGTTCCAAGTGAGTATATAGCCCCTCCATAAGATGCTCCACCCATGGATATGCTTGGGAGCCCAGTTGATTACAATGTTCTAGCTCACCATAGAAAGTTTCTAGCTAAGTTAAGCATATACGACGCCCTTGTCTTATCCAAAGAGATGAGGGAATCTTTAATCAAGGCCTTACTTGATCTATAAATATTCTTAGCTCAGCTGACCGGTATTAAAGAGGAGGCATGCCACTCAAAGGACATCTTAGAAGTTACATTCATTGATGAAGACTTACTCCAAGGGACAACTGAGCACAACTGCCTTTTTACATTACAGTGGATATTGGCAGATACAAGTTATTCATAGTTATAGTTGAGTCACGTTTATCAGTCAACACTATGAGTCTAAGAACCCTTGCTTGGGATCGACATCTAAACCAAAAGAAAGGATGATGTTGAGAGGATTCAATGAATAAGGAGAGTCTTGTGGTGTTTATTTTTTGGATGTAGGAGGGAGGGGGGGGAGACAGATCATAGGGGGGTACTTTTTGAGGTGATTGGGTGCAACATTTAGGTATGATGTACTACAATGAACTTAATCACGTAATAAGGACTCCTAAGCCAAGATGGGTCTTCAAATGTACCAAAGATTTTTTCCTTACTTTACATGGAAGAATAAAGTAGGGTTTATATTAAACCAGGTTCTTAAGTTCTTATGGAGGCAAGCCTCCTTAGTTAATTACATTTTAGGAAATGAAATTTTCTAAGAATACTCTCGATTAAAGTAGACAATCATCATCTCCAAAGATTTCAAGGTTGGACTATCAAAGGATTGGTTATATTTGGAAAATCAATTGGGAATGTTCAAGGAGAAGACTTATTTTTGGAATCCAAATGAAATAAGTAGAAATACTCATGATACTAAGAAGCCTAGTGAGCATCCCAATATATCCTATGGTTGGGCATTATAATTTTGAAGTTGAGCAGATTTATATATTTTGAGTTGAAATTTAATTAGATTATTAGGGCTTATAATCCACCAACACAATGTTGTGTGAATGCCTAAGAGATGATGATTTATGCTTGTAGCCTAAAGAAAATAGCTACCGTGGATCGTAAATATAGGGATCTTGAGTATAAGCTAAAGTACAACCTAAATCTAAGCGACAAGTGGACATAAGGGTTTACCACCATAAGAGAATAAATTGTCCGACTTCTGGACATAAAACCTCCTGGAGTGGTCGCCAGCTAACTCCTATGATTTTAAAACCATGTAGTCGGGTCTTATGAATTGCAAGATAGCTAGGGTATTTATTTAATTAGAAAGAGGATAAAGTCCTAAACACACTCTCTAAGAGACTAGAGCATGAGTGGTATGAGCATATGACTTAATCTATAGATGCAAAATCTTTTCAAATTTTATTTCATTTTAGACACATCATTTTAATAGAGGCTTTAGAGTTTCTTATGCCTAAATGCATGATAAAATAGGTTATGGGTCAAATTAGCTAGAAGAAGGTGTTCTCCACCACAAGGGATGCCCTCATAAGTCAAGCATTCCTTTATCATGCAAGGATGGAGATCCTTCTTGTTCAAGAGAGAAAGATTATGAATGCATGATGTGAATCATACAACCACATTGTTATGGGGTTGCTCAATATTTTAATTATCTTATTTATGTCTTAGGATTTATGATAAGGTTATGAGTTGTTTAAAATTTAATTATGAGTGATTAATTGGGTAGAAAAGTTATTTTTATCCTAAGAGCCTAATCATATCCAAGCCACAAATTAAAGTATCAATCATTTAAGAAACTATGAAAAGCATGTGGTCCTAATGCACAATGTAAACATAATATCAAATAATTTTATAAACTATCATAAAATTATAAAGGATCTGGTACCTTATACAACAGAAGAGAAGAGATGGGTGCTCTACCCTTATACAACTTGGAATATGAAAAAATAATTATAATTGTATTTAATGTTATGGAGGGACTTCTTTCTTCATATCTCCATTTTTGATTTGGATGGTGCTTGCTTCAAATGCATCACAGGGCACCCCAAGACAAAGCCACCCTTTCATCCTAATCCCCATAGCACTAATCCTAATTCCTATTAAAATTAAATTTATGTGCAAAAGTAAATCAAACACAAAATAATGGTTAGCTAAATATACATATAATCTAGCGTTTTATAATTTCCATTTAGCACCCTACACATGGGTAACTAAGCTCACCTGTCTAACTTGGAATATGCTTAAGGATTTAAGAAACCTGCAAAAAGAGCATTCACATTTATTTTTAAGCATCCCTTAAGCATAACCCCTTGCAAAAAACATGATTAGTCTAATATTGGCATATCATCCAGTCTATGAAATATACACCCTAACATCCAATCTAAAATAATACATCATAAAATAAAATAAACATCACATCATATACCATCCTAACTTAGAGCTAGAACTAGTGACTTAATTCTAATGTGTGTATTAAGGCTTATGTCGTAAGTCTTGTTAGGCATTAGTGTTGTATTTTCTAAGTGTAGAAGGATTCAATTTAACATGAAAGGTTGATTTCACTTGAAGTAGTTTAATTGATTTGAGAATTTATGTTTTATTTTGTTTCATTTGATTCACTTAGCAACTAAATGTTATAAAGAGAGGAAAAGAGGATTTCCCTCTTTCATCCCAACTTAAGTTACTTTCTAAAGTATATTAATTTGATTTAGTTCCCTTTAGTGAATTATTAAATGATTTAATTAATCTAAGTTTAGGTTCACAAAAAAAATCCTATTCAAAATGAAGGCATCATAAGATTAATTTAATTGAATTACTACCACATGACATATATTAAATCATTCCTTTCCATCACATGTAACATGCTTATGATTTAATACTAAGTGTATCTATACATGTAACATATTTTAGCACACTTAAATGATGAATGTATGTGTATGTTTAGACTTTATATTTTATTTGATTGAATTGTTCAAACATATTAATTTAAAAACTTTATCCAAATTCTTACACAAAAAGGACATAAGAATGTAATTAAATAGGCATGTGTCATTGTTAAACTAGGGATGTGAGGTAATCAAATGACCTCCTTGGAGCTAGCTAAAGTCTCGTATTCGCAGGATTGCTAGACTTTATACCCATTTGCATTCAAACATATGTAAATTCATATACATGAACATAGGAAGTAAGCTCTAAATCATATGGCTAATTAATTCAACCACTTAATCAATTATGAATGCATGCAATTTTAATGTAAAATGGGATTTTCATTCAGTAATCACATATACATATACATGTACAAAGATATAGGCAAGTACGTGTCATTCAGAAATGAGGTAATTAAATGACCTCCTTGGGGCTAACTAAAGCCTCGTATTCCCAGGACATACAATATACTTACTTTTATTGGTCACACATGGATGTATACATAAATGGGGGAAAGAAAATCATGCAAAGATTGAATATTTTGTTTGATTGAATCATTTATATATATGGATTAAAGCTCAATCCAAATTCTAATGTTGAAATACATAAGAATGAAATCAAATGGGTATGTGTCATTGTTAAACCAAGGAAGTGAGGTAATCAAATGACCTCTTTAGGGCTAGCTAAAAATGTTCCGGATGTCGACTATATACCCATTATCATTCAATCTTATATAAATCAACACATAAAGGAAAAGAGAACTCAACATTCATACACTTAAGCTATAAGCACATGCATTTCTTATGTATTTATAACTAGCATCATAACACATATTATTATTCATGTATAAGCTTTTGAAAATATATTTGGATTTAATAGTGATAATAGACATACATATATTAAATTAAATCAACACATGGAAGCTTACATAAAGGAAATCCATTTTATTTTACTTGATTTTGAAAAGATGGATGCATGAATTCAAATGACATACCAAATTTAACATGATTGGAAAGATGACAATCAAATATAAGCATATGATTCGTTCAACCAAACTAATTCTTAAAGATAATCAAATCAAATAAGATTATTTAAAGCAACCCAAAGCTTCTTTATTAATTAAGTTTTGGATTTGATTTGATTTAAAGAGGGGAGGACAAATCATCACTTGTTGTTTTAAACCCATTCCCACATTGGTGATTTGATTTAGTTTAAGGAAATGTAATTAAGTTGATTTTATGGGTTAATTATGTTATACCCTTAATTAGATGAATTAATTACCCTACCTATATCACCTTAAAGTAATTAATTAAATAATTATAAGCCAACATGATATGCATGGAAAATAAACTTGCAATGATCTTAGAAAATAAAATGGGCCTAATGTAATTGGCTCATGATTAATAGTTAATTAGATTAAGGGACTTAATTAATTACTCTTATGATTTTCCCACACATGTGGACTAACCATAATTTCATTAAACTCCTTTAGGTTATTAAACACCTAAAGATCTACCCCATGATCTAATTAATTAAGGTATGTTGTGATTATGATTCCAATTTGATTAATTGATTTAATTAATTAATTAAATCTTAATTAATTTTATTTTAAAAAAGGTTGAAATGAACATAGGGAAAAGGGTCCCAACCCTATTCCTTAGTTCACTTACTATTAAACAATGATAAATAAACTTAATTAACCAATTTATTATTGATCATGGGATTAATTAATCATTAATTAACTTAAAAGAATAGTTAAGGTTTCATTAGTCAATTTTCATAATTAAGTGAGCAATAAATTTCAAGAAAATCATGGGAGGCAGAGGTCATCCCATTAAATTAACCCACAAAATTTGTGATTAATTGCTCAAGTAATTAAAGAGTAATTAAGCTAATAAATTTTATAATTAAACTATAATTAAACCTTAGTTACTATTTAAAATTAATTAAGCTCATTTTTAATTAATTCTCCTCCAAAATACCTTTAAAATGAGTATTTATTTTAATTTTTTTGATTTCACTATGATTTTTTATTATTTTTAAAAGTTTAAACCTTTAAAAATGATTAATTAAGCCTAATTAAAGCCTAATCTGTTGGCACATAGCGATCGGCACATTCCATGTGGCATATTGGTTATTTAAAAGTTATCCTACTCAATGTATGGCGTGGACACACTTTCTTATCATCTATATAGATCCAAAGCATAAGATTAATCCCACTTAAATTAAATCGGATCAATAGCGGATCTAATCTGACCATTGATCCTGAGAGCAGATGGTGTGATCTCACCCGAGTGTGGAAGAATGAAATATGCCCCCATTGCTCACTTTATCTGAGCTTACCTATGCTCGGATCAACTACAAAAGGATCCCACACCCTCTTGACATCAATCGGAGGGGATCCAACGGTCAAGATCATAGGAGATGCAAGTTTTCTTAAAACATATCCAACCCATTTCTGCCTAAGGATCATTTTTGAAAGCATAACTTGTAGGAGCTCAAGACTGATGGATTTTGTAAGCTTCATATAGTGTAGATGAAGCCCTATTGAGCAGCAATTGGATCAATTCCATGACGTTCACTCAGAAGGCCATGGACTCGTGATTTGGTGCTCAGCTTTGTCTCACCTCCAATGCTCGAGAAGCTTGGGAGATGATTCATTCTTGCTCGATGAGGCCTAGGGAAGGGGTGTGTGAAGTTAATTTGAGTTTGATGGAGAAATGGAGAATTTAGGTTGAAAATGTGAGTTCCTATTTCAGGACAGATGAGAATGGTGTTTTTTGATTGAGGAACGAGCTTGGGAGCTCAGGAAATGGCTTTAGCTGTTTGTCTTGGGTAGCTAGGGCTTTGAGGAATAATTTTTGTGTGTTTGAGTGGATAAGAGGGGGTGTGTACCCCCCTTCATCTTGATCATATGGTGGGATCAAGTTTGGCTTTTAGTGGATGTCCGACCATTTTAGGGAGTCGTGGGTGGTAGGGAGGAGGTGAGTTTTCTTGGCTTGGTTGGTTGAAGGTGCGGAGGTGGCTGCCAAGGAGGAACCATGGGTGTCCTATGGGTTTCAAATGCTCCAATGGGAAGGGTGAGGTGAATTTTCCTCCCATGGGTCATGGCCCAACCACCCTTGGGTCGGTTAGTGTCTTGGGTGCCAGGTGGACCATTAAGAGAGTACTAAGTGGCCAAGGAATGGAAATGACCACATACATGGGTGATTTATCTCATGTGATGCCCTTGACCTAAGGATAGAATGATCATCTAGCATTGCATTTGAATTGGTTAGATTTAAAATAAGCCAAAAGTTGGTTAGCACAAATTTGAAGTCAATTGGAATTGATTTGGTTAGGTTTGGTTCAATTTGACTCATTTAGGTCAAATTGGGTTAGGTTTGGTCAAGTTGACCAATTGGTCAAATTAGGTCAAATCCAGGGTTAGGTCAAGTTCATTTGATCACTTGGGATGTTTTGGCTCAATTGGTTTGGTTTAGTTTGGCTTATATTTGATTTTGGCTCATTTGAATTCATTTGGGTCAAATTGATTAAGTTGATGAATTTGACCAAATTGGCCAAATTGGCTTGGGTTAGGTGTTGGTTTGAGTTTAGTTGAACAATTGAAGATGATTGTAGGCTTTGGTTTTAATTAATTTGGATTTGGTTTTGATTTAGGCCAACTTGAAACTTTAGGTCAATTTGGGATAAGTAGGTCAATTGGGTCTAATCATGGCTTTGGTCAAGTTCAACAATCAATTTGGAATGAACTTGAGCCTTTGGTTGCAATCAATTGATTTATTTTTTGATTTGACCAAATTTAGTATTTTAGATCAATTTGGGTCAACTTGGGTCAAGATGGCCAATTGGGTTTGATTTGACTCAACTAAAGGTCAAGTCATATTCAAATATTGATTTTCATTTGGTATGAATCATAGGTTTGAAGGATTTGGCTTGGGTTTTGCTAGTTTAGGTTTATTTGGGTTTAAGGTTGACTTGTGACCAGTTGACTTAGTTTGACCTAATTTGTGAGAATTGGTTAATCTAAGGTGATCAACAATCATAATGAGAGGTTTTGATGGGATTAGTTCAATCCAATTTTGGTAGGATTAAAACTAGGCTCAAATAGGTCAAATTGGCTACTTTGGGTCAAGTGGACTAATTGGGTTTAGTTGGCTTGATTTAGGGTTGTCTTTGATTTAGTTGAGTTTATATATGGATTTGGGATTGATATATAAATTCAATTGCAATTGGCTTGGGTTTAAATGAGTTTTGGTTCATTTGAACATTTCAAGTCAAAAGGGTTAAGTTGGGTTTGACTTGGGTTGATTTTGGTTTTGGCTTTATGATTGTAGATTTCATTTATATTTTGAATATGATTGAAGGTATGATTGATTCATAAATATCAATTGAATTTGGGTTTTGGAAATGGAATGCTAAGTCCATGGAGTTGGGACATGCGACTTAAATTTGTATTTTGATTTAGTTTGATTTTATTTTGTTGGTTTAAATGTATATTTCATTTAAATTTGTGAAGATTATTAAAAATATGATTGATTTGTTAGAAAATAAATTGAGTTTGACTTAATTTGGATTTAGAGTTGGCTAAGTCCATGGGATAGGTCATATGGCTTAGGAAGGGTTTTGATTTAATTTGATTTAGTGTGATTTAGTTTTGATCATTTGAATGTAGATTTGATTTATATTTAGGGATTGAAGATATAAATTGATTATGAGAAAATAAATTGATCTTGATTGATTTAGATTAATATTTGGCTAAGTCCATGGGATAGTCATATGGCTTAGGAAGGGTTTCAAGTTTGGATTTGATCATGGGCTTCAATCATTTGGTTTTGAAATTTGGGTTTGGATTTGGATTTTAATTTGATGTTTGAATTGAACTTGAGGTTTGGTTTGAGAAGGTGAACATGGATTGGATTTGGGTTGTATTTTGTGGATTATCTAATCCAAGCGTAATCTATGGTTAACCCTTCTAAGTCTTTGCTTAGGTTAAGTGTTTAATTGTTAGAAGTGTCTTATTACTAGGGAAGTCTTGGTGTCTAGAAGACTCCTAATTCTAAGATGGGAAGATTGAACTACACTCCAAAAGTGAGGTCACCAGGCCTTAGGCTCCATAGTGTTGCCCTCGGAGATTGATGATTTGAAGACTGAAGCCAAGTTTCATATTATAGACTCAGATACATCTTTCAACACTTTGCTTGGGAGACCATGGATACATGAACATTGTTCCATCTCTCTACATGTATGAAGTTCATGAGAGATCATCTCTCGTCAAAGGAGATCTCAAGCCATTATAATTCAGGTGCATATATGAGGATGCTTACTACCTCCCCAAAATTAACAAGTATATTCTCATGAACTTGGCCAAAGTTTAAAATAAAGAAAAAAAAAGAAAAAAAAAAGAAGGAAGAGAAAAATAAAAAGAAGAAAAGAGAAAATGAAAAGAAAATGAAAGGGAAATAGACTTGGGAGGAAGTGGAGCGACATTAGATTCCACCCATTATTCCATTCGAACATATGGGTAGGATGATCTAACCTCCACCGGTGAGGAAGAGGCGTTGAGGTAGTCCTAGGGGTGGAAAACCTCCTTATTGGCACAATAGATATATCATTACTAGTACACTGCTATCCATATAGACTTACAATCTAGTTCATAGAATGAGTCTTATATGGTTAGCACACCATCTCTTCTTCGGTAGATTCCCTTGGAGGTGACACTTGAGCGGACGTGATGAAGACGGGCACCAAAGCAAAGCATAAGTGTATCCAAGTCTATATGTGAAATAGTTAGGCATCGGTTTGGAAACTTATAAACCCACTTTCCTCTCAAAAGGCGAGAGTTTGGTAGTTAAGAAGCCCTAAGTCATCCAGGTGGTGAGGTTCTTTGTAGGCATCATCCTCAGTTAAGAAGTTGATGTAGAACTTGATGATGATTCATATAAAAATTTAATAGAATTACCTTTTGATTGATACTTCCCTTGTGTTCATAATTTAGCAAAGAAAGGGTTAATCCCATATACTTGGTCAAAGCGTAGGTTAAACTACTTCGAAAGAATATGGAAGAACAAATGCAAAAGCTCTCAATCAAGTTTGGGACTAGGATTCAGTACAGTGGGTCCAGTCAATGATGATGATTATTGCTTAGTCATAATCAATCATTTAGAATATGATAGGTTCTTTTCAAATCACATTAACTCAATTAAGGAGGTGTACTTAGAAATTTCAGATGATTTAGATAATTTTGAAGTCAAAGATGCACTGCCAGAGTTTGAAGAGGAGATCAAGTCAACCATCGACGAGCTCAAGAAAATCAACTTAGGAACTAAAGAAGATCCACACCTGACATACATCACTTCTTTGTTGAATGAAATTGAAACCAATGACTTAGTTATATTATTAACCGAGTTTAAGAACTACTTTACATGGAGTTATGAATAGATAGCAAGATTGGCTCCTGACACAGCGGTCCATGAACTAGCAATAGGGCCTACTACAAACCCTATCAAGCAAGCTCCTAGATGCATATGATTAGACATAAAATAACAAATATTTTATGAAGTCAAGAAATTGATCGATGTTGGCTTCATCCTAGAAGAAAAATACCCGGTTTAGCCATCCAATTTAAAATAGAATGGCCAAATTTACATATGCATTGATTTTAGGGATTTAAATAAGGGCATGTCAAAGAAAAGAATTTCCACTACCATTCTCGGTGATGGTGGACATTACTCTCAGTCTTCCTTTCATGGATGGCACATAGGATATAGCCAAATAAAGATGTCGTGAAGATGAAAACACTACTTTTAGAACCCAATCGAATCTATTGATAAGGTCATGCCTTTCACCTTAAAATGCGTATACTTGTGCTATGACTCGAATCTTCAAAGAACTCATTCATCATCAAGTTGAGTGTGATGTCGATGATCTCGTGGTGAGAAGTAGAGAAAAGGAATACAATCTCTTTGACTTGAGAGTAGTTTTCGAACAGTTAAGATAATTTATCCTCAAAATGAACACAAGTGTGCATTTGAGTAGCTTGAAATTCCTTGGGTTTGTTATCGACACGGGGAATTGAAATCGATCCAGAGAAGATCAACACGATATTAGAAATTCCACCCTCTAAAAGTTTAACTCAACTTAGATCATTTCAAGGGTGGTTGGAGTATCTAAGATGCTTTATATCCAACCCATCAAAAAGATGTCAGCCATTCTCAGCACTTGTCAAACAGGATGCCAAGTTTAAGTGGGATGACAAGTGTGAGCATGCCTTCGAAGACATCAAACATTACTTGATGATGTCACTAGTTTTAGTAGGCCCTATCATGGGCAAGCTGCTTATACTTTAAATTGTTGCATTAGACAACTCTCTTGGTGCTTTGTTGGCCAAAGCCAATGATGAAGGAAAGAAAAACATACTCTACTATCTTAGTCATCATCTAATCCCTCTTGAGGCTAAGTATCCACCCATTTAAGAAGCATTGCCTAGCTTTAATCTTTGCATCCCAAAAGCTACAACACTACATGCTTCCTCATAAGGTGAACTTAATCTCTAGATCAATCTACTATAGTATCTCATGACACAGTCGATGCTATATGGAAAGTTGGCATGATGGTCCATGATCCTCTCGCAGTTTGACATTGACTTCGTACTCCTTCGTACGATGAAAGGATAAGCGCAAGCAAATTTCTTAGAAGCACACCCACTTCCTGCTGACTCTTCGCTTAGTGATGATCTCCTTGATGAATAAATTATGAACTTAGGGTATACTAGCATTCACCACTGAGAGATGTACCTTGATGGTGCGGGTTCCTCTCAAAGAGGAGAAGAACCACAATCTACTATTTTAGGAAAGGTACGAGTAGGAATAGTTCTATTAACTCTAGATCGTGATGTGATGAGATTCTCAGATCATCTGTCCAATCCTTTCACCAATAATGAAGTCGAATATGAGGCTCTAATTGCCGATCTTGACTAAGCCATTACATTAAGCATCCAGAACATCAACATCTTCAGAGAATTGCAGTTAGTTATCAACCAAATAGCTGGGTCCTATAAGGTTATAAAGCCCAAGCTCCATCACTATCACAAGTACACAATGGAGTTGTTAGCCCAATTCCCAAAGGTTAGCATTTATAAGATTCCTCTAAGAGAGAATTCCTTAGCGTATGCTTTAGCCAAGCTGCTAATGAGTTGACATGTACGGAGGATGAGTCCATATCAAAAAAAGTCTAAAATAGACAAGTCTCATCCCTTATTGATATTAAACTAATCAAAAGGTACTCTCTTGAAGGGGAGGTTGCAATTGCCAAGAAGGATGATGAGTTAGATTAGAGGCAACCATTCATGGATTACCTAAATAAAGGTAAACTACCTTAAAAGAAGTCCAAAGCCCAGCAGATGGAGCAGAGTGCACTTTCCTATGCTCTTGTGGATGGTGTCTTGTACCAGTTTCGATCATGAAGCTCGTAAGATCATGATCGAGGTACACTCAAGATTATGTGGAGCCAACCAATCCATTTCGAAGATGAATGCCAAGATCTAGAGACTAGGATACTACTGGCCATCGATGATCAAAGATTGCATGGATATGACTAGGTGATGCTACCAATGTCAAATACACGGTGTGATCCTACACCAACCACCAAAAATTCTACCTCCTACATTGGCTTCATGGACATTCCAGTGTTGGGGTACTGACATAGTGGGTATGATTGATCCTCCTTCTTCCAAGGGTCATCGGTTCATCCTAGCTGCTACTGAATACTTTTCCAAATGGGTGAATGTGATTCTGCTCAGTGAGGTCACACCTCAGCATATGTTCTAGTTTTTTAGGAACCATATCATATATTGAGTGCCTCAAGAATTATGATAATAACCACATTGAGAACAGATCAACAACTTTTCTGGAGACATAATTAGAGATATTCTATCATCAACTATCCTAGGTCAAACGGCTTAGTAGAAGCCTTCAGTAAAACTCTCATCCAAATACTAAAGAAAACACTTGATAATAATAAGAGATAGTGGCATGAGTAGTTTGTTTAAGCCTTACATATAGAACTCCAACTCAGTCTACGCCTTTCTCCTTAGTGTATTGCCCCAAAGTTGTTCTACCATTAGAAGTCCAACTCCCATCACTAAGGATTGTTGTGGGTAGCAATATCATAATAAAGTAGAACACCAAGTTACGGTTAGAAGAGCTCAAAGGTTTGGAGGAGAGACGTCTGCGGGCATGCCAAAACCTCAAGTTATACAAAGCTAAAATCATTCAAGCTCACAACAAGTTGGTCCATAATAGAGCTTTTCAAGTAGGAGAACTTATTTTAGTTCTAAGGAGACCGATTTTTGCCCATTGTAAGATAGGAGGCAAGTTTGAACCCACTTGGGAAGGCCCTTTTGCCATAGAGAATGCCTACCAAGGAGGATTTTATCAACTTATTAATCATAAGGGAGAGCACCCAATGCTTCAAATCAACATGATCTACTTAAAGAAATATTATAAATCATGTTTGAAAATAATTATCATCAATGAAAATTATATTTCCAAATCAATCTTTTTCATGTTAAAAGTATTCTTGTTTGTGAATCTGCCATGATGTATTTTGGGTAGGTGTAAAGAACTTGAGTGACATCCTATCCTTCATCGACACACCATAAATACAAACTACACAAAAACATATAAAACAAATACATATCTTTCATCTCGGGCTACTCTGAGTAGAGATAACACCCCCAACGGCACTCACTCAGTAGTTGCTTTAGGTTGGGCTGATGTGCTAACTTGCTAGTGTGTCACCCAACAATCTTCTTTCTTTGGAGAATGTAAGTCTACTATGCTTTACTTGCTTACTTGGACACTACACACTGACGAGTGCCTTATTAGTTTGGTAGGCCTTACTGCGTGGCTAGTAAGCTATCTCATGTTAGTTACGATTAAGAGGATGTGAGTCTGCTACACTTTCTTCTTGGATTAGTCTTTGTGCACTAAATGGGTCGAGTATATTTGAGGTTTAGGATAAGTCCCCTAGTGGCTCCTTCCCTCTTGACTGATTCAAGCTTGTGTCTAGTCCTTCCTCAGGCTCCCTACTTAGCAGTCGCTCTAGGTTAGATAGCATATGGCCTACCGATGATAGACTATCCTGATGATTAATTTTGCTTGGAAAGTTGTAAGCCTACACACTTTCTTTCTAGATTGATCATTGCACACTGACGGGCACCTTAGGCTGGTTGGTTCTTTGTATGCTGATGGATACACCCCTTATGCTGATGGATACACCTTAGGTTTGTTGGTTCTAGCACCTTAGGATACACCACTCATGGTAGATGTAAGCTTGCTGCGCTTTCTTTTTGAGTTGGCCACTGTACACCTATAGGCTTTATTTTCTAGGGCTCAGGATAACATCCCTAGTAGCACCTCCCCTCTGGGCACTATATTTGGATCACATCCTTTACAAACCCATTTATACACTACCTGGGTTACTATTGAATTGGACAGTTCTCCTTTCCTAGTAACCACCCTTGTGATTGGAGAATCCATCTTGTGGATGTGCAGATTCTTCATTGCTACAGTAAATCTGAGATAAGCCAAGGCTGACATAACCCCTTCTCAGTGTGGTCCCTTGCACACCAATATGGTCCACACAAACATATAAATAAAATATATATTCACTTGTGGATTCGGAGGATACCCCTAGTGGTATATTTTCTAAAGCATGCATCCTATGTTTAGGGTAGTGTCAAAAAAGCTCCCAATAGGAATCTCCTAACTACTCTTGAGTTGAAGTAACATTCTCATAGTGGGCCTAAGTTGGGTTCTATGTTTTGCTGATAAATTCTTGATCCATACTTTAGAAGATGTAAGTCTACTCCTTCTTCCTAGCAGCATTGCAGAAGACAACCCTTGGTTTTAGCTCTAGCCCAGGTAAGTAGACTATACCCTTCTCGGTGGGTCTATGCACCAACATGGTCCACTAAATTAAATCTTTTCTAAAATTTCACATTCCCAGTGAATATGCCTTCAATTCAAAATTAAATTAAACTAAAAAAATCATATGAAATCACATGAAATTAAGATAAAATTAATCCTGACTACTGTTAAGTTGACATAAGTCCCCAGTGGCATTCATTCAGTAGTTGCCTTAGGTCATATTTGATTTATTATGCATCCAACAGGTCACCCCTATGGTTGTTCCTCGCTTTGGAAGAAGTAGATCTTCTACGCCTTCTTCCTAGCAAAATTAGTGCACGCTGAAAGGCAACCCCTTAGGTTGGCTAGCTCTACCCCGCAGCCGATAGACTATCCCTTTAGATTTGTAAACCAGGTAGGTAAATTATAAGCCCTCTTTGGGTCCATCGCACACTAATAGGGTCCATACATTAACTCAAACTAAATTAAACTTAATATGATTTTCCCTAGTGGAGTCAAACCCTTCTCCCCAGTGGAGCACCAAATCATATATAAATAAGTCAAGCAAATAAATCAAATTCAAAACCAACCTCCTAAGTGGAGCCAAATTAAACCAACTCTCCTAGTAGAGTCTAAATCAAAGAAATCCAGTCAAACTCTTATTCCTAGCGGATACATCCCAACCTGAACCTACTTCCCTAGTGGCAGGTTCCTATACCGATTCAGTGAAAGCTCATATCTCTAGCAGATGTGCCTCAACATCAATTAAAACAAAATAAAGTCAATTTGATCTTAATTCAGGTGGATTATAGATTCTTATCACCCTCAAATTCTTATCTTCTTCTATGCCCTCATAGACCCCTCACATGTCATGTCCAATGCATGTGTGATCCCTAGCGGATCTCCCTCCATGTCCTTGACATGGAATTCTCATCAAATCTTATTTCTTCACCGTTAATACAAAGCTAACAATGTATTTGTTCAAATTACATCATCATAGCATTGTAATCAACATTTTATGATTTATGATGGTGCAAGATTAAACTAACTATATAATATCATGCTAAACATATTATAGTGTGAATTAACACACTATATTATATTATAATATATGATGTTATGTTATAATTTTCTATAATATAATATATTGCTTAACATTACACCTCATTAGAATCACTTAAAGGAAAAACAAATAACATTTTCTCAAATTATGAATAATGTTCATTTTGGATGTAAAATTGTTAATTTTCTATTAGAAATGGTAGAAAATAGCATAATTTTGGTGTTGCTTCTAGGTGTGTGCTGTGAATTTGGCCAAATTCTACCATCTCAACCTTCCAATTAACATTTTTGTGAGTTTTGACCCAATGTATTATAAAGTAAAACATACTAAAATGTACAATAACATTTAGTAACACACCACATTCATATATATGTGAAGTTATATTGTTATGTACATTATATTTTAATATGCTTTATATAATATATTATCTTACATTACACCTTAAAATGAATCACTTTAATAAAAATTTATAAAATTTGGTTGAAAATTGAACATTTATTTTGGAGCAAAATTCCATTCTTTTGATTAAATGACACAACATAGCACCCAATGATGTTCCCTAAATCATACCATAAATTTGGACAAATCCATCATCTCATATAAATCAATATTTTAATGAATTATAGTAACTCTAAACTCATACTATAATAAACTAAAATATGCTAAAATAATAGTAATACACAATAGTATGCTATAATGCATGATGTTACACTATGTTATGGCATCCTATATTATAATACACTACAACATATTATATTATTCTATATTGTATATCACATCACAAAGGATTGCTTAAGATAAAAGATCATAAAATTTGTCTAAATAATAAAAAAATATATATTTTAGTCATATCACTTACATATTTTAAATTGAAATATATTATGATGCCATGCTCTACTTATGAATTTGGCAAAATTCCACGATTTTAAAGTCTAAATCAACATTTTTACAAATAATGCTAATGTAGGTTCGACTGCATGATTGCAAAATACTAAAATAATTTAAAATCAACATTTTTTTATTTTAGTTTATTTTTTATTTTTTATTTTTTTCTTTTTAGGTTTAGGTTTAGGTTTAGGTTTTAGTGTATGCTTTTATTTTATTTTATTTTTTCATTTTGGTCTAGGTTTTATTTAGTTTAGGTTTAGGTTTTTAGCTTTTTAGGGTTTATGGTTTAGGGTTTAAAGTTTAGGGTTAGTTTAGGGTTTAGGGTTTAGTGTTTGGGGTTTAGGGTTTAAGATTTTTGGTTTAGGTTTTAGGTTTAGGGTTAAAGTTTTAGTTTAGGGTTTAGGGATTAAGCTTTTTTTTAATAGAGAATAAATTTAGATTTAACATTTCTTCTTTTTGATTTCATCAACCAAGTAGCACCCCAAGTTTTCTAAGTCACATGTGACAACATTGATAAAAAATGAGCACCCATAGAGCAAATCAAAAACTGTAGATAAGTAAATTTATGTCTACTGTAAAGACAGTTCCATAAGCACCAGATAAAATCGACAGTTCTTCAGTTTCTCCTATTCCCATCAGAATCACCCCTGCCTCTCGAGTAGTGGGGTCCGCCATCATATTCTCGATCTCTCCCTCCACCACCACCACGGTTGAAACCTCCATTTCTCTTCCTACCTCTATAACCACCACTACTCTGACCACCACCTCCATATCCATTAACACTTCTACATCCCCCACCATCACAATGATAATCGCCAGATCCGCCTTCACCTCCACTGCCATATCTAGATTGTGCCAAGTTGACGGTGATGTTCATGCCATCAAGGTTCTTCCCATTCTTAAGGTTTAGGGTTAGTTCAGGGTTTATGGTTTAGGGCTAGTTTAGAGTTTAGGGTTTAGGGTTTGGGGTTTAGGGTTTAAGGTTTAGAGCTTAGGTTTTAGGTTTAGGATTTAAGTTTTAGTTTAGGATTTAGGGTTTAAGGTTTTTTTTCCTTAACAAAGAACAAATTCAGATTCAATATTTCTTCTTTTCGATATCATCAACCAAGTTGCACCCCAAGTTTTCAAAGACATAAGCGATGACATAGATAAAAAATGAGCACTCATAAAGCAAATCAAAAATCATAGATAAGTAGAATCATGTCTACTGTAAAGACATAGTTCTATAAGCAGCAGATTAGATCGACCATTCTTCAATTTCTAATTCCCCCCACCACACAGTGGTGTGATCCACCATCATATCACGATATGTCCCTCACCACCACCATTATAAATCGCTCCTCCTCTCCATAACCACCACTACTCCAACCTCCATATCAACCCGCACACAAATAACCACCCATGCGATGGCCTCTTCTTCTCCACCAGATTTGACTAAACTGGTTAGGATGTTCTCGTTGTCAAGGCTCTGCAAATTCTTAGGGTTTAGGGTTAGCTTAGGGTTCATGGTTTACGATTAGTTTAGGATTTAGGGTTTAGGGTTAGTTTAGGGTTTATAATTTATTAGTTCAAGATTTAGGGTTTAGGTTAAGGTTTTAATTTTGGTTTTTATTTTATTTTATTTTTTTTTCATTTAGGTTTAGGTTTATTTATTTATTTTATTATTAGATTTTATTTAGTTTAGGATTAGGTTTTTAGGGTTTAGAATTTAGTGTTTAGGGTTTAGGGTTTAGGTTTTTTTAGGGTTTAGATTTTTTAGGTTTAGGGAGTTTAGTTTAGGTTTAGTTTAGGTTTGTTTTAGGTTTAGGTTTAGGTTTAGTTTAGGTTTAGGTGTAAGTTTTAGTAGGTTTAGGTTTAGTTTAAACTTTAGGTTTAGTTTAGGTTTAGTTTTAGGTTTTAGTTTTAGGTTTAAGTTTATTTAGGTTTAGGGTTTAGTTTATTTAGTTTAGGTTTAGTGGTTTGGGTTTAGGTTTTAGGTTTTAGATTAGGGTTTAGTTTAGGTAGGTTTAGCTTAGGTGTGGGTTTAGGTTTAGGGTTTAGTTTTGGTTTAGTTTTAGGGTTTTAGGTTTTTAGGATTTGTTTTAGGTTTAGTATAGGGTTTCTTTTTAAAAAAAAAATTAAGTAAACCGATAAGTTTAGGTTTATTTGGTTTATTTATTATTTATTATAGTTTATTTTATTTTATATTTTTATTTATTTATTTATTATTATTATTTGATTTTGTTATTTATTTTAAGTTTATGTTTAGGTTTATGCTTATCTATTAGCTTATTTTATTTTTATTTTATTTTTTAAGGTTAGGTTTTATATATTTTTTTATTTTTAGGTTTTTTTATTATTAATTTTATGTTTAGGTTTAGGTTTATATTTTATTTTTCAGTTTTAGGTTTTAGGTATTTATTTTAGGTTTATTTTTAGGTTTTAAATTTTAATTTAGGTTTAGTTTTATTTTTAGTTTATTTTATTTTATTTAGTTTAGGGAAGGTTTAGTTTATTTTAGGTTTAGGTTTAGGGTTTATTTATTTTAGTTTAGTTTATTTTAGTTTAAGTTTAGGTCTATTTTATTTTTTTTTATTTTAGGTTTAAGTTTTTTTTAGTTTAGGGTTTATGTTTTATTTTTTATTTAATTTTAGGTTTTATTTTTATGTTTAGGTTTTTATTTAGTTTTTATTTTAGGTTTATTTTCTTTTTATTCTACATTTTATTTTTAAGATTTAGGTTTAGGTTTTATTTATTTTAGTTTAGGTTTAGGTTTAGGTTTTATTTATTTTAGTTTAGGTTTAGGTTTATTTTATTTTTAGTTTACGGTTTTATTTTTTAGTTTATTTTTTAGTTTAGGGTTTTAGGTTTAGGTTTTCTTAGTTTATATTTATTTTTTATTTTGTTTTAGGCTTATTTTTAGGTTTAGGTTTTTATTTAGTTTTTATATTATTTTATTTTATATTTTAGTTTTATTTTATTTAGTTTTTATTTTTTAGGTTTATTTTATTTTTAGTTTAGTTTAGGTTTTATTTATTTTATTTTAGTTTATTTTTTTATTTTATTTTATTTTATTTTAATTGGTTTAGGTTTAGGTTTAGGTTAGTTTAGGTTTTATTTTATTTTATTTATTTAGGTTTAGGTTTATTTATTTATTTTATTTTTTTATATTTTATTTAGTTTAGGTTTATTTTTAATGTTTAGGGTTTAGGTTTAGGGTTTATGGTTTTAGGGTTGAGGGTTAGGGTTTTATAGTTTAGGGTTTAGGTAGTTTTAGGTTTATTTATTTGGTTTATTTTAATTTTAGGTTTTGGGTTTTGACTTTAGGGTTTAGGGTTAGGATTTTTTTTTATTATTTTGATTATTTTTTATTTCTTTTTGAATTAAGTAATTTGGTATGTTTAAGTTTATTTAGTTTATTTTTTTATTTTTCATAATTTATTTTATTATTTATTATTTATTTAGATTTATTTTTATTTTTATATAGGTTTAGGTTTTATTTATTTTATGTTTAGGTTTATTTATTTAGTTTAGGTTTTATTTAGTGTTTAGTTTAGGTTTAGGTTTTAGGTTTATTTTTTAGGTTTAGGGTTTATTATAAGTTTAGGGTTTATGATTTAGGGGATGGTTTAGTTTTAGGGTTATTTGGGTTTTAGGGTTTAGGTTATAGGGTTATGGTTTAGTGTTTAGGTTTTATTTTTATTTTGAACATTTTTATTTAGATTTAGTTTTATTTTAATTTTAATTTTTAGATTTTGGCTTTTTTTTTTAATTTTTTGGTTTAGGTTTAGGTTTTAATTTTATTTTTTCAGGTTTAGGTTTTAGTTATTTATTTTAGATTTTATTTTTTTATTTAGGTTTAGGTTTATTTTTAGTTTATTTTATTTTATTTAGGGTTCAAGTTTATGTTTAGGTTTAGTTTACTTTATGTTTAGGTTTAGGTTTTATTTATTTTTGTTTAGGTTTAGGTTTATTTTATTTTTAGTTTAGGGTTTTATTTTTAGGTTAATTTTTTAGTTTAGGGTTTCGGTTTTTTTTTTAGTTTAGGGTTTAGTTTTTTAGTTGGGGTTTATGTTTTATTTTTTTAGGTTTAGGTTTTTATTTAGTTTTTATATTATTTTATTTTTGGTTTGTTTTTATTATTTTACACTTAGTTTATATTTTATTTAGGTTTTTTATTTTTAGGTTTATTTTATTTTTTAATTTAATTTAGGTTTTTATTTATTTTATTTTAGTTTATTTTTTATTTTTTATTTTATTTTAATTTTATGTTTAGGTTTAGGTTTATTTTTTATTTTATTTATTTAGGTTTAGGTTTATTTATTTTTATTTTAAGTTTATTTAGTTTAGGTTAGGTTTTAGGTTTAGGGTTTGGGTTTGGGTTTAGGGTTTGGTATAGGGTTTATGGTTTAGGTTAGGGTTTTGGGTTTTTGATTTTGTTTAAGATTTAACCTTTAGGGTTTGGTTTAAAACTTAAGTTTAGGTTTAGGGTTAGTTTTTAATTTTTATTTCTTTTTTAAATTAAAGTAGTAGGTTTAATTTATTTAGTTTATTTTTTTATTTGTTTTTTGTTTATTATTTATAATGATTTAGATTTATTTTATTTTATTTAGGTTTAGGTTTATTTATTTATTTTATTTAGGTATTATTTAGTTTAGGTTTAGGTTTTAGGTTTTTTAGTGTTTAGGGTTTAGGGTTTGGGGTTAGTGTTTAGTTTAAGGTTTAGGGTTGAGGTTTAGGTTTATTTAGGTTTATGGTTTAGGGTTTAGTGTTATGTTTTAGGTTTAGGTTTAGGTTTAGGGTTTAGGTTTAGGTTTTTTTATGGTTTAGGGTTTAGGGGCTTAGGGTTTTAGGGTTTAGGGTTTAGTTTTTTTATTTAGGGTTTAGTTTAGGTTAGAATAGTATAATTTTTAAATTTTTTTAAATTTTTTAAATTAAGTAAATCGATAGGTTTAGGTTTATTTAGTTTATTCTATTTTTTTATTTTTATTTAGGTTTTTTTTATTTACTTTAGTTTAATTATTTTTGGTTTATTTTTTTTAGTCTAAGTTTTTTATTTTAGTTTATTTTTAGGTTTAATTTTAGGCATTATTTTCTATTTATTTTTAGGTTTATTATTTAGGTCTAGGTTTTTATTTAGTTTTATTTTATTTTATTTTAAGCTTATTTTATTTTTATTTTAGATTTAGTTTTTATTTTATTTCAATTTTTATTATTTTAGTTTAGTTTAAGTTTTTATTTTTATTTCATTTACTTTTTAGGTTTAAGTTTAGGTTTTAGTTTATGTTTTTATTTTATTTTATTTTATTTATTTTATTTTGGTTTGGGTTTTTTTAATTTATTTTGTTTTTAGGTTTTATTTAGTTTAGGTTTAAGTTTTTAGAGTTTAGGGTTTAGTGTTTTGGGTTTTGGGTTTAGGGTTTAAGGTTTAGGATTTAGGGTTGTAGATTTTAGGGTTTAGGGTTTAGGGTTTAGGGTCTAGGGTTTAATGGATTAGGGTTTAGGGTTTGGGGTTTTTGTGGTTTAGTATTTAGAGTTTAGGGTTTAAGATTTTTTATTTACTTTTATTTGTTTTTATTTTATTATTAGTTTCTAAAATCAAGTAAACTAGTTGGTTTAGGTTTATTTAGTTTATTTTTTATTTATTTTAGTTTATTTTATTTTTTATTTATATTTAGGTTTATTTTTATTTTTATTTAGTTTAGCTGATTTATTTTAGGTTTATTAATTTTAGTTTATTTTTTCGGTTTAGGTTTAGGTTTAAGTCTATTTTAAGTTTAGTTTTATTTTTATTTTATTTTTTAGGTTTAGGTTTTATTTTTTTGGGTTTAAGGTTTTTTTATTTTATTTTATTTAGGTTTATTATTTTTAGATTTATGTTATTTTTTTAGTTTATTTTAAGTTTTTATTTATTTTATTTTAGTTTGGTATTTTTATTTTTTTTTATTTTTAGGTTTATGTTTAGGTTTTTTTTAAAATTTTTTTTAGGTTTTTAGTGTTTAAAATTTAGGGTTTGGGGTTTAGGGTTTAGGGTTTATGGTTGAGGGTTTAGGGTTTAGGGTTTTGGGTTTAGGGTTTAGGGTTAGGTTAGGGTTTAAGGTTAGTTTAGGGTTTAGGGTTTAGGGATTTAGGGTTTAGGGTTTAGGGTTTAGGGTTTAGAGTTTCAGGGTTTTGGGTTTAGGGTTGTAGGTTTAGGATTTAGGGTTTTTAAGGTTTAGGTTTCTATTTAGGGTTTAGTTATTTTGGGTTTAGGTTTATTTTAGGGTTAGGTTATAATTTAGGGTTTAGGGTTTAAGGTTAAGGTTAGGATTTAGGGTTTAGGCTTTAGGGTTTAGGGGTTAGGGTTTAGGGTTTAATGTTAGTTTAGGGTTTAGGGTTCTAGGTTTAGGGTTATTGGATTAGAGTTTAGAGTTTATGGTTAATTTTATGGTTTAGGGTTTAGTTTTTTTAGAAAAATTAAGTAAACTGGTAGGTTTAGTTTTTTTAGTTTATTTTTTATTTTTATTTATTTTAATTTATTTTATTTTTTATTTTTATTTAGGTTTATTTTTTATTTTATTTAGTTTAGTTTATTTATTTTAGTTTAGGCTTTTATTTTAGTTTATTTTTTTGGTTTAGGTTTAGGTTTATGTTTATTTTTTTTTAGTTTTATTTTATTTTATTTTTTAGGTTTTATTTTTTTAATTTTAGGTTTAGGTTTAGGTTTTTTTTATTTTTTTAGGTTTAGGTTTTAGGTTTTTATTTTAGGATTATTTTTAGTTTTTTTAGTTTAGGTTTAGGCTTTTTTTTTAGTTTTTTTTTTGGGGTTTAGGTTTAGTTTTTTTTTAGGTTTAGGTTTAGGTTTTATTCATTTTAGTTTAGTTTATTTTCCTTTAGGCTTATGTTTATTTTATTTTAGGTTTAGGTTTTATTTTTTATTTATTTTTAGGATTATTATTTAGGTTTAGGTTTTTATTTAGTTTTATTTTATTTAGGGTTTTGTGCCACATCCTTCAAGATCTTTGATGGCGGTTGAGCCCATGATAACATTACACTTTAGAGTATTGTAATAGGTGGCAACACACTCCTCTTCCACCTTTTTTAGCAGTTTAAGTTTGCATTTGATTGGTATCTTTAAATGGTTGGTGAAGACTTTCTTTGAGTTGGAGCACCTCTTCACCAAGAGGTTTTTGAGCTCAGTAGAGGTGACTATATGAGACCTCATTAGAGAAAACAGAAACTCAATGAGTTTGTTGATTACATTCTCAAGTGCAACTAAGCATGAAATGTACTTATCCACACCTTTGAGATTTTCTCAAGAATATCCATGAGTCTTTCATGCTTAAGGGCTTTACCATCAAAACATTAGAAATTAATCAACAAAGTGACTAGCCTACAAGAGGAAGCCAAACAATTGTCCTTTACCACTTTAGGCCCAAGAGGTGTTTGAGGAGATTGTGGGTGGACAGGGAAGCTTCAAGAGTCTAGTATGAGAATCGACCTCATTAGCCTCCACCTCCTCTTCACCACCTTGGCCATCATACACCACATATGACCATTTCCATCGCCATAGTTACCCAAGAGAGTATTCATAACCATCGTCACTTTCCAACTACTCTTTCCAATAGATTAAATAAGCATTCATTCAAGAGGAGGTAGTTAGGAAAATCAAGAATCTCTTAAACCCGACTTTTTTACAATAGCCTAAGAGGCTAGAGGAAGTGGGCAAGAATGATCCTTGTTATTGCTCTATCACCGCTTTAGGAGAAGTATCACTTTTAAAGATTAGCTTGGCTACAAGTTGGGGGCCATATCCCTAAGAATAAGAACAACCATCCGGTTGAGTTAGAGTAATCCTTGGGGATACTTGGGATCCTAAGACCAAAGAAGGTTAGGATATCTCTTTATCAGAACCTCTTAAGATCATTTCTCATATCAAGAAGCTTTCCTTACAAGTGCATAGGTCAAACCTCTAACAAGGAAAGTTTGCTTATAAAGGACAACTAGGAGGGTGTTAGCCCAATACAGATAGCTCACCATACTTGCTAGATAGTCTTAGACCATTTTAGTCGTACTCCTCCACTATTTTCCACTTCTTCTAGCTCCTCTCCTTGTAGAGTGTTGTATCTGATAAGGGCACTAAATCCCTTACTTTACTTGATTTCTATTATGTACCTCATCCCAAAAAAGAAATTAATGAAGATGATTCCACTTCTACTTATGCTTTTGATTTTATTCCTATTGAAAGCTCTAGTTTAAATAAATCTAGTAGTTGATCCTATCCTCTATAATTAGGGATCCTTCTCTAAATAAATTAGGTTCACCTCTTGAGATTGACTTGGAGTCAACTAACTTTGAGGAGCCCATAAGAGAAGTTGTAGGTATGCCAGATGAGAAGGTAGAACTTTGCATAAGCTCATCATTTCAAGAAGTCACTGAAGTCAATCTATGTAGTACCAAAGTTCTACCTCCTAGGGTAGCACCTTAGGATAAGGGTAAGCAAGTCATTAGTTCTAGTAAACAGATAGCCCCTCCATAAGATGATCCACCCATGGATATACTTGTAGAGGACCAAGCCAGAGTTGATTACATTGTCCTAGCTCACCTAAGAAAGTTTCCAGCTAAGTTAAGCATATACGAAGCCCTTGTCTTATTCAAAGAGATGATGGAATCTCTAATCAAGGCCTTACTTGATCTAGAGATATGCTTAGCTGAGCTGACCGTTACTAAAGAGGAGGCATGCCACTTGAAGGACAACTTAGGAGTTACATTCATCCATGAAGACTTACTCTTGGGGATGACTAGGCACAAATGCCTCTTTACATTATAGTGGATGTTGGCAGATACAAGCTATCTAGAGTTCTGGTTGACCAAGTTGTATTAGTCAACATTTTGAGTCTAAGAACCCTTGCCTACTTGAGGATTAACATCTCTAAACTCCAAAAAGAAAGGATGATGTTGAGAGGATTCAATGAACAAGGAGAAAGGGCCTTGTGGAATTTACTTTTGGGTGTATTGGGGGGGAGGGGGACACCACATAGATCATAGGGGGATACTTTTTGAGATGATCGGGTATAACATTGAGGTATGATGTACTATCTCCAAAGATAGAGGCATCACTCTACAATGGATTTAATCATGTAATAAGGACTTCAAAGGCATGATGGGTCTTCGAATGTACCAGAGATTTTACCCTACTTTACATGCATGAATGTACCAGAGTTGTTCCCTATGGAGGCAAGCCTCCATAGTTAATTACATCTTATGAAATGAAATTTCTTAAGAATACTCTCAATTAAAGTAGACAATTATCATCTCCAAAGATTTCAAGGTTAGGTATCAAAAGTTGGTTGTATTTGGAAAATCAATAGGAAAGTTCAAGGAGAAGACTTATTTTGGAATCTAAATGAAATAAATAGGAAATGCTCATGATACTAAGAGGCCTAATGATCATTCCAATCCATGTTATGGTTGGGCTTTATAATTTTAAAGTTAAGAAGATTTATATGTTTTGAGTTCAAATTTAATTACGGGCTTATAATCCACCAACACAAGGTTGTGGGAATGCCTAAGAGGTGAGGATTTATGCTCATAGCCTAAAGGAAATAGCTACCTTAGATTCTAAATCTAGTGAGCTTTAGTATGATCTAAATCATGACTTAAATTTAAGTGACATGTGGACATAAGATTTTACCTCCACAAGAGAGAATAAATTGTTCAACTTCTGGACTTATAACCACCTGGAGTGGCCACTAGCTAAGTCCTCCTATAATTTTAAAACCATGCAGTTTGGTCTTATAAATCATAAGATAGTCAGGGTAATTATTTAATTAGAAAGAAGCTAAATTCCTAAACACACTCCTTAAGAGACTAGAGCATGAGTGGTATGAGCATATGACTTAATCTATAGATGAAAAATCTTTTTAAATTTTAGTTCATTTTTAGATCATTTGATGAGGCTTTAGAATTTCTTATGCCTAAATTCATGATGAAATTAGTTACAGGTCAAATTAGCTAGAAGAAGGTGTTCTCCACCACAAGGGATGCCCTCACAGGTCAAGCATTCCTTTATCGTGCAAGGATGGAGATTCTTCATGTTCAAGAGAGAAAGAACATGCATGCATGATGTGAAACATACAGCCATATAACTAAGGGGTTGATAAATATTTTAATTATCTTATTTATGTCTTAAGCTTAATGATGAGGTTATGAGTTGTTTAAAATCTAGTTATGAGTGATTAGTTAAAAGAAAAGTTGTTTTACCCTTATACAATATGAAATATGAAAGAATAATTATAATTGTATGAAATGCTATGGAGGTCTTCTTTCTTCATATCTCCATTTCTTATTTGGTTCCTTCTTTGATTTGGATGGTGCTTGATTCAAAGGCATCATAGGGCACCCTAGGATAAAGCCTTCTAGCCATTGCTCATCCTAATCCCCCATAGCATTAATCCTAATTCCTATTACAAAAATTACATTTATGTGGGAAAAGTAAATCTAACTACACCTACAAAGTAGAGGTTAACTAAATTTACATATAATCCTGAGCAATTGTATTTATAATTTGCCCTTCAAATTGGTAACTAAGCCCACTTGTCCTAACTTGGATTATGCTTAAGGATTTAAGCAACCTGCAAAAAGAGCATTCACATTTATTTTTAAGCATCCCTTAAGCATAATCCTTTGGAAAAAATTGATTAGGCTAATATTGGCCTATCATCTCTGAAGCATACACTTTAACATCAATCTAAAATAATAAATCAAAAACATAACATACATCACATCCACCATCTAACTTTAAAAGTGGTGACTTAATTCTAATGTTTTTATTAAAGTTTGTGTGGTAAGTCTTGTTAGGCATTAGTGTTATATTTTCTAAGTGTAGAAGAAATCAATTTAACAAGAAAGGTTGATTTCACTTAAAGTAGTTTAATTGATTTGAGAATTTTAATTTGTGTTTTCTTTTGTTTCATTTGATTACACTTAGCAACTAAGTGTAATAAAGAGAGGAAAAGAGGATTGCCCTCTTTCATCCCTACCTTAAGTAACTTTCTAAAGTATATTAATTTGATTTAGTTTTCTTTAGTGAATGGCTTATTAAATGATTCAATTAATCCTAAGTTTAGGCTCACTTTAAATAATCTTATTCAAAATAAAAGGCATCATAAGATAATTTTAATTGAATTACTACCACATGACATATATTAAATCATTCCTTTCCATCACATGTAACATACATAAGATTTAATCCTAAGTGTATCTCTACATGCAACATATTTTAGCACACTTAAATGATGAATGTATGTGTATGTTTAGAATTTATCTTTTATTTGATTGAATTACTTAAACATACTAATTTAAAACTTTATCCAAATTCTTATACAAAAAGGACATAAGAATGAAATTATATAGGCATGTGTCGTTGTCAAACCAGGGAAGTGAGGTAATCAAATGACCTCCTTGATCTAGCTAAAATCTCATATTCTTTGGATGCCCAGACTATATACCCATTTGCATTCAAACATATGTAAATTTGTTTACATGAACATAAAAAGTAAGCTCCAAATCATATGGCTAATTAATTCAACCACTTATTTCATTATGAATGCATGCAATTTTAATGCAAAATGGGATTTTCATTCACTAATCACATATACATATACAAGTACAAAAATATTGGCAAGTACATATCATTATTAAACCAGGGAAGTGAGGTAATCAAATGACCTCCTTGGGGCTAACTAAAGCCTGGTATTCCCTAGATGTCTTAACTATATACTTTCTTTTTGTGGACACACATGGATGTATACATAAATGAGGGAAAGAAAACCATGCAAAGATTCTATTTTTTTAATTGAATCATTTATATATATGAATTAAAGCTCTATCCAAATTCTAATGTCTAAATACATAAGAATGAAATCAAATGGGCACGTGCCATTGTTAAACCATGGAAGTGAGGTAATCAAATGACCTCCTTCAGCTAAAAAACCTCATGTTCAGGATCTCCTATATACCTTACCATTCAATCTTATATAAATCAACACATGAATAGAGGAAAGAGAACTCAACATTCATACACTTAATTTAAGCACATGCATTTCATATATATTTATAACTAGCATCATAACACATATTATTATTGATTTATAAGCTTTTTAAAAATACATTTGGATTTAATAGTGATAATATCCATGCATATATTAAATTAAATCAACACATGCAAGCTTACATAAGGAAATCCATTTTATTTTACTTGATTTTGAAAATATGGATCCATGAATTCAAATGATATACCAAGTTTAACATGATTGTAATAGTGATAATATCCATGCATATATTAAATTAAATCAACACATGCAAGCTTACATAAGGAAATCCATTTTATTTTACTTGATTTTGAAAATATGGATCCATGAATTCAAATGATATACCAAGTTTAACATGATTGGAAGCAGGGCAATCAAATATAAGCATGTGATTCATTCAACCAAACTAGTTCTTAAGAGCAATCAAATCAAACAAGATTATTTACAGCAAACCAAAGCATCTTTATTAATTAAGTTTTGGATTTGATTTGATTTAAAGAGGAGAAGAGAAATCATCACTTGTTGTTTTAAACCCATTCCCACATTAGTGGTTTGATTTAATTTAAGGAAATGCAATTAAGTTGATTTTATGGGTTAATTAAGTTGAACCCTTAATTAGATGAATTAATTACCCTTACCTATGTCACCTTAAAGTAATTAATTAAATAATTATCAGCCAACATGATATGCATGGAAAATAAACTTGCAACGATCCTAGAAAATAAAAGGGGCCTAATTCAATTGGCTCATGATTAATAGTTAATTAGATTAAAGGGACTTAATTAATTACCTCTAAGGTTTTCCCACACATGTGAACTAACCAAAATTTCATTAAACTTCTTTAGGTTAGTAAACATCTAACGATCAACACCATGACTTAATTAATTAAGGTCTGATGTGATTATGATTTCAATTTGATTAAGTGATTTAATTAATTAGTTAAATTTTAATTAATTTCATTTTAACAAAGGGTGAAATGAACTTAGGGAAAGGGGTCCCAACCCTATTCCTTAGTTCACCTACTATTGAACAATGATTAATAAACTTAATTAACCAATTTGTTATTATTCATGGGATTAATTAATCATTAACTAACTTAAAAGAGTAGCCAAGATTTAATTAGTCAATTTTCCTAATTAAGTGAGCAACAAATCTCAAGAAAATCATGTGAGATAGAGGTCAACCCATTAAATTAACCAACAAACATTGGGATTAATTGCTCAAGTAATTAAAAAGTAATTAAGCTAATTAATTTTATAATTATATTTTAATTAAACCTTAATTATTATTCAAAATTAGGTAAGATTATTTTTAATTAATTCTCCTCTAAAAGACCTTTAAAATGAGTATTTATTTGCATTTTTTTGATTTCTTTATGATTGTTTATGATTTTTAGATATTTCAGCCATTAAAAATAATTAATTAAACCTAATGAAAGCCTAATCCTATTGGCCTCACGTGGTGCGCTTTCCACATGGTGCCGCGGTTGGCTACTTAAAACTTATCTAACTTAGAGCCTTCGTGGCGGTGGCGAATGCACTTTCTTGTCTGCCGTGCGATCTAAGATTGGATGGCTACGATTAATTCCACAGCTTAATAGGTTTAAATAAGATCGATCTAGCAGATCTAATCACGACTGTCTATTTTGATCATGCAGAATAGGATTGATTTTGGAGTGAGGGAGCTAACATCATGCGAGTGAGGGAGAATGGAGTTTGTCCATCATTGATCACTTGATATGAGCTTACCTGAGCTCCAATCAAATCCAAAAGGATCTCATTCCTTCATGACATCCATCAGAGGGGATCTAATAGTCAAGATCACATGAGATGAAAGTTTTCTTCAAAAAGCTCTAACACATTTTTGCCTAAGGATCGATTTTGGAAGCATACCCTTTCGGAGCTCAAGATTAGTGGTCAAATGATTGAGGAAGCTTCATCTAGTGGAGACGAAACCCTGTAGAATAACAATTGGATCAATTCCTTTATGTTCACTTAGAAGGCCATGAACCGATGATTTGGAGCTCAGCTTTGATCAAAGTCCCACCTTCGGTGCTCGGGAAGCTTGGGAGATGATTCATTCTTGCTCGATGAGGCCTAATGAAGGTGCATGTAAAGTTAATTTGAGTTTGATGGAGAAATGGGGAAGTTAAGTAAAAAATGGGAGTGTCCTATTTCGGGTTAGACGGGAATGGCATTTTTCGATCGAGGAATGAGCGTGGGAGCTTAGGGAATGGCTCTAGTAGCTCAACTTGGGTAGCTATGGCTCTGAGGAATGATTTTTGTGTGTATTTGAGTAGAAATGAGGTGGTGTATGTCCTTCTTCATCTTGATTGGACAGTGGGATCGGCTATGGCTTCTAGGGGCCATTCGGCCATCTCAGGGAGTTGTAGGTGGTAAGGAAGAGGAGAGTTGGCTCATCTTGGTTGGTTGAAGGTGTGGAGGTGGTTGCCAAGGAGGAATCATGGGTGGCTTATGGGTTTCAAATGCTCTAATGGGGAGGGTGATGTGATTTCACCTCCCATGGGTCATGGCAAACCCAACGACCCATTGGGTCAAGCTGGGCAGTGTCCTAGGTGCTTAGGTGGTCCATTGGGAGAGTACAAAGTGACCAAGAAATGGAAATGAACACTTAGATGGGTGATTTGTCTCATGTGATGCCTTTGACCCTTAGAATGATCATTTGGCATTGGATTTGATTTATGCAGATTTGAAATGAGAAAAAAATGGGTTAGCCCTAATTTCAAGTCAATTGGAGTCGATTTGATTAGGTTTGGCTCAATTTGACTCATTTAGGTCAAATTATGTTAGGTTGGGTCAAGTTGGGTCAAACCAAGGGTTGGTTCAAGTTCATATGATAATTTAGGATGTTTTGGTTCAATTGGTTTGGTTTAGTTTGGCTTAGATTGGATTTTGGCTCATTTGAATTCATTTTAGTCAAATGGGTTAAGTTGATAATTTATTTGGCCAAATTGGCTTGGTTTGGGTGTTGGTTTGGATTTAGTAGACCAATTAAAAGTGATTGTAGGCTTTGGTTTCAATTAATTTAAATTTGGTTTTGATTTAAGCCAACTTGAACCTTTAGGTCAATTTGGGCTAAGTAGGTCAATTGGGTTCAATTGGGTCCAATCATGGCTGTGGTCAAGTTCAATAATCAATTTGGAATGAACTTGAGCCATTGGATGCAATCAATTTGGTTTATATTTTGATTTGACCCAATTTGGTCTTTTAAGTCAATTTGGGTCAACTTGGGTCAAGAGGGCCAATTAGGTTTGGTTTGACTCAATTGAAGGTGAAGTCATATTCAAATATTGATTTTGATTTGGTATGAAGCATTAGTTTCAAGGGATTTGGCTTGGGTTGCAATTTGGCTAGTTTGGGTTTATATGGGTTAAGGGGTTGAATTTGTCAAATGACCAAGTTGACTTGGTTTGACCCAATTTATGACATTTGATCAAGTTAGGGTGATCAACAATCATGATGGGAGGTTTTGATGGGCTTGGTTCAATCCAATTTGGGTAGGATTAGAACTTGGCTCAAATAGGATAAATTAGCCTAAACCCTAAATCCTAAACCCTAAACCCTAAAACCTAAACCCTAAAACTAACCCTAACCTATAAAACTACAACCGTAAACCCTAGACCCTAAACCCTAAAAAAACTTAAACCCTAAACCCTAAACCATAAACTATAAACTAACCAAACCCTAACTAAACAAACCATAAACCTTAAACCCTAAACCTTAAACCCTAAACCCTAAACCCTAAAAACCCTAAACCTTAAAGCCTAAACCCTAAACCTTAAACAAACCCTAAACCCTAAACCTATACTTTAAACTCTAAGCCCTCAAAACCCTAAGCCTTAAAGCTTAAATACTAAACTCTAAATCCTAAACACTAAATGCTAAACCCTTACTAACCTAAAACCTCCACACCCTCTGAACCCTCCACACTAACTGACCTAAACTCTAAACCTAAAATAAAATCTAAATAATCAAACCTAAATAGAATAAAATAAAATAAAATGAAAACCTAAACCTAAACCTAAAATAAAATAAAATAAAATAATAAAATAAAATAAATAAACTAAATTAAAAATAAAATAAACCTAGAATAAAAATTTAAAATAATAAAAACTAAAAATAAAATAAACCTAAAATAAAATAAAATAAAACTAAAATAAAAAAAAACCTAAAATTAACCTAAAATAAACCTAAATCCTAAACTAAAACCTAAACCTAAAATAAAATAGTAAACAAATTAAAATAAACCTAAAATAAACTAAACCTAAACCTAAACTAAATAAAATATAATAAACTAAAATAAACCTAAACCTACACTAAAAATAAAACTAAAATTTAAAATAAAACCTAAACTAAAAAGAAACCTAAACTTTAAAATAAAATAAAATAAAACTAAACTAAAATAAATAAAACCTAAAATAAATAAAATAAATAAATAAAATAAATAAATAAAAGTAACCTAAATAAAATAAACTAAAATAAATAAAAATAAACTAAATAAACTAAACCTGTTTGTTTTGATTTAAAACCATAAACCCTAAACCAAATCTCTCCCTAAACCCTAAACCTCTCTAAACTAAACCTAATCTACCTAAAACCCTAAACTCTAAACCCTAAACTCTATACTAACTACCACTCTCTTAAACTGGGCCCTAAACTGACCTCCCACCATAACCATCCACTCTCTTAACCTCCACCACCTCCCTCCCTCCTACTCTGACCCTAAACTCAGACCCCAAAACCCTAAACCCTGGGCCTACTAAACCCCAAAACACTTAAACTCCTAAACCCTCAAAATCTTAAACCTAAAACTAAACCCTAAACCCTAAATCTTAAACCCTAACACGGACCCTAAACCATAAAATCCTAAACCCTAAAATCAAAAAAAACAAAATCTAAACCCTAAAACTGACCACAAACCTAAAACCTAAAAAACATAAACCTAAACAAAATAAAACATAAAAAAACCTAAACTAAATAAAATAAAAGATAAAATAAAATAAAACCTAAACTAACACCTAAACCTATGCCTAAAATAAATGATATAAAATAAAAATAAACTAAAATAAAATAAATAAAACATAAATTAAATTAAAAATAAAATAACCTCAGAATAAAAAACCTAAATAAAATAAAAGCTAGAAATAAAATAAACCTAAGATAAAATAAAACAAAAACTTAATAAAAACCAAAACCTAAAAAATAAACTTAATAATAAAACCTAAAAATAAATTAAAAATAAAACCTAAATCATAAATTTAAAAAAAACCTAAACTTAGGAAAAAATAAAATAAACAAAATAAAATAAACATAAACCTAAGCTAAAATAAATAAAACCTAAACCTAAACCTAAACCAAATAAAATAAATTAAACTAAAAATAAACCTAAACCTAAACTAAAAAATAAAACCTAAAAATAAACCTAAAATAAAAGCCTAAAACCTAAAATTAAAAAAGTAAAATAAAATCTATCTTAATCCTAAAAAATAAAAAATAAAACCTAATCCTAAAAAATAAAATAAAAATGAAACTCCACTAAAAATAACTAAAATAGAAAACCTAAACTAAAATAAATGAACTAAAATAAAATAAAAAATAAAATAAATAAAATAAAAAAATAAAATAAACTCAAATAAATAATAAATAAATAAACTAAAATAAACCTAAACCTGGGTTTATTTAAGAAAATCCAAACCACAAAACAAACCCTAAACCTACCCTAAACCATAAACCCTAAACCATAAACCTCTCTAAAACCTAAACCCTAAACCATAAACCTTAAACCCTAAACCCTAAACCATAAACCCTAAACCCTAAACTTTAAACCCTAAAACCCTAAATCCTAAACCCCAACCCTTAAACCCTAAATCCTACATCCCTAAAATTCAAAAAAATCTCTAAACCATGAACCCTAAATAAACCCTAAACTAACCCTAAACTGTAAGAAGGGGTAGAACCTTCACGACAGGAACATCATCGTCAACTAGGCTTAATTTAAATCTAGCGATGGATGCAAAGGCAAAGGTGGCAGTTATCGCAGTGGTGGTGGGGGATCTGGAGGTGCTGGCGGATATGGAGGTGGTGGTCGGAGCAGTGGTGGTTATGAAGGCGGGAGGAGCGACGGAGGTTACAACTGTGGTGGTGGCGAAGGGAGAGATCTGGGATATGATGACAAATCCTGCTACTCGAGAGGTGGGGGTGGTTCTGATGGGAGTTTGATAAACCAAATAACAGTCGATTTGATCTACTGCTTAGAAAACATTATCTCTACAATAGAGATGGTTCTACTTATGTAGGGTTTTGACTATGGGTGCTCAATTTTGATTTATATCATTGCTTGTATCTTAGAAAAGTTGGGGTGCAACTTGGTTAATGAAATCGAAAAGAAGAATGTTGAATCTGAATTTGTTCTTTGTTAAAAAAAATGTTAAACCCTAAACTAAAACTTAAAACCTAAACCTAAAACCTAAACCTTAAATCTAAACCTAAACTAAAACTAAACCCTAAACCTTAATCCCACCCAAAATACTAACCACCCTAAACCCTAAACCTAAACCTAAACCTAAACCACACCCTAAACTCTAAACCCTAAACCTTTCTTAACACTAAACCCTAAACCCTAACCCTAAACCCTAAACCTAAACCCTAAACCTAAACCCCAAACCTAAACCCTAAACCACAATCTAACCCTAAACCTATAACCCTAAACTAATCCTAAACCCTAAAAAGAATAAAGATGTCAGAGGAGATCTAAAATTGACCTAATCCAAACATAGTTATGGTAGCTAAAGAAAATTCCTTCAAGCGACTTTCCCTTGACTATTAGAGATTTGAATACCCTAAACCCTAACCATAAATCATATTATAATACCATATATTATAGTATAATATAGCATCATATATTTGATCATGTAGTAATGTGTTTTTGGATGTTATAAGATGTTTTGAAATGTCTTAGTATATTATGGTATTGTGCCCTATAGTCTTCATAAAAATTTTGATTTAATAAATCAGATGATGAAAATTGTTAAATTTGAAGTGGGAATTAGGTTATGGTACTAAAGGTGTGCTACGCCACTTGTAGTCTAAAAAGTAAGAATTTATGTTAAAAATAAATATTATATGTTATAGCATTGTATAGCATCATATATCATAATATATTATTTTGCACATTTTAAATTCTTTTATTATTTTATAATCATGCAGTCAAGCTTACACTAGCATTATTTATAAAAATGTTGATTTAGATTTTAAAATGGTAGAATTTGGACAAATTCATAATAGGTAGAGCATGGCATCATAATATATTATTTCAATTTAAAATATGTAAGTGATATGACTAAAATATATATTTTTTATTGTTTAGAAAAATTTATGATTTTTTATCTTAAGTAATCCCTTGTGATGTGATATGCAATATAATATAATATAACATGCTATAGTGTATTATAATATTGGATGGCATAACATAGTGTATGATTCTTTCTTGCTCTACGAGGCCTAGGGAAGGTCCGTTCAAAGTTAATTTGAGATTGATGGAGAAATGGAGAATTTAGGTCAGAAATGGGAGTGTCCTATTTTAGGATGGACGGGAATGGCATTTTTCAATCGAGGAATGAGCTTGGGAGCTTAGGAAATGGCTTTAGTGGTCCGTCTTGAGTAGCTAGGGCTCTGAGAAATGATTTTTATGTGTGTTTGAGTGGAAACGAGGGGGTGTATACCCCCCTTCATCTTGATCAGATGGTTGGATCTGGTTTGGCTTTTATTGGTCGTCCAACTATCTTAGGGAATCATGGGTGGCGGGTAGGAGGTGAGTTAGCTCATCTTGGTTAGTTAAAGGTATGGAGGTGGCTACCAAGGAGGAATCATGGGTGTCCTTTGGGTTTGAAATGCTCCAATGGGTTGGGTAAGGCAATTTCACCTCCTATGGGTCATGGATGACCCAACCACCCATTGGGTCAAGTTGGGCAGTGTTCTAGGTGCTTAGGTGGACCATTGGGAGAGTACCAAGTTGCCAAGAAAATAAAATACCACTTACATGGGTGATTTATCTCATGTGATGCCTTTTAACGAAGGGTAGAATGATCATTTGGCATTGGATTTGCTTTAGGTAGATTTGAAATGAGCCAAAAGTGGGTTTGCCCAAATTTCAAGTCAACTATAGTTGATTTGGTTAGGTTTGACTCAATTTGACTAATTTAGGTCAAATTGGATTAGGTTGGGTCATGTTGACCAATTGGTCAAATTGGGTCAAGTTCATATGATCATTTGGGATGTTTCAGTTCAATTGGTTTGGTTTATTTTGGCTTAAATTTTATTTTGGCTCATTTGAATTCATTTGGGTCAAATGGGTTAAGTTGACCAATTTGATCAAATTGGCCAAATTAGCTTCGATTGGGTGTTGGTTTGGGTTTAGTTGACCAATTGATGATGATTGTAGACTTTGGTTTCAATTAAATTGGATATGGTTTTGATTTAGGCCAACTTGAACCTTCAGGTCAATTTGGGCTATGTAGGTCAATTGGGTTCAATTGGGTCCAATCATGGCTTTGGTTAAGTTCAATAATCAATTTGGAATGAACTTGAGCCATTGGTTGCAATCAATTTGGTTAATATTTTGATTCAACCAAATTCGATCTTTTAGGTCAATTTGGGTCAACTTGGGTCAAGAAGGCCAATTGGGTTTGGTCTGACTTAGTTGAAGGTGAAGTCTTATTCAAATATTGATTTTGATTTGGTATGAATCATTGGTTTCAAGGGATTTAGCTTAAGTTGTAATTTGGCTAGTTTAAGTTCATATGTGTTAAGAGGTTGACTTAGTCAAATGACCAAGTTGACTTGGTTTGACCTAATTTGTAACAATTGATCAACCTAGGGTGATCAACAATCATGATGGGAAGTTCTGATGGGATTGGTTTAATCCAATTTGGGTAGGATTAGAACTTTTCTCAAATAGGTCAAATTGGTCACTTTGGGTTATTGGCATTTTCTCTAGAAAAGAGAAAAAAAATGACACCACATAGAGTTTAGGAAAATTTTATTTAGATGACCAAATATTAAATTAAGGATAAACATATTATCTCAAAAGATAAACATGTTCTCCTGTAATGGATTCAATCATTTCAATAAAATACTCCTAAGGCTAATGGGTCTTTCATGTACATGAGTATTTTCCCTTAACAACATGGAAAAGTAGAGCAGGATTTATTTTATCCTGGGATCATGGTTCCCTATAAAGGCAAGCCTCTATAGTTAATTACATCTTAGGAAGGGTCTCTTCCGAAGAATACTCTCGATTAAAGAAATATGTGGTTATTCCTAAAGACAATTAAGGTAGCTTTCAAAGGATTGACTTTTGTGAAATTCAATTGGGAGAGGTCCAAATTAGAGAGAGTTATTTTCAAGAATCAAATGGGAAAAAGTAGGAAATGTCTATTGATACTGGGATACCCAATAAACATTTCAACTATCCTATGATTGGGCTTCAAATATGGGATTTAATTTTAGATTTCAAATTATCATTTTCTTAGAAATCAAGGGCTTAGATTCTAGCAGCACAAGACTGTAGAAATGCCTTCTTCTTCAGGGACATCCATCAGGCTCCATAGGGGACCACCACACCATCTCCTGGTTGGGTCAACACTTGCTAATTCTAGACCCTATAGATTCTAACCTAATTTTAAGCTCAAATTTACCTTTAAAATTCAAAAAATAATTCTAAGCCCTGCAAAATAGATGTTAGGAAATACATACATCACACAAAGTAGTTTATATTTCACAAACATACGAGCTTAGCATTAGTTTCCTACCAAGCCCACCTATCCTATGTACTATGTTAAGGGATTTTCAGCACCTGCAAGTAAACAATAATTTTATGATTTATTTATTACAATGATCCCTTTAACACAGTCCCCTGCAAAAAATAGTGTTAATTCTAAAAAGAATGCCCTAACTTCCTATCTAACGAACAAATAAGCTTAGGAATCCAGTCTAAAGAAATACACCACACAAACATGTGAAGCATAACATAGAAGATTAAAGAAAATCATAGAATGATATAACCTAGATCTAGAGTCCATGACCTAAATGATCTAGTGTGTGTAAAAGAGGGGTTTGTGTGGTAAGGCTTTGCTAAGCTCCTTTAAGTTCAAGTTTAAGTTTAAAGTTTGAATTTGTTTAATTTTTGCCATTGGTTGGTTTCAATTCAAATGGTTTATGATTTAATTCCCATTTTTATGTTCATTTTATTTGGTTAAAGTTGTATAGGTTTTCAAGAATGAAGAATAGAATGATTCTATTTTTTAATGGAGCTTTTTACATTCAACATCCTAATTCCTATTGAAGTTTCCAAAAATTCTAAGTAAGATCCTTAAGTATCTTAATTAATCTTTTAGATTGGCTTTGATTTCATTCATTTAATTTATAGAATTTAGATTAAAGTTTGATTTCATTCAATTGAACTTAAGGTATTAAATCATGGATTTGTAGGCTTAAGGTTTAAATAAATTAATACTTTAGGTTTGTTCATGGATTATGCTTAGCCTAAAGCACTTGAGTTAATTATTTGATCTCATTTAATTAACCTAAGTTTTAGATTCATTCATTAAATTCATTAGGGATGAGTGGTTTCATTAAATTTTATTTATTCAAAGTTTAATGTTTAAGTTAATTAATAGTTTTTTAACCTAAGTTTTTATTTCATTATCCTAAGATTGAATTTTTTTACTTTGATTGACTTAGGATATTTGGATAAGTTTCTAAATAGTTTTCCAATGTTTGATTGTGATTGGTTTGAATTACCATTTTATTTAATGGATTAAATAATTCTCTTAACCTAAAATTTGATTAAAATTGACCTAAGGATTTAGAAATTTAAGAACTCTTAATCCAAAGATCAATTAAACTTGAAATATTTCTGGAAAATAGGGTTTTATGCTAATTTTATATTCCTAAAGTTTTAGCTTGATTAGAGATGTGTAATGGTGTGTAAGAGTTTTTATTTCATTAAAACTTAAATTAAGCATAATTATTGAGATAGTTAAGGGTTTTATTTTTTACTTATTCTTCAATTACCTTTCCAATGAGGGTTTATTCATAATTTTTGGCTAACTAGTTGACTTACTATGATTTAATTAAGTTTAGGTTGTTTAATTGAATTATTTAATTTATATAATTACCTAATTAAGTCAATTTAGGGATTATTAGGTTTATATAGGTTTAATTAAGTTTAATTAGTGTTTTGATGATCATTAATGTTTGTCTATGATGATTTAAGGTTGTTTGATTAAAGTTTTCTAATTATTTGATTAACATTTAATTAATTTAATTAATTAAAATGTTAAGCATATAAAACTATAATTTTCCTTGAATTCAGAGAAATAAATCCATAAAAATTCACCCAAGGTGTATTTTACGCTTAATTTCATTTACCCAAAGTTTCAAATTAATTGGATTATTAATTTGAGAGTAATTAGGGTTTAATATTTCTCAATTAAACCTAAATTAAGGGAAAAATTCAAAATAAAAATTGGGGATTTTATTTTCAATGGATTCTTCTCATAAAGATGAATCCACAAAGCTTTTATTTGTAATTTTTTGATTCATATTTTATTTTATATGATTTTTATATTTTTTTGCATTTTTTAATTAATTAAAACTATTATTTAACTGATTTTAATAGTCTTTTAAGTGGCGGTCCCACTCGAGATCGGCGTGCTGCGTGGCATGCGCTTGCGTGGCGTGTCCCGCCATCTGGCGCACACGAGTTGGTCCGTGTGGCATCCACATGGTGCCGCATTATTGAAATTCAAAATGAAGGATCTCTTACGGGTCCAGATCGATCCCGTGGTTCCTAAAGGCTGAAAATCGATCCGATCTAGATTTGGGCTGTCCGATCCAAATACATGGATCAGATGGCAGAGAGATCATCTCCTTCGATTCTTGCGGGAGCCGAGGACCGGTAATAGTATTTTGCTAATTATGATTGATCTAGAGCACCAAATCAAGTGATTTCAATTGCTACACGATCGTGGATGAATATCTTAGGTTTCTATATGGTTCGATCATATTGTAGATTATATTTCCTATTAAACCTACCACAATCAAATTCTCTAAGAAAAAGCTTGAGGTCAACAATGGCATACCTCGATTCATTTGATGATTGGCCTTGCAATTGATCCTAAAGCTTCAAATGCTTAAACCAAACTTGCTTGCCAAAGGAATTAAGTTAATTCCTTATGGATTGTTCCTTAGACCAACCCTTGATTTCCCTTTTTTAGCTTTGATGGTTTATAGTGGTTAAGGACTCTTGGGGGGATGGGGAAATTTTGTTTAGGTTCGGTTTTGATGTGTGAAGGTGTGTGTGTGTGTTCAATTTTCCTTGGGGAAGTCTCTCCTCTTATTTTCCTATATGGTCGAGAGCCTTTAAGCTTTTTCTTAGCTATTCTTTGGTTAGTTTTGGTGATGGAGGACCTTGGAAGCTAGCTAGTGCTCTCCTTTTCCATCCCACAATTGTCCTATGTGAAGGGGTGGGAAGAAGGGAGAAGGAATTTGACTTCTCCAATTCCTTTGCTTGCATTGGTTTTCCTCATTTGGATTTTATTCAATAATGTAAGAGAAACTTAAATGGCTTAATTATGGATTTAAAACTTTATTCGAAAGGTTTAAGGAAGTGTCACCCCCATCCCATGTGATTTGGTTGGAAGTGGTTTGGCATTTCCTTATTTCTTTTTGTCTTGCTTTCACTTAACCCAAATTGAGTTAAGTGAATTAAACATAATTTCTTATGGGTCAAATGACCCATTTGACCTAACTACACCCAATAGGGAGTTGGGTTATGTCCCATCACCATCCCCATATGATTTAGGACAATCAATTTAGATTTATTTTGATTTTTCTTGGATTTGAGTTCAATGTGGCTTATTTAGGTTATTTTAATTTAAGAAATTTAATTTACCTAATATAGGCCTCCATAGACTCAAATTTTTTTGGCATTATGATCACACATATTCATTTGATAATTTGAAATATTTTTGGTGATTTAATTTAGTCAAATTTTATTGGGTTGACTTTTTGACTAAGTGGGCCCACTTAAGTCAGTTCTAGGTTGACTAGAGTTGACTTTAGATTTGACTTTAAATTTTCATTTTATTTATATTGATTCACTTGATTTAATTCATGTTGGATATTTGACTTGATTTTACATCAAACCAAGTAGATGGATTTAGCACAAAATGTATTTCCTAAGTCATTAAGCATAGTGACTTTAATAGTGAATTAGGAAATCCCTATTTGAACTTGATATCATTTCATTGCTAAAATGACCTCTTCAAAAAATGAGGTCAACAAATGGACCCCCAATATGTGTAGTGGATTATTCAGAATACATTGTACTTATTGGTGTTGACCAGATTGATCAACATACAAGTATAAACTCGGGGTTCCAATTCATGATTTTGATTTTTTGACTTAGAATTTTGTTTTGATTTTGATTGTGAAAGATAGGTACATGTATACCTATCTTTTCTTTGGAGTGTGATTCATTCCTAGAAACTTAACTTTCATTAAGTTCTAGGATGAAGAGGAATCTATTAGATGTAATCCCAAAGAATGGTCTAACCTTAATGTAATCACTATGCTCAAGGAAGATTCCTTCAGGGGACTTACTCTTACTTGAGAATAGTGGTGATCCATGTGTTTAGCTAATAAGATGGGCTCATTAAGGGCATGATCCATCCTAATTAGCTGAAGAGAGGAGATGGGTCTTTAAAGACATGGTCCAATCCTCAAAAGTTATGCCGAGGAGAAGAGGCTTGAAATGCTTGATCCTAATCCATAAAACTTTGACTACTAAATAGTGGTCACTTGGACATAATCCTATTTAAATAGTCTAAAGAAATGGGGCCTTCAATGGCTTCATTCCATTTCTTAATTCTTTAGATAGGAAGCTAATTGGGGACTTACTCTCGAGTAGGATGCCGATCGAGGGACTTATTCCTAGATGATTAGAAAGAATGCCGACTGGGGACTTATATCTTTCTGGCTATTAAAAATGGGTCATAAAGACTTGATCCAATCTAACTCGCCTGTGTAACATGAAAGGGGCCTTGATGGCTTAATCCAATTATCTACACAAAGGTAAGATGCCGACTGGGGACTTACTCCTAGATGATTATAAAGAATGCCAACTGGGAACTTATATTTTTGTGGCTATTAAAAAGGGGTCATAAAGACACGATCCAATCCAATTCACCTGTGTAACATGAAAGGGGCCTTCATGGAATAATCCACTCATGTACACAAAGGTAGATGATAGGGACTTACTCTTAGATGATTAGAAAGAATGTCGACTGGGGACTAATATCTTTCTGGCTATTAGAAAGGGGTCATAAAGACTTGATCCAATCTAACTTGCTTGTGTAACATGAAAGGCCTTGATAGCTTGATCAATGTACAAAAGTAGGATGCCGGCGGGGACTTACTCTTAGATGATTAGAAATAATGTCGGGGGACTTATATCTAGAAAGGGGTCATAAAGACTTGATCCAATCTAACTCGGCAATTAGAAAGGGGTCATAAAGACTTGATCCAATCTAACTCGCTTGTGTAACATGAAAGGACCCTTGATAGCTTGATCGAATCATGTACATGAAAGTAGGAATGGTGCCACGAAGGGCTTGCTCCAAACCTATGGGAATGGTGCACGATGACTTACTCCAAACCTTGAAGGGTATGAGAAAGGTGCTATAGAGGGCTTACTCCCATCTCAAGTCATGCATTGGAAAGGTGCCACAAACGGCTTGATCCTATCCTACAGGTGATATGGATGAGGAAAAGGAGTTAAAAATAACTTAATTCCTAATCCTCAAAAGTTTTGACTAATAAGAAAGATTCTAATGAACTCAATCCTTACTTAATTAGTCTAACATGAAGGGTGATAAAAAGTTCATTTTCAAATACATTTGCGAATGAGTTTACAACATTCTAGATAAATGATACAAATTGAAGCAAAAGCAATAAAGAGAAATAAGCTTTAATCTTATTGATCTTTATTTGGCAACAAGTTACAAGTTAAACATAATATTTCCTTAGGTAATGTCCATTGATAGTTGGTATTGGACATTCACCATCACATGTAATAAGTTAGTAAGAACCTCCTTCATAAGCTTTTTCCACTACAAATGGTCCTTCCCATGTTGGCTCGAATTTGTTGCCGATTCTTCGATGAGCTAGGATTGGTTGTCTAAGAACCAAGACCAAGTCTCCTACTTGGAAGGTTCTAGAGTTCTGAATGTCGTATTCTTTTCATCTTTTGGGAACATCTTTATTTGTTTATAACCGGATGATCCATCCATAAATTAAAAGATCTCATGCGAGGAGGCTATGTCGACCATGAGTTCGGGTATAGACAAAGGGAACTCATCTTTGGGACAAGCCTTATTTAGGTCTCTAAAGTCAACATAAATGCCTATTTAACCATTTTTGTTCTTTACTAGAACTATGTTGGCTACCCAATCAGGGTATTGCGTTCTCATATAATGTTAGCTTCAATTAGTTTCTTTATTTCAATGATCACTTGTAGTTCTACTTCTAGGCGCATCCACCTAGAAGCCTACTTTACTAGGATAACATCAGATTTAATTCTTAGTTTATGCACAATCACATCCTGGGATAAACCTGGCATTTCATCATAACTCTAGGAAAAGTAATCTTTATACTCAAAGAGTAAAGTGATTAACTCTTCAGAATCTTTTAGACCCAACAAAGAGCTAATAAAAGTAAATTTTGGGTTCTCAGGAGTTCCTAGGTTAACCTCCTTTAATTCATCTATAGTAGATTTTTTCACTTCCTCATATTCAGGAGGTACATTCTAAAGTGAACCATCTTTGGATTCCTCGATAGTTTTTATGAATGAGTCTTGTGGAAGAGTAGAAGAGACTTCAAAGAGTTAATCTATTTGACGATTACATATCATTAAATAATGCCCTATATCATCAAATGATTCAACAGTACCAAACCAAATGGTAGCTTTGGAGTGGAAATTTCTATGTTTTTGATTCCATAAGCTCTCCATGCATTGGGCTATACCTTTAGGCCAAACATTTGTGATAAAACCATGTTTCACATAATTCTTTACACAAGTTGAATACCAGTCAAAAGGAAGTTCTATTATTTCATTGAAAGATGGTTCTTCAAGCTTTACATCTCTTTCTGAGCTTGAAGGATCAGGTATAGAATAAAATTTTGTTGACCTCCCCACTTCTCCTGATAAGTTAGGGGCTACTTTGACCTCTAATTGAGATATTTTATTTTGATTTAGAGGAATCAAAGTTAAAGTGTCCATATATTTTTTTAATTTTTTATATGTGGATAGCTCAGACTCTTCCTTTAATGTTTTGATTTCTTCCTCATTAGTGTCTGATTCTAAGGAAATCTCAAACTTTATTGAATCATTTCTATGATGGGATTCTTCATCTAAGCCGGATTCCAAATCAAAATGAATTATTGGACGTTCTTTTTCTTTTTCTTTTTCTTTTCCCTCCTTTTCTTTCTTTTTATCTTTCTTGATTATTGTACTTTTGTGCTTCAACAATGATGGATTTCATAGAATCAAATCTGGGTTTCTTAGGCATGTAGTAAATAGCATCTTCATAGAGCTCAATCACATGAATAGTGAATGGTTGTATATCTCCTTTTACGACATATTCTACTCCATCCCTAGTGTACTTAATACACTAGTGGAGTGAAGATGGAACCATTCTATACTCATGGATCCAAGGTCTGTCAACTTTAGGTTTAGGTTTTTATTTAATTTATATCTTATTTTATTTAAGTTTATGTTACTCTTAATTTATGATTAATTTTTATTTTATTTAGGTTTTTTATTCTGAGAATTATATTATTTTTTTAGTTTAGTTTAATTTTTATTTATTTTATTTTACTTTATTTTTAATTTTTATTTTAATTTATATTTAAGTTTAGGTTTAGGTTTTAGTTTAAGTTTTTATTTTATTTTATTTTATTATTTTATTTTATTTAGGTTTAGGCTTTTTATTTATTTTATTATTAGGATTTTAGGTGTGGTAGTTTAGGGTTTAGGAGGGTTTTAAAGATTTAGTTTAGGGTTTGGAGTTAGGGAGGTTTAGTTTAGGTGTGTGGATTTAGGTTTAGGGTTTAGGGTTTAGGAGGTCAGTTTAGGTGGTCATGAGGGATCAGGGCTCAGTTTAAAGTTTAAGGTTTAGTGGTTAGGTTAGTTTAGGGTCAGGGTTTAGGGAGGGCCCAGTTTAGGGCCCAGGGAGGGTCAGGTTAGGGCCAGGGAAGGTGGTGGAGGGGTGTGGCCTGGGTTTAGGGGTTTCCCGGTAGTGGTTTAAGGTTTGAATGGATTTGTTTAGGGTTTAAGTTTTTTTTTTAAATTAGGTAAAATGGTAGGTTTAGGTTTATTTTTATTTATTTTAGTTTTCTTTAGTATAGTTTATTTATTTAAGGTTTATTTATTTTATTTAAGTTTTTTATTTTAGTTTATTTTTTTGGTTTAGGTTTAGGTTTATGTTTATTTTTTAGTTTAGTTTTATTTTTATTTTATTTTTTAGGTTTAAGTTTTATTTTTTATTTTTAGGTTTAGGTTTAAGTTTTTATTTTATTTTTTTAGGTATAGACTTTAGGTTTTTATTTTAGGTTTTATTTTTTTTTGTCTAGGTTTAAGTTTAATTTTTGTTTATTTTATTTTATTTAGTTTAGGGTTTAGGTTTATTTTATTTTATTTATTTTAGGTTTAGGTTTTAGTTTATTTTATTTTATTTTATATTTTTATGTTTTAGTTTAGGTTTTTATTTTATTTTATTTAAGTTTAGGTTTTTTGGTTTTTAGGGATTATGTTTTAGGGTTTAGGGTTTGGGTTTAAGGTTTAGGGTTTAGGGTCGTAGATTTTAGGGTTTAGGGTTTAGGGTATAACTTTTAGGGTTTAGGGTATAGGGTTTAGGGTTTACAGTTTAGGGTGTAGGGTATAGGGTTTAGGGTTGTACGGTTTAGGGTTTAGGGTTTAGGATTGTAGGTTTAGGGTTTTGGATTAAGGGTTTAGGGTTTAGGGTTTAGCGTTACAGTTTTTTTAATTTTTATTTTTTTTATTTATTTATTTTTTAATTAAGTAAACTCATAGGTTTAGGTTTATTTTATTTATTTAGTTTATTTTAATTGTTTTTAAGGTTTATTTTTATTTTTTGTTAGTTCAGTTTATTTATTTTAGGTATATTTATTTTAGTTTAGGTTTTTTTTATTTTAGTTTATTTTTTATGTTTAGGTTTAGGTTTATTTGTAGTTTAGTTTTATTTTTATTGTATTTTTTAGGTTTTGGTTTTATTTTTTATTTTTAGGTTTAGGTTTAGGTTTTTATTTTATTTTTTTAGGTTTAGGTTTTAGGTTTTTATTTTAGGTTTTATATTTTAGTTTTGGTTTATGTTTTGGTTTTATTTATTTTAGTTTCATCTATTTTAGTTTAGGTTTAGGTTTATTTTATTTTATTTTATTTTAGTTTTTCTTTAATTTGAGTTTTTTTTTATATTTGTAGTTTTTAGGTTTAAGTTTTATTTAGTTTTTATTTTATTTAATTTTAGGCTTATTTTATTCTTATTTTAGGTTTAATTTTAATTTATTTAGGTTTTATTTTTTTTGTTTTTAGGTTTTATTTATTTTATTTTATTTTAGTTTTATTTTTTTTTAATTTTATTTTCTTTTAGGTTTAGGTTTAAGTTTAGTTTAGGTTGTAGTTTTTTTTTTGGATTAAGTTTTTTATTTATTTTATTTTTAGGTTTTATTTTGTTTAGGTTTAGGTTTTTAGCTTTTTAGGGTTTAGGGTTTATGGTCATTTGAGTTTTTAAGGTTTAGGATTCAGGGTTTATAGTTTTAGGTGTTAGGGTTTAGGGTTTAGGGTTTAGGCTTTAGGCTCAATGTTGAGGTTTTAGTTTAGGGTTTTGGGTTTATCATTTTTTTTAACAGAGAACAAATTTAGATTCAACATTTCTTCTGTTCAATTTCATCAACCAAGTAACACACCAAGTTTTCTAATACACAAGTGACGACATAGATAAAAAATTGAGTATGTATAGAACAAATCAAAACCCTTGATAACTAAAACAAACTCTACTATAAAGACACAATTCTATAAGCAGCAGATCGGATGGACCGTTCTTCAGTTTCTCCAGTCCCATTAGAACCACCCTGACCTCTCGTGTAATGGGATCCACCATCATATCTTTGATCTCTCCCTCTGCCATCATTGTGGATGTTACCTCTATCGCTCCTCCTGCCTCCATAACCACCACTGCTCTGACCACCCCTCCATATCCACCAGTACCACGAGAACTCTCTCCACCACTATGATAATCGTAGCTTCTACCATTGCCTCCACCATCAGTTCTAGACTGAGCTTGGTTGACAGTGATATTCCTGCCATCAAGGTTGTACCCATTCTTAAGGTTTAGGTTTATTAAGTTTTTGGGTTTCAATTTATTTTTTAACTTATTTAGTTACTTTAGGTTTAGGTTCATGGTTTAGGGTTTAAGGTTAGGCTTTCGGGTTTAGGGTTTATGTTTTAGGGTTTAGAGTTTAGGGTTTTAGGTTTTATGCTTTTAGGGTTTAGGTTTCAGGGATATGGTTTAAGGTTTACGTTTTAAGGTTTAAGATTTTAGGGTTTAGGGCCTAGGATTAGGGTTTAGGGTTTATGGTTTAGTGTTTAGGCCTTAGGATTTAGAGGGTTTTAGGGTAGTTAGCATTTAGGGTTGGGTTAGCTTTCGGGTTTAGGATTTTTAGGGTTTAGGGTTAGTTTAGGGTTTAAGGATTTAGGGTTTAAGGTTTAGGGTTTAGGCTTTAGGCTTTAGGGTTAGGATTAGGGTTTAGAGTTTAGGGTTCAAGGTTCAAGGTTTAGGGTTTAGGGTTTATGGTTTAAGGTTTAGGATTTTTGGTTTAGGGCTTAAGGTGTGGGTTTTTTAAAAAAAGTAATTATGAAACCTAGTAGGTTTATGTTTATTTAGTTTATTTTTTATTTATTTTAGTTTATTTTCTATTTTTCTTTAGGTTTATGTTTTATTTTTATTTAGTTTAGTTTATTTATTTTAGGTTTATTTATTTGAGTTTTGGTTTTTTTATTTTAGTTTATTTTTTAGGTTTAGGTTTAGGTTTAAGTTTATGTTTAATTTTAGTTTATTTTTATTTTTATTTTATTTTTTAATTTTAAGTTTTTTTTTTTTTTTTTAGGTTTAGGTTTAGGTTTTTATTTTATTTTATTTAGGTTTATGTCTTAGGTCTTTATTTTAGGTTTACTTTTAGGTTTTATTTTTTAGTTTAAGTTTAGATTTATTTTTAGTTTAGTTTATTTTATTTAGTTAAGGGTTTAGGTTTAGTTTCTTTTATGTTTAAGTATAGGTTTTATTTATTTTATTTTAGATTATTATAGTTTAGGTTTTTTTTAGTTTAGGGTTTAGGTTTTATTTTTTATTTGTTTTTAGGTTTATTTTTTAGGTTTAGGATTTATTTAGTTTTTATTTTATTTAATTTTAGGTATATTTTTATTTTAGGTTTAGATTTTATTTTATTTAGGTTTTTTAATTTTTAAGTTTATTTTTTTTAGTTTAGTTTAGGTTTTTATTTATTTTATTTTAGTTTAGTTTTTATTTTTATTATTATATTTTTAGGTTAATGTTTATGTTTAGGTTTTAGTTTAGGTTAAGTTTTTTTATTTATTTCATTTTTAGGTTTTATTTAGTTAGAGTTTTAGGTTTTTTGGGTGTAAAGTTTAGGGTTTAGTGTTTGGGGTTTAGGGTTTAAGGTTTAGGGTTGTCAGGTTTAAGGTTTAAGGTTTAGAGTTTTCAGTTTAGGGCTTAGGGTTTTAAGGTTTAGGGTTTAGGGTTGTAGGTTTTTTTTTTTTTTTAAGAAACTCCATATAGGGGGAATTTTATTGCCACAAATAAAAGGGTTACAAGGTCCTTAAAGGGGATAAACTCCACAATTACTGCTCAAAGAGCTATAGTCAGCCTAAAGAGTAAATCCCCTATCTAAATACAACCAAAAGAAAAATAAAAGAGTAAGGAAAGAAAAAGATACAAATTGATTAACATGATAAGCCAATGGAAGATTAGTGCCAAAGCTCTTCAGAATGAGAGAATGCATGACACTATGGAGCAAACCTGCAAGAGAACAAGAGAATTACACCTGCAAAATTGTAGAAAAAAAAGAAAAAAAAATTAAAGCAGTTAAGGTAATATAGGCAGAGTGAAAAATGAAAGCAACATAAACTGAAAAAGATAGTAAGGAAGTGTGATAGAGAAGGCTCAGGCTCAGTCACACCAAGTTGGGGCAGAAGCAAATATGAGCATCCATACTTCAGCAGAAGGGTTACATCAATGGAGCTACTACCAAACCAAAAAGGAGTGAAATCATCATAGCCATCATAGCCAACAAACCTGTATAGCAACCATTTATTGAAGGTCTTTTGATCCTTAGTACCTGCAAACCAAAGCAAAGCCCTATACTAAATAGAAAAGAAAGCAACAAAGAGCAGAATGGGTAAGGGGATCCCATGCAGAGTAAATGTCATCATATTAGGCACCATGTCATGAGAATCCCAACAAAAATGGAAGTGAACCAACATTGTCAGGTCTACCATATTTTTAATCAGGTCCAAGGGTTTAATTAGATCAGCATGAAGACCCACCATAGGAAAACAATAGAAAAGGCCAGGCAGAGGTAAGAAGCATAAAAGACCAATAGAAAGACCTGCTGAAATCCAGCAAGGCAAATAAAATAGCATGGAATTAACCCCATCCCAAACACATGGGACAAATATTAAACAAACAGTCCTGGTAAACATCCTAGTAAACAGCCCAGAGATATACCCCAGAAAAATAAGTACAGTGAAAGAAAGCAATGCAGAAGTTAACAACCTCCGTGTTACAGAAGTTAATTATCAGCAAGTGTAAGGCAAGATAGCATATCCCAAGCCCAAATTACCATAGGAATTGCAGAAGTCTATCAGAGAGGAGATGGGAATGTAGAAGAAATTAGATGAACCATAAGGCACAGGTAATAAGCTGCTCCCCACCATAAACAACTTCAAGTAAAGATAATCAGAGAGACAATCCTAGAATCAGCTTGCTGAGCAGAAAACTTAGTAATCCAGTTCAGCCTATAACCAAGATAGTAATAGCCAGCAAGCTGGCCATAAATCCACCCATTCAAAGTAAACAATGCATTGGGTCAAATCAAATTAGGCAAAAGCAAAATCTCAGTGATTTGCAAAAATCTAACAGAACCAAGAGGAAGAAAACAACAGCATGTTAAGCAGATCTCAAACATCAGGTGATCAACAACAACCCAATTGCAATCAGCAAAAACATTCAGAAAAGCAACAGGAAACAAAAAACTAACAATCATAAAGACAGCCTGCTGGACATAGGACCTGAAAATCCAACAGCCAACAATGAAAACAACAATACAATTATTGCATCCAACATATGATAAGCCAGTGAAAAGTAGAGATGCAAAAGAGAAACAAAATGGGTTCAAAATATAGTCGACATTGAAATCCTTCAAGATAAAGATGAGCACGCTTGCAGCTAAACCAAAATCCTCAGGAAAAGCAGACTGGAAAGAAACCATAAAGTAAGACCAATCCTGCAAAGAAATAATAAAAATAACCAAAAAATTGCAGTTTCTCTCCTGACAGATTGGGAAGATGGGGTTCGCAAAATCAATCAGCAAAATAACTCCAAAATCACCCTGTTGAGCATGATAGATAGCCCCAGTAGCAGCTTGCTGAGCATAAAACCCAATTATCCAGTTCAGCCAACAACCAAGATAGGAAAAAAATAGCAAGTTGGCCATAAAACCACCCTTTCAAAATAGACAATGCATAAGATAAATTCTAGGTAGATAATGAAGTGGTCTAGCTAAGTCTAGTTGAACCAAGATGTAAAAACAATAGTAGTTTAGATAGGCCTCAAACATGTGATGATCAACTGCAGCCCTATTGCAAACAACAATAATAAGCAGAACAGAAAAAGCCACCACGCAGCCAAAAACCTTAAAAGAGGCCCGCTGGTGATAAGATCCCAAAAACCCAGAAGCATCTTGTTGAGCATTAATCCAGTTCAGCCAACAACCAAGACAAGATACTACCCAAAATCCACCCATTCAGAGTAAACAATGGTTAATATCTAATTATGCAATAGCATAATCACGTGATCACAATTCTAAGAACCAATAGGGAAAAATAAACAAGATTAAGTAGACTTCAAACATCAGTGATCAGTACTGTTGCAAGCAAAAATAGTGGGGCAACAAACAGGAAGTAATTCCAAACCTTCAGAAATAATCAGAAAAACAACAGGCAACAAATAACCACCAGCCAGAAAGGCAGCCTGCTGGATAATGGACCCGATAATCCAACAACCAACAAATAAAATAACACCATAATTATTGCACCAACCATAAGATAAGCTCAAAAAGAACAGTGGGGCAATATAGCCACAAAAAGGGTTCAAAAGTAAACCATCAATGAGATCCTTCAAGACAAAGGAGAGTAGGTTAGCAGCTGAACTACCATCCTAAAAAAACATACTGGAAGGAAATCATTAAAAAAGTCCAATCCTACAAAGAGACAATAATAATAATAAGGGTATTGCAGTTTCTCACCTTATTGGTTGGGGAGATGAGGTTAGCAAATACAATCAGCAAACCAACCCCAAGAGCATCCTGCAGGACAAAAGGCCTAGAAATCCAACATCCAACAATTAAAAAATCAAAACAGATAATGCACCCACAATAAGAAAAGCCAGTAACAAATAATGGTACAACATCGGTTATAAAGTGGTCCAAAGGAAACCCATCTTTAAGATCCATCAAGACACATAATATCAGGCCAGTAGCTAATCCCACAACTTCAGTAATAATAGACTAGATGAAAATCATGAAATAATTCCAATCCTGTAGAAAAGAAGTTATAATAGCAAAGATATTGCAATTTCTCTCCTTACAGGTTGTGGAGGTAAGGTTATGGAACATAGGAGGGGGGCCACAACCATAATAAGGAGAAGAATAATAGATAAATTAGGGCCAGCTATAAGGTAATACAAAAGTATAGCATTTAAACATTGAGACAAGTGCCCTAGAATATAATTCTAGAAAGAGGAAAGGAGGAAGAACATAGCTTTAATCATAAAATGAGAAACAGAAATAGTAGGATCCATAATCAAAATATTGATGGCAAGAGGTTTGTCCCTATTGATCAAAAAATAAAGTAGAAAATAAAGCATAAAGTAATACATCTCCCTCCAGCAAACAGGGAACACCTTACCATTAAAAGTGGAAGCAGCAGAAGTAGTAAGGCCCCATTTAAGGTTGGGAGAGTTAAACCAATAGATGCCATAGAAATAAGCAGGTATCGATGCATCAGCAGATGCATCAACAAATTCCAAATGAACATCAACACATTGTAGGAACAACAGTAAGCCCCAATTAAAGCTGGGGTAATTAAACCAACATCAAGGGATAGGATGATGCATGTGAAATTCCCAAGAAACAATAACACTAAATAAAAAATGATCATGTAGTTAATCAGGTAATATAGCAGATCAATCCAATAGGTTGGATTAATTTACGAGATAAGGAGTCCAGATTGTCGATTCATCAATCCACAAATGTTTAGGAAGAGTAAGTTGATCAAAGAATTTTATACCATCCAATTTAGCTTGATTGGCAAGGTAATCGACATGCATTACCCTCACACCATACATTAGAGATTCTAAAATAGAGTTGAGAAAGGAGGCGAAGAAGATAGTACAATTGCACTACCCATTTTGGTGGAAGTCAAAGATCAATCAGGGCATCCACCTCAATCATATTGAGCCAAACTTTTTGAGGCAAATCTCAAGAGCTTTGTATTGCGCCATTAGCTGAAAAGGAACGAGCAAGTATTAAGGGGTAAGCAAAAGCACATAGGACTTTACCATTAGGGTTTATGAAAATTCCACCATAAGCATTTTGAGAGACAGAGCCATCAGTGTTAATTTTAATAGTATTAACATGAGATTTTACCCAATAAACAATCTTGTCATCTTTACAATTGGGTTGATCCAACAAGTTAAAACCCAGTTTATTGGCCACAGATGTACAACCTTTGAATTGTTTGAAGTTAACTAAATTGGCATTGAATAAGTCACATATTTTGTTTTTAATTCTAGCAATTATCCTCATGTGATTCATAGGAATCCCATGATGTTTTGCATCATTTCTGTCCATCCATATGAACCGAATAAGAGTGATAGCAGTTATGACTTTAATGTGACCTTTAGTAGTGTTATCGAAATAAACTTCAAGAAGTTGATATAAAGTTAAGGAGCCATTGAATTTGACAATGTTAAAGAGATCATCATACCAAATCCAAAGTCTGGAAACAATGGCTCTGTTAACAAAAACATGATTTACATTCTCAGTGTGAAAGTAGTAGTTACATTTTGAAGGTAAGTGAAAACCTTTCCCCCAAATCAAGGAGTCAACAGGGATGAAGTTTTTCAAAATACGCCAACTAAGAACAGAAAAAGAAGTTGGAATAGTGTTATTCCAAAGTTTGAAAAACACATTGGAAAAATCATGAGCTTCTTTAATATGAATCCAAACATTTTTAATGTTGAAATCACCATTTTGAGAATGCTTAAAAAGGATCTGATCATGATTGCTAGGTATGATAGGAATAGTAGTATGCTTGTTTAAAATAGAGGAAGGAATATAATCAGTAAGCTTACTATTGTTCCACATATTATTCTGCCAGAAAGAGTTCACTTTAATAGCAGCAGTGGAATGAGTAGAAAGTAAATCATCAATGGACCCACCTCCAGTTCAGTTATCTTGCCAAAAGAAAGAGGTGCCAGAGTTAATCCCCCAAGAAATTAATGATTCGGGATCCCATTTGATGAAACAAAGTCTTTTCCAAACAGGAGAGTCTCCCGCTTTATAGGGGCAAATGAAAGGGTGCTTACCCTAACAGTATTTAGCAATCATGAAATTAGACAAGAGGAAACAACCGACCATAGAGCAGTATGAGAGACCTTGTGCTTCACAAAAGCAATGATAGCTTCCTTGATAGGCTTACATTCAAGACCACCTTCAGCAAGAGTGCCACAGCTTTTATACCAAGGGGTCCAGTGCATTCTTTTAGAGGAATTGTTAGAACCCCAAAAAAATTTGTTAAGTAGATGCTCAATTCTGTTAATGGTGGAATTGGTCGGCACAATGGTTTGAATGAGATATAAAGGCATGGAGTTAAAGGTGCTCTTAATCAAAGTGGGCCTACCACCAAATGAGAGTAAATGAAATTCCCAAGCAAAAATTTTATTAGAGATTTTTTGGATTAACTCATCAAAAAGATGAGATCTTTTCTGACCTTTAAAAAGTGGAGCAGCAAGATATTTAATAGAAAGTTATTGTTGCTGGAAATTAGTAATTCTGAATATTTAGTTGATCCTATTACTAGGGATTTTAGAGGAAGGAATGAAACAACTTTTTCCTTCATTAAGAAAAAGACCACTTTCATTGCCAAATTTATTTAAAAGATTCTTAATAGTTTTAATGTGAAGAATAGAGGCATTGCAAAAGATTATAAAGTCATCAACAAAACTAAGATGAGAGACCGGAAGACCACCTTGAGTCTAAAAAACATGCTAGGGTTATTATAGAAAATATCATTTAGGCTCCTTGAAAGATATTCAACAATAATAATAAAAAGAGAGGGTGAAAGGTGACCACCTTATCTCAAGCCATGCATCGAAGGGAAAAAACCAAGGGACACACCATTCATGATAACGAAGAACCAAACATTGGTAATGCCATTTTTGATGAGGCGGATAAAATTATCAGAAAACCCAAGCAAATGAAGAATTTGAAAGATGAAATATCAAGAGAGGTTGTCAAAAGCTTTAGAGATGTCAATTTTGAAAAGGATGTTGCCACCTCTGATAGGAACATCAATGTCATGAATTAGCTCTTGGGCTAGAAGTATGTTATCAGATATAGCTCTATCTTTAACGAAGCTAGTTTGGTTGGGGGAAATAATTTTAGGTAGCAGCGGACTACTTCTATTAGCAATTAATTTAGCAATGAGTTTATGAAAGAAGGTGCAAAGGCTGATAGGTCTAAAATCGCCCCAAGATTTAGGATTATTAATTTTTGGAATGAGAATAATGGAAGTGCTAGAAAAATATCTTGGTAAGGGGTTGCCATCAAAAAAATCAACAACATCATCAATAAGGTCAGACTTAATAATAGGCCAACATTGCTGAAAGAATTGAGTCGTAGCCTTCCAAAATAACAATTGTTCATGCTATTGAGAATACTACCATTCTCAATTTAGAGGCAAAATTGAGCAAGTGGTTGTCATCATTAGTAATCATTGAGGGAATCGGTTGGAGAGAGGGCTTCTAAGGAAGGGTTATTGTTTAATAAGTTTTTAAAATGTTGTATAATAGAATCTTTAATATCATTATTGTCAGTGATCCAGCTGCCATTATTATTTTTGATTTTTTTAATAGAGTTTAAGGCTTTCTTTTTTTTTTGAAAAGAGCATGGAAATACCTTGTATTTCTATCACCATCAACAATATGTTTGCTAGTAGCCTTTTGCTGCCAGTAGGTTTCCTCCATGATTTGATAATTAATCAAGTTATCTTTAGCTGCATTCAACTCCTCAAGCTTAGTAGAATCAGTCAGAACAGCATCTTCAAGAGAATAAACTAATTGCTCCATATTTTTGAGATTGGCAAAAAGATTTTTAAAATGATGCTTGTTCCACCAATTTAGGTTTTGTTTAAGCCTTTTAAGCTTAAGCCAAAGGCAAATCATGCCTTTAACGGAATTATTAGATGAATAGGGGCCATCCAATTAATGGAAACAACATTTATGAAATCACTATGTGGGTTTAGGGTTGTAGGTTTAGGGTTCATGGTTCAGGATTTAGGGTTTAGGGTTAGTTTTAGGGTTTAAGTTTAATTTATTTTAGGTTTAGGTTTAGATTATATTTATTTTATTTTAGTTTATTTTAGTTTAGGTTTAGGTTTATTTTATTTTTATTTTAAGTTTAGTTTTTTTTAAGTTTAGGGTTTAAGTTTTATTTTTTATTTATTTTTAGGTTTATTTTTAAACTTTAGGTTTTTATTTAGTTTTTATTTTCTTTTATTTTAATTTTTTTAAAGTTTACATTTAGTTTTTATTTTATTTAGGTTTTTTATTGTTAGGTTCATTTTATTTTTTAGTTTAGTTTAAGTTTTTATTTATTTCATTTTATTTTAGTTTTTATTTTTTTATTTTATTTTATTTTTACATCTATGTTTAGGTTTAGGTTTAGGTTGTAGTTTTATCTTAGGTTTTTTATTTTATTATTTTATTTTATTTAGGTTAAGTTATTTAGTTATTTTATTTTTAGGTTTTATTTAGCTTAGATTATTTTTTTAGGTTTATAGGTTTTTAGGTTTTTAATGTTTAGTGCTTATGGTTTTAGGGTTTTAGAGTTTAGGGTTTTGGGCTTAGGATTTAGGTTTTAAGCTTTAGGGTTTAGGGTTTAGGGATTAGGGTTTAGGGTTGTAGGTTTGGGTTCAGGGTTGAGGGTTTAGTGTTTAGTGTAAAGATTTTTTTTGAAATTTTTGAATTTTTTTTATTTTTTTATTTTTTTAATTAAGTAAACTCATAGGTTTAGGTTTCTTTAGTTTATTTATTATTTATTTTAGTTTATTTTTTATTTTTTCTTAGGTTGATTTTTATTAATATTTAGTTTTATTTATTTATTTTAGGTTTATTTATTTGCATTTAGGTTTTTTATTTATTTTATTTAGGTTTAGGTTAAGGTTTATTATTTAATTTAGTTTTAACTTTATTATATTTTTCATGTTTAGGCTTTATTTTTTATTTTCAGATTTAGGTTTCGGTTTTTATTTTATTTTTTAGGTTTAGGTTTTAGGTTTTTATTTTAGAATTATTTTTAGGATTAATTTTTTAGTTTAGGTTTATGTTTATTTTTAATTTAATTTATTTTATTTAGGGTTTAGTTTAGGTTTAGTTTATTTTATTTAGGTTTAGGTTTATTTATTTTATTTTAGTTTATTTTAGTTTAAGTTTAGGTTTATTTTATTTTATTTTAGGTTTATGTTTTTTTTAGTTTAGGATTTAAGTTTTATTTTTCATTTATTTTTAGGTTTATTTTTTAGGTTTAGTTTTTTATTCAGTTTTTATTTTATTTTATTTAGGTTTTTTTTTTTTCATTTATTTTTTATTTTATTGAGGTTTTTTTATTTTTTAAGTTTATCTTAGGTTTTTATTTATTTTATTTTTGTTTAGTTTTAATTTTTTATTTTATTTTATTTTTAGGTTTAAGTTTAGGTTTTCATTAAAGTTTTAGTTTATGTTTTATTTTGTTGTATTATCTTAATTTATTTAGGTTTAGGTTTTTTATTTATTTTTATTTTTAGATTTTATTTAGTTTAGGTTTAGGTTTTTAGGTTTTTAAGATTCAGGGATTAGGGCTTAGGGTTTAGGGTTTATTGTTTAGGGTTTAGGTTTTAGGGTTTAGGGTTTAGGTCTTAGGGTTTAGGGTTCTAGGGTTTAGGGTTTAGGGTTTAAGGTTATTGGTTTAGGGTTTTGCATTTAGGGTTTATGGCTAGTTTTAGGGTTTAGGGTTTAAGACTAAAGTTTTCTTATTTTAATTTTAATTTTATTTTTTATTTTTGGGTTTAAGTTTTAGGTTTATGGTTCAGGTTTTAGTTTAGGATTTAGGATTTTTTGTTTTTTTTTTAACAGAGAACAAATTCAGATTCAATATTTCTTCTTTTCGATTTCATCAACCAAGTAACACACCAAGTTTTCTAAAACTTAAGCGACAACATGGATAAAAAGTGAGCACATATAAAGCAAATAAAAAACCCTAGATATCTAGAATCATCTCTATTGTAAAGACAGTTCCATAAGCAGCAGATCAGGCCAACCATTCTTTAATTTCTCTAGTTCCCATCAAAACAACCCCAACCTCTCGGATAGCAGGATCCACCATCATATGCCCGATCTCTCCCTCTGCCATAACCATGGTTGTAACCTCTGTCGCTACTCCCACCTCCATAACCACCACAGCTCTGACCGCCATCTCCAGATCCACCACCACCACTGCGATAACCGCCTCCTCCTCCTTCGCCTCCAACGCTAGATCTAGACTGAGCTTTGTGATGTTCTGATCAAGGTTTTTTTAGTTTATAGGTTTAGGTTTAAATATATGTTTATTAGGTTTTAGGGTTTAGGTTTATTTTTTAATCTATTTAGCTACTTAGGTTTAGATTTAGGGTTTAAGGTTATGGTTTAGGGTTTAGGGTTTAGGGTTTAGGGTTTAGAGTTTAGGGTTTTAGGGTTTATGCTTTTAGGGTTTAGAGTTTAAGCTTAGGGTTTACAGTTTAGGGTTTAGGGTTTAGGGTTGTAGGTTTAGTGTTGTAAGTTTATGGTTAGATTTATGATTTAGGGTTTAGGGTTTATTGTTTACAGTTTAGGATATAGGGTTTATGTTTATGTTTATTTAGTTTATTTTTTATTTATTTTATTTTATTTTATGTTTTATTTTTATTTAGGTTTTTTTTGGTTTTTATTTAGTTTAGTTTATTTATTTTAGGTCTATTTATTTTAGTTTAGGTTTTTATTCAAATTTATTGTTTAGGTTTAGGTATACGTTTAGTTTTTTTTAGTTGAGTTTTTATTTTATTTTATTTTCTAGGTTTAAGTTTTTAGGTTTTTAGGGTTTAGGGTTTAGGGTTTATGGTTTAGGGTTTTAATCTTTAGGATTTCAGGGTTTAGAGTTTATGGTTTAGGGTTTAGTTTTTTTTTTTTGGGAAACCCTATATACGGGAAATTTTATTGCCACAAAAAGAAGGTTACAAGATCCTTAAGTGGGGATAAACTCCAAAACTACTGCTCAAAGAGCTATAATCAGACTAGAGAGTAAATACCCTATCTAAGTAAAACCAAAAGCAAAATAAAAGAGAAAAGTAAAGCAAAGGATACAAAGTGATTGACATAGATAAGCCAATGGATAGATCAGGGCCAAAGCTCTTCAGGATGACAAAATGCATGCCAGTAGAGAGCAAACCTGCAAGAGAAAAAGAGAAGTGCATCTGCAAAAATAAAGAAAGATAGAAATTAGAACAATTAAAGTCGTACAGAGAAAGTGAAAAATGAGAGCACCATAAACTGAGGAAAATTATAGAGAAGTGTGTGAAAGAAGGCTCAGGCTCAGTCACACCAAATTGGGGTAGACGAAAATATGAGCATCTAAACTTCAGTGGAAGGGTTACATCACAAGAGCTACTACCAAACCAAGAAAGAATGAAATCATCACAGCCATCATAGCCTACAAACCTGTGAGAAGAAAGCAGCCATTTGTTGAAAGTCTTATGGGCCTTAGTACCTGCAAACCTAAACAAAGCCATATATAATATAGAAAGGAGATAGCAAAGAGCAGAAAGATAATGGGTCCCATGCAGGAAAATTATCATAAATATTGTCACCATAGCATGAGAATCCCTATACATATGAGAATGAGCCATCTTTGCCAGAATCCCTTTTAAAACCATAGCCAAGAGTATAATTAGGCCAGCATAAAAACCCACCACAAGAGAACAATAGAAAAAGCTACCTACTGAAATCCTGCTAAGCAAATCAATGAGCCAAACATATGAGACATATATGAAACTTTCGCAGAGTATAGCTGAGTATAGTCAAAAGAAACCCAATCATAATAAGCAATGTAGATGTTAACAACCCCTTATTAATAACCATTGCGTAAGTTAACAAAAGCAAATGTAAAGCAGAACCCAAACCTAAATACAACAAGTGATGCAGAAATCTAACAGGACTAAGGTGAGAATGCAGCAATAGATTAGTTATACTAGTAACCACAAGAAATAGGCTGCATCCCACCATAAACAACACCAAATAAAGATAGTCAGAAAGACAACCCCAATAACAGCATGCTGGGCATAAAACCTGATAATCTAGATCAGTAAACAACCAAGATAGTAAGACAGCAAAAGACAACAGCTCTCCATAGAACCACCCATTCAAAATAGACAGTGCATAAGATAATAACAAAGTAGATAGAAGCATAATCACAGGGATCTCCACAAGTCTAACTGAACTAAGATGGAGAAAATAGCAGTAGATTAAGTAGTCCACATATATAATGTGATAAGCAGCAGCTCAGACACAAACAGTAAAGACAATCAGTAAGCCAACCCCATAAGCAGCTTGTTAGACATAGGACCCTAAAGTCCCATAGTCAACAGATAAAATAACAAAACAATTATTGCACACACCATAAGATAATCCAATATAAAATAGAGAAACAACATAGACAATTAGGGGGTTCAAAGGAGAGCCAACATTGGAATCTGAAAACCAAGATAAAACCAAGACAACAATAACAAATGCCATAAAGCCACCCATTAATAGACAATGCATTAGTTAGTAACCAAGTAAGTAGTAGCATAATCATAGGCAACAAATAAAATAGCAAAGCCATTATTGCACCCACCATAAGATAAACCAAAATAAAATAGTGATACAACATAGGCACATAAGGGGTTCAAAGGAGAGCCAACATTGGAATCCTTCAAGACAAAGAAAAGCAGACCAGCAGTTAAGCCAACAATATTAGTAAAAGCAGACTGGAAAGAAGACAAAAAGAAAGTCCAATCCTACAAGGAGAAAATAATAATAATAACAAGGGTATAATAGTGTCTCTCCATACAGGTTGGGGAAATGAGATTAGTAAGAACAATCAAAATAACCAAGACAGTAAATAACCAAGACAACAAATAGCCAAGATAGTAAATAACAGCTAGTCAATTAAGAACCACAATTTAATGACAAAGGTATAAGATACCACAGGATCCCACAAGTCTAATAGAACCAGGATGAAATAAATAGCAGCAAATTAAGTAGTCCACAAATATCAGATGATAAGCAACAACCCAATTGCAAATAGCAAAGACAATCAGAGAAATAACCAGAATCAGTTTGCTGGACTAAAGACCCGATAATCCAACAGCCAACAATTAAAACAACAAAATAATTGTTGCACCCACCATAAGATAAATCAGTAAGGAATAGGGAAACAACATAGACTTGAAAGGGGTTCAAGAAAAAACCATCATTGAAATCCTTCAAGATAAAGAAAAAAGTAGACCAAAAAGCCAACATCACCAAAAATAGTGAAATGAAATCAAGAATAAAATCCCATCCCAGGAAGTAATAATAGCAAGGTTATTAGTGCTCTCCATACTGTAATTGAGGAGGTTAGAGAGCATAAGAGGGGACAACCCTATTAAAGAGAGAAAAACAAGAGAGCCAACCATGAAGGCATAAAATTATAGCAATTACATAATGAGACAGCAAAGTCATGAGGCCATGAACAAATTTCCAGATTAAGGAAAAGAGAAAAAACACAGCCTTAATCATATAATGGAAAATTACAATAGGACCCATAAATAGAATAATGATAGCAAAGCAGAAAGAAAAGCATAAAATAATCCATCTCCCTCCAGCAGATAGGAGAAACCTTACCAAAAGTAGTGGTTTCAGTGAAAAAAATAGTAGCAGTAAAACCCCAAATAAGGATAGGATAAGTAATCCAACAACAGATGCCATAGAGATCAGCAACTAACCATAAAGGGGTAACAGGAATTAGCATCAACAAAATCCAGAGAAACATCAAAACTAAACAGAAGTTGATCATGCAGTTAAACAGGTAAAGTAATAGTCCAAACCAATAAGATGGATTAATTTCTGAGGCAAGGGAGTCAAGTATTGTCTAAATTAACCAAACCACACAAATGTTTAGTAAGTGTAAGTTGATCAAAGAATTTTATGCCATCCAATCTAGCACCCAGATTAGCAAGTTAATCAGCACATGCATTACCTTCACGCTATACATGAGTGATTTTAAAATAGAGTTGAGAGAGGAGAGCTCTAGTCTGCTTTAGAAGGTAGTACAATTATGTATTTCCCATTTTGGTGGAAGTCAAAAGATCAATCAGCAACAGGGCATCCACCTCAATCCAAATATTGAGCCAACCTTTTAGAAGGCAAATCTCAATAGCCTTGTAAACTGCCATTAGCTCAGGAAAAGGAAGAGAGAAAGTATTAAGGGGGTAAGCAAAAGCACATAAAACTTTACCATTAAGGTTTCTAAAAATGCCACCACAGCCAGAAGTATTTTGAGAAACAGAGCCATCAGTGTTAATTTTAATAGTATTAGCATGAGGTTTTACCCAATAAATAATCTTGTCATCCTTACCATTGGGTGGATCCAGCAAGTTAAAACCCAGTTTATTGGTCACAAATTTACAACCTTTAAATTGATTGTAGTTAATTAAATTGGCATTAAACAAGTCATGGATTTTATTTTTAATTCTAGCAATTATCCTCATGTGGTTCATAGGAGTTCCATGATGTTTTGCATCATTTCTATCCATCCATATTAACAAAATAAGAGTGATAGTAGTTATAACTTTAAGGTGGCATGTAATAGTATTTTCAAAGTAAACTTCAAGAAGTTGGTATAAAGTTAAGGAGCCATTGAATTTGTCAATGTTAAAGAGATCATCATACCAAGTCCAAAGTTTGGAAGCAATGGCTCTGTTAACAAAAATATGATTCACATTCTCAATGTGAAAGCAACAGCAGCATTTTGAAGGTAAGTAAAAACCTTTACCCCACATCAAGGAGTCAACAAGGATGAAGTTTTTCAGGATACGCCAAGTTATAATAGAATAAGAAATAGGAATAGTATTATTCCAAATTTTGAAAAACACATTGGAAAAGTCATGAGCTTCTTTAATATGAATCCAAACATTTTTAAGGTTGAAGTCACCATTTTGAGAAAGCTTAAAAAGGATCTGATCATGATTGCTAGGAATGATATGAATAGTAGTAAGCTTATTTAAAAGAGAGAAAGGAATATAATCATTAAGCTTACTATTGTTTCACATATTATTCTACCAGAAAGAGTTCACTTTAATAGCATCAGTGAAATGAGTAGAAAGTAAGTCATCAATGGACCCACCTCCAGTCCAGTTATCTTGCCAAAAGAAAGACGTACCAGAGTTAATCCCCCAAGATATTAATGATTTGGCTTCCCATTTGATGGAATAAAGTCTTTTCCTAACATGAGAGTATCCCACTCTATAAGGGCAAATGAGAGGGTGCTTGCCCTGGCAATATTTGACAGTCATGAAATTAGTCTAAAGAATATTGTTGCTCCTAAAATTCCACCAACATTTATAGGAAAAAGTAGTGATAGCTTCCTTTATTGGCTTACAGCCAAGACCACCTTCAGCAAGAGTATCATAGCTTTTATACCAAGAGGTCCAATGCATTCTTTTAGAAGAATTATTAGAACCCCAGAAGAATTGGTTAAGGAGGTGCTCAATTCTGTTAATGGTAGAATTGGTCGACACAATGGTTTGAATGAGATACAGAGGCATGAAGTTAAGGGTGCTCTTAATCAAAGTGAGCCTACCGCCAGAAGAGAGTAAATGAGATTCCTAAATAGAAATTTTATTAGTGATTTTTTGGATTAGCTCATCAAAGAGATGTGATCTTTTCTGACCTTTAAAAAGTGGAGCACCAAGATATTTAATAGGAAGTTGTTGTTGCTGAAAGTTAGTAATTCTCAAGATTTGGTTGATCCTATTACTAGGGATTTTGGAGGAAGGAATGAAACAACTTTTACATTCGTTAAGAAAAAGACCACTTTCTTTACCAAATTTATTTAAAATATTCTTAATAGTTTTAATGTGATGAATTGAGGCATTGCAAAAGATTATGAAGTCATCAGCAAAACTAAGATGAGAGATAGGAAGACCACCTTGAGTTCTAAAATAGATGTTGGGATTATTATTGAAATGATCAATAAGGTTCCTCGAAAGATATTCAACAACAATAATAAAAAGAGAGGGTGATAATTGGTAATACAATTTTTAATGAGGCGGATAAAATAGTTCAAAAAACCAAACAAATGAAGAATTTGGAAGAGGAAATTCCAAGATAGGTTGTCAAAAGCTTTAGATGTCCACTTTGAAAAGGATGTTACCACCTCTGGTAGAAGCATCAATGTCATGAATCAGCTCTTGGGCAAGAAGAATGTTGTCAGATATAGCTCTACCTTTAACGAAGCTAGTTTGGTTGGGTGAAATAATTTTAAGCAACAATAAACTAATTCCATTGGAAATTAATTTAGCAATGAGTTTATGAAAGAAGGTGCAAAGGCTGAAAGGTCTAAAATTGCCCCAAGATTCAGGATTATTAATTTTGGGAATGAGAATAATGGAAGTGCTAGAAAAATATCTAGGTAAAGGATTGCCATTGAAAAAATCAACAAATGCATCAACAAGGTCAGACTTAATAATAAGCCAACAATGCTAAAAAAATTGAGATGTGTAGCATTCAGGGCCAACAACAGAATCAGTGTTCATGCTATTAAGAATATTACCAATCTCAGCTTCCATAGGACATAAACTAAGCAAGTGGTTGTCATCAATGGTAATCATTGAGGGAATCAGGTGTGAGTTGGAATGAGCTTCTAAGGAAGGGTTGTTGTTTAATAAATTTTTAAAATGATGTATGACAAAATCTTTAATATCATTATTATTAGTGATCCAGCTGCCGTTATCATTTTTAAATTTTTTTAATAGAGTTTACAGCTTTCCTTTTTTTTTAAATAGAGCATGGAAGTACCTGGTATTTCTGTCACCATCAGCAATATGTTTGCTAGCAGCCTTTTGTCGCCAGTAGGTTTCTTCTATATTATGATATTTAACTAAGTTATCTTTAGCTACATTCAACTTCTCAAGTTTAGTAGAGTCAGTCAAAATAGCTTCTTCAAGAGAACAAACTAATTGTTCCATATTTTTGAGATTGGCAAAAATATTATTAAAATGATGCTTGTTCCACCAATTTAGGTTTTATTTAAGCCTTTTAAGCTTAAGCCAGAGGTGAATCATTCCCTTAATGGACCAGATGAAGAGGGGCCATCAGGTTAATGGATACAACATTTATGAAATCAATGTGTTGGATCCACATATTTTGGAATCTAAAGGAAGTGGGGGATAATCAGGGATTTTGGAGAAATCAAAAGCGAGCATGATCAAACAAAGTTACGCTCAAATTCAATAGAAGTAATGGGCCATTGATTTATCCAAAGAGAATTAAAAGAGTCCTATCAAGCCATTGCCGAGTCTAGAGTTATGCCACAGGCCGGAGCAAAAGCCAATATCAATCGACGCAATGAAGAATCATATTAAAAATTCTTGATGGAATGAATGTTAGAGAGCAACCTCCCTTCTTTTCAGGAAGATAGAATAGTGTTGAAATCACCCCAACCAACCGTGGTTTGTTGACCAAGGAGGGGTTCTTAAGTTATCCCAAAGGATGTTCCTACCTCTATTACAAGAAGCATAAATAAAGGAACCAAGAACAAAAAATTCTCCCAATGAGATGTGGACATTAACTAATTATTGAAGATCATCAAGGATAGAGATGTCGACTAAATTATTCCAAAAACACAAAATTTTATTGCTAATATTATAAAAGAAATTTTGAAATCCAAGCATTTTAGAAACATGGTTGATCTTAGAAAAGTGTATGAATGGTTCAATAACAACAAGTAAGGCTATGTTATGAGTACGGCAAAGACTTCTAATTTGGTTGCGGACAATAAGAGTCCCAATACCCCTAACATTCCAAATAAGTAAATTGATCATAATAAAAAATGAAGGAAAGGAAAAGGGATAACTAAAGAAATAAAAAGCAAGAAGAAAAGAAAAGTAGAGGCAGTAATTTAAGGGAAGTTAGAGAAGTTCTATTTGTTCTAGCGGAGCTATTAGTGAACATTCTAGCTTTAAGAGGATTTTTTTTAAAATAGTTTAAAAAGGTCTATCATTGTCCAATCCGAGAGAGAGAGTGATTTGTGATATTCAGAATAGGACCTGTATCAGTCAAAGCATTTCTAATGGTAATTTCTCCTTCTTTAGTGTCGAAATTAAGCTGAGAAAGACGGTTAGCATGTGTATCACTCTGAAGGGTAGTAGAAGGTGAGGTTGTGATGCCATTAATAGCACAGATTTCATGCTCATTTGTAGAATTACTTTTAAGATTTTGTTCCATCATCAAAGGATCAATAGTTATCAGATTTTGCTCTTTCATCAAAGGATCAATTTTAGAATTTGTCTCCTCGGGTTCACTAGACAAAAATGGTAGGTTAGAGTGAGTTAAGGTATTATCTTGAGGAGCCAAATTATTACAATTAGAAGCAATGTTAAGTTATCATTAGCCTCCTCACGAACCTCACAAGCATTATTTGTAACATGCTCAGATTTCTCTCCAATAGGCAAATCAGTGGATAAAAAAGGAGTAAGGGTAGGGAAATGATTCCCATTTTGAGTGACTTTAGGCATATAAGCAAATTTATTGAATTTTTCATTTGATAGAGTAGGATTATGATCCAAAAATTTATTCTTTTTAAGATGATGATGCAACACAAAACATTTAGATTGATCATGGCCATGTATCTTGCAATGTGTGCAAAAAATAGGGAAATTCTCAAATTCTATTTTTGATTATAACCAAATTTCTTAGAGCTGATCCAAACTTCTTTAGGATGCTTTTTAGTAATATCAATCTCAACCAAAATATGAGTAACAAAAGGCCGTGATCTTGCAGCGGTGGCCTGATCAATTTGAAGAGGCCAACCAAAGAGAGCCCCAACCACCAAGAGAACTTCATGTGTAACATAATGTATTCTCATATTATGAAGAGCTATCCATATAGGAACAATTGGGGATTCCTCTTTTATATCAAAAAGAGGAGCCATTTCAAAAGTTGTATTTAACAATTAAACACAAAGTAAGAGCGATGGGCAAAGACTCTTGAGTAATCTAAGTCATTAGAGAGCTGAATTAAAATATGCCTAGGATCAATCAATTGACAATTAAAAATGTTAAGTATGAAAAATGATCGGATGTTATCGAGAGTTGGCCAACGTAAGGAAAATTTACCCACTAAAAAGAATTCAAAAGGCTTCGCCAATTTTTCCACATCTAGATTCGAGCACATAACAATAGGCATAATACAAAATGAGGTCGAGATAAAATTCACTGAAGCATTAGGGGAAAGATTCTTACCCCATAATGCATCCTTGAAGGACATAATTGCAGGCAGAGTAGTGGATGATTTTAGATCCATAATTCCATGTAAATCTGATGCCCTAGTCGACGCCTCCAAGTTTGAAAAGCTCAGCTGCACGGAAAGTAGCTCCTCCGCCATTGAAAGAGCAAAGGGAAACTCACATTTGCAGCCAATCAGAGACAAATATTGAAAATTATGATCAAGAATGATCGAAAAATGACCATGCCGTAATGAATATGAAAGGGAAATCACAATCGCCAGAGAGCGGTGGCCGCGGGGTTTATGAGGTTTAGGGTTTAGTTTTTAGGCTTTAGGGTTTAGGGTTTTTAGAGTTTAGTGTTGTAGGTTTAGTGTTGTAGGTTTAGTGTTATTTAGGGTTTAGGTTAGGGTTTAGGTTTAGTTTAGGGTTGGATTTAGGGTTTATAATTTTTTTAAAAAGAAGTCAAGTTTATTTAATTTACTGTTTATTTTTTTATTTATTTTAGTTTATTTATATTATTTTATATTTAGGTTTATTTTTATTTTATTTATTTTAAATTATTTATTTTAGGTTAATTTATTTTATTTGGGTTTTATTTTAATTTAATTTTAGGTTTAGGTTTAGGTTTAGGTTTATTTTTAGTTGAGTTTTTTTGTTTTATTTTTATGTTTTAGGATTATATGTTTAGGATTGAGGATTTTAGGGTTTAGGGTTTAGAGTTTGGATTTAGGGTTTAGGGTTTAGGGTTTAGTGTTTAGACTTTAATGTTTAGGGTATTTAGGGTTTAAAGTTTAGGGTTTAGGCTTTAAGGTTTAGGATTTTGAGTTTTGGGTTTAGGGTTTAGGGTTTTTGGGTTTTTTGATTTTAGCTTTAGGGTTTAGGGTTTAGGGTCTAGGGTTAGATTTAGGGTTTAGGGTTTATTTTTTTAAATTTTTATTTATTTATTTTTATTTTTTTTATTTTTATGGTTTAGAGTTTAAGGTTTAGGCTTTAGGTTTTTGGTTTAGGGTTCAAGTTTTAGGTTTAGGGTTCAGGTTTATCAAAACCACCCCGACCTCTCGAGTAGCGGGATCCACCATCATATCATGGATCTCTCCCTCCACCACCAGCATGGTTGTAACCTCCATCACTCCTCTTGCCTTCATAACCACCACTACTCCGACCACCATCTCTAGATCACCACCACCACTGCGATAGCCACTGCGTCTTCCTTCAACTCCATCATCAAATCTAGACTAAGCCTGGTTGACTGTGATGTTCTTGCCCTTCTGCCCATTCTTAGAGTTTAGGTTTATGTTTCAGTTTATTAAGTTTTAAGGTTTAAGTTCATTTTTTAGTTTATTTAGTTACTTTAGCTTTAGGTTTAGTGTTTTGGGTTAGGGTTCAAGGTTTAGGGTTTGGGGTTAGGGCTTAGTGTTTAGGATTTAGGATTTAGGGTTTAGGGATTAGGGTTTAGGGTTTTAAGGCTTATGCTTTGAGGGTTTAGGGTCTAGGGTTAAGGTTTAAGGTTTTGGGTTTTGGGTTTCAGATTTAGGGATTGTGGTTTATGGTTTTTTAAGGATTAGGGTTTAGGGTTGTAGGTTTAGTTTTGTAGGTTTAGGGTTTAATGTTTAGGGTTTAGGGTTTAGGGTTTAAGATTTAGGATTCAGGGTTTCTTTAAAAAAAATTTAATAAACTGGTAGGTTTAGGTTTATTTAGTTTATTTTTTATTTATTTTAGATTATTTTATTTTTTATTTTTATTTAGGTTTAGTTTTAGTTGAGTTATTTTTATTTTATTTTTTAGGTTTATGTTTTTTTAGGTTTAATTTTACGTTTTTATTTTAGGTTTGTTTTTAAGTTTTATTTTTTACTTTAGGTTTAGGTTTAATTTTAGTTTATTTTATTTTATTTAGTGTAGGTCTAGGTTAAGGTTTAGTTTATTTTAGGTTTAGTTTTATGTTTTATTTATTTTAGTTTAGTTTATTTTGGTTTAGGTTTAGGTTTATATTATTTTGTTTTTATTTTAGGTTTAGTTATTCTTTTAGTTTAGGGTTTAGGTTTTATTTATGTTTTATTTTTTAGGTCTAGGTTTTTATTTAGTTTTTATTTTATTTAGGTTTTTTATTCTTAGGTTTATTTTATTTTTTAGTTTAGTTTAGGCTTTTATTTATTTTATTTTAGTTTATTTTTATTTTTTATTTTATTTTAATTTTAGGTTTAGGTTTAGGTTTTAGTTTAGGTTTATAGTTTAGGGTTTAAGGTTTTATGGTTTTGGATTTTAGGGTTTAGGGTATAGGGTTAGGGTTTAGGGTTTAGGGTTTATGGTTTAGTGTTTAGGCTTTCGTCTTTAGGGTGTTTAGGGTTTAGGGTTTAGAGTTTGGAGTTTTTTTTGTTAAAAAGAGGAATTTTTATTACCAAAAGAAAATGATACAACGTCCCTAAAGGGGACAAATCTCAAAGACTATTACTCAAAGAGCTATAGAAAGACCTAAAGAGAAAAATCCTCTAACTAATACAAAATATAACAAAAAGCAAAAGGAAAACAAAGAAAAGAATAGCAACAACCCAAAATCCCTGAGCAGATCAGGATACCACTTGAAGAGACCCAAGAGAAAATGAAGGAAACCTGCAAGAAAAAACTAAAGCATAGATAAGCACAATTAAAAGAAAAGAAACAGAGATAAAGAGGAAGGAAAGAAAAGCAAAAGAAAAGCTCAATCAATTAACATTAGAAGGGTAACAAAACTGCGAAAACCAAAATCCGAAAGGAGGGTTATAGTCACAAAAAAAGCTACAAACCAACAGAAAAGAGTAAACATCCTAGCCATCATAGCCAACAAACATCACAAAGGCACCCGAGCATATACCAATAACTAGCAAAGATCTATAACCAACCACCAAATAAGGAAGAACAACAACAGAGCCATCAGCCAAAGGGGACAACAACAAAAAAAATTGAGCCAACAAAAAAAACATTCCAAGCCAGCACGACCATCCAACCACCCAAAAGTAGTTGGAGTAAGAAATAAAGTCACCAACCAACCAAAAAGGAAATACAAGAAACAGAAGCAGGACGGGGGGAGGGAGGGGTGAAGAAGAGAAGCAACTAGTAAGCTCATCAAGTCTAGCTAGACTAAAGTAACCAAGAAAGACCACAGCAGCCACCAACTAGAATAAGTAATAACATAACCACCAAAGCCATAAAGGAAAGCAGCAGCCACACCCAAAACCAAACCATCCCAACTAGCTAAACGGAAATAGAAGGAAGAGAAGCACAACAAACATCACATCTAGAGAAGGCACACAAAACTAGGAAGCTCAACTAACCAGCTAAAGAAAGCCAACCAACCAACCAAAAGCTAAAAAAATAAACCCACAAGAGATACCATAATAAAAGTAGGAGCAACAATCGATAATAGCCTGACAACCAAAACAATAGAAGCCAGCATTCCAACTTGTAAAATATAAGAATAAAATAAGAATAGAAAGCCCCCAAGAAAGAACAGGAGCCAACAGTAACCAAACAAACCAAAACCACCAGAAGCTCCTAAATAGAAGCCCCAAGAAAACCATCAATAGAAAAGAAAGATTAAAAAACTAAGAAAATCTAACATAAGGAAAATCAGATTTATCTAAATTAGACAACCCTCTTAATTTCTTACGAATATTCACATTGGTAAAAAAAGTAAAATCAAAGAGATTACACTCCGAACCAACTAAGAAATCTGTACAAGCATTACTTACTCTTAAAATATGATTCATTTTAAAAGAAAGTTTTGAGATAATAGGTTTAATTTTTCTAATTAAATAAAAAAGCTCACCATTACCCTTATGGTTAGAATTGATCATAACAACAACCATCTCAGCATCAGATTCCAACCAAATAGTATGAAAATTTCCATCCAAACAAAGCTTAAGAGCATGATAAACGTCATCAATTAAGAGAAAATAACAAAATTAGTAGAGAGAGGAGTGGAAAAAGCAAAGATAATATTCCAAAGATTATTTATAAAAATACCACCATAACCCTACTTGTTCTTTGCAATAGAGCCATCAGTATTAATTTTAATACAATAATTAAGAGGCTTAATCCAATGAATAATTTTATAATCTGGAGATGAGTCACAATAAGGAAAACCACTACCAAATTCAGAGGCAAAAAACTTGTAACCTTTAAAATTAGTACCACTAAGAAGAGCAGATTTATATAAAAAAAATCATATCTTTAGTCCTACCAATAATCCTCTTATGATTCATAGGCACATTACGATGCTTTGCATCATTTCTGTCAAGCCAAATAAACTAATTCAAAGTGACAGCCACCATAATTTTGATATGCCCTTTAACAATATTAAGAAAATAAGAGTCAAGAAGTTGCATTAAATTTAAATTGCTACTAAAACAACTTAATTTAAATAAATCCTCATACAAAACCCTAAACTATAGAGGAAATGGCACTATTAATAAAAACTTGACTAAAATTCTCAATATGAAAGCAACACATGCATTTAGAGGGTAGATAAAATCCTTTGTCCAAAAGTAAAGAATCAACAATAATATAATCCCTTAAAATTCTCCACACAATAATAGAATAAGAAGTATGAATAATATTATTCCAAATTTTAAAGAAAACATGAGAAGAGGATTTTTTTTTAACTATAATATAGTGTCAAGTATCTTTAAAAGATAAATTCTCCATTACTAGAAATTTTGAAAAGAATTTGATGTGGAAAATAACCATCAATAGGAATATTGATGATGTTATTACTAATAAAATCAGGAATCAAATCATTATAAAAGAGAGAAATTCCATTCACCATTATAAATAAAATGAATAACTATCTAAGAAGAAGTGGAGTGAGTATTAAGTAAAGAATCAATGGAAAAAAATCCCCCATCCAGTTATCTTGCCAAAAGAAAGAAGATCCATTATTAATACCCCAAAAAATGAAAGGTTTCACTTTCCATTTAATATCACAAAGCGATTTCCAAACAATTAAGTCACCATGTTTTTGATTGCAAATTAAAGGATGCTTACCTTTGCAATATTTAAATTTCATGATTTTAGCCCAAAGACTTTCATTTTTTTGAAAATTCCACCAAATGTTTTAAGAAAAAACATTTGTGGAATCCATCAAATATATGCGACCAATACCACCTTCATAAATAGTACCACACATATTAGACCAAGAAGTCTAATGAAGCTTTTTGGTCGAATTCCTAGAGCCCCAAATAAACTTATTAAACATTCTTTCAATCCTGATAAAAACATGAGAAGTAGGAACAATATTAAGAAACAAGTAAAAAGGAAGAGAGTAATGAATACTTTTAATAATAATTAATCTACCACCAAAAGATAAAAAATGAAATTCAAACATAGAAATTTTATTTTGAATATTATGAATTACCTCATCAAAGAGATGGGATATCTTATGACCACAATATAAAGGGGAGCCTAAATATTTAATTGAAAGATTTTGATTTGAAAAACTAGTTATATCTTTAATTTTATTAATTCTATGAACATAAATAGAAGTAAAAGTGATTAAACAACTTTTATGAGAACTAATCAAAAGGCCACTTTCCTTTTCAAATTTATTTAAAAAATACCTAAGCTTTTTAACATAATGTAATGAGCCATTACAAAAAATTATGAAATCATCAACAAATCTTAAGTGAGAGATAGCCAAACCACCAAGATTCTTGAAATACATACTAGAATTCTTCTAGAAAAGCCAACGAGACAAATATTCAAATGCAATAATAAAAAGCGATGGAGAAAGAGGTCCACCTTGTCTTATACCTTGAGAGGAATTAAGGAAACCAAAGTTTTCACCATTGATAACTAAAGAAAACCAAATATTTCTAATTATATTGTTAACCAAAGAAACAAAATGATTAGAAAAACCAAATAAAGTAAGAATGCTATTAATAAAATCCCAAGAAATGTTATCATAAGCTTTGGTGATGTTAAGCTTAAAAAGTAAATTTCCACCTCTAATTTTAACATTCAAATCATGAATCAATTCTTGAGTAAGAATGTTATTTGAAATAGTTCTACCTTTCTCAAAGCTAGTTTGATTAGGAGAGATAATCTTAGGAAGAAATTTACTATGCCTATTAGTCAAAATTTGAGAAATCAATTTATTAAAAAAAGTCCAAAGACTAATAGGTCTAAACTCATTCCAAAAGTTAGGATTATCTTTCTTAGGAATAAGAACAATAGAAGTGCTAGTAAAATATTTAAGAATAGAATTCCCTTGAAAAAAATCCTTAACAACATTAATAAGATCAATTTTAATAATAAACCAAGCTTTTTGAAAGAATAAAGTAGTGTAACCATCCATCCCTGCAACAGAATCATCATTCATACCATTAAGAGTATTAAAAATTTCCTCATCACAAGGAGGAGCAACCAAGCCTTAGTAGACATAATAGAAGGGATGATAGAGGGATTGGATAAGTGCTCAAGTTGATCATTTTTACTTAAAAGATCTTTAAAATAATTAAGAGCATAAGAAAATATATCCTCTTTTTCAGTAAGCCAAGAACCATCAAAGTTCTTGATTTTATGAATGCGACCAAGAACTATTCTTTTCATTACCAAAGTATAAAAATATTTAGTGTTTCTTTCCCCCCTTAGAAATATGTTTAGAGGTAGTTTTTTGTCTCCAATAAGTCTCCTCCATATCCTGAAACTTAATGAGATTATCTTTTGCTTCAGCAATTTTAGAATAGAAAGAAGACTTAGTAATAACAAGTTCTTCCAAATCTTTCACTTTTGTTCCATATTCTTGATATTATCAAATAGATTTTTAAAATAATTTCTATTCCGCCAAGTGATATTATGCTCAAGCCTTTTAAGCTTAAGCCAAAATCTCATCATACCAAATGTAGAATCATCAGGAGAAAGAGGAGCACACCAATTATAAGCAATAACATCAAGAAAACTTTTATCTTGTAACCACATATTTTGAAAACCAAAAATTTTAATGACATTATTATTATGAATAGCATCCTTAATAGAAATCAAAAGAGGAGCATGATCCAAGAGAGTTCTACTAAGATGCTCCACTGAAGTTAAAAGCCAATGGTTTAACTAATAATTATTAAATAAAGCACGATCCAACTGTTGCCATAATCTATGATTATTCCAAGTTAATTAAGAACCAATGAAACCAACATCATGAAGATTACAATCCAAAATAATATTTACAAAATCTTCCATTGAATGTAAATTTGGCAAAGAACCCCTTTCTTTTCATTCAAAGAAAGGATCATATCAAATCCCCACCAGAATCCAAGAATCATTAATAATAGAAGCAAAATTAGAAAATTGATCCCAAGGAATTATCCTCTCTAACTTGTTACAAGCAACATAAACAAAAGAACAAAATCATGGTAATCACCAAATGAAATATCCACATTAATAACTTGATAAAAATCATTAATAACATTAATAGAAAGAGAACTATTCCAAAATAACCAAATCATATTATTGCTATTGAAATAAAAATCAATCATCCTCAACGTATGCATTATTTTAGAAGAAAAAAATAAGAGATTCAAGAATAACCAAGAAACCAACATTATAAATTCTATAAAGATTCCTAATTCTATTTCTAATAGCAAGAGTACCAATGCCCTCACATTTTAAATAAGAAAGTTAAAGATTAATTTTTATTAGGAAAAGAAGATGAAGAAGATCAAGTGAATCTAGAAACTTTAGAAGGATAATTTTTAAACAATTTTTTTCTTTTCACAAAAATAGTTTGAAAATTGGTCTCATTATCCATGGATTCATCATAAAAAAATTTTGTCATCAGTATTAATAATAGATTTAGGAGAAGATCCCATTTGACAAGAATAAAAATCCTCTTTCTCCATTAAATGAGAATTATCACTAAGAAAAATACCATCCGAATAACAGTTAAAGAAGGGTAAAAACATATTTATTAAGCAAACAAACACTTGGCTGCACATTATCAACAAGCTCCATACCATCATTCTTGCCCAAATTCAAATAAGATAAAATAAGATTTTCTTTTAAAGATTTTTGAGGAAAAATAATAGAAACATTTTCTATAAGATTTTCAGCAAGTTAATCACAAATCTCCTTAGAATTAGAAACTAAAATAGGAGAATCATCCTACAAATTTTCTGGAATAACAAATAATAGCAGCTCGAAACCTGATTACTCCACAAAATAGTTTTAGAAGCATTTTTAACAATCTTATCACTAGCACTTACATTAGGAATAACATTAGAAACATTAGGAACAACATTAGAAAAATCAACAATTTCATTCACAACACCATTATCCTATTCATTTAAAGCAGAATTTCTTTTATTTCTTTTTAAATCTCCAATTTTTCCAACAACCTTAAGATCTTTAACCACTTTCTTCCAAAGATGTTGATGAGTAACAAAACATTCAGATACATCATGGCCATGAGTTTTTCAATGATTGCAAAAAATAATGAAGTTTTCAAACTCGACCTGCTAAAATATCCATATTTCTTAGATTCAATCCACACCTCCTTAAGAAATTTCTTTGTTACATCAATTTCAATAAGGATCCAAGCAACTGACAGCTTGGATTTAGCTGTTGTTGCTTGATCAATTTACAAGGGTCTACCAAAATTAGAACCCACAACATGCAAGAATTGATAATTAACAAAGTGAACCTGAAGATTAGGTAAACATAACCAAACCGATGCTATAGGGGATTCCCCTTTAATGTCAAAAAAATGAAGTCCATTTAAGAATATGCATTTGATAGTTTTTAACATAATAAGATCGATGAACAAAGATATGACTATAATCAAGGTCATTAGACAATTTAATTAGCAAATGTCTACCATCCAGCAAAACCAATAAAAAGAACACCGAAAAGATACAGGTCATGAACAAAAAATTGAATTTCCTCCATACTAGGATGCTGAAAAGAAAATTTTCCAATCAAAGTATACGCATAAGGCTTGGCTAGTTTTTCAGTATCCAATTTAGAGCACATAATAGCTGGAACACCTTTGAAGGTCATATGAATGAGGTTTAAAGAAAGATCAAAAGAAGTTGAAGAATCCTTACCAGATAAGGCATCTTTGAAGGATTTAGAGGCAAAAGGTTTAGCTATACCCAAAGAATCAGAAGCCTAAGTTGGAGCAGTTAGAGCATTTGGTTTTCCCTAAGTATTCATAGAACTTGATGCCTTGTCAAATGGTGCAACTTAAAAATTGAACAAGGATCAGCCAAAGGCCGAAGATCCGAGGACTAGAAGAAATTTCTAGAAAACCATCCCATAAACACTGAGAAAGAGAACGAAAAGGAAAGGGATTCAAGAATCACCATAGTGAAGGGAAGGGGTCATGGATAGTTTAGGTTTTGTTTTGGTTTTAGTTTATTAGGGGTTTAGGGTTTATGTTTTAGTTATTGGTTTAGTTTAGTTAGTTTTAGGTTTTTTATTAATTTTGTTTTATGATTTAGGTTTCTTTAGTTATTATTTATTAGTTTTTATTTTAGTTTAGTTTTAGTTATTAGGTTATTATTATTATTATTAAGTTTTATTTTATTTTATTTTTATAGGGGTAAGTGGGGTGGGTGGGGGGGTGGGGGTAGGGATTAGCTTTTTATAGTTTTATTATTTTGTTTCATATTTATTTTATTAGTTATATTTTATTTTATTTATTTTTTATATTAGTAATATAATTTTAGTTTTAGGGTTTAGGTTAGTTTAAGGGGGTTATGATTTAATATAGGGTTTAATTTTTATTTTATTTTGGTTTCTCAGGTTTAGATTTTAAGTATTTTATTAGGTTTTAGTTTAGTTAGTTTTAGTTAGTGGTGTGAGGGTATTAGTTATTATAAGGTTTAATTTTGTTTTAATTAGTTTAGGGTTTTAGATCTTTTTAGTTTGGGGTAGGTTTATTTTTTAGTTTATAGTATGTTTTGGGTTTATTTAGTTTATTTATTTATATTTAGTATAATTTATTTAGGGTTTAGGTTTAATTTTAGTGGGGGGATTATGTTAATAAGTTTAGTATTTATTAATTTATTTGGTTTAGTAGGTTATTTAGTTTAATTTAGTTTTAGTTTAGTTTGGTTTTAGTTTTGTTTATTAGTTTAGGGGGTATTTTTAGTTTAAGGTTTTTAGGTTTTTAGGTTTAGGGTTGAGGTTTATAGTTTATTTTTATTTAGGGTTAATTTTATTTTATTTAATAGTTTATTTATGTTTATTAGTTTTTATTTTAGTTTAGGTTTAGGTTTAGTTTATTTTATTTTTAGTTTATTTTATTTATATTTTTAAGTTTTAGGTTTTGTATTTTTTTTTAGTTTAGGTTTAGGTTTATTTTTAGTTTCTTTTATTTTATTTAGTTTAGGTTTAGGTTTTTTTATTTTATTTATTTTAGGTTTAGGTTTTAGATTTTAGGTTTATTTTGGTTAGTTTTATTTAGTTTTATTTAATTTCATTTTATGTTTATTTAATTTTAATTTTATGTTTAGGTTTGATTTTATCTAAGTTTATTATTTTTAAGTTTATTTTATTTTTTAATTTAGTTTATGTTTTTATTTATTTTATTTTATTTTAGTTTTTATATTTTATTTTATTTTATTTTTTGGTTTAGGTTTAGGTTTTAGTTTAGGTTTTATTTTATTGAGGTTTAGGGTTTTTATTTATTTTATTTTTAGGTTTAATTTAGTTTATGTTTAGGTTTTATTTAGTTTTAGTTTAGGTTTTAGTTTTTTAGGGTTTGGGGTTTAGGGTTTAGGGTGGGAGTTTAGTTGAGGGTTTAGGGTTTAGGGTTGTAGCTTTTAGGTTTTAGGATTTTGGGTTTAGGGTTTGGGGTCTTAGCATTTAGGGTTTAGGGTTTAGTGTTTAATGTTTAGGGTTTAGGATTTAAGGTTTTAGGGCTTAGGGTTGTAGATTTATGATTTATGGTTTAGGGTTTAGGGCTAGTTTTAGAGCTTAGGGTTCATGGTTAGGGTTTATTTTATTTTATTTTATTTTATTTTTTTAAATTAAATAAATTGGTAATTTTCAATTTATTTAGTTTATTTTGATTTATTTTAGTTTATTTTTAATTTTCATTTAGGTTTATTTTAATTTTAGTTTAGTTTATTTATTTTAGGTTTATTTAATTTAGGTTTTATTTTTATTTTTATCATTTAGGTTTAGGTTTAGTTTTAGTTTAGTTTTATATTTATTTTATTTTAGCTTAAGTTTTATTTTTATTTTTTAGGTTTAGTTTAGGTTTTTTATTTTAGTTTTTAGGTTTAGGCTGTTTTATTTTTTGGTTTATTTTAGGTTTTATTTTAGGTTTAGGTTTATCTTTAGTTTATTTTGTTTTATGTAGTTTAGGTTTAGGTTTAGGTTTAGTTTATTTTAGGTTTAGGTTTAGGTTTAGTTTATTTTAGGTTTAGGTTTAAGCTTAGTTTATTTTAGTTCAGTTTCTTTTAGTTTAAGTTTAGATTTATTTTATTTTTATTTTATTTTTATTTTTGATTTAGGTTTTTATTTATTTATTTTTAGGTATATTTTTAAGTTTAGGTTTTATTTAGTTTTATTTTTTATTATATTTTAGATTAATTTTAATTTTATTTTACATTTAGTTTTATTTTATTTAGGTTTTTTATTCTTATTTTATTTTTATTTTAGTTTAGGTTTTATTTATTTTATTTTAGTTTATTTTGATTCTTCTTTTATTTTATTTTTTAGGTGTAGGTTTAGGTTATTTAAGTTTTCACTATATTTATTATTTTTATATAGGTTTAGGTTTATATTATTTTATTTTAGGTTTTATTTAGAGTTTAGGTTTAGGTTTAGAATTTGAGTTTAGTTTAGGGTTAGTGTGGGTTTAGGTTTATAGTTTATGGTAGTTTAGGGTTTAGGTCAGTTTAGGGTTAGGGTTAAGGGTTTAATTTAGAGTTTTATGATTTATGAGAGTGGGTTTAGGTTTAGTTTAGGGTATGAGCAGGTTTAGGGAGGTGGGGTGGTTGGAGGTGGTAGGGTGTGGTAGGATTTAGTGTTTAATGTTAAGGGATTAGGTTTTAGGGTTTTCTTTTTTTTAAAAAATTAGGTAAATTGATAGTCTTAGGTTTATTTATTATTATTTTTTAAATTTAGTTTATTTATGTTATGTTTATTTATTTTAGTTAAGGTTTTTTATTTCAGTTTACTTTTTTAGGTTTAGGTTTAGGTTTATGTTTATTTTTTAGTTTAGTTTTATTTTTATTTTTATTTTTTAGGTTTAAGTTTTATCATTTATTTTTAGGTTTAAGTTTAAGTTTTTATATTATTTTTTTAGGTTTAGGTTTTAGGTTTTTATTATAGGATTATTTTTTTGGTTTATTTTTTGGTTTCTATTTTTAAGTTTAGTTATTTTAATTTAGTTTAGTTTAGTTTATGTTTAGGTTTACGTTATTTTATTTAATTTTGATTTAGGTTTTTTTCAAAAAAAATTTTAGGGATTAAGTTTTATTTTTTATTTATTTTTAGGTTTTATTTTTAGGATTTTTTTTAGGTTTAGGTATTTATTTATTTTATTTTAATTTAGTCTTTATTTTTTATTTTATTTTGGGTTTTGGTTTAGGTTTTAGTTTAGGTTCTTATTTTATTTTATTATTTTATTTTATTTGGGTTTAAGTTTTTTCTTTATTTTATTTTTAGGTTTTATTTAGCTTAGGTTTAGGTTTCTAGGTTTTTAGGGATTCGGGGTTAGGGTTTAGGGTTAGGGTTTAGGGTTTAGGGTTAGTTTTAGGGTTTAAGGTTAGGGTTTCTTATTTATTTATTTGATTTTTTTAAATTAAGTAAATTGGTAGGTTTAGATTTATGTAGCTTATTTTTTATTTATTTGAGTTTAATTTATTTTTAATTTTTATTTAGGTTTATTTTTTTATTTAGTTTAGTTTATTTATTTTAATTTTGGTTTTTTATTTTAGTTTTTTCTTTGGTTCAACTTTATTTTTTAGTTTAGTTTTATTTTTAGTTAATTTGTTAGGTTTAAGTTTTATATATTTTTGGTTTAAGTTTAGGTTTTAAATTTATTTTGTTAGGTTTTGGTTTTAGGTTTTTATTTTAGGCTTATTTTTAGGTTTTATTTTTTTGTTTAGGTTTAGGTTTATTTTTAGTTTATTTTATTTTATTTAGTTTAGGCTTAGGTTTAGGTTTAGTTTATTTTAGGTTTAGGTTTTGTTTATTTTACTTTAGGTTTAGGTTTTTTTTTATGTTTAAGGTTTAGGTTTTATTTCTTATTTATTTTTAGGTTTATTATTTAGGTTTAGGTTTTTATTTTATTTTATTATATGTTTATTTCATTTTTATTTTAAGATTAGATTTTAATTTTTTTAGGTTATTAATTTTTTAATTTAGTTTAGGATTTTATTTATTTTATTTTAGTTTATTTTTTAGTTTTTTTCTATTTTCTTTTTAGATTTAGGTTTAGGTTTATGTTTAGGTTAAAGTTTTGGTTTTAATTTTAATTTTAATTTTTTAATTTTTTATTTAAATTTGGTTTTGGTTTTTTTAATTTATTTTATTTTTAGGTTTTATTTAGTTTAGGTTTAGGTTTTTATCTTTTTAGGGTTTAAGGATTTGGGTTTATGGTTAATTTAGGGTTAGTTATGGGTTTAGTGTTTAGGGTTCAAGGTCAGTTTAGGGTTAGTTGTGGGTTTAGGGTTTTTTTTTGATTAAGGGTTTAGGGTTTAGGATTTAGGGTTTACATTTTAGGGTTTAAGGTTTAGGTTTTAGGGTTTAGGGTTTAGGGTTTATGGTTTTAGGGTTTAGGGTTTAGGGTTTAGGGGTTTTTAGGGTTTAGGGTTTTAGTTTTAGTTTAGGGTTTAGGGTTTTTGGGTTTTTTTTAGTAGAGAATAAATTCAGATTCAACATTTCTTCTTTTCAATTTCATCAACCAAGTAACACACCAAGTTTTTTAAGACACAAACTACAACATAGATAAAAAATGAGCACAGATAGAGCAAATTAAAAATCCTAAATAACTAGAATCGTCTCTATTATAATGACACAGTTTCATAAGTAGTAGATTTGATCGGTCATTCTTCAGTTTCTCCAGTTCCCATCATAACCAACCTGGCCACTCGAGTAGCGGGATCCACCATCATATCCCCGATCTCTCCCTCCGTAACCACCACGGTTGTAACCTCCATCGCTCCTCCCACCTCCATAACCACCACTGCTCCAACCACCACCTCCATATCCACCAGCACCTCTAGATCCTCCTCCACCATTGTGATAACTACGGCCTCTGCCTTTGCCTCCACCACCAGATCTAGACTGAGCTTGGCTGATGGTGATGTTCCTGACATCAAGGTTCTGACAATTCTTAGGGTTTAGGTTTAGGTTTAGGTTTATTATGTTTTAGGGTATAGGTTTATTTTCTTAATTTATTTAGTTACTTTACATTTAAGTTTAGGGCTTAGGGTTTGGCGTTTAAGGTTTAGGGTTTAGGGGTTAGGGTTTAGGGTTAGGGTTTAGGGTTTAGGGTTTAGGGTTTATGCTTTTAGGCTTTAAGGGTTTAGTGTTTATCCTTTTAGTGTTTAGGGTTTAGGATTTAGGCTTTAGGGTTTTTGAAGGTTTAGGGTTTAGGGTTTAGGATTTAGGGTTGCAAGTTTAGGATTTAGGTTTATTTATTATATTTATTTAGTTTAGTTTATTTATTTTAGGTTTATTTATTTTAATTTATTTTTTATGTTTAGGTTTAGGTTTAGGTTAATTTTTTAGTTGTGTTTTATCTTTATTTTATTTTTGAGGTTTAGATTTTATTTTTTATTTTTAGGTTTAGGTTTATGATTTTATTTTACTCTTTTAGATTTAGGTTTTAGGTTTTTATTTTAAGTTTATTTTTATTTCTTATTTTTTTGTTTAGGTTTATGTTTAGGTTTATTGTTAGTTTATTTTATTTTATTTAGTTTAGGTTTAGGTTTAGGTTAAGTTTATTTTAGGTTTAGTTTAGGTTTTATTTATTTTAGTTTTGTTTATTTTTTTATGTCTAGGTTTATTTTAATTTGTTTATTTTATTATTATTTTAGGTTTAGGTTTTTTTTTGGTTTAGGGTTTAGGTTTTATTTTTTGTTTACTTTAGTTTTATTTTTTTAGGTTTAGGTTTTTATTTAGTTTTTATTTTATTTTATTTTCTTTTTATTTTACTTTTACTTTTTATTTTTTTAGCTTTTTTATTCTTATGTTTATTATATTTTTACTTTAGTTTAGGTTTTTATTTATTTTATTTTAGTTTATTTTTATTAGTTTATTTTATTTCATTTTTATGTTTAGCTTTAGGTTTTAGTTTAGGTTTTTATTATCTTTTATTTAGGTTTAGATTATTTTATATTTTTATTTTAGGTTTTATTTAGTTTAGGTTTAGATTTTTTTTAGGTTTAGGGTTTAGGGTTTAGTGTTTTATGGTTTAGGGTTTGGGTTATTTATGGTTTTAGGTTTAGTGTTTTTAGGGTTTTAGGGTTTAGGGTTTAGGGTTTTAAGGTAAGCTTAGGGTGTAGGGATTTTATTTTAAAAAAAAAATTATGTAAATCGATAGGTTCAGGTTTATTTAGTTATTATTTATTTATTTTAGTTTATTTTATTTTTTATTTTTATTTTGGGTTTAGGGTTTATGATTATGGGTTTAAGGTTTTAGGATTTAGGGTTTACGATTTACGGTTTAGGTTTTAGGCTTTATGGTTTAGGGTTTTTAGGGTTTGGGGTTTAGGATTTAGGTTTTAGGTTTAGGGTTCAGGTTTTTATTTAGGGTTTTTGTAATAGAGAACAAATTCAGATTCAACATTTCTTCTTTTTGATTTCTTCAACCAAGTAACACACCAAGTTTTTTCTAACACAAGCGATGACATATATCAAAGATGAGCACGCTTAGAGAAAATCAAAAACCCTCGATAACTAGAACCATCTATAATGTAAATACACAATTTTATAAGTGGTAGATCAGATCAATCATTCTTCAGTTTCTCCAATTCCTATCAAAACCACCCCGACAAATTTAGGTAAGGTTTTTTTTTTAGTTTATTTTAATTTTCTTATTTTATTTTATTTTTAGGTTTAGGTTTAGGTTTTTATTTTATTTTATTTTATAATTTTCTTTAGGTTTAGGTTTTGATTTATTTTATTTTTAGGTTAGTTTAGTTTAGTTTAGGTTTAGGGTTTTGGGTTGTATGTTTTAAGTCTTAGGGTTTAGGTTTAGGGTTTAGGGTGTGGTTTAGGGTTTAGGGTTTAGGATTTAGGGAGTGTAGGAGGTTTAGAGTGGTTGGGGTGGTGAAGTTTAGGGAGGGTGGGGGGTTTAGAGTGGTTTAGGGTTGTAATTTTTTAGAGGTTTAGGTGGTTATGGTGGGGTTAGTTTAGAGGTTTAGGGTTTAGTATTTAGGCTTAGGGTTTAGGGTTATTTGGGTTGATTTAGGGTTTGGGGTTTGGGTTTTTTTATATGGAGGTTTATGGTTTAGGGTTGTAGGTTTAAGGTTTAGGGTTTAATGTTTAGGATTTAGGGTTTATCATTTTTTTTTAAATTGAGTAAACTGGTATGTTTAGGTTTTAGTTTATTTTTTATTTATTTTAGTTCTTTTATTTAGGTTTATTTTTTTATTTAGCTTACTTTATTTATTTTAGTTTATTTTGTAAGTTTAGGTTTAAGTTTAGGTTTATTTTTTAGTTGAGTTTTATTTTTATTTATTTTTAATGTTTAGGTTTATGTTTTTATTTTATTTTTTTAGGTTTAGATTTTAGGATTTTATTTTCTATTTATTTTTTGGTTAAATTTTTAAGTTTAGGATTAGGTTTGTTTTTAGTTTATTTTATTTTATTTTGGTTTTTTATTCTTAGGTTTATTTTGATTTTAGTTTAATTTAGATTTTTGTTTAATTTATTTTAGTTTAAATTTTTTTAAGGTTTAAGTTTAGGTTTTAATTTTATTTTATTTTTTATTTTATTTAGGTTTACATTTTTTTAAATTATTTTATTTTTAGATTTTATTTAGTTGGTTGGGTTTAGTTTTATTAGGGTTTAGGGTTTAGTTTAGTTGGTTTTAGTGGCTCAGTTTGGTTTATGGCTATGGTAGTATTTTTAGGGTTTAGGGTTTAGTGTAGGGTTTAGGTTTGGTGGTTTAGCTTATTTAGGGTTAAGTTTTAGGTTTTAGGTAGCTTTAGGGTTTAGGGTTTTGGGTGGTTGTGGTTTAGGGTATAGGATTTAGCATTTAGGGTTAGAGGTTTAGGGTTTAGGGTTTTTTTAAAAAAAAATTATGTAAACTAGTTGATTTAGGCTTATTTAGTTTATTTTATATTTTTATTTAGGTTTATTTTTGTTTAGTTTATTTATTTATTTTATGTTTTTTTAGTTTAGGTTTTTTTTTAGTTTAGGTTTAGGTTTTATATTTTTATTTTAGGTTTATTTTTATGTTTTATTTTTTAGTTTAGGTTTAGGATAATTTTTAGTTTATTTTATTTTAAATGAGAATTTGACACATAATAGGACACAATGGAGACGGATTCATAGACCCCACCCAAGTGGATTGTTGTTGTTGTTGTTGTTGTAGGGTTTAGGTTTAATTTTTTTTTAATTTTAGGTTTAGGTTTTATTTATTTTAGTTTAGGTTTAGGTTTATTTTATTTTTTATTTTATTTTTATTTTATGTTTAGGATTTTTTTTAGTTTTTGGTTTTGGTTTTATTTTTCATTTTATTTTTAGGTTTAGATTTTTATGTAGTTTGTATTTTATTTTATTTTGGATAATTTTATTCTTATTTTACTTTTAATTTTTATTTTATTTTGGTTTTTTATTCTTTGGTTTATTTTATTTTTTTTGTTTAGTTTAGGTTTTTATTTTTTATTTTATTTTGTTTTTAGTTTTTATTTTATTTTTAGGTTTAGGTTCAAGTTTTAGTTTAGGTTTTTATTTATTTTTATTTTTATTTTTATTTTATTTAGGTTTAGGTTTATTTATTTATTTTATTATTAGGTTTTTTTAGGTTTTTAACATTTATGGTTTAGGGTTTAGGTTTAGGGAGGGTTTAGGGTTAGACTTTTAGGTCAGGGTTTTGGGTTATTTTGAGTTATGTTTAGTAGTGAGTTTAGAGTTTGGGTGGTTTAGGGTGATTCAGATATCAGGGTCACAGTCTTTAGGGTTTATGATCACCAAGGTTAAAGTTTTGTTTTAGCATTATAGTTTAGGGTTATTTTAGGGTTTAGGGTTTAGGATTTAGCGTTGTTTGGGTTAGGTTAGTAAGTGAGGCAGGGTTTTAGTTTTTAGGATTTAGAGGTTTAGGGTTAGGGTTAGGGTTTGGAGGGTTTAGGATATAGGGTTTAGGATTTAGGGTTTTGGGTTTTGGGATTTTAAAAAGAAAATTAAGTAAATCGGTAGGTTTAGGTTTATTTAGTTTATTTTTTTAGTTTATTTTTCATTTTAAATTAGTTTGGTTTACTTGTTTTAGGTTTTTTTTAATTTTAATTTATTTTTTAGTTTTATTTTTGTATTTTTTTTAAGTTTAGGTTTTATTTTTTACTTTTAGGTTTAGGTTTTTTTATTTTTTTTAGGTTTAGGTTTGAGGTTTTTATTTTAGGTTTGTTTATAAGTTTTATTTTTTAGTTTAAGTTTAGGTTTATTTTTAGTTTATTTTATTTTATTTAATTTAGGGTTTAGGTTTAGTTAATTTAAGTTTTAGGTTTATGTTTTATTTATTTAAGTTTCATTTTAGGTTTATTTTACTTTGTTTATTTGAGGTTTAGGTTTTCTTTTTTAGTTTAGGGTTTAGGTTTTAATTTTTATTTATTTTTAGGTTTATTTTTTTATTTAGGTTTTCATTTAGTTTTAATTTTATTTCATTGTAGGTTTATTCTATTTTTATTTTACATTTAGTTTTTATTTTATTTATGTTTTTTATTTATAAGTTTATTTTTTGTTTTAATTTAGTTTAGGTTTTTATTATTTTTTTTTTAGATTAGTTTATATTTTTATTTTATTTTATTTTTACCTTTAGGTATAGGTTTTAGTTTAGTGTTTTATTTTATTTTATTATTAATTTTATTTAGGTTTAAGCATTTATTTTTTTTATTTTTTTTATTTTATTTAGTTTAGGTTTAGGATTTTAGGTTTTTAGGGTTTAGGGTTTTTTTGTTTTTTTTTGGGGGAACCTCATGTAGGGGAATTTTATTGCCACAAAAAGAGGGTTACAAGGTCCTTAAAGGGGATAAACTCCAAAATTATTGCTCAAAGAGCTACAATCAGCCTAGGGAGTAAATCCCCTATCTAAATACAGCCAAAAGCAAAAGAAAATAATAAAGCAATCAAAAGATACAAATTGATTAACATAATAAGCCAAAGGAAGGTTAAATAATGCTCGGGATGGGAGAATGCATGACACTCTGGAGCAAACCTACAAGAGGATAAGAGAGAAGCACCTGCAAGAATGTAAATAGAAAGAAGTTAGAGCAGTTAAGGTAATACAGACAAAATGATAACTGAAAACTGCATAATCTCAGAATGATAGTAAAGAGTTGTGATAGAGAAGGCTCATGCTCAGTCACACCAAGTTGGGGCAGATGCAAATATGAGCATCCAGACTTCAGCAGAAGGGTTACATCACAAGAGCTACTACCAAACCAAAAGGGAGTGAAATCATCACAGCCATCATAGCCAATAAACATGTATTGCATCCATTTGATAAAAGTCTTGATATCCTGTACTAATTATAATCAAATACGTAGATAGAGAATCGAAAAGTCGAATGAGAAAGGGGTTCCCATCCTGGAAATAAGACTCGATATAAGACACCATGTCAATGAATGCCCAGCACCAATACAAGAAGTTTATCATATACAGCATTAGGCAGCAAGCTCACTATAAGACAACCCATTCATATAGAGCATGATAGGGTTAGAATATGAATTAGTTAAGAGCATCTTAAGGTCTCAGTCTAACAAAGCTAGGCAAAAGATAAGAGAGGCAATTAAAATGGTTTTCAGGCCGCTACAAAGCCCATAAGCAGAAAACAACAAATAGTCAACACCACATTGCCAGCCAGGGGAATTAAGTAAGTCAGAAACCAGTCAAGAAACCCCATTAATTGTAGATGCATAAGTTAGATGGGCTGGAAAGAAAGTAGCAGATAATAAGAATTAGGTAGAAAGCAGCTCCCCACCAAAAAACATTCCAGTAAGAGATAATCAGAGCCCAAAATTCAGTAATAGTAACAGTAACAGGTTGCTTAGTAGTAGAAATAGTAATCCAATTTTGCCAAAAGCAATGACAGTAATAACCAGCTGGGTGAGCAATAACCCAACTATCAATAAAAGATAAAACAGTGATTAAGAGTAGGTAAAGCAGAAGAGTACTCATGATCTGCATGTTCTCATCATAGCCAAGAGAGGGGGAATAACAACAGGAAAGGTCAGCAATAGCCCAGATATTAGCTACAAAATAAGACAAAAAGAAAACAAAGAGCACTTGCTGAACAAGGTACTCTAAAGACCAAAAACCAACAATGAAGGTAATGATACAATTCCATTCCTGCAAAGAGATATTAGAGTAGACATGGGATATCACAAATAGAAAAATAATAGCAATAAGGAAGGTTGCAACCAATTGAACAGTATCCTACTGGATAAAAGTAGCAAGAAACCCCAAAGAAATGAAAGAGTGGATAGGAATCTAGTAAGAGACAAGTAAACAGCTCAAGAGCATTGCTTAGTCACATTAATCCAATTTGCCAAGGATAGTGACAAGATAATAGGGTTGGCCAATAACCCAATTATGCATATAAGATAAACCATTGATTAATTTCAAGCAAAACAGAAGAATTATCTTCAAGATTTGCATGTTCCCATCATAGCATAGAAAGGGAAAACAATAGCAGGGAAGACCGACAACATCCTAGATGTTAGTAGCAGAGACAAAAAGAAAAGCAAAGAAAACTTGCTGGGCAAGGTACTCAAAAATCCAAAAACCAACAATGGAGACATTGTTACAGTTTTTACACCCAGGATGTAAACAACAACAGCATGTGTGATCAAAAATAGCCCAGCTGAGACTAACACAAATAGTTGGAAAATCAAGAATAAAAAAACAACCATAAATCACAAAGACAATAGTTTGTAAACAGGACCTAAAAAGCCAATGACTAGCATTGAAAGAAATAACACAATTCCATTCCTGCAAAGAGATATTAGAGTAGACATGGGATATCACAAACCACAAAATAACGGCAATAAGGAAGGTTGCAACCAAATGATGCTCAACAGTTGTCCTACTTTGGATAAAAATAATTAAGCTGCAAGTAGCAAGAAAGTCAGCAAAACCCCAACTCAGCTGTCTACAGTTACAGAGAACAGTAGGAATGAGTAGAAAGTAGTAGATAAGAAGGGATAGGTAATGAACAGATCCCCACCACAAGCCAATCCAGTAAGAGACATTCAGAGCAAGCAGTTTAGTAGCAGATTGCTTAGTCACATTAATCCAAATCTCCCAAGGATAATGACAGTAATAACCAGTTGGTTGGCCAATAACCCAATTATGCATATAAGATAAACCATTGATAAATTTCAAGCAGAATAGAAGAATGATCTTCAAGATTTGCATGTTCCCATCATAACATAGAGAGGGAAAACAACAGCAGGGAAGACCAACAGCATCCCAGATGTTAGCAGCAAAGACAAAAAGAAAAATAAAGAAAACTTGTTGGGCAAGGTACTCAAAATTCCAAAAGCTAACAATGGAGACATTGTTACAGTTTTTACACCCATTAGGAAGAGCAAATTTTAAGAAAAAGGATATAAAATAGAGAATGTAAGAGTTCAAGTAATTCCCACCAAAGTAAATAGAAGTACCCACAACCTCAGCAAAGGCAGAATGAAAATCCATTAAGTAACTCCAAACCTGCTGAGCATGGGAAACCAGTCCAGAAAGATCAAGATTGACAGGAGCTTCAAGGGTCCAATTCAGCCAACAACTAAGAAAGAAGGTATCAACAAGTTGACCATAGGAAAATCCATTAAGAGTACACAGTACATAAAATAGATCCCATAATAAAAAAGAAGAATTCTGACAATGGCAAACAAAATCAGGATGTAACCAGCAACAGCATGTGTGATCAAAAATAGCCCAACTGATAATAACACAAACAGTTGGAAAAATCAAGAATAAAAAAACCAACCATAAATCACAAAAAGAGTGGCCAACATGAAAACCCATTCCTGCAGGGAGCAAGAGAAGACAACTAGCAAAAAATAAATAATCTTCAGACAAGAGCAGTAAAAGAGATTGACCAAAGCCCCAATCTCAGAAACATCCTACACAGAAAGGATCTCAATAAAACGTAAAATAATCAAGAAACTCCATCCAGTCAAAAAAATAAACAATGCAGAAAGAAACAACAGAATGCCAGAGATTCCACCCAAGCAAAGTAAAAGAAGCATAAAAGGATAACCAAGAAGTAATATCAAAGTTCTACACAATAATAAGTCTGCCAGAAGGGGTAAGGAGGTCAGAGCCTATAAGAAAACTTGCAAAAAATAACCATGGTAGGTGAAAGAAAAGAAGAAAGCCCCCCACAACAAGATCCCACCAAAGGGACCCTGCTGAATCAGAAAATGGATTCCAAAGAGAGCATGTTGAATGGGGTCTAGATTCCAGTATAGACAACAGCCAAGAAGATAAATATCAGTAAAAAGGCCAAAAAACCTCTTCATGTAGAAAAATAAAATAAAAGATAATTCCTAGAAATAAAAGGAAAACGTCAGCTCCAAGCTAGAGGCAAAGAGAATATCAGCAGCAACCCAAGATCTAATAAGGGAGACAAACAGCATGTCAAAAGCCAGCCATCAGTCATTATCAGTTAAAATCCAACAACCTAATAGTAAATCATCAAAATAAATATTGCCACCAGCATAGTGAACACTAATACAATGCATAGAAACAACATAGATAACTGAGATGCTCCAAACAGTAATATCTTTGAGAAATAGCAGGTTGCAGAAATTAATGGCAGTAGCTAAACCCATCAAAATACATATCTCCATCCAGCATTGATTAAGCTCCCTAGGATTAGGAATGAAGGCAACATTGATATTAAAATCCCAAATAGGATTGGAAAGTATAAAACCAATATAGCGACCCATAACTCAATGAAATTCCAATGCAGAGTATTAGTATGCACATAGTTCAACAACAGCCCTTTATCAGTGTAAATGCCAAAAGCAAAGAGCCTCCAAATGAAGGAGAAGCTATTAAAACACCAAATCATGACCCAGAGATCAAGACAGCAAGTAATATTTATGTGAAGCATCCACAAAAGACACAAAAAGGAACAGAAAGGAAAAAAATAAAGAGGCATACAGATAAAAGATGAATGTATAGAATACATCAAAGGTTAGATTAAGTTCTGAGATAAGGAAACCCAGAATTGTCCAAGTTAACCAGCCCACACAAGTGTTTGGGCAAGGTGAGTTGATTAAAGAAGATGATACCATTAGATCTAGCACCCAGTTGGCAAGGTAGTCGACAAGCATTTCCTTCATGCCACATGAGTGATGTTAAAATTGTGGGAAAGAAGAGCTCTAGTTTGCTTGAGGAGGTAGTACAATTCAGTGCTGCTCATCTTAGTGGAGGTAAAAAGATCAATCAGCAGAATAGCATCCATCTCAATCCAAATATTGAGCCAGCCATTTTGGAAGCAAATCTCAAGAGCCTTGAAAACTGCCATAAGCTCAGAAAATGGGACAGTGCAGGAAATAAGGGGATAAGCAAAAGCACATAGTATATACCTTTAGAGTTCTTGAAAATGCCACCACAACCAGAGCCACTATGAAAGACAGAGCCATCAGTATTGATTTTAATAATATGGTCAAGAGGTTTTTTCCAATAGACAATCTTGTCATTTTGACAGGAAGGTTGATCCGGCAGGTTAATGCCCAATTTATTGGCCACAAATTTCTGACCTTTGAATTATCGTAATGAATGAGATTGGCTTTAAACAAGTCACGAATTTTGTTTTAGTTCTAATAATCCTCACGTGGTTCATAGGGATCCCGATGTTTTGCATCATTACGGTCCATCCATATAAACCAGATAAGAGTGATAGCAATGATAACTTAAATGTGACCTTTAATAGTATAATCAAAATAGATTTCAAGAAGTTGATATAAAGTAAGAGAGCTATTGAAAGTGACAGTGTTAAAAAGATCATCATACCAAATCCAAAGTTTAGAAGCAATGAGCCCATTAACAAAAACATGATTAACATTCTCAATATGGAAACAGCATTGACATTTAGAGGGTAAATGGAACCCTTTACCCCACAACAAGGAATCAACAGAGATAAAATTTTTTAGAATATGCCAAGTAAGAACAGAATAAGAAATGGGATATTGTTATTCCAAAGTTTGGAGAATACATAGGAGGAATCATGAGTAACTTTAATGTGGAGCCACACATTGTAGAGGTTGAAATCACCATTATGTGAGAGCTTAAATAGAATCTGATCTTGATTGTGTGGAGTGATAGGAATAGTAGTAACCATATTCAAGAAAGTAAAAGGGATAAAATTAGCAAGCTTACTACTGTTCCACTTATTGTTATGCCAAAGAGTTTACTCTAATAGCGGTGGAATGGGTGGAGAGTAAGTCATCAATGGATCCACATCCACTCAGTTATCTTGCCAAAAGAAAGAGGCGAGTTAATGCCCCAAAAATTAGGGATTACATCCCATTTGATAGAAAGTCTTTTCCACAGGGAGTCACCCGGTTTAAAGGGACAAATGAGGGGTGCTTACGGCAATATTTATGATCATGAAATTGGCCCAAAGACTATGATTACTCCTAAAATTCCACTAGAGTTTATAGGAAAAGGCATTGATAGTGTCTTTTATGGATTTACAACCAAGAACACCTTCGTCAAAAGTGCCACAACTTTTAAACCAAGAGGTCCAGTGCATTTTTTTAGAAGAGATATTGGAGCCCCAGAAAAATTTGTTTAGGAGGCGCTCAATTTTGTTGATGCTAGAAATGGTTGGCACAATGGTTTGGATGAGATATAAAGGCATGGAATTAAGAGTACTCTTAATCAAGGCAAGCCTACCACCAAAATAGAGTAAATGAAACTCCCAAATCGAAATTTTATTAGAAATTTTCTGAGTAAGATCATCAAAAAGATGAGATCTTTTCTGGTCTTTAAAAAGCAGAGCCCTGAGATAATTAATGGGAAGTTGATTTTACTTAAAATTAGTAATTCTGGAGATTTGATTTAGTCTATTGGTAGGAATCTTAGCTGAGGGAATAAAACAACATTTTCTTTCATTTAGGAAGAGACCACTAAATTTTCCAAAATTATTTAAGAGATTCTTAATAGTTTTAACATGTTGAAGAGAGGCATTGCAGAAGATTATAAAATCATCAGCAATGCTAAGATGGGAAATAGGGAAACCACCATGAGTTTTAAAAACCATGTTAGGTTTTTTAATGAAAAGATCATTGAGGCTCCTCGAAAGATATGATAAAAGAGAAGGAGAAAGAGGGTCACCTTGACGCAAACCATGGCTCAAAGTAAAGAAACCAAGGGACTCACCATTTAAGATAAGAGAAAACCAGACGTTAGTGATACAACTTTTTATAAGCCGGATGAAATTATCAGAGAAACCAAACAAATGTAAGATTTGAAAGAGGAAATCCCATGAGAGGTTGTCAAAGGCTTTAGAGATGTCCAGTTTGAAGAGAATATTACCTCCTCTGGAGGAAACATCAATGTCATGAACCAACTCTTAAGCGAGAAGAATATTATCAGATATGGCTCTATTTTTAACGAAGCCAGTTTGGTTAGGGGAGATGATTTTAGGGAGCAGGGGGATAATCCTATTATTAATTAATTAGCATTGAGTTTTTGGAAAAAGGTGCAAAGACTAATAGGTCTAAAATCGCCCCAAGATTTAGGATTGATGATTTTGGGAATAAGGATAATAGATGTACTAGAAAAATATCTAGGAATAGGGCTGCCATCAAAGAAATCAATAACAACATTAACAAGATCAGATTTAATAAAAGGCCAATAATGCTAAAAGAAATGAGCCGTAAAACCATCAGAGCCAGCAACAGAATCAGTGTTAATGCTATATGCATAGTGAGCAAATGGTTATCCTCATTGCTAATCATAGAAGAGATGAGATGGGTGTTGGAGGGCATATCTAATGAAGGATTAGAATTTAATAAATTTTGAAAGTGATAAATGACAGAATCCTTAATTTCATTGTTATCAGTTATCCAACCATCATTAGAGTTCTTAATTTTTTTAATCGAGTTTAAAGCTTTTCGTTTATTGCAAATAGCATGGAAATACCTTTTGTTTCTGTCGCCATCAGCAATATATTTGCTAGCGGCTTTTTGACGCCAATAGGTTTCCTCCATATTTTGGTAATTAATCAAACATCTTTGGCAATGCTCAATTCATCAAACTACTTGGGGTGGGTTAAGATGGCCTCTTCAAGAGAACAAACCACTTGTTCCATAGCTTTAAGATTGGTAAAAGATTTTTAAATATGCTTGTTCCACCAATTGAGGTTTTGTTTAAGCCTCTTGAGCTTAAGCCAAAGCTGGCTGCATGCCTATGATTATTTGGGTGAGCAGGGCCATACAATTAGTGAAAACAACATTAGTGAAATGCCATGTTGGGTCCACATATTTTGGATTCTAAAGGTGAGGGAGTATAAGGGTTAAGGGGAGTTTTGATAGAGATCAAAGAGGAGCATGATCAGACAAAGTTACGCTAAAATGTTCAACAGTAAGAGGCCATTGATTGATCCAAAAGAATTAAAGAGGATCTGTCAAGATCTTGTCTAGAGTTATGCCACGTGTAATCGGACCACGAAAATGTCAATCAGTTGCAATCAAGGATCATATTAGAGAAGTCTTCCATGGAATGGGGGTTAGGAGAACATCCTCCCCTCCTTTTGAAGCAATGATAGTGTTGAAATCACCCCAACCAACCGGGAAGGTTAAGCGAGGAGGCGAAGGTTCTTAAGTGATTCAAAGGATGTTCCTACTCTATTATAAGAAGCATAGATAAAGGAACCAAAAGCGAGAACTCACCTAATGAGATTTTGACATTGATCAAGATCATCAATGATGGAAATGGTGATTGAATTATTCCAAAACACCAAATTTTATTATTAATATTGAAGTGGAAATTTTGAAATCCAAGCGATCTAGCAACATGGGCAATCTTGGAAGAGTTAATGAAAGGCTCAATAATAACAAGAAGTTTGATGTTATGAGCGATAGAGGCTCTAACGGTTGTGGGGAGTGTCCCAGATATTCAAATAAGAAAATTAATCATAATAAAAATCCAAAAGAAAAGGTAAAAAAAGAAAATGGAAAAAGGAAGAGAGGAGGACAAAATTATTTATGAGGTGTTAGAGAAGAGCATGTGGTTCTAGTGAAGTTATTATTAGTCATTTTGGCTTTATAAGATTTTTTTTTAATAACAGTTTGGAAGGGTCTATCAGAATCCAAAGTATCTCCATCAGAAAGGGATTGGTTTTTGGTATCCAGAATAGGAGCAGTATCAGTCAATGTTTTGTTAGTGGTGATTTTTCTTTCTTCAGTATCTGAGTTAGAATGAGAAATTTGGATTTCCTGAGTATCACTTTGTAGAGAAGTAGAAGGGGAGGTTCTTGCACCATTAATAGTATAAATAACATTTTCATTTCCACGATGCATATTCAGATTTTGGTCTGACACCAAAGGATCAACAATATTTTTATCCAATATAAGATTTCCATTCAAATTGTCATTAAGATTCAACTGAAGTAAAGGTTTGTCATGAGATGCCAAATTATTGCAAGTAGGAGTAGTGCTAGGTAAGTTATCATTAGTTTCTGCACACACCTCAATAGTAGTATTTATACCAAGCTCAGAATATTTTTCATTAGACAAATCAGTAGGTAATAAAGGGGTAGGTGTAGGAGGGTGAATTCCGTTATGAGTAGCTTTAGGCGCATAAGCTAACTTATTGGTTTTCCCAGTTCCAAGAGAGGTATTTAGTATCAATATTCTTTTTTAAGGTTAGGGTGTAACACAAAGCATTCAGAGTGATCATGACCATGGATCTTACAGTGAGAGCAAAAAATAGAGAAATTTTCAAATTCTTCTTTCTGGTTATATCTAAATTTTTTTGAACCAATCCAAACTTCTTTGGGGTATTTTTTGGTATTGTCAATCTCAACCAAGATGCGTGCAACAGATGGCCGAGATCTAGCAGCAGTGGCTTGATCAATTTGAAGGGGTCTACCAAATAGAGTCCCAACCGCAAATAGAACTTGGTGAGTAACATAGTGATTCTCATGTTAGGAAAAGCAAGCCATAGAGGGACAATAGGGGATTCCTCTTTGACATCAAAGAAGGGTGACCATTTCAAGAGTTGCATTTGACAATTATACACAAAATAGGAGCGTCAAGCAAAGACTTGAGAATAATTTAAATCATTTGATGGCGAATGAGGATATGTGGATCAATCGATAGTGAAGACTCCCAAAAGCTTTAAGCTATGAAAGAAAGATCGAATATTATCTAGAGTAGAGACGCAAGTAAAGAATTTTCCAAAGAGAATTCAAAGGCTTAGCTAATTTTTCCACATCTGGTGAACACATGACGTAGGCAATCCATGGAAAGAGGTTGAAATTAAGTTAACTGAGGCATTAGAGTTAGGGATCATACCTGAAAGAGCGTCCTTAAAGGACTTGACAACATCGCGTGCGGATGCAATGATCAGAATACCTTTAGGGTTGGAGGTTAAAGCGGTGCATCAAGGCGATGTTGATTCTTGAAGAGCGATGCCTCTGCCATTGAACGATCCAGTGAGAATCACATAGCAAGGAAGCAAACAAGCAATAAAATAATGATCCACGATCAGGTGGCCAAATGCGAAACCATAGAGAAATTACGCGAACACGATTGAGTAGCGATGTGCGTCAGAGTACGCGAACACCTGTAGGTGGCCCAAAATCGCACTGAGAATACAGAACATAAAATTTCAGAAGGAGAAGAGGAAGGAGCTTTTTTTTTAGGTTTAGGATTGTTTTAGGGAGGGTTTAGGGTTTAGGTTTAGGGTTTAGGGTTTGGGTTTAGGTTTAGGTTTAGGTTTAGGTTTAGGTTTAGGGTTTATAGTTTAGTTTAGTTTTAGGGTTGAGGTTTTAGAGTTTAGAGTTTAGGGTTTAGGGTTTAGGGTTTTAAGGTTTAGGGTTTAGGGTTTAGGGTTTTAAGTTTAGAGTTCTTGGTCTAGTGTTAATTTTAGGGTTTAGGGTTTAGGGTCAGGGTTTTTTTTTTATTTAAATTAAGTAAACTCATAGTTTTAGGTTCATTTAGTTTATTTAGTTTTTTTATTTTTTATTTTTATTTAGGTTTATTTATTTTAGTTTAGATTTTTTATTTTAGTTTATTTTTTAGTTTTAGGTTTAGGTTTAGGTTTATTTTTAGTTTAGTTTTATTTTGATTTTATTTTTTAGGTTTATGCTTTATTTTTTATTTTTAGGTGTAGGTTTTTATTTTATTTTCTTAGGTTTAGGTTTTAGGTTTTTATTTTAGGTTTCTTTTAGGTTTTATTTTTTTAGTTTAGGTTTAGGTTTATTTTTAGTTTTTTTAATTTATTTAGGGTTTAGGTTTAGGTTTAGGCTTAAGTTTAGTTTATTTTAAGTTTAGGTTTAGGTTTTATTTATTTTAGTTTAGTTTATTTGAGTTTAGGTTTAGGTGTATTTTATTTTTATTTTAGTTTAGGGTTTATGTTTTATTTATTATTTATTTTTAGGTTTACTTTTAAGTTTAGGTTTTATTTACTTTTTATTTTATTTTTCATATTTATTTTATTTTTATTTTAGGTTTAGTTTTTATTTTATTTAGGTTATTATTTTTTTAATTTAGTTTAGGTTTTTATTTATTTTATTTTATTTTATTTTATTTTATTTTTTTAGGTTTAGGTTTAGGATTAGGTTTTAGTTTAGGTTTTTATTTTATTTTATTTTATTTATTTTATTTTATTTTTGTTTAAGTTTTTTTATTTATTTTATTTTTAGGTTTTATTCAGTTTAGGTTTAGCTTTTTTTGCTTTTTTAGGATTTAGGATTTAAGGTTAGTTGAGCGTTTAGGGTATAGGGTTTAGTGTTTAGGGTTTAGGATTTAGGGGAATTTTTTTTACAAGTTTTGATTATTTATTATTTTATTATTATTATTATTAGTTTTTATTAGTTATTATTAGTTAGTTTATTATTAGTGTTGGTTATTATTATTATTCAATTAGTTTATTATTTATTATCATTACTAATTATTAGTGGGTTATTACTTATTTAGTTTGTTTAGTGGTTTAGTTTTAGTTATTAATTTATTATTAGTTTTATTTAGTTTATTATTGTTATTAGTTAGTGAGTTATTTATTAGGTTTTTATTTAGTAGTTTATTATTAGTTTGTTAGTTTATTAGTTTATTAGTTATTAGTTTTTGGTTAGTTAGCTATTTTTATTATTAATTTTATTGTTATTAGATAATATTATTATTGTTGTATTTATGAGTTTTTATTATTTTTTTAGTTTTTTATTAGTTATTATTATTTATTATTTATTAGTTTTTATTTAGTTGTTAGTTTCAGTTTTATTTAGTTTAGTTTTTTATTTAGGGTTTAGGTTTTGTTAGTTTGTTTTAGTTTATTATTATTACTTTAGTTACTTTAGTTTTTTAGTTTATTAGTTTATTATTATTAATTAGTTTATTAATTAATTAGTTTTTATTATTTTTTTAGTTAGTTATATTTTGTTAGTTATTAGTTTTAGTTTAGTTTAGTTATTCTTAGGTTTTAGTTCTTAAGTTTAGTTATTATTATTAGTTAGGTTTGGGTTTAGTTTTAGTTTAGGGTTTAGGTTCTTATTTAGTTTAGTTAGTTTTTTTATTTAGTTTAGTTATTATTAGATAGTTATTATTTTATTATTTATTAGTTTAGTTAGAGTTTAGGGTTATTAATTATGGTTTAGTTTTATCAGTGTATTAGTTTAGTTATTTTGTTTTTAGTTATCATGAGTTATTTATTAGGTTTTAGTTTATTTTTTATTATTACAGTTTTTTATTATCTATTAGGGTTTAGGTTCATAGTTTTGTTTATTATTTAGCGGGTTTAGGTTTTATTAGTTTAATTTATTTGTTTAGTTTTAGTTTAGTTTTTAGTTTATTATTATTACTATTAGTTATTAGGTTTAGTTAATTATTAATTTATTTGATTAGTTTTAGTTAATTAATTAGTTTAATTTTATTATTATTATAGTTTGGTTTATTTTAGTTTTAGTTTAGTTTTATTAGTTTATTATTTAGGTTTATTATTCTTATTATTAGTTTTTATTAGTTTATTAGTTATTTATATTATTTTAGTTTATTAGTTTTATTAGTTTTAGGTTTAGTTTTAGTTTACTTTTAGTTAATTTTAGTTTATTATTATTAGTTTATTATTATTTTAGTTAGTTTTTTTAGTTTTTATTAGTTTAGTTATTAAGTTTAGTTTATTATTTAGATTTTATTATTTTTTATTAGTTATTATTAGTTTAATTATTATTATTATTAATTAGTTTATTATTAGTTTCTTATTAGTTTTATTTATTAGTGTTTTGGTTTTTTATTAGTTTTTTGTAATTATTTTTTTTATTATTAGTTTAGTTAATGGGGGTTTATGGCTTTTAGTTAGTTTAGGGGTCTAAGTTTTATTAGGTTTTTCTAGTTTATGTTTATTTAAGTTAGTTTATTATTGTTTATTAGGTTTATTAGTATTATTAGTTAGTTTTAGTTTTAGGTTTAGGTTTATTATTATTATTCTTATTAGTTTAGTTTAGTTAGTTTATTATTAGTTAGTTAGTTAATTTAGTTTGGTTTTCTTATTAGTTATTAGTTCTTATTATTATTATTATTATTATTATTATTATTATTAGCTTATTTATTATTATTAGTTTTAGTTTTAGTTATTATGGTTTATTATTATTATTATTAGTTTATGTTTAGTTTAGTTTATTAGTTAGTTTGGTTTATTAGTTTTTGTTTATTATTATTATTTAGTTTAGTTTATTATTATTAGTTATTATTAGTTTATTGTTAGTTTAGTTAGTTTAGGTTTTGTTAATTGTTATTAGTTTTTTAATTAGTGGGTTTAGTTTATTAGTTTATTAGTTTATTACTTTTATTAGTTTAGGTTTTAGTTATTATTAATTTATTATTTATTACGTGTTTAGTTATTAGGTTTAATTTTATTATTAGGTTTAATTTATTAGTTTCATTTATGTTTTAGTTTAGTTTAGTTTATTATTAGGGTTTAGGTTTAGTTTATTATTTATTATTTATTATTTATTATTATTATTATTATTATTATTATTATTATTATTAGTTTTATTATTTATTTAGGTTTTATTATTAGTTTAGTTTATTAGTGGTTTATTTATTATTATTAGTTAGTTTATTGTTTATTAGTTTTATTATTATTAGTTTATTAGTTAGTTAGGGATTAGTTTTTAGTTAGTTTATTAGTTAGTTTAGTTATTAATATTATTATTAATTTTATGGGTTTAGTTAATAGTTTAGTTTTAGTTTATTATTATTATTATTATTATTATTATTATTATTATTATTATTATTATTATTATTATTATTTATTAGTTTATTAGTTTTATTAGTTTTGAGTTATGGTTTAGTTTAGTTTTATTAGTTTTAGTTATTAGTTTAATTTATTGTTAGTTTTTTATTAACATTAGTTTTAGTTTTATTATTTATTTATTAGTTAGTTTAGTTAGTTTATTAGTAGTTTAGGTTAGGTTTTATTAGTTTATTATTATTATTATTATTATTATTTATTAGTTAGGCTTTATTATTATTATTATTAGTTTGTGGGGGTTTTTATTAGTTTATTATATTTTTTTAGGGTTTAGTTAGTTATTATTATTAGGTTTCGTTATTAGTTTTTTTATTAGTTTTATTAGTTGGTTAGTTATTATTAGTTTTTTATTATTAGTGTTATTATTATTTTTTGTTCTTGGTTTTGGGTATTAGTTTATTAGTTTTAGTTATTAGGTTTATTATTATTTTTGGTTTATAGTTTAGTTGGTTTATGGTTTAATTATTGTGGTTTTATTGGGTTATTATTGGTTATTGGTTTGGTTTGTTTATTATTATTATTATTATTATTTATTATTATTATTATTATTATTTATTATTTTATTATTAGTTTTATTATTAGTTTAGATTATTATTATTAGTTATTATGTTTAGTTAGTTTTATTAGTTTTATTATTAGTTTTATGTTATTATGAGGTTTAATTTTATTTAGATCTAGTTATTATTAGTTTATTATTAGTTTATTTATTATTTATTTTTTAGTTTTAGTTTTATTTATTAGTTTATTTAGTCCATTTTTATTAGTTTTAGTTTAGTTTAGTGGTTTGTATTTATTAGTTTAGTTTTATTTTATTATTTATTAGCTATTAGTTTTTTTTTTTTATATATTTTATTAGTTTATTATTATAGTTTAGGTTTTAGTTTTTATTATAGTTTTATTAGTTATTAGTTTTAGTTTGGTTTAGTTAGTTATTAGGTTTTGTTTTTATATTATTTATTATTATTAGTTAGTTTAGTTTTATTATTAGTTTTAGTTATTAATTATTATTATTAGTTATTATTAGTTTAATATTGGTTTAGTTTAGTTTAGTGTTTGGTTTAGTTATTATAGTTTATTTAGTTTTATTTATTAGTTTTAGTTAATTTTAGTTTATGGTTTAGGTTTGGTTTTTATTAGTTAAGGTTTAGTTTATTAGGGGTTAGGTTTTATTGGTTATCTTTTATTTTTAGGGTTTTTTTTATTAGTTTAGTTATTATTAGATTAGTTATTAGTTTTATTTTATTATTAGTTAGTTAGTTATTATTTTAGTTTATTAGTTAGTTTAGTTATTATTAGTTAGTTTTATTTGGGTTTAGTTATTATTAGTTAATTTTATTAGTTTTTATTTATTATTATTTTTTTATTACTTTATTATTTATTAATTTAGTTTATTTATTAGTTTATTAGTTTATTAGTTATTATAGTTTTATTATTATCATTATCATTATTATTATTATTATTATTATTATTTGTTTAGTTTAGTTAATTATTAGTTTATTAGTTTATGTTTGTTTAGATTTAGTTTTAATTTATTATTTATTATATTTTTTAGTTTTATTATTAGCTTAATTATTATTATTAGTTTTATTAGTTTAGTTTTTATTAGTTTAGTTTTATTAGGTTTATTTAGGTTTTAATGTTATTAGGTTTATCATTATTAAGATTTATTAGTTAGTTTAGTTAATATTACTTATTATTAGTTTTTTACTTGTTATTTTAGTTATTATTATTATGTTATTAATTTATTAGTTTTTATTAGTTTATTAGCTATTATTATTATTATTATTATTATAAGTTTTAGTTTTATTATGGGTTTAGTTTTATTTTTATTAATTATTATTATTAGTTTTATTTAGTTTATTAGTTTTGGTTTAGTTAGTTTTTTATTAATTTAGTTAGTTAGTTTAATATTTAGGTTTTATTAGGTTTTTATTATCATTTATTAGTTATTATTATTATTAGTTGTTAGTTTAGTTATTATTAGGTTTTAGTTTGTTTATCATTAGTTAGTTTATTAATTTATTATTAGTTGTTAGTTTAGTTATTATTATTTAATTATTAGTTTATTATTAATTTAGTTAGTTTTAGGTTTTTTTAGTTATTAATTTATTAGTTTAGTCAATTATTAACTATTTTGTTATTTAGTTATTATTAGTTTTATTAGTTAGTTTTTTTTATTAGTTTTGTTTTTTTTTTAGGTTTTAGTTTGTTACTTCAGTTTTAGTTTTATGGGTTTAGTTTTTTATTTAGTTATTATTAGTTATTATTTATTATGATAATTAGTTACTATTAGTTTTATTAGGTTTATTTAATTAGTATTTATTTTATTTAGGTTTTAATTATTGTTTTATTAGTTGATTTATTAGGTTTATAGTTTTTATTATTAGGTTTTTATTATAATAATAATAATTATTACTATTAGTAATTAGTTTAGTTTATTATTATTTATTTTTTGAATTTATTAATTAGTTTTTAGTTTTAAGTTTATTATTAGTTTATTATTAGTTATTAGTTTAGTTTATTATTAATTAGTTTGGTTATTATTAATTATTATTTAGTTATTCAATTTTTAGTTTATTAGTTTAGTTAATTAGTTATTAGTTAGGGTTTAGTTTAGTTTATGGGTTTAATTATTAGTTTATTATTAGATTATTAGGTTTAGTTATTATTATTAAGTTTAGTTAAATTTTATTAGGGTTTAGGGTTTAGGTTTTAGGGTTTTAGGTTTTAAGGTTTAGGGTTTAGGGTTTAGGGTTTTAAGGGTTTAGGGTTTAGGGTTTAGGGTTTAAGGTTTTAAGCATTTAGGGTTTAGGGTTTAGGTGGTATAATGTTTACGTTTTAGTTTAGGGTTTAGGGTGGGTTTTTTATTTTATTTAATTTTAATAGAGAATAAATTCAGATTCAACAGTTCTTCTTTTCAATTTCATCAACCAAGTAACACACCAAGTTTTCTAAGACACATACGATGACATGGATAAAAAATGAGCACGCATAGAGCAAATAAAAAAACCTAGATAACTAGAACTCGCTACTATAAAGACACAGTTCAATAAGCAGCAGATCAGATCGACCATTCTTAAGTTTCTCTAGTTCCCATCAAAACCACCCTGACCTCTCTTATAGCAGGATCCACTATCATATCCCCGACTTGTCCCTCGGCCACCACCGCGGATGTAACCTCCATTGATCCTCCCACCTCCACAACTACCACTGCTCCGACCACCACCTTCATATCCACCAATACCAATAGATCCCCCACCACCACTATGATAATCATGGCCTCCACCGCCAAATCTAAACAGAGCTTGATGGTGATGTTCCTACCATCAAGGTTCTACCCATTCTTAGGGTTTATGTATATTAGGTTTTAGGTTTTAGGTTTATTAGGTTTATTTTTTTAATTTTTTAGTTACTTTAGGTTTTATGTTTAGGGTTTGGGGTTTAGGGTTAGGGTTTAGGGTTTATGATTTAGGGTTTAGAGATTAGGATTTTATGGTTTATGCTTTCAAGGTTTGGGGTTTAGGGTTAGGGTTTAGGGTTTAGGGTTTATGGTTTTAGGGTTTAAGGTTTTAGAGTTTGGGGTTTAGGGTTTTGGATTTTGTGTTTAGTGTTGAGCTGGTTTAGTTTTGAGGTTTAGGTTAGCAGTTTTGTTTAGGGAGGATCAGGGTAGGTTTTAACGAGTGGTTTAGGATTGGTTAACATTTAGGGCTTGGGATTTGGGTTTAGTTATTATGGTCTCACTTTTAGGATCTGATAGGGTTTGGTCAAGAGTTAGGTAGGTTTAGTAGTGTCAAGATTTTAGGGCCTAGGGTGAGAGTTGTAGGTTTAGGGTAAGTTTAGGGTTGTGTTAATTTAGGGTTTTGGATTTTTAAAAAACAAACAAACCCGACAAAGTTAAGTTTATTTAATTTATTTAGCGTATTTTTTATTTATTTTAGTTTTTATTTTTAATTTAATTTTATTTTATTTTTACATTTAGGTTTAGGTTTAGGTTTTGGTTTTAGTTTAGTTTTTTTTAATTTTATTTAGGTTTTAGTTTTTTTATTTATTTTATGTTTAGGTTATATTTAGTTTTTTGGTTTTGGTAGGTTTTAAGATTTAGTTTGGGGTGTAGAGGGTGTAGGGTTTAAGGTTTTTTGGCCTAGGGTTTAGGGCCCAGGGTTTAGGGTTTAGGGTTTGGGGTTTAGGGTTTAGGGGTTTAGGGTTTAGAATGGTTTAGGGTTTGGGTTTAAGGTTGTGGTTTAAGCTCAGGGGTTTTAGGGTGGGTTTAGTGTTATGTCTCTTTTAGTTTTAAAAAAAAATTATTTTTTTTAAATTATGGAAACCCACAGTTTAGGTTTATTTACATTATTTTATTTTAATTTATTGTAGTTTTTTTAAGGTTTATTTTTATTTAGTTTATTTTATTTATTTTAGGTTTATTTATTTTAGTTTAGGTTTTTTATTTTAGTTTATTTTTTAGGTTTAAATTTAGGTTTACGTTTATTTTTTAGTTTAGTATTATTTTTATTTTATATTTTATGTTTAGGTTATATTTTTTATTTTTAGGTTTAGGTTAAGGTTTTTATTTTATTTTTTTAGGTTTAGGTTTTCAATTTTTATTTTAAGATTATTTTTAGGTTTTATTTTTTAATTTAGGTTTAGGTTTATTTTAAGTTTATTTTTTATTTTTAGAGTTTTGGATTAGGTTTAGGTTTCATTTATTTTTGGATTAGGTTTAGTTTTATTTTATTTTTATTTTTGGTTTATGTTTCTTTTAATTTAGGGTTTACATTTTATTTTTAGATTTATCTTTTTAGGTTTAGGTTTTTATTTAGTTTTTATTTTATTTTATTTTAGTTATTTTATTTTTATTTTAGGTTTAGTTTTTATTTACTTTAGGTTTTTTTATTTTTTAGTTTAATTTAGGTTTTTATTTATTTTATTTTAATTTAGTTTTAATTATTTATTTTATTATATTTTTAGATTTATGTTTACGTTTAGGTTTTAGTTAAGGTTTTTTTTTTCATCTTTTTGGTTTAGGTTTTTTATTTATTTTATTTTTATGTTTTATTTAATTTAGGTTTAGGTTTTTGCTTTTTAGGGTTTAGTGTTAGTTGGGAGTTTAAGGTTTAGGGTTTCAATTTTAGGTTTTATGGTTTAGGATTAGAGTTTATGGTTTTAGGGTTTAGGGTTTAGGATGTAGGGTTTAGGGTTTAGGGCTTCTAAGGTTTATGGCTTAGGGTTTAGGATTTAGCATTTATGGTTTAAGTTTTAGGTTTAGGTTTAGGTTTTAATTTAGGGTTCAGGGTATTTGGTTTTTTTAATAGAGAATAAATTTAAATTCAACATTTCTTCTTTTTGATTTCATCAACCAAGTAACATACCATGGTTTCTATGACACAAGCGGTGACATACATAAAAAATGAGCACGCATAGGGCAAATCAAAAACTCTAGATAATTAGAACCGTCTCTACTGTAAATACATTGTTCCATAAGCAATAGATCGGATCGGTCGTTCTTCAATTTCTCTAGTTCCCTTCAAAACCACCCCGTCATCTTGAGTAGTGGGATCCACCATCATATCCCTGATCTATCACCCCGACACCACCATGATTTTAACCTCACTCGCTCCTCCCGCCTCCATAACCACCACTACTCCAACCACCACTTCCATATGCACCAGCACCTTCAGATCCCCCACCACCACTACGATAACTTCCGCCTCCGCCTTCGCCTCCACTGCTAGATCTAGACTTTGCCTAGTAGGAGAGGATGTTACTACCGTCAAGGTTTTGCCCATTCTTAGGGTTTAGGTATTTTAATTTTATGGTTTAGGTTAAATTTTTAATTTATTTAGTTACTTTAGTGGGTTTTTTACGGTTTTTAGGGTTTAGAGTTAGGGTTTAGGGTTTAGCATTTAGGGTTTAGGGTTTATGCTTGTAGAGTTTAGGGTTTAGTGTTAGGGTTTAGGATTTAGGCTTTAGGGTTTAGGGTTTAGGGTTTAAGGTTTAGGGTTTAGGATTAGCTTAGGTTTTTATTTAGTTTAGTTTTTATTTTTTATTTTATTTTATTTTTTAGTTTAGGTTCAGGTTTAGGTTTTAGTTTGGGTTTTTATTTTATTTTATTTTGGATAAGGCTTATTTATTTATTTTATTTTTAGGTTTTATTTAGTTTAGGTTTAGTTATTTTGTTTTGGTAGGGTGGTTTAGGGTTTAGGATGATAGTTTAGGGTTTGGGGATTTAGGATTTAGGGTTTAGATGTATTATGGTTTAGGGTTTATGGTTTTAGGGTTTAGAGTTTGGCATTGGGTTGGGTTTAGTTTAGGTTAGGGCTTTTTTTAAAATTAATTAAACTCATAGGTCAAGGTTTATTTAGTTTATTTAGTTTATTATTTTATTATATTTTTATATATTTTATTATTTTATTTTCATTTTGGTTTTTTTTTAGTTTAATTTATTTATTTTAGTTCAAGTTTTTTATTTTAGTTTATTTTTTAGGTTTAGGTTTAGATTTAGGTTTATTTTTTAGTTTAGTTTTATTTTCATTTATTTTTTGTTTAGGTCTTCAATTTTTATTTTTGGTTTATTTTTATGTTTTATTTTTTAATTTAGGTTTAGGTTTATTTTTAGTTTATTTTCTTTTATTTAGTTTAGGTTGAGGTTTAGGTGTAATTTATTTTAGGTTTAGGTTTAGGTTTTGTTTATTTTCATTTAGTTTATTTTAGTTTAGGTTTAAGTTTATTTTATTTTTATTTTAGGCTTAGTTTCTATTTTATTTAATTTTATTTTATTTTTAGTTTAGTTTAGGTTTATATTTATTTTATTTTAATTTAATTTTTTATTTTTATTTTATTTTCTTTTTAGGTTTAGGTTTAAGTTTAGGTTTTAGTTTATATTTTTATTTTATTTTGGTTTAGGTTTGTTTATTTATTTTATTTTTAGGTTTTATTTAGTTTAGGTTTAGGTTTTTAGCTTTTTAGGGTTTAGGGTTTAGTTTAAGGTTTAGGGTTTAGGGTTTAGGGTTTGAGGTTAAGTGTTTAGGGTTTAGGGTTTAGGGATTAGGGTCTTAGGGTTTAATGTTTAAGGTTTATGTTTAGGGATTTTAGGGTTTAGGGTTTTGCATTTTGGTTTTAGATTTAGTGTTCAAGTTTTAGTTTAGGGTTTAGGGTTTTTGGTATTTTTTTTGTAACAAAAAATAAATTCATATTGAATGTTTCTTCTTTTCGATATAAATTACCCACATAACACGCCAAGTTTTCTAAGGCATAGGTGGTGACATAGATAAAAAATGAGCAAGCATAGAGCAAATAAAAAACCTTAGATAACTAGAACCGTCTCTACTGTAAAGGCACAGTTCTATAAGCACCAAATCGAAATGACCATTCTTCAATTTCTTCGGTTCTCATCAGAACCACCTCGGCCTCTTGAGTACCGAAATCCACCATCTTATCCCTGATCTCTCCCTTCGCCACCACCACGACTGTAACCTCCGTCGCTCCTCTTACCTCCATAACCACCACTGCTCCGACCACGACCTCCATATCCACCAGCCAGATCAAGACTTAGTCTGGTTGACGGCGATGTTCTTGCCGTCAAGGTTTTGCACATTCTTAGGGTTTATGTTTAGGTTTAGGTTTATTAGGTTTAAGGGTTTAGGTTTATTTTTTAATTTATTTAGTTACTTTATGTTTATGTGTAGGGTTTGGGGTTTAAGGTTTAGGGTTTAGTGTTAGGGTTTAAGGTTAATGGTTTAGAGTTTAGGGTTTAGGGTTTTAGGGATTATTCTTTTTATGGTTTAGGGTTTAAGGTTTATTTTTTAAAATTAAGTAAACCTATAGGTTTAGGTTTATTTTGTAAATTTAGTTTATTTTTTATTTATTTTAGTTTATTTTATTTTTTATTTTTATTTAGGTTAATTTTTTTATATTTATTTAGTTTAGTTTATTTATTTTTAGTTTAGGTTTTTTTATTTTAGTTTATTTTATAGATTTAGGTTTAGGTTTAGGTTTATTTTTAGTTGAGTTCTATTTTATTTTATTTTTAGGTATGTTTTATTTTCTATTTTAGGATTAGGTTCTGGTTGATTTTATTTTTAGGTTTATATTTTAGGTTTATATTTTAGGTTTATTTTAGGTTTTATTTTTTAGTTTAGATTTAGGTTTATTTTAGTTATTTAATTTTATTTAGTTTAGGTTTAGGTTTAGGTTTTATTATTTTTGTTTAGTTTATTTTAGTTTAGGTTTAGGTTTATTTTATTTTTATTTTAGATTTAGGTTTTTTTTTAGTTTAGGGTTTAGGTTTATTTTATTTTTAGTCTAGTTTAGTTTTTATTTATTTATATTAGTTTATTTTATTTTATTTTATTTTTAGGTTTAGGTTTATGTTTCAATTTAGGTTTTTATTTTTTTTATTTTTTATTTTATTTAGGTTTATGTTTTTTTATTTAATTTATTTATTTATTTTTCTTTAATTTAGGTTTAGGTTTTTAGGTTTTATGGCATGTATTTTATTTCTGGTTTAGAGTTTTATGGTTTATTTAGCATTTAGGGTTTAGGTTTAAGGTCATTTTTGGGTTTAGGGTTGGTGTTTTTTAATTTATTTTATTTTGATTTATTTATTATTTATTTTAAAAAAGTAGATTAGTAGTTTAGTTTAGTTATTTATTTTTTTATTTTTAGTTTATTTTATTTTTTATTTCTATTTAGGTTTATTTTAGTTTTATTTAGTTTAGTTTATTTTATTTTATGCTTATTTATTTTAATTTAGTTTTTCTTTTAGTTTATTTTAGGTTTAGGTTTATTTTTAGTTTATTATTTTTTTATTTTGGTTTATTTTTTATTTTTAGGTTTAGGTTTATATTTTATTTTTTTAGGTTTATGTTTTAGGTATAGGGTTTTGAGGGTTTAGGGTTTAGGGTTTAGGGTTTAGAGTTTATATTTCAGGTTTACGATTCAGGTGTTAGTTTAGGATTTTGGGTTTTTAAATTTTTTTTTAATAGAGAACAAATTTAGATTCAACATTTCTTCTTTTTGATTTCATCAACCAAGTAATAGACCAAGGTTTCTAAAACTAGGCGATGATATATAAAAAATGAACACCCATAGAGCAAATCAAAAACTCTAGATAACTAGAACCGTCTCTGCTATAAAGACACAGATCCATAACCAGTAGATAGGATTGGCGATGCTTCAGTTTCTCCAGCTCCCATCAGAACCACATAGGGCTCTCGAGTAGTAGAATCCACCATCATATCCCCGATCTCTCCCTCAGGCACCACCATGGTTGTAACCTCCGTTGCTCTTCCCGCCTACATAACCACCACTATTTCGACCACCACCTCCATATCCACAAACACCTCTAGATCCCCCACCACCACTGCAATAACCTCCACCTCCGCCTTCACCTCCATCGCCAGATCTAGATTGAGCCTAGTTGACGGTGATGTTCCTGCTGTCAAGGTTCTTCCCATTCTTAGGGTTTGGGTTTAGGTTTAAGTTTATTAGGTTTTAGGATTTAGGTTTATTTTTAATTTATTTAGTTACTTTAGGTTTAGGTTTATGGTTTGGGGTTTAGGGTTTAGGGTTTAAGGTTTAGGATTTAGGGTTTAGGGTTTAGAGTGGTTTAAGATTTTAGGTTTATGCTTTAGGGTTTAGTGTTTAGGGTTATGGTTTATGATTTAGGGGCTGGGTTTAGGTTTGTAGGTTTAGGGTTTTGGGTTTAGGTTTTAGGGTTTAAGATTTAGGCTTTATGGTATTTTTTTTTTAAATTAAGTAAACCGATATGTTTTAGTTTATTTAGTTTATTTTATTTTTTACTTTTCTTAAGTTTTTTTATTTTGTTTAGTTTATTTATTTTAGGTTTATTTATTTTAGTTTAGGTTTCTTATTTTAGTTTATTTTTTTAGCTTTAGGTTTAGTTTATAGTTGAGCTTTATTTTTATTTTATATTTTAGGTTTAGGTTTACTTTTTTATTTTTAAGTTTAAGTTTAGGTTTTTATTTTATTTTTTTTAGGTTTAGATTTTAGGTTTTTATTTTAGGTTTATTTTTATGTTTTTTTTATAGTTTAGGTTTAGGTTTATTTTTAGTTTATTTTATTTTATTTAGTTTGGGGTTTAGGTTTACTGTATTTTTAGGTTTAGGTTTAGCTTTAGTTTATTTTAGTTTAAGTTTATGTTTATTTTATTTTGTTTATTTTAGGTTTAGGTTTTTTTTTAGTTTAGGGTTTTGATTTTATTTATTATTTATTTTTAGATTTATTTCATAAGTTTAAGTTTTTATTTAGTTTTTAATAAATTTTATTTTATGTTTATTTTATTTTTATTAACCTTTAGTTTTTATTTTATTTAGGTTTTTTAATTTTAGATTTATTTTATTTTTTTAGTTTAGTTTAGGTTTTTATTTATTTTATTTTAGTTTAATTTTTATTTTTTATATTATTTTACTTTTAGGTTTAGGTTTAGGTTTTAGTTTAGTTTTTTATTTTATTTTATTTATTCATTTTATTTAAGTTTAGGTTTTTTTATATATTTTATTTTTAGGTTTTATTTAGTTTAGGTTTAGGCTTTTAGGGTTTTAGGGTTTCAGATTTACAGTTTAGGGTTTAGGGTTTAAGATTTAGGGTTTGGGGTTTAGGGTTTAGGGTTTAGGTTTAGGGTTCAAGTTTTTGTTTAAGGTTCAGGTTTTAGTTTAGGGTTTAGGGTTTTGGTTTTTTTTTAACAAAGAATAAATTTAGATTCAACATTTCATCTTTTCGATTTCATCAACCAAGTAACAAACCAGGGTAGTGAGGTAATCAAATGACCACCTTGGGGCTGGCTAAAGCCTTGTGTTCCCGTGATATCCAGGCTATATACCCATTATAATTCAATCTTATATAAATCAACACATGAATAGAGGAAAGAGAACTCAGCATTGATACACTTAATCTATAAGCACATGTATTTTTTATTTATTTATAACTAGCACGATAACACATATTATTATTCATTTATAAGCTTTTCAAAAAATACATTTGGATTTAATAGTGATAATAGCCATGCATATATTAAATTAAATCAACACATGCAAGCTTACATAAAGGAAATCAAGTTTATTTTACTTGATTTTGAAAAGATGGATGCATGAATTTAAATGACATACCAAATTTAACATGATTGGAAAGAGGACAATCAAATATAAGCATGTGATTCTTTCAACCAAACTAGTTCTTAAGGATAATAAAATCAAATAAGATTATTTAAAGAAAACCAAAGCTTCTTTCTTAATTAAGTTTTGGATTTGATTTAATTTATAGAGGAGAAGAGAAATCATCACTTGTTGTTTTAAACCCATTCCCACATTAATGATTTGATTTAATTTAAGGAAATATAATTAAGTTGATTTTATGGGTTAATTAATTTGAACCCTTAATTAGATGAATTAATTATGAAATCATTACTTGTTGTTTTAAACCCATTCCCACATTAGTGATTTGATTTAATTTAAGGAAATATAATTAAGTTGATTTTATGGGTTGATTAAGTTGAACCCTTAATTATATGAATCAATTATTCTTATCTATGTCACCTTAAAGTAATTAACAAAATAATTATGAGCCAACATGATATGCATGGAAAATAAACTTGCAATGATCTTAGGAAATAAAAGGGGCCTAATGCAATTGGCTCATGATTAATAGTTAATTAGATTAATAGACTTAATTAATTACTCTTATGGTTTTCCCACCCATGTGGACTAACCATAATTTCATTAAACTCCTTTAAGTTATTAAATGCCTAAAGATCTACCCCATGATTTAGTTCATTAAGGTCTGATGTGATCATGATTTCAGTTTGATTAAGTGATTTAATTAATTAGTTAAATCTTAATTAATTTCATTTTTAAAAAGGGTGAAATGAACTTAGGGAAAGGGGTCCCAACCCTATTCCTTACTTAGTTCACTTAGTGTAGAACAATGATTAATAAACTTAATTAGCCAATTTATTATTTTTCATGGGATTTATTATTCATTAATTAACTTAAAATAGTAGTGAAGGTTTGATTAGTCAATTTTCTTATTTAAGTAAGTAATAAATCCCAAGAAAATTACGGGAGGAAAATGTCATTCCATTAAATTAACCCACAAAATTTGAGATTAATTGCTCAAGTAATTAAAAAGTAATTAAGCTAATTAATTTTTCAATTAAATGTTAATTACTATTCAAAATTAGTTAAGATCATTTTTAAATAATTCTCCTCTGCAATACCTTTAAAATGAGTATTTATCTGCATTTTGTTTATTTGTATATGATGTTTTATGATTTTTAGAACTTTCAGCCATTAAAAATGATTAACTAAGCCTAATTAAAGCCGAATCCTTTTGGCGCCACGTGGCGCACTGATGCGGCGGGCTTTCCATGCGGTTCCACGGGATTGGCTACTTAAAACATATCTAACTCAATGCCTATGTGGTGGTGGCAGACGCGCATTCTCGTCTGCCGTTTGATCTAAGATCAGATGGCTATGATTAATCCCACAGATTAATAGGATTAAATCAGATCGATCTATCGGATCTAATCATGATCATCCATTCCGATCAAGCGGAATGGACAATGCCTGATCTAACGTCATGTGAGTGAGGGAGAATGGAGTCTATCCACCACTGCTCAGTTGATCCAAGCTTACCCGAGCTTGGATCAACTCCAAAAGGGTCCCACACCTTCATAACATTGATTAGAGGGAATCCAACGATCAAGATCACACGATGTAAGTTTTCTTCAAAGATCTCCAACCTATTTTTGCTAAGGATCAATTTTGGAAACATACCTCGCCGGAGCTTAAGACTGGTTGCTCAAATAATTGAGAAAGCTTCAGCTAGTGGAAACGAAGCCCTGTTCAGCAACAATTGGATCAATTCCTTGACGTTCACTTTGAAGGCCATGAACTGATGATTTAGAGCTCAGTTTTGATTGAAGTCCCACCTCGAGTGCTCAAAAAGCTTGGGAGATGAATTATTCTTGCTCGACGAGGCCTAGGGAAGGTGCGTGGAAAGTTAATTTGAGTTTGATGGAGACATGAGGAAGTTAGGCCAAAAATGGGAGTGTCATCTTTTGGGATGGACGGGAATGGCATTTTTTTATCTAGGAATGAGCTTGGGAGCTTAAGGATTGGCTGTAGTAGCTCATCTTGGGTAGCTAGGGCTATAAAGAATAATTTTTGTCTATGTTTAAGTGGAAATGATGGGGTGTATACCCCCCTTCAACTTGATCGGGTGGTGGGATTGGGTTTGGCTTCTAGTGGCTGTCCGACCATCTCAAGGAGTCGTGGGTGGAAGGGAGGAGGTGAGTTGGTTCAGCTTGGTTGGTTGAAGGTGTGGAGGTGGCTGCCAAGGACAAATCATGAGTGTCCTAAGGGTTTCAAATGCTTTAATGGGAAGGGTGAGGTGATTTAACCTCTTATGGGTGATGGCCGACCTAACCATCCCATGGGTCATGTTGGGTAATGTCCTAGGTGCCTAGGTAGACCATTGGGAGATTACTAAGTGGACAAGGAATGGAAATGTCCACTTACATTGGTGATTTGTCTCATGTGATGCCCTTGACCTAAGTGTAGAATGATTATTTGGCATTGGATTTGGTTTGGGCAGATTTGAAATGAGCCAAAAGTGGATTAGCCCAAATTTCAAGTCAATTGGAGTTGATTTGGTTAGGTTTGGCTCAATTTGACTCATTTAAGTCAAATTGGGTTAGGTTGGGGCAAGTTGACCAATTGGTCAAATTGGGTCAAACTAAGGGTTGGGCTAAGTTCATATGATCATTTAGGATGTTTTGGTTTAATTGGTTTGTTTTAGTTTGGCTTAGATTTAATTTTGGCTAATTTGAATTCATTTGGGTAAAATGGGTTAAGCTGACCAATTTGACCAAATTGGCCAAATTGGCTTGGGTTGAGTGTTGGTTTGGGTTTTGTTGACCAATCAAAGATGATTGTAGGCTTTTGTTTCAATTAATTTGGATTTTATTTTGATTTAGGCCAACTTGAACCTTTAGAGCAAAATTAGGCTAAGTAGGTCAATTGGGTTCAATTGGGTCCAATCATCACTTTGGTTAAGTTCAACAATCAATTTGGAATGAACTTAAGCCATTGGTTGCAATCAATTTGGTTTATATTTTGATTTTACCCAATTTTGTCTTTTAAGTAAATTTGGGTCAACTTGGGTCAAGAGGGCCAATTGGGTTTGGTTTGACTTAATTGAAGGTCAAGCCATATTCAAATATAGATTTTGATTTTGTATGAATCATTGGTTTAAAGGGATTTGGATTAGGTTGAAATTTGGCTTGTTTGGGTTCATATGGGTTAAGGGGTTGACTCGGTCAAATGACCAAGTTGACTTGGTTTGATCCAATTTGTGACAATTGATCAACCTAATCAACAATCATGATGAGAGTTTTTTGATGGGCTTGGTTCAATCTAATTTTTGTTGGATTAGAACTTGGCTCAAATAGGTCAAATTGGCTACTTTGGGTCAAGTGGACCAATTTGGTTTAGTTGGCTTGATTTTGGGTTGAGTTTGATTTAGTTGAGTTTATATATAGATTTGGGATTGACATATAAATTCAATTGCAATTGTCTTGGGTTCAAATGAGTTTTGGTTCATTTGAACATTTCAAGTCAAATGGGTTAAGTTGGATATGACTTTGGTTGATATGGTTTTGGCTTGATGATTGTAGATTTCATTTATATTTGTGAATACGATTGAAGGTATGATTGATTCATGAGAAAATCATTTTAATTTGGGTTTTGGAATGAAGGAATTTGGCCAAGTCCATCATGTTGGGTCATGTGGCTTAGGTTTGAATTTTTATTTGGTCTGATTTAGTTTTGATGATTTAAATGTATATTTCATTTAAATTTGTGAAGATGATTAAAGATATGATTGATTTCTGAGAAAATCAATTGATTTTGACTTGATTTAGATTAAGATTTGGCTTAGTCCATGGGATAGGTCATATGGCCTAGGAATAGTTTTGATTTAATTTGATTTAGATTGATTTATTTTGATTTAGTTTTGATCATTTAAATGTAGATTTGATTTATATTTAGGATGATGACTAAAGATATAAATTGATTATGAAAAAATCAATTAATTTTGGATTTATTTGGTTTAAGATTTGGCTAAGTCCATGGGATAGGTCATATGGTTTATGAATGGTTTTAAGTTTGGATTTGATCATGGGCTTCAATCATTTGGCTTTGGAATTTGGGTTTGGATTTGGATTTGAATTTGATGTTTTAATTGAACTTGAGATTTGGTTTGAGAAGGAAAGCATGGATTGGATTTGGGTTGTAGGGTTGGTGGATTATCCTAATCCATAAACCATAAGTAAATCCTATGGTTAACCCTTCTAAGTCTTTAGTCTTAGGTTAAGTGTTTACCTAATTGTTAGAAGTGTCTTATCACTAGGGAAGTCTTAGTTTATAGAAGACTCCTAAGTCTAAGATGGGAAGATTGAATCTGCACTCTAAAAGTGAGGTGAATAGGCCTTAGGCTCCATAGTGTTACCCTTGGAGATAGATGATTGAAAGACCGAAGCCAAGTTTCTCATTATAGACTCAGATACATCTTTTAACATTTTCTTTAGGAGAACATGGATACATGAGAACAACATAGTTTTATTTTTTCTACATCATTGTATGAAGTTTGTGGGAGGTGGGATCATCTACTATGTTAAAGGAGATCTCAAGCCATTTACAGTTCATGAGGTCAGCATATATGAGAATGCGGCTTACTACCTCCCTCAAAATCAACAAGTCTATTCTCGCAAACTTGGCAAATGTTTATAAATAAAATAAAAAGAAAAAGAAAAATAAAAAAGAAAGATAAAAAGAAAAAGAAAAGAAAACATAAAATGAAAAAGAAAATTAAAGGGAGAAAAAATAGACTTGGAGGAGGAAGTGGAGCCTAACATTAGATTCCACAGTTCAGTACTCTATTCGAACATATGGGTAGGATGACCTGACCTCCACCAGGCAGAGGAAGAGGCCAGTTTAGGTGGAAAACCTCCTTATTGGCCACCCAGTATAAGATATGTCCCAGCTACTTGGAGTGCACCTACTATCCATATAGACATAAAATCTAGTTCATAGGATGAGTCTTATATGATTAGCACACCAGCCAACTCTTCCCAGTAGTGGATTCCCATGGAGGTGACACTTGAGCCAGATAGCGATGAAGACCAGACTCTAAAGCAAAGCATAAGTGTATCCATGTCTATATGTGAAATAGTTAGGCATCAGTTTAGAACCTTAGCTCTAACCCCACTTTCCTCTCAAAATGCTGAGCATTTGGTAGTTAAGGAAGCCCCTAATTCATCATAGGTGTGAAGACTCAGAGGTTTTTTTGGAAGCATCATCCTCAAGTTAAGAAGTTGATGTAGAACTTGAGGATGTTTCATAAAAAAATTTAATGGAATTACCTTTTGATTGGTACTTGTCTTGTGTTCATAATTTAGGAAAGAAAGGATTAATCCCACATATTTAGTTAAAGCACAGGTCAGACTACTTCGAAAGAATATGTAAGAAAAAATGCAAAAGCTCTCAATCAAGACTGGGTCTAGGATTTGGTACAGTGGGTCCAGTCGATGATGACTATTACTGCTTGGTCTACACTAATCATTTGAATCTGATAGGTTCTTTTCAAATCATATTAGCTCATATGAGGAGTTGTGCTTAGAAACTTCAGATGATCAAGATGATTTTGAAGTCAAAGATGCACCACTAGAGTTTGAAGAAGAGATCAAGTCAACCATTGATGAGCTCAATGAAATCAACTTAGGAACTGAAGAAGATCCATGCCCGACATATTTCAGTTCTTTGTTGAATGAAATTGAAACCAATAAAATAGTTAGGCTATTGATTGAGTTTAAGGACTACTTTGCATCGAGTTATGAAGATGCTTGGATTGGCTCTTGACGTAGTAGTCCATAAACTAGCAATAGAGCTTACTACTAACTATCAAGCAAGCTCCTAGATGCATTCGATTAGGCATAGAACAACAAGTCATTTTTTAAGTCAAGAAATTGATCGATGTTGGCTTCATCTGCGAAGAAAAATATCCTACCTGGTTAGCTAGCATCATCCTAGTTAAGAAAAGGAATGGCCAAATTCACATATGTGTTGATTTTAAGGATTTAAATAAGGCATGTCCAAAAGACAAACTTCCACTACCAATCCTAAAAGTTGATGGCAGACATTGCCTCATCTCATGCAGTATTCTCTTTCATGGATGGCTCATATGGATATAACCAAATAAAGATGGTTCCTAAAGATGAAAGAAACACTGCTTTTAGAACCCCAATTGAAATCTGTTGCTATAAGGTCATGCCTTTCAGCCTTAAAAATGTCATTGCTACATACCAGCGGGCTATGAATTGAATCTTCAATGAACTCATTTATCATCAGGTTGAGTGCTATGTTGATGATCTTGTGGTCAAAAGTAGATAAAAGGAAGACCATCTCTTTAACTTGAGAGTAGTTTTTGAACAGTTAAGATAATTTAACCTAAAAAAGAACCCCGTGAAGTGTTCATTTGGAGTAGCTTCATGGAAATTCCTTGGGTTTGTTGTTTGGCACCAAAGAATCGTAATCGATCTAGAGAAGATCAGGGTAATATTAGAAATGCCACCCCCTAAAAGTTTAACTCAACTTAGATCATTCCAATGGTGATTGACATATCTAAGATGCCATATATCTAACCTATCGGGAAGATGTTAGCCATTCTCAACTTTTGTTAAAAAGGATGCCAAGTTCAAGTGGGATGATAAGTGTGAGCATGCCTTTGAGGACATCAAGCATTACATGATGACGCTGCTAGTTCTAGCTGCTCATACTTTACACTACTGTGTTAGATAAATCCCTTAGTGCTTTGTTAGCCCAAGCTAATGATGAAGGGATGGAAAATGCACTCTACTACCTCTTTCATCATCTAATCCCTACTGAGGCTAATTATCCACCCACTAAGAAGAATTGCCTAACTTTAACCTTTGCATAATAAAAGCTACAACACTACATGCTTCCTCATAAGGTGAATTTAATTTCAAGGATCAATCCATTACAATATCTCATGACATGGCTAACACTATCCGGATGGGTAGTACGATAGTCCATCATCCTCTCGTAGTTTGACATTACCTTCGTACCTCTCCGTGTGGTGAAAGGACAAACACTAGTGGATTTCTTAGTAGCACACCCACTTTCTATTGACTCTCTGCTTAGTGATAATCTCCTCGATGAACAAATCATGAACTTAGGAGATACTAGCATTCACCGCTGGGAGATGTACTTTGATGGTGAGGATTCCTCTCAAAGAGGAGAAGAACAATAATCTACTATTCCAAGAAAGGCAAGGGTAAGATTAGTTCTATAAACTCAGGACTGTGATGTGATGAGATTCTCATATCATCTGTCCAATCTTTGCACCAACAATGAAGCTAAATATGAGGCTTTGATTGCCGGTATGGAGTTATCCATTACTCTAAGCATCCAGAAAATCAACATCTTTAGGGATTCTCAGCTAGTGATCAACCAAATCACTGGGTCCTATAATGTTATAAAGCCCAAGGTCCATCACTACCATAAGTACACCATGGAGTTGTTGGCCCAAATCTCAGAGGTTACCATTTATAAGATTCCTCAATGAGAGAATGTTGCATCGTATACTTTAGCCATGCATGCCAAGGAGTTGGCATGTCCAGGGATGAGTCCACATCAATAAAGGTCCAAAATAGACTAGTTTTATCCCTTATTGATATTAAACTCATCAAAAAGTACTATCTTGAAGGGGAGGTTTCCATTATCAAGAAGTATAAGGAGTTAAATTGAAGGAAACCATTCATAGATTACCTAAATAAAGGCAAACTACCTCAAGAGAAATCCCAAGCCCATTATATGAAGCAGAGAGCACTTTCCTATGCTCTTGTGGATGGTGTCTTGTATTGTCGGTCTTTCAATCATATATGGTTACATTATTTATATAAACATGAAGCCCATAAGATTTTGACTGAGGTACACTCAGCATTATGTGGAGTCAACCAATCCGGTCTAAAGATGAAAGCCAAGATCAAGAGATTAGGATTCTTCTAGCCATCGATGATCAAATATTACGTGGATACAACTAGGCGATGCCACCAATGTCAACATGCCCAACATTCTACATCTTTCATTGGCCTCATGGCCATTCGAGTGTTATGGTACCGACATAGTGGGTCTGATTGATCCCCCTTCTTGCAAGGGTCATCGATTCATTTTAGCTACTACTTACTACTTTTCAAATGGGCGAAGGAGATTCTGCTCAGAGAGGTCACCAAAGCATGTGCTCTAGTTTTTAGGAACCATATCATAGGTTTAGAGTGCCTCGATAAAATGATATAATAATGGTACTACATCAAGAGCACCAAGATCAACAACTTTTCGAGATATAGATTGGAGATATTCTACCATTAACTACCTGAGGGAAAATGGCTTAACAGAAGCCTTCAAAGAAAATCTCATCCAAATACTAAAGAAGACACTCAACAATAACAAGAAAAGTGGCATCAGCAGTTAGTTGAAGCCTTGTGAGCCTATCGCACCACATATAGAACTCCAACTCACTCTACTCCTTTCTCTTTAGTGTATGGGTTTGAAGCCATTCTACCATTACAAGTCCAACTCCCCTCACTAATGATAGTTGTGCATTGCAAGATAATAACAGAGCATAATGCTAAGTTGCAGTTAGAAGAGCTTGAAGGTTTGGAGGAGAGATGTCCGTGGGCATGCCAAAACCTCGAGTTGTACAAAGCTAAAATGATTCAAGCTCATAACAAGTTGGTCCATCCTAGAGCTTTTCAAGTAAGAGAGGTTAATTTAGTTCTAAGGAGACCGATTATTGCCCGTCATAAGATGGGAGGCAAGTTTGAACCCACTTGGGAAGGCCCTTTTTCCATAGAGAAGGCATACCAAGGAAGATCTTATAAGCTAATTAATCATAAGGGAGAGCGCCCAATCAATGGGCTCTACTTAAAGAAATATTATAAATCATGTTTAAAAATTCCATTTTGAATTCAATCTCTTTCATGTTGAAAGTATTCTTGTTTGCGAATCTGCACACAATGTGTTTATGGTAGGTGCAAGGAACCCGAGTGGCATCCTATCCTTCATTGAAACAATACAAACACAAACTACACATAACCATATAAACAAACACATATATTTTATATTGGGCTACTTTGAGTTGAGATAATGGCCCTAATGACACTCATTCAGTAGGTCGTAATACTGGTGTCACCCTAGTGGTCTTCTTTCATTGGAAGATGTAAGTCTGCTATGATTTCTTTCCTTACTTGGCCACTGCACACTGATGAGTGCCTTGTTAGTTTGGTAGGCACTGCATGGCCGATAAGCTACCTTATGTTGGCTTTATTTAAGAAAATGTGAGTCTTCTATGCTTTCTTCTTAGATTAGCCTTCATGTACTGACTGGGTCAAGTATATTTGAGGTTTAGGATAAGTCCCCTAGAGGCTCCTTCCCTCTTGATTACTTCAAGTTTGGGTCCACTCCTTCCTCGGGGCTCCCTACTTAGTAGTCACTCTTGGTCAGATAGCATCTATCTTGCCGACAACAGACTATCCCGATGATTAGTTCTGTTTGGAAAGTTGTAAGCCTACATGCTTTCTTTGTAGATTGATCGTTGCACACCGATGGGCTCCTTAGGTTGGTTGGTTCTCACTATGCTAATGGATACACCACCATGATACACCTTAGGTTTTTTTCACCTTAGGATACACCACTCATGGCAGGTGTAAGTTTGGTACGATTTCTCCTTGAGTTAGCCACCATACACCTATAGGATTTCTTTTCTAGAGCTCAAGATAACACCCCTAGCATCACCTCCCTTCTGGGCACTATATTTGGATCACAACCTTTGTAACCTATTTAAATAATACATGGGTTATTATTAGATTGAACAATTTTCCTTTCCTAGTAACCACCCCTATGATTGTAGAATCTATCCTATGGATGTGTAGATTATCCCTTGATCTAGTAAATCTGAGATAGGTCAAGGCCAACATAACCCCTTCTTAGTGTGGTCCCTCACACACCAATAGTCCATGCAAACATAAAAACAAAATTTATATTCACTTATGGATTAGGAGGACACCCCTAGTGGCACATTTTCCCAAGCAGACATCTTATCTTTAGGTATGTATCAGTAAAACTCCCTTTAGTAATCACCTGACTATTATTAAGTTGATATAAGTCCCCAACAGCATTCACTCAATAGTCACCCCTAAGTCGGGTTCTATTTGTTGTGCTACCAACAGGTCACCCTAGTGGGTGTTCCTTACTTTAGAAGATGTAAGTCTCATATGCCTTCTTCCTAGAATAGCCATTGGACACTAAAAGACAACCCTTTAGGTTGGCTAGCTCTATCCCACGACCAATAGACTATCCCTTTGGATATGTAAATTTGAGATATGACAATTTTGATATAGCCCCTTCTCAGTGGGTCCATCACACACACATGGTCTATAAATTAAATCTATCAAATTTGATCTTGCTCACATCCCCAGATATGCCTTCAATTTGAAATCAAACTAAACCAAATAAACCATATCAAATCACATGAAATTAAGATGAAATTAATCCTTACTACTTTTAAGTTTACATAAGTTCTCAGCAATATTCTCTCAGTAGTCATCCAAGGCCAGGTTTGATTTGTTGTGCATCCAACAAGTCACCCCAGTGGTTGTTCCTTGCTTTGGAAGATATATGTTTGCTATGCCATCTTCCTAGCACAGCCGTTGCACACCAAAAGGCAACCCCTTAGGTTGGCTAGCTCTACCCCGTAGCTGATAGACTATCCCTTTGAATTTCTAAACCTGAGGTAGGTCAAGGCTAATATAGCCCCTTTTCAGTAGGTCCATCGCACACTAACAGGGTCTATACATTAACTCAAATTAAATTAAACTCGATCTGATTTTCCCCTGTGGAGTTAAATCACAACCTTCTCCCTAGTGGAGCCCCAAATCATATATAAACAAGAAAACAAATAAATCAAATTCAAAACCAACCTCCCTAGTGGAGCCAAATTAAATCAACTCCCTGAGTAGAGTATAAATCATAGAAATCCAACTAAACTCCTATTCCCAGTAGATTCATCCCCAAACAAATCTATAAAATCAAACTCAAATCCCAATCCCCAGCGGTTAGCTCGAACCTACTTCCCTAGTAGAATGTTCATATACCCAATCCTAGTGGACTGGAACCCATATAACTAGCAGATGTGCCTCCACATCAATTAAAACAAAACAAATTAAAGTTGATTTGATCTTAATCCACAGTGGATTGATTCTTATCCCCAGTAGATTTTCTTCTTCTATGCCCTCGACATAGACCTATCACATTTCATGTCCAATGCAAGTGTGATCCCCTAGCAGATCTCCCTCCATGTCCTTAACATGGAAGTCTCATCAAATCTTATTTCTTCTCTTATACACACCTTTAATACTTCAACTAAAAGCCTAATAATGTATTTGTTCAAATTACATCATCTTAACATTGTTATCAACATTTTATGATTTGTGATGGTGAAAGCTCAAACTAACTATACAATATCATGCTAAACATATTATAGTGTGAATTAACACACCATATTATATTATAATATATGATGTTATATTATAATTTGCTATAATATAATATATTATCTAACATTACACCTCATTAGAATCACTTAAAAAGGAAGAAATAATAAAATTTTCTCAAATTTTGAATAATGTTTATTTTGGATGTTAAATTGTTATTTTTCTATTAGAAATGGTACAAAAGAGCATAATTTTGGTGTTGCTTCTTGGTGTGTGCCATGAATTTGGCCAAATTCTTCCATCTCTACCTTCAAATTAACATTTTTGTGAGTTTTGACCCAATGTATTATAACAAAAGTAAAACATACTAAAATGCACAATAACATATAGTAACACACCACCACATTCATATATATGTGAAGTTATATTGTTATGTACATTATATTTTAATATGCTTTCATATAATATATTATCTTACATTACACCTTAAAATGAATCACTTTAAGCAAAATATATATATCTTTTTTGAAAAATGAACATTAATTTTGGCTACAAAATTCCATCCTTTTGATTAAATGATACAACATTGCACACCCCCAATGATGTTCCCTCAAGCTTACCTTAAATTTAGCCAAATCCCATCATCTCAGCCTACAAATTAGTTTTTTATGAATTATACTAGTACTAACTCTACTACATCATACTATAACAAACTAAAATATGCTAAACAACATGTAGTAATACACAATAGTATGCTATAATGCATGATGCTACACTATGTTATAGCATCCTATATAATAATACACTATAATATATTATATTATATTATATTGCATATCACTAAACATGGAATTGCTTAAGATAAAAAATCATAATATTAGTCTAAACAATAAAAACTATCAATTTTAGTAGTATCACTTACATATTTTAAATTGAAACAATATATTATGATGCCATGCTCTACCTATTATGAATTTGGCCAAATTCAACCATTTTAAAGTCTAAATCAACATTTTTGTAGATAATGCTATTATAGGCTTGACTGCATGATTGTAAAATACTAAAAGGATTTAAAATGGTAAAAACAATATATTATCATATATGTTGGTATACTATGCTACAACATATAATATTTATTTTGATCATAAAATCTTACATTTAAGACTACAAGTGGATAGTACACCTTTGGTACTACAATTTAATTCCACTTCAAATTTGATAAATCTCATTAGTTATTTTATTAAATCAATAGTTTTAGGATTTATATTAATAAAAAATATAGGGAATAATACCATAATATACTAAAACATTTCAAAACATCTTATAACATCCAAAAACACATAACTACATGCTCAAATATATGATGCTACATTATACTATAATATATGATATTATAATATGATTTTTTATGGTATTTAAACCTCTAAAAGTTAAGGGAAAGTATCCTGAAGATAATTTCTTTAGCTACCATAACTATGTTAGGAATAAGTCATTCTTAGATCTTTAATGACATCTTATTAGTTTTTGATTTAGGCTTAGGGTTAGGGTTTAGTGTTTCAGGTTTAGGGTTAGTTTAGGGTTTAAGCTTTAGGCCTAGTTTAAGGTTTAGGGTTTGGGGTTTAGGTTTAGGCTTTAGGGTTTAGGGTTTAGGGTTTAGGGTTTTAGGGTTTAGGATTTAGGGTTTAGGGTTTTAGGGTTTTATGGTTTAGGGTTTAGGGTTTAAGGTTTAGGGTTTAGGATTTAGGGTTTAGGGTTTAGGGTTTAGTGTTTAGAGTTTAGGATTTGTGGGTTTAGAGTTTAGGATTTACGGTTTAGGGTTTAGGTTTAGGGTTTAAGTTTTAGTGTAGGGTTTAGGGTTTAGGATTTAGGGTTTAGAGTTTAAAGTTTTTTTTAATAGAGAATAAACTTAGATTCAATTTTTCTTCTTTTCAATTTCATCAACCAAGTAGCACCCCAAGTTTTCTAAGACACAAGCAATGAAATAGATAAAAAATGAGAACTGATAGAACAAATTCAAAACCCTAGATAAGTAGAACCATCTCTCTGTAAAGAATTCCATAAGAAGTAGATCATATAGAACATTCTTCAGTTTCTCTAGTTCCCATCAGAACCACCCCCACCTCTCCAGTAGTGGGATCCGCCATCATATCCTTGATCTCTCGCTCTGCCACCACCATGGTTGTAACCTCCGTCGCTCCTCTCACCTTCATAACCACCACTAATATGACCACCACCTCCATATCCACCATAACCTTCTAATCCCCCACCACCACTACGATAACCGCTGCCTCTGCCTTCACCTCCATCACCAGATCTAGACTTAGTCTAGTTGACGGTGATGTTCCTGCCATCAAGGTTTTTCCATTCTTATGGTTTAGGGTTAGTTTTGAGTTTAGGGTTTAGGGATTGGGGTTTAGGGTTTAGGGTTGTAGGTTTTAGGGTTGTAGGTTTTATGGTTTAAAGTTTAGCATTTTTTTTTTGCAAAAAAAGAGGAAATTGTATTACCAAAAAGAAAAGGATACAACGGTTTAAAGGGGATAAAACTCAAAGACTACTACTCAAAGACCTACAGAAGGGCCTAAAGAAAAAAATCCCCCAACTAATATAAAAGATAGTGAAAAGCAAAAGGAAGAACTAAGAAAAGAACAACAACATCACAGAATCCCTGAGCAGGTCAAGAATCCATCTGAAGAGACCCAAGAATAAGTGAAGGAAACCTACAAGAAATAAACTAAAGTAGAGATAAGCACAAATAAAAGAAAATAAATAGAGATAAACAAAAAGGAAAGAAAAGTCAAGGAAAAGGCTCAAGCTCAGTCACAAAAATAAGAAGGGGCAACAAAATTTATGAGCAGCCAAACTCTAAAAGGAGGGTTATAGTCACAAATACTACTACCAACCAACAAAAAATATTTAACATCCTAGCCATCATAGTCAATGAACCTCACAAAGGCACCTGACCACACACCAATAACCAAAAAAGATCTAGAACCAGCCACCAAAAAGGTAAGAACAATAATAGAGCCACAAGCCAAAGGGGACAATAGTAGAAAAAAAGTGCCAACAAAGAAAAATCCAAGCTAGCACAACCATCCAACCACCCAAGAGCAATAGGAATAATAAAGAAAGCCACCAACCAAAGAGGAAGTACCAAAAACAAAAGAAAGTGGGGAAGAAGGGAAGCAAACAACAAGCTCACCAACTCTAACTAGACTAAAGCAACCATAATGAAACAATACCACAAAAAAAATAAGAAACAACAAGGACCATAAAAGGAAAGTGCATACACACAAACCAAATTAGCCCAACCAGCTAAAAGGAGATAGAAGGAAGAGAAGCAAAACCAACATCTCATCCAGAGAAGGCACCCAAAAACAAGGAAGCTCAAGGATACCAACCACAAAGACACTAAAGAAAAACAAACCAACTAACCAAAAATCAATGAATAAGCCCATAAGAGACACCACATTAAAAGTAGGAGCAGCAAATGATGACAGCAGGACAACCAAAATATGAAAAGCTAGCATTCTAACCTATAAAGTATAAGAAAAATACAAGAATAGAAACTCTCCAAGAAAGAACAGGAGCCAACAGCAACTGAACAAACCAAAATGACCAGAAGCTCCCAAATAGAAGCCCCAAGAAAACCAACAACAAAAAAGAAAAAAAATTAAGAAAATATAACATAAGGCAAACTAGATTTATCTAAATTAGACAACCCTATTTATTGCTTAGGAATATTCACATTAGTAAACAAAGTAAAATCAGAGAAATTACAACCCAAACCAGCTAAGAAATCTGTAAAAGCATTACCTTCTCTTAAAATATGAGTAATTTTAAAGGAAAGTTTAGAGATAATGGCTTTAATATTTCTAATTAAATAAAAAAGCACAGCATTACCCTTATGGCGAGAATTGATCATAACAACAACCATCTCACCATTTGATTCCAACCAAATAGTATGAAAATTTCTATCCAAACAAAGCTTAAGAGCATGATAAACAACCATCAATTCAACAAAAATAATAGAATTAGTAGAGAGAGGAGTGGAAAAAGCCAAGATAATATTCCCAAGATTATTCCTAAAAATACCACCACAACTTGACTTGTTATGTGCAATAGAGCCATCAGTATTAATTTTAATAAAATAATTAAAAGGCTTAATCCAATGAATAATTTTATAATCCGGAGATGAGTCACAATAAGGAAACAAGATAGCCAATTTAGAAGCAACAAACTTGCAACCTCTGAAATTAGTACCACTAAGAAGAGCAGCCTTATGTAAAGAAAAAATCTTTTCTTTAGTCCTAGCAATAATCCTCTTATGATTCATAGGCACATTACGATGTTTAGCATCATTTCTATAAGCCAAATCAAAGTAACAACCATCACAATTTTGATATTCCAAAGAAAATCAGAGTCAAGAAGTTGCATTAAAGTTAAATTACCATTAAAATAATTTAATTTAAATAAATCCTCATACCAACCCCAAACTTTAGAGGCAATGGCACCATTAACAAAAACATGACTAACATTCTCAATATGAAAGCAACACATGCATTTAGAGGGTAGATAATAACCTTTGTCCAAAAGTAAAGAGTCAACAACAATATAATCCATTAAAATTTTTCCACACAAGAATAGGATAAGAAGTAGGAATAATATTATTCCAAATTTTAAGGAAAATAAGAGAAGAGGATTATTTAACTGTGATATAGTTCCAAGTATCTTTAAAAAAAATTTCTCCATTACTAGAAATTTTGAAAAGAATTTGATCTGGAGAAATAACATCAATAGAAATACTGATGATGTTATTACTAATGAAATCATGAATCAAATCATTTAAAAGAGAGAAATTCAATCACCATTATAAATTAAATGACTAACTTTCAAGGAAAAGTAGAGTATTAAGCAAAGAATCAATGGAAAAGTCCCCATCTAGTTATCTTGCCAAAGAAAGAAGAACCATTATTAATACCCCAAAAATGAGAGGTTCGCTTTCCATTTAATATCGAGCCATTTCCAAACAATAGAGTCACCATGTTTATAATTGCAAATTAAAGGATGCTTACCTTTGCAATATTTAAAATTCATGAACCCAAAGACTTTCATTTTTCCAAAAATTCCACCAAAGTTTATAAGAAAAAACATTGGTTGAATCCATCAAAGATCTGCACCCAATAACACCTTCATAAATAGTACCCCACATATTAGACCAAGAAGTCCAATGAAGCCTTTTGGCCGAATTCCTAGAGCTCCAAAAATACTTATTAAATAGTCTTTCAATCATGATATGAATAGAGGAAGTATGAACAATATTAAGCAACAAGTAAAAAGGAAGAGAGTAAAGAATACTTCTAATAACAATAAATCTACCACCAAAGGATAAGAAATGAAATTCAAGGGTAGAAATTTTATTTTGAACATGATGGATTACCTCATCAAAAAGATGGGATCTCTTTTGACCACAATATAACAGTGAGCCTGAATATTTAAAAGAAATATTTTGATGAGAAAAACTAGTAATATCCTTAATTTTATTAATTCTTTGAATAGAAATGGAAGTAGAAGTGATAAAACAACTTTTATGATTACTAATCACAAGGCCATTTTCCTTTTCAAATTTATTTAAAAAACTCTTAAGCTTTTAACATAATGTAATGAGCCATTACAAAATATTATGAAATCATCAACAAAACTTAAGTGAGAGATAGCCAAACCACCAAGATTCTGAAATACTTACTATAATTCTTCTCAAAAAAAGATCAAGCCAACGAGACAAATATTCAAATGTAATAATAAAAAGCGAAGGAGAAAGAGGGTCACCTTGTCTTATACCTTGAGAGGAATTAAAGAAGCCAAAGTTTTCACCATTGATAACGAATGAAAACCAAACATTTTTAATTATATTGTTAACCAAAGAAATAAAATGATTAGAGAAACCAAATAAAGTAAGAATGTTATTAAGAAAATCCCAAGAAATGTTATCATAAGCTTTGGTGATGTCAATCTTAAGAAGTAAATTGCCACCTATAGTTTTAACATTCAAACCATGAATCTATTCTTGAGTAAGCAAGATGTTATCTGAAATAGTTCTACCTTTCAGATAGCCAGTTTGATTAGGAGAGATAATCATAGGAAGAAACTTACTAAGTCTATTAGTCAGAATTTTAGAAATCAATTTATTAAAAAAAGTACAAATACTAATAGGTCTAAAGTCATTCCAAAAGTCAGGATTATCATTCTTAGGAATAAGAACAATAGAAGTGCCATTTAGGAATATAATTCCCTTGAAAAAAATCCTTAACATCATTAGCAAGATCAGCTTTAAAAATAAACTAAGCTTTTTGAAAGAATAAAGTAGTGTAACCATCTACCTGCAATCAATCAACATTCATACCATTAAGAATATTAAAATATCCTCATCAAAGGAGCAACCAATCACTCATTATCTTCTGTAGACATAATAGAAGGAATGATAGAGGGATTAGATAAATGCTCAAGTTGATAGTTTTTATTTAAATGATTTTTAAAGAAACTAAGAGCGAGAGAATATATCCATTTTTTAGTAGTAAGAGAAACATCCAAATTCTTGATTTTATGAATGCGACCAAGAACACGCCTTTTCATTACCAAAGCATGAAAATATTTAGTGTTTCTTTATCCCTTAGAAAGATGCTTAGAGGAAATTTTTTGTCTCCAATATCTCTCCTCCATATCCTAAAATTTAATGAGATTATCTTTAGCTTCAACAAGGTTAGAACAGAATGAAGAATAAGTAATAACCAATTCTTTCAAATCTTTCACCCTTTGTTCCATTTTTTTGATATTATCGAAAAGATTTTTAAAGCATTTTATGTTTCACCAAGTGATATTATGCTTGAGCCTTTTAAGCTTAAGCAAAAATCTTATCATACCAAATGCAGAATCACAAGGAGAAAGAGGAGCACACCAATTAAAAGCAATAATGGCAAGAAAAATTTTATCTTTTAACCACATATTTTGAAAATGAAAAATTTTAATGACATTATTATATGCAACATCCTTAATAGAAATCAAAAAAGAGCATGAGCGAGAGTTTTACTAAGGTGCTCCACTTGAAGTTAATGGGTTTAACCAATAAATATTAAATAAGGCACAATTAGTTTTGATAGGTTTAGGTTTATTAGTTTATTTATTTTAGACTATTTAGGGTTTAATTTTAGTTAATTTTATTAGTTAGGTTTAGGTTTTTAGTTTAGTTTAGTTAATTTAGGTTTAGGTTTAGGTTTAGTTTAGTTTAGTTATTTGGTTTAGTTAGTTGGGTTTAGTTTAGTTAGTTATTAGTTTATTAATTTATTAGTTTAGTTAGTTTTAATTAGGTTTAGGGCTTAGGGTTTAGTTAGTTTAATTAAGTTTTATTCAGTTTAGCTAGTTAGTTATTATTTAGTTTAGTTTAGTTAGTTTTAGTTTTGTTATTTAGTTAGTTTAGTTAGTTTAGTTAGTTTTAGTTTATTAGTTAGGTTTAGTTTAGTTAGTTAGTTATTAGTTTAGGGTTAGGTTTAGTTTAGTATTATTAGGTTTAGTTATTAGTTTAGTTATAGTTAGTTTAGTTTAGTTTAGTTTAGTTGCTTAGTTATTATAATTTATTAGGTTAGTTTAGGTTTAGGTTTATTTAGGTAGTTTATTTATTAGTTAATTAGTTAGTTTAGTTTAGTTATTATATTTTTTATTAGTTATTAGTTATTTAAGTTTAGTTATTTTATTAGTTTAGGGTTTAGGGTTTAGGGTTTAGGGTTTAGGGGTTTAGGGTTTAGGGTTTAGGGGTTTAGGGGTTTAGTTTAGGGGTTTAGGGTTTAGTTTAGTTTAGTTAGGTTTAGGGTTTAGGAGTTTTTTATTTTAGTTAGTTTAAGTTTTATTTTAGTTTAGGTTTTAGGTTTAGGTTTAGTTATTATTAGTTAGTTTTATTAGTTTTTAGTTTAGGGTTTAGGTTTAGTTTTTAGTTTAGTTATTAGTTTTAATTAGTTTAGTTAATAGTTTTAATTAGTTTAGTTATTATTAGTTTTAGTTAGTTAGTTAATTAATTTAGGGTTTAGGGTTTAAGGTATATGGTTTTAGTTTAGGTTTAAGTTATTAGTTAGTTAGGTTTTATTAGTTGATTAATTTAGTTTAGTATTAGTTAGTTTTATTAGTTTAGTTGTTAGTGTAGTTTAGTTATTAGGTTTAAGTTTTTTAGTTTGGGTTTTAGGTTTAGTTTTAGGGTTTAGGGTTTAGGTTTATTATTATTAGATAAAGTTTATGTTTAGTTATTAGTTAGTTTAGTTTTAGTTTAGTTAGTTTTAGTTATTAGTTTAGTTATTAGTTTTAGTTAGTTTATTAGTTTTTAGTTTAGGTTTAGGGTTTAGGTTTAGTTTAGTTTAGTTAGTTTAGTTAAGTTTATAAGTTTTAGTTAGGTTTAGAGTTTATGATTTTTTGTTTAGTCAATTTTTGTTAGTTTATGGTTTATGGTTTAGGATTAATTACTATTAGTTTAGTTTTAGTTTAAGTTAGTTAGTTAGTTAGTTAGGTTAGTTAGTTTAGTTTTAGTTATTATTTAGTTAGTTTTAATTATTAGATAGTTTTATTAATTTTATTTGTTATTTAGTTGTGTTATTTAGGTTTTAGTTTTATTAGTTTAGTTTTAGTTTAGTTTGTTTAGATTTAGTTATTAGTTAATTTAGGGTTTAGGGTTTAGGTTTTTAGTTAGTTATTTAGAGGCTAGGTTTAGTCAGTTTTAGTTTAGGTTTAGGGCTTAGGTTTAGTTTAGGGTTTAGGTTTTAGTTTTCAGTTTAGTTTATTAGGTTTATTAGTTATTATTAGTTAATTTTCTTAGTTTATTTATTTATTTATTTATTTTTTTATTTTTTTACTTAATTTACTTAGTTTAGTTAGTTTAGTTATTTAGTTAGTTAGTTTTAGTTTTAGATATTAGTTTTAGTTAGCTATTAATTATTTGATTATTATTATTAGTTTAGGGTTTAGGGTTTAGATTTAGGATTTAAGTTTAGGTTTTAGTTTTTATTATTAGGGTTTAGGTTTAGGTTTAGATTTAGTTATTATTGTTTTTATGTTTAGTTTTTAAGTTTTGTAGTTTATTAGTTATTATGGTTTTAGTTTTTTTTATTTAGTTTTAATTTATTTTTATTAGTTAATTAGTTTTAGTTAGTTTAGTTGGTTTAGTTTAGTTATTATTAGGTTTAGGTTAGTTAGTTTAGTTATTAGTTTATTAGATTAACAGATTATTAGTTTAGTTTATTTATTTTTGTTATTATTAGTTTTAGTTAGTTTAGTTTAATTAATTTAGGTTTAGGATTTAGGGTTTAGGGTTTAGTTTTAGTTTAGGTTTTATTATTTATTAGTTTAGTTAGTTTAGTTATTAATTTAGTTAGGTTTTTAGCTAGTTTAATTTTTAGTTCAGTTTAGTTTAGTTATTAGTTTAGTAAGGCATTAGAGATTAGGTTTAGTTTAGTTAGTTTAGGCTTAGGTTTAGGGTTTATTAGTTAGTTGAGTTTAGTTTAGTTAGTTCATTTAGTTTTATTAGTTTTTTATTAATTATTATTAGTTTATTTTATTAGTTAGTTAGGTTTAGGTTTAGGTTTGGTTATTAGGTTTAGGGTTTAGGGTTTTTTAGTTTAGTTAGTTTAGTTATTTTTTAGTTGGTTAGTTAATTAGTTTTAGTTAGGTTAGGCTGAGGTTTTAGGTTTTTATTTTAGTTAGTTTAGTTTATTATTTTAGTTTGTTGAGTTTGTTAGGTTTATTAGTTTAGTTATTTAGTTTGTTAGTTACTTTTAGTTATAAGTTTTATTTATTATTAGTTTAGGTTTAGGCTTTAGGGTTGATGGTTTAGGTTTAGTTTAGGTTTTATTATTTATTAGTTTAGTTAGTTTAGTTATTAATTTAGTTAGGTTTTTAGCTAGTTTAGTTTTTAGTTCAGTTTAGTTTAGTTATTAGTTTAGTTAGGGATTAGAGATTAGGTTTAGTTTAGTTAGTTTAGGCTTAGGTTTAGAGTTTATTAGTTAGTTGAGTTTAGTTTAGTTAGTTCATTTAGTTTTATTAGTTTTTTTATTAATTATTATTAATTTATTTTATTAGTTAGTTAGGTTTAGGTTTAGGTTTTGTTATTAGGTTTAGGGTTTAGGGTTTTTTACTTTAGTTAGTTTAATTATTTTTTAGTTGGTTAGTTAATTAGTTTTAGTTAGGTTAGGCTGAGGTTTTAGGTTTTTATTTTAGTTAGTTTAGTTTATTAGTTTATTAGTTAGTTTGTTAGGTTTAGTTATTAGTTTAGTTATTTAGTTTGTTAGTTACTTTTAGTTATAAGTTTTATTTATTATTAGTTTAGGTTTAGGCTTTAGGGTTGATGGTTTAATTTTAGTTATTTATTTTAGTGATTAGTTTAGTTAGTTAGTTAGGTTTAGTTAGTTATTAAGTTTTATTAGTTTATTAGTTATTAGTTATTAGTTTAGTTTAGTTTAATTAGTTTATTATTAATTATTAGTTTAGTTTATTATTATTTTAGTTATTAGTTATTATTAGTTTTTAGGTTAGGTTTAGTTATTAGTTTAATTATTATTTTAGTTTATTAGTTTTTAGCTTATTAGTTTTAGTTTAGTTTTAGTTTTATTTAGGTTTTATGGTTTAGGTTTAGTTTATTTTTTTAGTTATTAGGTTTAGGTTTAGGTTTAGTTATTAGTTTTAGTTAGTTTAATTAGATTTTTTTAGTTTAACTTAATAGTTTAGTCTTTGTTTAGTTTAGTTAGTTTTTTTTAGTTTCATTAGTTTAGTTAGTTTTATTAGTTTAGTTTTAGTTTAGTATTAGGTTTATTAGTTTTTAGTTTAGGTTTTATTAGGTGTTTAGGGGTTTAGGGTTTAAGTTTAGGTTTAATTTTATTAGTTTAGTTTTTTGGTTAGTTAGTATAGGTTATAATTTAGTTTTATTGCTTGTTTTGAAACTTAGTTTTATTTTAGTTTAGGTTATGTTTAGGTTTAGGTTTAGTTTAGTTATTAGTTAGTTATTAGTTTAGGTCTAGGTTTAGGTTAGTTGAGGTTTTAGGGGGTTTAGGTTTATGTTTAGGTTTAGGTTTAGTTTTTTTAGTTTTAATTATTAGTTTTTATGTTTAAGGTTTTTTAGGTCGTTTAGGTTTTAGGTTTATTATTAGTTTAATTAGTTATTTTTATTTATTAGTTTTATTTAGTTTAGTTTATTTATTAGTTTTATTATTAGTTTAGTTTTTAGTTTTGTTTAGTTAATTAGTTTGGTTTAGGTTTTTAGTTATTAGTTATAGTCATTAGTTTAGTTTTTAGTTTAGTTTAGTTTTAGTTAGTTTAGGTTATTTAGTTTAGTTATTATTAGTTTAGTTATTAGGTTTAGGTTTAGGTTTTGGTTTAGAGGTTTAAGTTTATTAGTTAGTTTATTTTATTAGTTTAGGTTTAGGGGTTTAGTTTAGGTTTAGTTTAGTTTAGTTTAGTTTTATTTTAGTTTTAGTTATTAGTTTGTTATTAGGTTTAGGGTTTAAGTTTAAGTTTAGGTTTAGGGTTTAAGGTTTTAGTTTAGTTTAGGGTTTAAGGTTTAGGATTAGTTTAGGTTTAGGGTTTAAGGTTTAGCGTTTAGGGTTTATGTTAATTTTATCAATTTTATTAGTTTTAGTTTTATTAGTTTTAATATTAGTTTTTTTAGTTTTAAGTTTTAGTTTATTAGTTTAGTTAGTTTAGATTAGTTAGCTTAGTTTTAGTTTTCATTTAGTTTAGTTATTAGTTTATTAGTTTAGGTTTTAGTTTTTTAGTTTTTTAGGTTTTTATTAGTTTATTAAGTTTAGTTTTTAGTTTAGTTAAGTTTAGGTTTAGGGTTTAGGGTTTAGGTTTTAGTTAGGTTTTTAGTTTATTATTTTAGTTTTATTAGTTTTAGTTAAGTTTAGTTATTAGTTTAATTATTTTTAGTTATTAGTTTAGTTATTATCAGTTTAATAGTTTCAGTTTAGGTTTGTTAAGTTAATTTAGTTATTAGTTTTAGGGTTTAGGTTTATGGGGTTTAGTGTTTAGGGTTTAGGTTTAGGTTTAATTTAGCTTAATTAGTTTTTATTAGTTTAGTTATTAGTTAGTTTAGTTAGTTTAGTTAGTTTAGTTTTTAGTTTAGGTTTAGAAGTTTAGGTTTTAGTTTAGTTTTATTATTTTAGGGTTTATGTTTAGGTTTTAGTTCTTTTTATTATTAGTTTTTATTTAGTTAGTTTAGTTTAGTTATTAGTTTAGGGTTTAGGTTTAGGTTTAGTTTAGCTTAGTTTATTAGGTTTAGGGTTTAAGGTTTAGAGTTTAGTTTAGTTTAGTTGGTTATTAATTATTTAGTAATATTTTTACTTATTAGGGTTTAGAGTTTAGGTTTATTATTTTTTAGTTAGTGTAAGTTTTAGTTTTAGTTTTAGTTTGGTTATTATTGTGGTATTATTAGTTATAGTTAGTTTTATTTTAGTTATTTGTTTAGGTTTTAAGTTATTAATTAGGTAGTTTTAGGTTTAGGTTTAAGTTTTTTTAGGTTTAGGTTTAGATTTAGGTTTAGGTTTAATTTTAATTTAATTTATTTAGTTTAGTTATTAGTTAGGTTTAGTTTGATTTAGTTTTTAGTTTAGGTTTTAGGGTTTTATTAGGTTTTATTAGGTTTAGGTTTAGGTTTAGGTTTAGTTATAAGTTTAGTAAGTTTAGTTTAGGGTTATTAAGTTTAGGTTTAGTTTAATTTAAGTTTAGTGTTGTTAGGTTTAGCATTTTGGTTTAGGTTATTAATTAGTTTTAGTTTAGTTAGTTTAGTTTTATTTGGTTTAGGTTTAGGTTTTATTAATTAGATAGTTCAGGGTTTAGTTTTTGTTATTTAATTATTAGTTATTATTAATTATTAGTTTAGTTTAGTTACTTCTAGTTTATTAGTTAGTTTAGTTATTACTTATGAGTTAGTTAGTTTTATTGGTTTATTAGTTTAGTTATTAGGCAAGCTAGTTATTAGTTTAGTTATTAGCTAGTTTAATTAGTTTATTAGTTAGTTTAGGGTTTAGGGTTTAGTTTTAGGTTTAAGGTTTAGGTTATTAGTTTTAGGTTAGTTATTAGTTAGTTAGTGTAATTATTAGTTTAGTTGTTAGTTTTATTAGGTTAATTAGTTTATTAGGTTTAGTTTAGTTATTAGTTTAGTTTTAGTTTAGGTTTAGGGTTTAGGGTTTAGGTTAGTTAGTTTAGTTAAATTTTAGTTTAGTTTTATTAGTTATGAGTTAGTTTTAGTTTTATTAGCTTTATTAATTAGTTTTATTAGTTACTTAGTTAGTTTTAGTTAGTTTAGGTTAGTTTTATTAGTTTAGTTTAGTTAGATTTTAGTTATTATGGTTTAGGGTTTAGCTTTTTAGTTATTAGTTATTTAGTTATTTAGTTTTAATTAGTTATTTAGTTTAATTTAGGTTTAGTTTATTAGTTTTAGTTAGTTTTAATTAGGTTTATGGTTTAAGGATTAGTTTTATTATTAGTTTTATTATCAATTTACCTTTTATTAGTAATTAGCTTTTATTTTATTATTATTAGTTATTCCATTTAGTGTTTATTTAGTTAGTTTATGTTTTAGTTTAGGTTTAGTTTTAGATTATTAGTTATTTTAGTTTAGTTTATTAGGTTTAGGTTTAGGTTTTTAGTTTAGTTATTAGTTTAGTTTTTAGTTTAAGGTTTAGGGTTAAAGGTTTAGGTTTAGTTTTAGGTTTTAGGTTATTAGTTTTATTAGTTTATTAGTTTTATAAGGTTTTAGTTAGTTTTAGTTTTTTAGTAGGTTTAGGGTTTAGGTTTAGAGTTTAGGAGTTTAGGTTCATGTTTAGGTTTTAGGTTTAGTTTAGTTTAGTTAGTTTTTTTAGTTAGTTTAGTTTGATTAGTTTATTAGGTTTAGGGGGTTTAGGATTCAGGGTTTAGGTTTAGGGTTTAGGTTTAGTTAGTTTAGTTAGTTTATTATTAGTATTATTTGTATTCAGTTTAGTATTAGTTTTAGTATAGTTTTCTTACGTTTTAGGTTTAGGGTTTAGGGTTTAGGGTTTATGGTTTTGGGATTTTATTTATTTGATTTAGTTTTAGGTTAGTAGTTTAGTTAAGTTTTAGGGTTTAGGTTTAGTTTAGTTTAGTTTGTTAGTTTTATTAGTTTTTAGGTTAGTTTATTATTAGTTTATTAGTTTAGTTTAATTATTAGTTTAATTTAGTTTAGTTTAGTTATTATTTAGTTTAGTTAGTTTAGTTATTAGTTTAGGGTTCAAGGTTTAAGGTTTAGGTTTAGGTTTAGGTTTAGTTTTAGGTTTTAGTTTAGTTATTTATTATTATTTTAAGTTTAGGGTTTAGTTTATTAGTTTTATTAGTTTTATTAGTTTATTAGTTTTATCATTAGTTTAGTTAGTTTTAGTTTAGTTAGTTTATTAGTTATTATTAGTTTAGGGTTTAGGTTTTAGTTAGGTTATTATTATTATTTAGTTTTAAGTTTAGGGTTTAGGTTTAGTTAGTTTTAGTTTAGGGGTTTAGGGTTTAGGTTCAATTAGTTATTAGGGTTTAGGGTTTATGATTAGGTTTAGGGGGTTTAGGATTTAGGTTTAGGTTAGTTATTAGTTTTAGTTTAGTTTTATTAGTTTAGTTTATTAGTTTAGGTTTTATTAGTTTATTTAGTTTTTAGTTCAGTTTTTATTAGTTATTAGTTTAGTTATTAGTTTTAGGTTTAGGGTTTAGGGTTTAGGTTTAGTTTTATTTATTAATTTTGTTATTATTAGTTTAGTTTAGTTATTAGTATAAGTTTAGTTTAGTTAGTTTAGGTTTTATTGGTTAGTTAGTTTAGTTAGTTTATTAGTTATTAGTTTATTAGTTAGTTTTAGTTAAATTTAGGGTTTAGGTTTAGATTTTATTTAGTTTAGTTAGTTTAGTTAGTTTATTAATTAGTTTTATTAGTTTATTAGGTTTAGGTGTAGGGATTAGGGTTTAGGTTAGTTAGTTTATTATTAGTTTTAGTTAGTTAGTTTAGTTAGTTTAGTTTTATTTATTATTTTAATTAGTTTAGTTATTAATTTAGTTTAGTTAGTTTAATTAGTTTACTTAGTTATTAGTTAGTTTTAGTTTAGTTAATTTAGGTTTAGTTAGTTATTAATTAGTTTTAGTTTTAGTTACTTAGGTTTAGTTTAGTTATTAGTTAATTTAGTTTAGTTAATTAGGTTTAGGGTTTAGGTTTAAGTTTAGTTTAGTTAGTATTTAGGTTTGAGTTTTAAGTTAAGTTCAAGGTTTAGGGTTTAGATTTAGTTGTTAATTAGTTAGTTTAGTTTAGTTAGTTTAGTTATTAGTTTTAGGTTAGTTAGTTAGTTATTATTAAATTTAATTATTTGTTTAGTTATTATTAGTTATTAGTTTTAGTAGGTTTTATTAGTTATTAGGTTTAGGGTTCAAGGTTTAGGTTTAGTTAGTTAGTTTGGGGTTTAGGGTTTAGTTTAGTTAGTTTATTAGTTTTTAGTTAGGTTTAGTTTAGTTATTTAGGTTTATTAGTTTAGTTTTTATTAATTTAGGTTTAATTTTAGGTTTAGGGTTTAGGTTTAGTTAGTTATTAATTTTAGTTATTATTAGTTATTAGTTTTAGGTTATTAGGGTTTAAGGTTTAGGTTTAGTTTAGAATTATGATTAGTTAGTTAGTTTTAGTTAGAGTTTTAGTTTTGTTATTAATTAGTTAGATTAGTTTAGTTTAGTTGTTGAGTTAGTTAATTTTGTTTAGTTAGTTTTTTGTTAGTTTATGGTTTAGGGTTTAGGCTTAGGTTTTGTTAGTAAGGTTTAGGTTTAGGTTTTAACTAGTTTAGTTTAGTTTAGTTTTAGTTAATTTTTAGTTAGTTTAGGGATTAGGGTTTAGGTTTAGGTTTAGTTAGTTAGTTTAGTTTTAGTTAAGTTAGTTTAGTTAGTTAGGTTTATGTTTAAGTTTATTAGGGTTTAGGGTTTTAATTATTAGGTTTAGTTTATTAAGTTTTAGTAACTTATTAATAGTATAGTTATTAGTTAATTAGTTTAGGTTTAGGGTTTAGTTAGTTAGTTTAATTTAGTTTAGTTAGTTTAGTTAGGTTTAGGGTTTAAGTTTATTATTAGTTTAGTTTATTAGGGTTTACGGTTTAGGTTTAGTTTAGGTTTAGGGTTTAGATTTAGTTAGTTTAGATTAGGTTTAGTTATTAGTTTAGTTAGGTTATTTTAGTTTTAGTTAGGTTTAGTTATTAATTTTAGTTTTAGTTTATAATTTAAGGTTTAGCATTTAGGGTTTAGAGTTTAGGGTTTTAGGGTTTAGGATTTAGGGTTTAGGGTTTAGGGTTTAAGTTTTAGAGTTTAGGGTTTTATGGTTTAGGGTTTAGGGTTTGGGGTTTAGGGTTAGTTTTAGGGTTTAGGTTTATTTAGTGTATTTAGTTTAATTTTTATTTATTTGAGTTTATTTTACTTTTATTTTTTAAGGATTATTATTTTTATTTAGTTTTGTTTATTTATTTTAGGTTTATCTACTTTAGTTTATGTTTTTTAATTTAGTTTATTTTTATGTTTAGTTTTATTTTTTAGTTGAGTTTTATTTTTATTTTATTTTTTTAGATTTTAGTTTAGGTTTAGGTTTTTATTTTATTTTTTTAGGTTTAGGTTTTTGGTTTTTATTTTAAGTCTATTTTTAGGTTTTGTTTTTAGTTTAGAGTTAGGATTATTTTTAGTTTATTTATTTTATTTAGTTTATGTTTAGGTTTAGTTTATTTTATGTTTAGGTTTAGGTTTTTTTATTTTAGTCTTGTTTATTTTAGTTTAGGTTTTTTTATTTATTTCAGGGTTTCGATTTTATTTTTTATCTATAATTAGGTTTTATTATTAGGTTTATTTTTTAGGTTTAAGTTTTTATTTTATTTTATTTTAGGTTTATTTTAATGTTAGTTTTATTTATTTAAGTTTTTTATTCTTAGGTTTATTTTATTTTTTATTTTAGTTTATGTTTTTTGTTATTTTATTTATTTTATTTATTTTATTTTATTTTTTTTTGGTTTAGTTTTATTTATTTTATGTTATTTCTTATCTTAGATAGGTTTAGGTTTTATTTATTTATTTTATTTTTTGGCTTTATTTAGTTTAGGTTTAGGTTTTTAGGTTTCTAGGATTTAAGGTTTAGGGTTTAGGGTTTAGGGTTTAGGGTTTAGGGTTTATGGTTTAGGTTTTTAGGATTTAGAGTTTTAGGGGTTTGGGTTTAGGGTTAGGGTTTAGGGTTTAGGGTTTAGGGTTTAGTGTTTAGGATTTAGGTTTGGATTTTTTTTGGGGTATAGGTTAGTTTAGTGTTTAGGGTTTTAGGCTTTAAAGTTGAGAGTTTAGGTTTAGGGTTTATAATTTTAAGTTTAGTTTAGTTTAGATTGGTTAGAGTTTAGGGTTTAGTTTGGTTTTAAGGTTTAAGTTTAAGTTAATTTAAGGTTTAGGGTTTAGGGTTTTTTAAGTTTCAAGGTCTAGGGTTAGTTTTAGGGTTTACAGTTTAAGGTATAAGGTTTAAGATTTAGGGGTTAGGGTTTTAGGTTTTTTCTTTAGGGTTTAAGATTTTTTTTGAAAAAAAAAATATTAAGTAAACTAGTAGGTCTAGGTTTGTTTAGTTTACTTAGTTTACTTAGTTTATTTTTTATCTATTTTAGTTTATTTTAATTTTTCTATCTATTTAGGTTTATTTTTTTATTTTTATTTAGTTTAGTTTCTTTATTTTAGTTAAGCTTTTTTATTTTAGTTTATTTTTTAGGTTTAGGTTTAGGTTTATGTTTATTTTTTTAATTTAGTTTTATTTTTATTTTATTTTTAGGTGTAGGTTTTATTTTTTATTTTTAGGTTTAGGTTTAGGTTTTAATTTTATTTCTTTAGGTTTAGGTTTTAGGTTGTTATTTTTAGGTTTTATTTTTTAGTTTAGTTTAGGTTTATGTTTAGTTTATTTTATTTTATTCAGTTTAGGGTTTAGGTTTAGTATATTTTAGGTTTAGGTTTTATATATTTTAGTTTAGTAGTTTATTTTAGTTTAGTTTTAGGTTTATTTTATTTTGTTTATTTTTGATTTAGGTTTGTTTTTTAGTTTAGCGTTTCGGTTTTATTTTTAATTTATTTTAAGGTTTATTTTTAGGTTTGTTTTTTAGGTTTAGGCTTTTATTTAGTTTTTATTTTATTTTATTTTAGGTTTATTTTATGTCTATTTTACGTTTAATTATTATTTTATTTAGGCTTTCTATTTTTTTGGCTTATTTTATTTTTAAGTTTAGTTTAGGTTTTTATTTATTTTATTTCAATTTAGTTTAATTTTTATTTTATTTTATTTTTATTTCTAGGTTTAAGTTTAGGTTTAGGTTTATCTTTTAGTTTAGGTTTCTATTTTATTTTATATTTTATATTTTAGTCAGGTTTAGGTTTTATTTATTTATTTTATTTTTAGGTTTTATTTAGTTTAAGTTTAGCTTTTTAGGTTTTTAGGTTTTAGGGTTTAGTGGTTTGGGTTTGGGGTTTAGGGTTTAAAATTTAGGGTTGTAGGTTTTAGGGTTTAGGGTTTAGGGTTTAGGGTTTAAGGTTTAAGTTTAGGGTATTAAGGTTTAGGGTTTAGAGTTTAGGGTTGTAAGTTTAGGGATCAGGGGAGTTTAAGGTTTAAGGTTTAGGAGTTTAGAAGTAGGGTTTATATTTAGGTTTAGGAGTTTAGGTTAAGGTTTAAAGTTAGTGTTAAGTTTTAGGAGTTTTGGCATTTTGAGGTTTAGTTAGTTTAGTTTAGCTTTAGGGTTTAGGGTTTTATGGTTTAAGGTTTAGGGTTTTAGGGTTTAAGGTTTAGGGTTTATGATTAGGGTTAGGGTTTAGGGTTTAAAATTTAGAGTTTAGGGTTTAGGGTTGACGGTTTATTAGGTTTAACGGTCTAAGGTTTAGGGTTGTAGGTTTAGGGTTTATGATTTAGTGTTAATTTTAGGGTTTAGGTTTTAGGGTTTAAGATTTAGGGGTTAGGGATTTGGGTTTTGGCTTTAGGTTTTAACATTTTAAAAAAAAAGGTTGACCAATAGGTCTAGGTTTATTTAGTTTATTTAGTTTAGTTTTTATTTATTTTAGTTTATTTTAATTTTCCTTTTTATTTAGGTTTATTTTTTATTTTAATTAAGTTTAGTTTATTTACTTTAGTTAAGGTTTTTTATTTAGTTTATTTTTTAGGTTTAGGTTTTGATTTATGTTTATTTTTTAATTTAGTTTTAATTTATTTTATTTTTAGGTTTAGGTTTTATTTTTTATTTTTTGGTTTAGGTTTAGATTTTTATTTTATCTTTTTAGGTTTAGGATTTATGTTTTTATTTTAGGTTTATTTTTAGGATTTATTGTTTAGTTTAGGGTTAGGTTTATGTTTAGTTTATTTTATTTTATTGAGTTTAGGATTTAGGTTTAATTTATTTTTGGTTTATGTTTAGGTTTTATTTATTTTAGTTTAGTTTATTTTAGTTTTGATTTAGGTATATTTTAATTTGTTTATTTGGGATTTAGGTTTTTCTTTAGTTTAGGGTTTAAGTTTTATTTTCTATTTGTTTTAGGTGAAGGTTTTTATTTACTTTATATTTTATTTTATTTTAGGTTTATTTTATTCTTATTTTTACGTTTAGTTTTTATTTTATTTAGGTTTTTAATTTTTTGTGGTTTATTTTATTTTTTAGTTTAGTTTAGGTTTTTATTTATTTTATTTTAGTTTAGTTTTAATTTTTTATTTTATTTTATTTTATTTTTATTTTTAGCATTAGGTTTAGGTTTAGGTTTAGATTTATGTTTAAGTTTTAGTTTAGGTTTTTATTTTTTTTATTTGATTTTATTTTATTTAGGTTTAGGTTTTTTATTTATTTTATTTTTTGGTTATATTTATTTTAGGTTTAGCTTTTTAGGTTTTTAGGGTTTAGGGTTTAGTGGTTAGGGTTTGGTTTTTAGGGTTTAGGATTTAGGGTTGTGGGTTTTAGGGTTTAGGCTTTATGGTTTTGGGTTTAGGGTATCAAGGTTTAGGGTTTATGGTTTAGGGTTTAGGGTCAGGGTTGTAGGTTTAGGGTTCAGGGTTTGGGATTTAGGGTTAATTTTAGGGTTTATGGTTTAGGGATAGGGTTTTTTTATTTTATAATTTTTCTTATTTTTTTAAAAAATTTAGTAAGCTGGTAGATTTATGTTTATTTAGTTTATTTAGTTTATTTTATTTTTTAATTTTACTTATGATTATTTTTATTTTTATTTAGTTTAGTTTATTTATTTTAGTTTAGGTTTATTATTTTAGTTTATTTTTTATGTTTAGGTTTAGGTTTAGGGTTTAGGGTTTAGGGTTTAGGTTTAGGTTTAGGTTTAGTTTTTTTTAGGTTATAGGTTTAGGTTTTATTTATTTTAGTTTAGTTTATTTTAGTTTAGGTTTTTATTTATTTTATTTTTATTTTAGGTTTAGGTTATTTTTAGATTAGGTTTAGGTTTTATTATTTATTAATTTTTAGGTTTTATTTTTTAGATTTAGTTTTTAGGTTTAAGTTTTTGACTTAGTTTTATTTTATTCTATTTTAGGTTTATTTTATTTTTATTTTAGGTTTAGTTTTTATTTTATTTAGGTTTTTATTTTTTAGTTTAGTTTAGGTTTTTATTTATTTTATTTTAGTTTAGTTTTTAATTTTTATTTTATTTTCTTTTTAGGTTTGGGTTTATATTTAAGTTTAGGTTTAGGTTTTAGTTTAGGTTTAGGTTTTAGTTTAGGTTTTTATGTTATTTTATTTTGGTTTAGTTTCTTTATTTGTTTTATTATTACATTTTATTTAGTTTAGGGATAGATTTTTAGCTTTTTGAAGTTTAGGGTTAGTTGAGGGTTTTGGATTTAGGGTTTAGGCTTTTGGGTTTAGGGTTTAAGGTTTAGGGTTCAGGGTTTAGAGTTTAGGGTTTTGGTTTTATGGTTTAGGGTTTAAGGTTTAGGGTTTTAAAGTTTAGAAAGGGTTTAGGGTTTAGGATTTTTTAGGGTTGAGGGTTGAGGGTTTAGGTTTTAGGTGTAAGGTTCAGGTTTTAGTTTAGGGTTTTTTGTTTTTTTTAATAGAGAACAAATTCAGATTCAACATTTCTTCTTTTCGATTTCATCGCACACCAAGTTTTAAGACACGGCGATGACATAGATAAAAAAATGAGCACAGGTGAATTGGGATAAAAACCACAGAAAACTAGAACGTCTATATGTAAATAAGAGTTCCATAGCGGTGATCAGATCGACCCTTCTTCAATTTCTCATTATTAGAACCCCGACCTCTCAAGTAGGGATCCACCATCCTTATCTCGATCTCACCCTCCACCACCATTGTAGCCTGCTCCTCAGCCTCCATAACCACCACTGCTTTGACCACCACCTCCATATCCACCAGCACCTCCAGATCCCCCACCACCACTGCGATAACTGCCACGATCGCCTTCGGCTCCACTTCTAAATCTAGACTGAGCCTGCTTGACAATAATATTCTTGTCGTCAAGGTTCTGCCCATTCTCAGGGTTTAGGTTTAGGTTTAGGTTTATTAGGATTTAGGGTTTAGGTTTTTCTTTTAATTTATTTAGTTACTTTAGGTTTAAGTTTAGGTGTTGGGGTTTAGGGTTTAAGGTTTAGGATTTAGGGTTTATGGTTTTAAGGTTTAGGGTTTAGGGTTTAAGGTTTTTAGGGTTTAGGGTTTAGGGTTGAGGGTTCAAGTTTTTGTTCTAGGGTTCAAGTTTTAGTTTAGGGTTTAGGGTATTTGGTTTTTTTTTAACAGATAATAAATTCAGATTCAACATTTCTTCTTTCAATTCCATCAACTAAGTAACACATCAACTTTTCTAAGACAGAAGCGATGACAAAGATAAAAAATGAGCACACATACAACAACCACAAAATAAAATCAGAAATAAAAGCCATAAAGGAAAAGCGCCACACCCAAAACCAAATCAGTAATAACTAAAGTAAATAGAATGAAGAGAAGAACAACCAACATCTCATCGAGAAAAGGCACCCAAACTCAATCAATGATGCCAAAACCACCAAAGGAAAACAAACCAACCAACCAAAACAGAATAAACCCACAAGAGATACCACATTAAAGTAGGGTACCAAGCGACAGCAGTAGAACAACCAAAACACGAAGCCAACATTCTTTATAAAATCTGGAAAAATACAAGAACATACTAAGAAAGAATGGGAGCCAATAGCGATTGAACAAACCAAAACCACCGAGAAAGTCAAGAAAAAACAACAAAAGAAAAAGAAAAAAAAGAAGAAAAATTAAGAAAATCTAACATAAGACAAATGAGATTTATCTAAATTAGACAGCCCTCTTAATTGCTTAAGAATATTCGCATTGGTAAACAAAGTAAAATCTGAAAAATTAAACCCCAAACTAGCTAAGAAATCCACGCATTACCTTCTCTTGAAATATGAGTAACTTTAAAGAAAGTTTAGAGATAATAGCTTTAATGTTTCTAATTAAATAAAAATGCTCGACCCTTATGGTTAGAATTGATCATATCAATAACCATCTCGACATCAATTCACAAAATGGTATGAAAATTTCTATCAAACAATGCTTAAGAGCATGATAAACATCCATCAATTCAGCAAAATAATAGAATTAATAGAGAGTGGAAAAAAGCCAAGATAATATTCCCAAGATTATTAAAAATACCACCACAACAACTTGTTATGTTGCCTTTGTAGTCTCCGACCTTCTTTCCTCCTCCTGCCTACTCATAGCGATTTTATACCACATAGCTATCATCCACCTGCTCTTTTGGATAAACTAAACAAACCTTATTCATTTAAGTGGGAGGTAGTCAGGAAAATCTTTAAGAACCTCTTAAAGAAATTTGATTTTAAGGTACTCGAGCCTAGAAAGCTGGAGGAAATGATGATCTTAACTTTTGCCCCTACCACTGCATGCTAGGCCATGTTTTGGAGGATTACTTCACATTTAAGGACTGTCTTGAGCATAGCTACAAGTCATACGATATAGTTATCTCTAAGGAATATCTAGTGGAACAACCATCCAATTCTGTTAGGGTAATCCTTAGGGATACATGTGATCCTCTGAAAATAAAAGAAGGTTGGGATATCTATTTATCCCAAACCTCTAAAAAGATTATTTCAAAAATCAAGAAACTTTCCCTGCAGGTGCCTAAGGCAGCTCGAACCTCCAACATCAAGGAACTTTTATAAGTTGCCAAAGACAACATAGGGAAAGTGGGCTTCAAGCGGCATACTTGCAGGATAGCCCGAGACAAACCCGCAGAGCCTAGCCTCTATTCCACCATTGCAATATAGACATTTCTACTTCAGCTAGCTCTTCTTCTAGTAGTTATTTTGTACAAATGATGGCATCAAATCCCTCACGCCACTATACTAGATTTCTACTATGTACCTCCTTCTAAATCTAAGAAATTGAGGAGTAAAGCTAGTTTGAATTACATCTATATCACTTCTGATGGGTTATAAGATTCTACTCTTTTAGAAAAACCTTCAAGTCTAAATAATTATAACAACTTCGATCATCCTCTTTCTGATTCAAAAATAGAATTTCCTTTTCTGAATACTACGGGTTCACCTTTTGAGATAGACTTAGAATTCATCTAATTTTGAGGGTCCTATAGGAGAAGCTGTAGGTATGCCTGATGAGCAGATAGAATCTTCCACTAACCCACCATAAGAGATCACCAAAGTTAACCTCCGTAGTGTCAAGGTTCTACCTCCTAGGGCATCACCTCAAAATAGGGGAAAACAAGTCGCTGGTACCAACGAGCAAAAATCCCCTCCATGGGATGCTCCACCCATGGATATGCTTGTGGAGGATTAGTCCAGAGTTGATTACAATGTCCTCGCTCACCTAAGAAAGTTTTTAAACTAACCATATGTGATGCCCTTGTCTTATCCAAGAGAGATGAGGAATCATTAATCAAGGCTTTTCTTGATCGGATATATGCTAGCTTACTTCGATTGACTATTGTTGGAGTGGAGGCACATTATTCAAGAGAAGCCCATTGAATCACATTCTCCGACAAAGATCTTCTTTTAGAAGATATGGAGCATAACTGTCTCCTCTACATTATAGTGGATATGGGCAAATTCAGACTTTTTAGGGTATTAGTTGATCCAGGTGCATTGGTGAACATTTTGAGCTTGAAAACCCTTGCTATTTGAGGATTGACATCTCTAATCTTCAAGGAGATCGGATGATGTTGAGAGGATTCAATGAACAAGGTGAGAGGGCTATAGGCTCCATAATGTTACCTTTAGAAATAGGTGACTAGAAGACTTAAGAAAAGTTCTATATAATTGATTTAAATACATCATTCACTACTTTGATCGGTAGGTCTTAGATACACCAAATTAAGATGGTTCCATCCTCTCTTCATTAGTGCATCATGTTTCAAAGAGATGGAATCGAATACTATGTCAAAGGAGATGAAAATCTATTTTCAGTTAGAGAGGTTGAGATATATGAGGATGCAACCTACTATCTTTCACAAAACCAAAATACCCTTTCTCGTGAATTTGGCCAAAATTCAAATACAAAAGAAACAAAAATAAGAAAAAGGAAGAGAAAAATAAAAAGAAAAGAAGAAAGAAAATACAATGAGAGAGAAAGGGACACTAAGGAAGAGGTAGAGCCGCATGTCACATTCCACCCACAGCTCATTCCACAATATGGACATATGGGTAGGATGACTTGACCTCCACCAGGTAGAGTTAGAGGTAGATATAGAGGCAATTAGAGAGGTGGAAGATCCCCTGGTTGGTAGTCAGCCAACTGGGGCCATGTTCCAGTTCGCAGGAGTACCCCTACTATTCACTTAGACTTGGAATCCAGCTCGAACGATGAGTCTCATGTGATTAGCACACCAGCCAGCCCCTCTCGGTGGGTTTCATTAGAGGTGACACTCGAGCCAGACAGAGATAAAGACTAGGCCTCTAAGCAAAGCATGAGTGTATTTGAATCAGGTTTATGTAAAATTATTACGCAGCAGTTGGTAACATTAGCTCTAACCTCACTTTCTTCTCAAAAACTTGAAGATTTAGTAGTTTAGAAAGCCCCTAGGTCTTCCATGAATGTCAAGCCAAAGAGATTATTGTTGGGAACATCATTCTGTAGTCCAAAAGCTAATGTAGAACTTGAGGATAATTCATTTAAAGATTTTATGGAATTACCTTTTGATTAGTTCTCACCTTGTGTTCATAATCTTGCAAAGAAAGATTGGATTCCTTATACATGTTCCAGGCACAGGTTAGAGTATTTCGAGAAGCAGTGGAATAATAAAGGAAGGGATGCATAATCAAGAACAAGACTAGGATTTAGTACAGTGGGTCATGTCGATGATGATGATTACTACTTAATTGTCACCAATCATCTAGAGTCTGATAGGTTCTTCTCAAACCAGACTAACTCTTATGGGATGTGTGCTTAGAAACTTCAGATGATTTTGATGATCTTCAAATCAAAGATGCACCTCCATAATTTGAAGAGAAAATCCATTCAATTATTGATAAGCTCAAAGAAATCAACCTCAGGATAGAAGAAGGTCCACATCCTCCATACATTAGTTCTCTGTTGAATGATGAAGAAACCAATGACTTAGTTAAGCTATTGACTAAGTTTAAGGACTGCTTTAGATGGAGCTATAAAGAGATGCTTGGATTATCTTCTAACGTAGAAGTCCACAAACTAGCAATAGACCCTAATGCTAACCCTATCAAGAAAGCACCTAGATGCATGCGATTAAAAATCAAACTATATTTCATTTCTGAAGTCAAGCAATTGATCGATGCGAGTTTCATTGGGGAAGAAAAATACCACCTAGTTGTGATGCTAGTTAAGAAAAAGAATTGCCAAATTCACAAATGCATTGATTTTAGGGACTTAAATAAGGCATGTCCTAAGGATGAATTTCCACTTCCTATACTAGAATTAATGGTGGACATTGCCTCATCTCATACATTATTCTCGTTCATGGATGGGTCATCTTATTACAACCAAATCAAGATGACCCCCAAGGATGAAAGAAACACTACTTTTCAAACCCCGATCAAAATATATTGTTATAAAGTCATGACTTTCAGCCTTAAAAATGCTAGTGCTACATACCAGTGGGCCATGAATCAGATCTTCAATGAGCTCATTCATCATCGTTGAATCTTGTCAAAAATCTAGTAAAAGAAAAGGAAGACCATCTCTTTGACTTGAGAGTAATTTTTGAATGGTTAAGACAATGCAACCTCAAAATGAACCCCCTAATGTTTGCATTAAGAGTAATTTCTTGGAGGTTCCTTAGGTTTGTTGTCTGATACCAGGGAATAGAGATAGACACAGAAAAGTTCAAAACCATCTTAGAAATGCCACCCCCTAAAAGTTTAACTTAACTCAGATCATTCTAAGGGTGGTTCACATATCTAAGGTGCTTTATCTCCAATCTATCAAGGAGATGCAAGTCATATTCAGTACTTGTCAAAAAGGATGCTAATTTCATATACGATAATAAGTTATAGCATGCTTTTGAAGACATCAAACAATATTTGGTGAAGCCGCCAATTCTAGCAGCCCCTATCTTGGGCAAGCCACTTATCCTTTAGATTATTGCATTAGATGACTCCGTTGGTGCTTTGTTGGCTCAAACCAATGATGAAGGGAAGGAGAACGCTCTATACTACCTTAGTCGTCATCTGATCCCTGCTGAAGAAAACTACCCACCTATTGAGAAATATTGCCTAGCTTTAATCTTTGCATCCCAAAATTTATGGCATTATATGCCGTCTCATAAGGTGAACTTGATTTCAAGAATCTATCCACTACAGTATCACATGACACGGCCTACGTTATCCGAACAGTTGGTACGTTGGTCTATGATTCTCTCACAGTTTGATATTGCATTTCCTCTCATGCCATGAATGGAATTTTTTAGCGACACCCACTTCTCTGATTCTTAGTGATGATCTCCCCGAAGAACAAATCATGAACTTAGGGGAGATTGAAAATCACCATTGGGAGATGTATTTTGATGGTGCGATTTTCTTTCAAAAAGGAGAAGAACCACCATCTACTCTTCCAGGAAAGGCAGGGGTGGGAAGCATCTGTAACTTCCCATGACCATGATGTGATGAGACTATCTCTCCAATCCATGCACCAACAACAAAGTCAGTGAGGCTTTGATTGCGTGCAGGTTAGCTATTATAGTGTGTGTCAAAGCATCAACATATGGGGATTTTCAACTAGTCATCAAACCTTCTTTGGATTCTCATTCTAAAACTAGCTTCATCACCGCACACCTTGAAGTTGTTGGCCCAAATCCACGAGGTGACCATCTACAAGGTCCCTGAGGAAAGAATGTAGTAGCAGATGCTTTGGCCAAACTCTCCAAAGGGCATGTCAGAAGATGAGTTCATTCTAAGGGTCCAAAATAGACAAATTAAGTATGACCTTTGAACTTCGTGGAGAGACTTTCTCTTGAAGGGGAGGTTGTCATTGCCAATAAAGATGAGGAGCTAGATTGGAGGCAACCATTCATAGATTACTTGAACATAGGCAAACTACCTCAAGAGAAATTATAAGCCCATCTGATAAAGAAAGAGCTCTCTCATGCTCGTGGATGGCACATCAGTTTTTTTGATGAAATGTTGTTATGCTATTTAGACAAACATGAAGCGGTAAGATCATGAGAGTACATTCAGTGGGACATGTCGGTCCAAGATGAAAGCAAAAGATCAAGATACTAAGATACCATTGGCCTTGATGATCATAGATTATATGAACATAGATAGGAGATGCCAGATGTCAGTACATGGTGTGGTCTACGTAACCTCCCAACATTCTACATCCTACATTGGCCTCATGGTCATTTGAGTGTTGAGGTATCCATCTATCGTCTTCTCAGTCCATCTTCCCGAGGTCATGTTCATCTTCCGTACTTTTTTCAAGTGGGTGGAGGCTATCCCACTTAGAGAGGTCACAACTTAGCATGTGCTCTAGTTTTTCTGGAACCATATCATATATAGGTTTGTGTGCCTCGATGAATTATATCTGATAATGGTAAAACATTCAAAAGCACCAAGATCAATAGCTTCGCTAGGACACATAGTATAGATTTGAGATATTCCACCATCTATCACAGGGAAAATGGCCTAGTAGAAGCATACAATAAAGCGTCATCTAGATACTAAAGAAGACACTTTCGATGATAATAATGATAAGTAATATGGTGTAGCCTTGTGAGCATTGTGAGCACGTATCATGTACCAACTCCAATCTAGTTTTCCTTGGTGTATGGGTGCAGAAGATGTTACACCATTAGAAGTGCAACTTCCCACAGGATAACAATGGATACAATACTGAGCAGAATGCCAAGTTGCGGTTAAAGACTTAAAGGTTTGGAGAGAGGCATCTGAGCATGTTAGAACCTCGAGGTTGTGCAAGATGATGATTAAAGCTCACAAAATTATTCTACCTAGAGAAGTAGGATAGCTTATTTTAGTTCTAAGGAGACCAATTGTTGCCCATGAAGATGGGAGGAAAGATTGAATCCACTTGGGAAGGCCACTTTTTTTCATAGAGAAGGCCTACCAAGAGGATCTTATCAAATTATTGATTGTAAAGGGGAACACTCGATGCTTCCAATTAATGGGCTCTATTTGAAGAAATACTACCCATAAAATCATGTTTGAAAATATTATCATCAAAATTCTATTCCAAATCATCAAAATATTCTCTTCATTTGAAGTGTTGTTTGCTTGTTTGTTAATCCACCCCAACTTATTTAGGGTAGGTGTAAGAGAACCCAAGAAACATCATATCCTTCTTTCACAACACGAATACAAATTAAACATGATTCCCCAATGCTACTAGAATAGGTGTGAGAGAACCCAAGAGGCATCCTATTTCGACTAGCATGGCTAAGTTAGGCATAAGAGAACCCTAGTGGCATCCTTTCTTGGTGGAATCACCACTGCCATTCGTGCCACCCTTTCATCAACTTTTAAGCATGTTTTAGAATAAGTGTAAGAGAACACGAGTGGCATCCTATTCCCTTAAACATAGCACAAACACATATCTTTTGTCTTAAGCTATTTTGATGTGGGAGCAAGCCCCTTGTGGCACATCTCATTAGCTGCTAGGTCAGGCCGACATGCTACCTTGCTAGTGTGTCACCCCAGTGGCATTTGTGTGGCAAATATGAGTCCCCAAGATTTCTTCTTGACTTGACCGTTACAAACCAATGAGCTCCTTGTTAGTTTGGTAAGCCTCACTGCGCAACCAATAAACTACCTCATGTTATCTTTGTTTAAGAAGATGTAAGCCTATACGCTTTCTTCTTGAACTAGTCACCTAGAGCTGACTTGGTCGGGTATATTTAAGTCTTAGGATAAGTCCACTTGTGGCTCTTTTCCTCTCAACAACTTTTGAATTGATATATGTCATCCAGTGGCATTCACTCAGTAGTCGCCCTAGGCCAGATTGCACTTGTTGGCTGAAGGACTATCCAGATGTCGGTTACTTTGCGGGAGGATGTGAGTCCACGATGCTTTCTTCATAGGCTGATTGTTGCAAACTGATTAGCACCTTAGGTTGGTTGATGTTTACTATGCTGACAACATATCACCTGGTGGATACACCACTCTTGGCAGATGTGAGTCCCCACGCTTTCTCCTTGAGTTGGCCACTGAATACCTATAGATATTATCTTCTCCATGGTTTTGGATGAAACCCTTAGGGGCCACTCCCCTACAAGCACTCTGCTTGGATCACATCCTTTGCGACCACATTTAGACACTACTTGGGTTATTTTTGCATTGGACAATCCCCCTTTCCTAGTAGTTCACCCCTGTGGTTGGAGAATTCGATCAGCGGATGCATCGATTCTCCCTTAGTTCAGTAAATTTGAGATAGGCCTAGGCTAATATGGGCTCCTTTTTAGTATGATCCCTCACAAACCAACAGGGTCCATGATAAATAAACAAATAAATAAATAAATTTATTTGCTTGTGGATTAGGAATTCAAGCCCCCAGTGGCCCCTTTCCCAAGCAGGCATCCTATCTTTAGGGTAGTGTGTGAGAACTCCCCTATAGAATTGCTACACTTGAGTTGAGATAAGTCCTCGTTGCACTCTCTCATAGTCACCCTTTGCGGGGCATCCTATCTTTAGGGTAGTGTCAGTGAACTCCCTACGACTACACTTGAGTTGAGATAAGTCCTTAGGTTGCACTCTCTCTATAGTCACCCTAAGGTCGGGTTCAATCTATTTTTCCACAAATAGATTTTCCCGACATTCATTTTTCTTTGAAAGATATACACCTAGTACACATTCTTTTCTAGCATGGCTATCGTAAACTGATGGGCATCCCTAGGTCAGGTCAACATGTTACCTTGCTAATATGTCTCTTGATGCATATTAGGGAAAGATGTTATTCTTTCTTCCCTAAATTAGCCACTGTAAATTGAAAGGCACCCCTTTGGTTGATTAGTTCTCCCCTCGGTTAGGAAGCTACTCCCTTTGGATTGGTAAATCTGAGGTAGGCTAAGGCTGACATGCCCCTACTTAGTGCAGTCCATCATAAACCGATGGGATCCATCAAATACAATTAAAAAAATGAAATTAATTTTGACTATCTTTGAGTTGATTTAAGTCCCCCAAAGGCATCCACTCAGTAATCAGCCTAAGGTTGGGTTTGACCCGTTGCCTTGCCAACTGAGCATCCCAATGACTGATCCCTACTTTCCAGGATATAAGTCTACTACACTTTCTTCCTAGAGCAGCTGCTGCACACCGAAAGACAACCCATTTTGTTGGATAGTCCTACTATGTGGTTGGTAAACTATCCCTTTGGGTACAGTGCAGTAGGAAGAACAACATAGCCCCTACTTAGAAGCGGGTCCATCTAAGCCCAAAATTCAAAATTTGAAATAAAATCAATCAACCTCCCTTGGAACCTCAAATTGAATTCAAATCAAATCAATTAACTTCATGCAAAATCAAACCTTCCCCAGTGGAGCCAAATCTAACAAATCAAATCAATCATCTTCTCCTTAATGTGATGGAAATCTTTCCAATCTCCTTAGTGGACTCAATTCAATCTAACCTGAACCTATTCCCTTTGTGGAAGGTTCACATCTTTTATCCCCAGTGGATTCCAAATTCTAATCCCTAAGAGGATTTCACAACCTCTTATCCCTCAATGGATAACTTGAGCCTTTTCCCTTAGTGGAAAGCTCACATACTCAATCCCTAGTGGATTCATCCTTTGCTCTCTTATGTTTTCACATAAGTAGAGTCACATTGCACTAAGCTCTTGATTCCTTCTACACCTTGAGTTTAGGAGTAGATTGTTTCTGCTAGTGCTTGTGATCATTCGACATTGTTGATCATTTTGGCGGTGTACCTTGTCAGTCACACACACCGGAGCTCTTTGTTGACCTCACTTTTGGAGTGAGCTTTCAAATTCTCCATCTTATACTTGGGACTCCTCTAAGCAAGAGTTCCTTGGTCTTAAGAAACTTCAGTGATTGGGTGAATGCCAACTAACCTTAGAGACTTAGAAAAGTTAGCCTTAGGAAAGGTTGCATGCCTTAAGGGTTTTAGGAGGACTTGTCTACCCTATAGATTAAACCCAAATCCTTGCTTCCTTCTTTCAAGTCAAACTTCAAATGCAAATCTTAAATCAATTCCAACACAATTCATTTTCTCAAATCTTAAACCAAATCCAAAACCTTTTCTAAGCCATTTGATTTCATCTTAGGGACATAGCACAAATCAAATCTTAAATCAATTCCAACTCAATTTATTTTCTCAAATCCTAAATAAATTCCAACTCAATTGATTTTCTCAAATCATAAATCAATTCAAAAACTCAAATCATGAATCAATTCCAAATAATTTAAACCCATGATCAATTCCAAATCAAAATCTTTAAGCCCTTTTGATTTCATCTTATGGACTTACTTTCAAATCAAATCAAATCACTCAAACTCAAAACATTTTCTCATAACCCATTTATAATTTTATTTATATTTACAAATATAAATGAAATATAAATTCAAATAACTAAAACTAAATTCAAAACTCAAATCCAAATCTAACCAAAATCCAACTTATACTCTTTCAAGTCAAATGCTTGAACTTTACCAAATCATTATCAAATCAATCGAAATCCTTGGATTTTCTCTTCAAGAATCATTCCTTCATTCACATGCCCAAATATAAACATAAACTACAATCATCAAACCCAAAATCAAACTAAAATCAAACCCTTGTTCATCCTTTGAATTTGAAGTTTTGAAATTGTAGACAAAACCCATTTGACTCAAAACTTGAAATTGGATTTATATTTTCAACATAAGTCCATATGTTAGTTCAACTAAACTTGAATCAATATGATCAAGCCAATTGACACTTAGGCTCACTTGACCCAAAGTGACCTAAAGGACCTTTTGAGTCAAATTATACAACCCAAATTGGATTGAAGACTAAGCCATGCTCCATTGTGAGCAACGATCATCCTAGGATGATCAATCACTCAAATTTGGTCAAACCAAGTCAAACATTGCCTTGACCAAGTCAACACTTAGCCCAAATGAAACCTAAATAAGCTAAAATTCATTATAAGTCAAATTGATTGAAATCATTAATCTAAACAAGTTCATAATGAATGATTGAAATTGACCAAGCCATAAATTGAGCCAAACCAAGCCTAATTGGCAACTTGACCTAAGTTGATCCAAGTTGACATAAAAAATAAAAATGGGTCAAATCTTGATCTAAGCTAAATTAATTGCAGCCAATGGGTAAAACACATTCTAAATTGATTATTGAACTTGACCAAAGCTTCAATTGGCCAACTAGATCCAACTTGCAATTGACCATGAACGACTTCAAGGACAAATCAACTTGAAATCAAACCAAACCAAAATTGATTGAAACTAAAGCTTGCAATACATTTCAAATTAATCCTAATCCTAAACCTAAACTAAATAAAACAAAATAAACAAAAAATAAAATTAAACCTAAACTAAAAAATAAAACCTAAAAATAAACATAAAATAAAACCTAAAACCTAAACCTAAAAAAATAAAATAAAAACCTGAATACCAGACAAAGAAATAAAAAATAAAACTAAAATCTAAAAATAAAATAAAATAAAAATCAACTAAAGAAACCTAAACTAAAAATAAACTAAAAAAAAACCTAAAGCTAAAATAAATGAACCTAGAATAAATAAATTAAGCTAAATAAAATAAAATAATTTTAAATAAAGATTAAAATAAAAGACTCGATAAAGAAAGAATAAAATGATAAAATATAAACCAAACTGGTTTGCTCAGTTTTTTTTCAAAGGCTAAACCACTGAAATCACCAAAACTGAGCCACAGTCAACTCTAGAAACTGACACATGCTCCTGAGCCACAGAACTAGGCACTGGCTATCAAACTGAAAGATCCCACTAAACCCACTGAGCCAATCCTAGAGCCACATAGCCTAAACCTAAATCTGCCCTAAACCACAAACCCCCCCAAACCTTAAAATCCACAAACCCCACTAACCTTCCTAAAACCCCAATAACACAAATCTTAAACCAAAACAACCCCCAAACCCCAAGCCCTAAACCACTATACAAAACACTATAACTAGCCAAAACCAGAATGGGAAAATCCTTGAGGAAGTAGAAACATCTCATCAAGCTAATCTAGATTTGGCAATGAAGTGAGGGACAGGAGCATAATGTGGTGGTGGGGATCTAGAGGTGCTGGTGGATATGGAGGTGGAGGTTGGAGTAGTGGTGGTTATGGAGGCAGAAGGAGCGATGGAAGTTTCAATCGTGGTGGTGGTGGTGGAGGGAAAGATCAGGGATATGATGGCGGATCCCACTCTTGATGGGAACTGGAGAAACTTAAGAATGGCTGATCCAATTTGATGCCTATGGAATTGTGACTTTATAGTATAGACAATTTTACTTATTTATGGATTTTAATTTGCTCTATGGATGCACATTTTTTATCGTCAAACGTGTCTTAGAAAAGGCTTGGGAAACTTGGGTTGATGAAATCAAAAGAGAAATGTTTAATTTGAATTTGTTCTCTGTTGAAGAAAAAACCTTAAACCTAAACTAAACTTAAACCCTAAACCTAAAACTAAACCCTAAACCAAACCAAACCCTAAACCTACTAAATCAAAATAACCTAGGCCTAAACCAAACAAAAAATCAAAACATAAATAAGGTGAAATAAAATAAATAAAAAAACTAATAAAAAATAAAAAAATAAAACAGAACTAAACCTAAACTAAGAAATTAAAAAAACTAAATAAAATAAAATAAATGAAAACATAAAATAAACTAAAATAAAAAAATTAAAATAAAATAAAAATGGACTTAAAATAAAAATAAAATAAAATAAAATAAAATTAAAACTAAATAAAACCTAAACTAAAAATAAATTTAAAATAAAACTTAAAATAAATAAATAAAACCTAAACCTAAACCAAAATAACCTAGTAAAAAAATGTAAATAAAATGAAATAAAATAAATAAAAAACTAAAACTAAACTAGAGCTAAAACCCTAAAATAAACTAAAGACAAATAAAGACTAAACTAAAATAAAACTTAAACTTAAACCAAGAATTAAATAAAATCAAATCAAATGAAATAAAACAAAACTTAAAAATAAAACCTAAAAAATAAATAACACATAAAAGCAAACTGGCAAAAATTAAATAAAAACCTATAAAAGGCTTAAAAAAATAAGACACAAAAATAAAATAAAATAAAATAAAATAAACTTTAAAATTAACTAAATGAAGAAACCTAAACTAAAATTAATAAACACTAAAATAAAAAAAACTAAACTAAATAAAATAAAAATAAAACTAAAACAAAGATTAAAATAAAATAAACAAAAATAAAGAAAAATAAATAAAGCTAATATCTTAGTTTAATTAATTTTTTTTAAAAAAACCATAAACACTAAATCTACAAACCCCCAAAACCTAAACTAACCAAAAACCCCATTCCCAATGACAACCTAAAGCATGACCTTAAACCTAAATCATAAACCACAAGCTACAAAACCACAAACCACCCAAAACATAAACCCAAAACCACTGAAACCATACAAGCCACAAACCCACAAACCACAAACCTAAACACAAACATTAAAATCACAAAATCATAAAACTCAAAGTCTAAACCAAAGCCTAAAGCTACAAGCCTACACTAAACCCCAGAACCAATAGCCTAAACCTAAGAATGGATAGAACCTTGATGGTAGGAACATCACTGTTAACTAGGCTTAGGCTAGATCTGGTAGTGGAGGTGAAGGCATGGGTAATGGTTATCATAGTGGTGGTGGGGATCTGGGAATCTTGGTGATTATGGATGAGGGTGGTTAGTAGTAGTGGTTATGGAGGTGGGAGGAGCAATAGGCGTTACACCCATGGTGGCGAGAGAGAGATTTGGGGATATGATGGCGATCCACTACGAGGGAGGTGGATTACGATGGGAACTAGAAAAAGCGAAGAACTACCAATTCAATCTGGCGGTTATGGGCTTGTGTATTATAGTAATCTGATTTTATGTATCTGAGTTTTTGATTTGCTTTATGGGTGCTCATTTTTATATATGTTATACTTGTCTTGGAAAACTTGGGGTGCTTCTTGGTTGATGAAATTGAAAAGAAGAAATAATGAATATGAATTTGTTATCTATTAAAAAAAAATTTAAACCGTAAACCCTAAACCTTGATACCTAAACCCTAAACCCTAAACAAAATATAAACCCTAAACCTAAAACTAAAACTCTATACCCTAAACCCTAAACCCTAAACCATGATCCCTAAACCCTAAACCCTAAACAAAAATATAAACCCTAAACCTAAAACTAAAACTCTATACCCTAAACCCTAAACCCTAAACCCTAAACCATAAAACCCCTAAACCCTAAACACTAAACCCTAAGCTAAACCTAAACCTTAAACCCTAAAACCTAAACTAAAACCTAAACCCTAAACCAAAACCATAAACCAAACCTAAACCCTAAATCTAAACCTAAACCTAAACCCTAAACTAAACCTACACACTAAACCCTAAACTAATCTAAACCCTAAACTAAACTCTATCACCAACCTTAACTAAACCCTAAACCTTGAATAACGATGTCTTTAAGAGTAGATCTAAAGAATGACCTTATCCTAACATAAATATGGTAGCTAAAGGAAATGTCTTCAAGAGGCTTTCCCTTGATAATTAGAGGTTTGAATACCTAAACCCTAACCATAAATCATATTATAATATCGTATATTATAGTATAATGTAGCAGCATATATTTGAGCATGTAGTGATGTGTTTTTGGAAGTTAAAATATATTTAGAAATGTTTTAGTATATTATGGTATTGTGCCCTATAGTCTATATTAATATAAATCATAAACATCTTGATTTAATAAATCAGATGATCAAATTTGTTAAATTTGATGTTGGAATTAAGTTGTAAAAGTAAAAAAGTGTGCCACCAAAAAAGTAAGATTTTATGTTCAATATAAATATTATATGTTGTAGCATAGTATAGCATCATATATCATAATATATTATTTTGGACATTTTAAATTCTTTTAGTATTTTACAATCATGCAGTCAAGCCTACACTAGAAATATTTATAAAAAAGTTGATATAGACTTTAAAATGGTGGAATTTGGCCAAATTCATAATAGGTAAAGCATGGCATCATAATATATTGTTTCAATTTAAAATATGTAAGTGATACCACAAAATATATAGTTTTTTTTATTATTTAGACTAATTTTATGATTTTTTATTCTAAGCAATCCCTTGTGATATGGTATGCAATATAATATAATATAATATGTTATAGTGTATTATAAAATAGGATGCCATAACATAGTGTAGCATCATGCATTATAGCATACTATTGTGTATTATTACTTGTTGTTTAGAATATTTTAGTTTGTTATAGTATGATAGAGTAGAGTTTGTACTTGTATAACTTAGAAAAATATTGATTTATAGGCTAAGATGATGGGATTTGGCCAAATTTAAGGTAAGCTTTAGGGAACATCAATGGGGTTGTGCTAGGTGTGTCATTTCATCAAAAGAATGGAATTTTGCAACCAAAATAAATGTTCATTTTTCAACCAAATTTTATAAATTTTTTACTTAAAGTGATTCATTTTAAGGTGTAACGTAAGATAATATATTATGAAAGCATATTGAAATATAATGTACATAATAATATAACTTCATATATATATATATATATATATATATATATATATATATATATTTGAATGTGGTGGTGTGTTACAAAATGTTATTATACATTTTAGTATGTTTTACTTTTGTTATAATACATTGGGTCAAAACTCACAAAAATGTTAATTTGAAGGTTGAGATGGAAGAACTTGGCCAAATTCACGGCACACGCCAAGATGCAACACCAAAATTATGCTATTTTGTACCATTTCGAATAGAAAAATAGTAGTTTTACATAAAAAAACATTGTTTATATTTTGAGAGAAAGTTTTATTTTTTGTTCCTTTTAAGTGATTCTAATGACGTGTAATGTTAGAAAATATATTATATTATAGCAAATTATAATATAACATCATATAATATAATATAATATAGTGTCTTAATTCACACTATGATATGTTTAGCATGATGTTGTATAGTTAGTTTGACCTTCCACCATCATAAATCATAAAATGTTGATTACAATGTTAAGATGATGTAATTTGAATGAATACATTGTTAGGCTTTTGGTTGAAGTATTAAATGTATACATAAGAAAAGAAATAAGATTTAATTAGACTTCCATGTCAAGGACATGGAAGGAGATCCACTAGAGGATATCACATGCATTGGATATGACATGTGAGGGGTCTATGTCAAGGGAATAGAAGAAGAAAATCTATTGGGGATAAGGTTTGAATTTGAATTTGATTTGATTATATGATTTATGGAAAGAAGATCTACTGGGGATAAGAATCTATAATCCACGAGGGATTAAGATCGAATCAACTTTAATTTATTTTGTTTTAATTGATGAGGAGGCATATACACTAGAGATATGGGCTCGAGTCCGCTGAGGATCGGGTATATGAACCTTCCACTAAGAAAGCAGGTTCGGGCTATCCACTGGGGATTGGGATTTGAGTTTGATTTCATAGAATTTTTTGGGGATGTATCTAATGGGGATAAGAGTTTTGTTGGATTTATTTGATTTATACTCTACTAGGGGAGTTAGTTTAATTTTCCTCCACTGAAGAGGTTGGTTATGAATTTGATTTGTTTGCTTGACTTGTTTATGTATGATTTGGGGCTCCACTAAGGAGAAGGGTGTGATTTAACTCCATTAGGGAAAATTAAATAGGGTTTAATTTAATCTGAGTTAATGTTTGAACCCTATCAGTGTGCGATGGGCCCATTGAGAAGAGGTTATATTAGCCTTGACTTACCTCAGGTTTATAAATCCAAAGGGATAGTCTATCGGTTGCAGGGTAAAGCTAGCCATCCAAAAGGGTTGTCTTTCGGTGTGCAATGGCTATGCTAGGAAGAAGGCGTAGCAGACATACATCTTCTAAAATGAGGAACAACCATTGGGGTGACCTGTTGGATGCACCACAAATCAAACTTAACCTTGGACGATTATTGAGTGAATGTCATTGCAAACTTATGTAAACTCAAAAGTAGTTAGGATTAATTTTATTTCAATCTCATGTGATTTGATATTGTTTGTTTAGTTTAGCTTAATTTTGAATTATGGGCATATCCATTGGGATGTGAGCTTTGTCAAATTTGATAGATTTAATTTATGGACCATGTCGATGTGCTATGGATCTATTGAGAAGGGGCTATATTAAAATTGTCCTATCTTAGATTTACAAATCCAAAGGGATAGTCTACTGGTCGTGGGGTAGAGCTAGCCAACCTTAATTTTCATTGATCATAATTATTTTCAAACATGATTTATAATATTTCTTTAAGTAGAGCCCATTAATTGGAAGCATTGGGCGCTCTCCCTTATGATTAATAAGCTGATAAGATCCTCTTTGGTAGCCCTTCTTTATGGCAAAAAGGCATTCCCATGTGGATTCAAACTTACCTCCCATCTTACGATGGGCAATAATTGGTCTCCTCAGAACTAAAATAAGCTCTCCTACATGCAAATCTCTAGGACGTACCAACTTGTTGTGAGCTTAAATCATTTTAGCTTTGTACAACTCAAGATTTTGGCATGCTTGTAAGAATCTCTCCTCCAAACCTTTGAGCTCTTCTAATTATAACTTGGCATTCTGCTCTGTTGTGATCATTCTGTGCATAGCTATCTTTAGTGATGGGAGTTGAACTTCTAATGGTAGAATGACTTTAGACCCATACACTAAGGAGAAAGGAGTAGACTGAGTTGGAGTTTTACATGTGGTGCGGTAGGCACATAAGGCTTCAACTAACCTCTCATACCACTATCACTTATTGTTGTCAAGTGTCTTATTTAATATTTGAATGAGAGTTTTGTTGATGGCTTTAGCTAAACGGTTTTCCCTCGGGTAGTTGATGGTAGAATATCTCCAATCTATGCTATGTCTCTGGGCAAGTTGTTGATCTCGGTGCTCTTGAATGAAGTATCACTATCAGATATAATTCATCGAGGCACTCCGAACCTATATATGATATGGTTCTTAAAAAATTGGAGTGCAAGATAAGCTATGACCACTATGAGAAGAATTGTCTTTGCCCATTTGGATAAGTAGTTAGAAGCAGTTAAGTTGAACTGATGACCCTTAGAAGTAGGAGGATCAATCAGACCCACTTTGTCGATACCCCAACACTCAAATGGCCGTGATGCCAATGTAAGATGTAGAATGTTGGGTGATTGGTGTAGGACCACACAGTGTATTTGATATCGTTGGCATCACCTAGCCATATCCATGCAATCTTTTATAATCAACGGCCACTGGTATCTTAGTCTCTTGATCTTGGCTTTCATCTTTGGAACGAATTGGTTGGCTCAAAATAATCGTTAGTGTACCTATTTTAAAAAAATAAAAAAAAAAGAAAGAAAGCCCTAAACCATAAACCTTAAACCCTAAACTCTAAATCCAAAACTGTGAACCCTAAAGCCTAAACCCTAAAACTAAGCCTAAACTTTAAACTATAAACCTAAAACAAACTAAACCTAAAAACCTAAACTCTAATCTAATTAAACCTTAAACCTAACCCAACCTAAACCTAAACCTAAACTATAACCCTAACCTATAAACCCTAACCTAAACCCTAAAACCCTAATTAAACACTAACTAACCTAAACCTAAAACTAAACATAAACCTAAAGAAACCTAAACTAACCTAAACCCAAACTTAAAGCTAGCTAAACCCTAAACCCTAAAACCTTAAACCCTAAAGAAATAAACCCTAAACCTAAATCTAACCCTAAATACTAAACCCTAAACTAAACCCTAAAACTAAACCTTAAACTAAACCCAAAACCCCATACCTAAACTCTAAAATCAAGAGTTAAACCTAAAGTAAATAAACCTAAAAAATAAAATAAATGGAAAACATAAACCTAAATAAAATAATAAAATAGATAAATAAAACTTAAAACCTAAACCTATAAATAAAAATAAAATAAATAAAAACTTAAACTAAACTAAAAAATAATATAAAACTAAGACTAAAAAACTTAAATAAAATAAAAAATAAACATAAAATAAAAATAAAACTAAATAAAAACTTGAACCTAAAATATACCCCTCAAAAGAAAACCAAAAAATAAATTAAAAATAAAACGCAAACCCTAAACAAAAAATAAAAACTAAACCTAAACTAAAAATAAAATAAACCTAAACCTAAAGTAAAATAAATAAAACCTAAACCTCAACCTAAAATAAACTAAACCTAAACACTAAGCAAAACAAAATAAAAAAACCAATAATAAACTTAAACCTAAACTAAAAAATAAAACTAAAAAATAAACCTAAAATATAAACCTAAAACTTAAACCCTAAACCCTAAACCCTAAACCCTAAAAAGCTAAAAAAATAAACCTAAACCCTAAACCCTAAAAACCTAAAACTTAAAAAATAGAAAACCTAAATAAAATAAAAACTAAACCTAAAATAAACATCAAATAAACGTAAAATAAAATAAAATAAAATCTAAATAAAAACCTAAACCAAGAAAAATAAACCTAAAAAAATAAAAATTAAAACCTAAACCCTAAACTAAAAAAAAACTAAACCTAAAATAAAAATAAATAAACCTAAACCTAAACTAAGAAAAACTAAACTAAAAGTAATAAAGCCTAAACCTAAACCTAAAATAACGTAAACCTAAACCTAAACCTAAACTAAATAAAATAAAATAAACTAAAATAAACCTTAACGTAAACTAAAAAAGAATAGTTAAAAATAAAGCTAAAATAAAAACCAAAATCCTAAACCTAAAAAATTAAAATAAAAACCTAAACCTAAACTCAAAAATAAAAAATAAAACCTAAACCTAAAAATAGAAAATTAAACCTAAACCTAAAAAATGTTGTCTCTCTGCCATAGAAAATGTTGTCTCTACCCATAAGTCGATTCCTACTTATGTTCAGAAATCATCCTTGGATTCTAAGGATGGTATGAAGGCTATTATTGAGGTTGAATCCTTGGATATCGGGGTTAAGCTTGTTGAACATGTTTCGACTTCTAATGTTGGTAGGGATTTGACTGATATTCAAAATGGGAAGGATGATTTAGCCACTATTCCTTCTTTGAATTTGAATATTTCTAATGTAGAGAATAATAAATTCTCCAAGTTATTTGAAGATGATTCTCTTTCCTCTAATTCTATTTCTACATCTATGCCAGCTTTGATCGATGAAAATGAAGCTTTTAATGAGGATTTAAATGATGTTGAGCATGCTTAAAACATTTTGATCTGAATTTTACTACTTGTGCTTAAAATGGTTCAAAATTGTCACAATATCTCATTTCTAATCTTGGTATTCATGTTAATCCTTATTTTCAACTAAGTATGGATTTAGAAGAAGGTGAGCTCCCCTCCAAACACTTGGAGATTTCTCCTAAGTCTATGACCAATGTTACTAAATATTACTCGGATGATGACTCTAGGGGAAAAGAAAATGGCTTCCAAACTTATCATGCTAAAAAGAAAAAAAAAACTTAAAATTTCCCTCCTAAATTGTTCAAAAACACTAGATCTGCTCAGCCTCTCACTCCTCTCTTAATTAATCTTTACTCAGACGATGTTGGCTAACCAGGTAGGGTATTTTTCTTCCCAAAAGAAGCCAACATCAATCAATTTCTTGACTTCAGAATTGACTTATTATTCTATGTCTAATCACATATGTCTAGGAGCTTGCTTAATTGGGTTAATAGTAGGCTTTATCGATAGTTTATTAACCGCTACGTCAGGAGCCAATCCAGGCATCTCTTCATAACTCCATAAAAAATGTCCTTAAACTCAGTCAATAGGCTAACTAAGTCATTGGTTTCAATTTCATTCAATAAAGAACAGATGTTCCTAAGTTGATTTCCTTGAGCTCATCGATGGTTGACTTGATCTCTTCTTTGAACTCTAGCGGTGCATCTTTGACTTTAAAATCATCTAGATCATCTGAAGCTTCTAAGCATAGCTCCTCATACGAGTTAACGTGATTTTAAAAGAACTTATCGGATTTTAAATGAATCGTGATGACTAAGCAGTAATCGTCATCATTGACTGGACCCACTATACCGAATCCTAGTCTTGGTCTTAATTGAGAGCTTCTTCATTTGCTCTTCCATATTCTTTCGAAGTAGTTTGACTTATACTTTGACCAAGTATGTGGGACTAACCCTTTCTCTGCTAAATTATGAATATAAGGCAAGTACTAATCAGATGGTAATTCAATTAAATCTTATATGAATCATCCTCAAGTTCTACATCAACTTTTTGACTTGAAGATGAGGCTCCCAGAAAGAACCTTTGAGTCTTCACACCTATGGATGACTTAGGGGCTTCCTTAACTACCAAACCCTTAACTTTTTAAGAGGAAAGTGGGGTTAGAGCTAAGGTTCCCAACTGATGCCTAACTATTTCACATTTAGACTTGGATACACTTATGCTTTGCTTTGGAGCCCGATCTTCATCTGGCTTAAGTGTCACTTCCAAGAGAATCTACTACTGAGAAGTGTTGTCTAGTGTGCTAACCATATAAGACTCATCCTATGAACTAGATTCTAATTATATGGATATATAGTGGACATATCTACACACCAATAAACCACTGATGTCATACATATGTTCTCAAAATTAGTGATCCCTTTTATTTTGTTTTGATTTTCTTTTCTTTTTCTTTTTCTTTTTATTTTTTTATTTTTAAACTTTGGCCAAGTTCACAAGAATAGACATGTTTATTTTTAGGGAGGTAGTAAGCCACATCCTCATATATGCCAATCTCGTGAACTGTAAATGGCTTTAGATCTCCATTGACACAGTAAATAAACCCATCTCTCATAAACTTCATACACTAATGTAGAGAGGATGAAACTATGTTGCTCTCATGTATCCATGGTCTCCCAAGCAAAGCGTTGAAAGATGTATCCGAGTCTATAATGTGAAACTTAGCTTTGGCCTTCCAATCATCTATCTCCAAGGGAAACACTATGGAGCCTAAGGCCTGTTGACCTCACTTTTGGAGTACGGATTCAATCTTTCCATCTTAGACTTAGGAGTCTTCTAGACACTAAGACTTCCCTAATCATAAGTTACTTCTAATAATTAGGAAAACACTTAACCTAAGCATAAAGACTTAGAAGGGTTAACCATAAGATTAGGTAATTCTTCAAGGATTAGGATAATCCACCTACCTTACAACCTAAATCCAATCCATGTTCACCTTCTCAAACCAAACCTCAAGTTCAATTCAAACATCAAATCCAAATCCAAATCAAAGCCCAAATTCTAGAACCAAATGATTGAAGCCCATGATCAAATACAAACTGGAACCCCTTCATAAGCCATATGATTATCCCATGGACTTAGCCAAATCTTAGTCCAAATCAATCCAAAATCAGTTGATTATCTCATAATCAATTTATATATTCAATCATCTTCTTAATTTTAAATCAAATCTACATTCAAATGATCAAAACTAAATCAAACTCAATCAAATTAAATCAGAACCCATCCTAAGCCATATGACCTATCCCGTGGACTTAGCCAAATCTTAATCCAAATCAAGTCAAACTTAATTTATTTTTTCATAAATCAATCATTATTTCAATCATCATCACAAATTTAAATGAAATATACATTTAAATCATCAAAACAAAATCAAACCAAAACAAGATCCAAACCTAAGCCACATGACCCAACTGCATGGACATAGCCAAATTCCATCATTCCAAAACCCAAATTAAATTGATTTTCTCATGAATCAATCATACCTTCAATCATATTCATAAATATAAATGAAATCTACAATCATCAAGCTAAACCAAAATCAATCCAAGTTAAACCCAACTTAACCATTTTGACTTGAAATGTTCAAATGAACCAAAACCCATTTGAACCAATTGCAATTGAATTTATATATCAATCTAAATCCATATATAAACTCAACTAAATCAAACTCAACCCAAAATCAGGCCAACTAATCCTAATTGGTCCACTTGACCCAAAGTGGCCATTTTGACCTATTTGAGCCAAGTTTTAATCCTACCAATATTAGATTGAACCAAACCCATCAAAACCTCCCATCATGATTGTTGATCACCCTAGGTTGATAAATTATCACAAATTAGGTCAAACCAAGTCAACTTGGTCATTTGACCAAGTCAACCCTTTAACCCATATGAACCCAAACTAGCCAAATTACAACCTAAGCCAAATCCCATGAGTCCAATGATTCATACCATATAAAAATGAATATTTGAATATGACTTGACATTCAATTGAGTCAAACCAAACCCAATTGACTCTCTTGACCCAAGTTGACCAAAATTGACCTAAAAGACTAACTTGGATCAAATCAAAATATAAACTAAATTCATTACAACCAATGGTTCAAGTTTATTCCAAATTGATTATTGAACTTGACCAAAGCCATGATTGGACCCAATTGAACCCAATTGACCTACTTAGCCCAAATTGACCTAAAAGTTTAAGTTGGCCTAAATCAAAACAAAATTAGAAATAATTGAAACCAAAGCCTATATCATCTTTAATTTGTCAACTAAACCCAAACCAACATCCAACCCAAGCCAATTTGGCCAATTTGGTCAAATTTGTCAACTTTACTCATTTGACCCAAATGAATTCAAATGAGCCAAAATCAATTCTAAGCCTAACTAAATGAAACTAATTGAGCCAAAACATCCCAAATGATCATATGAACTTGACCCAACCCTTGGTTTGACCCAAATTGAACAATTGGTCAACTTCACCCAATCTAACCCAATTTGACCTAAATGAGTCAAATTGAGCCAAACCTAACCAAATCAATTCCAATTTACTTGAAATTTGGGCTAACCCACTTTTGGCTCATTTCAAATATGCCCAAATCAAATCCAATTCCAAATGATGATTCTACCTTTGGATCAAGGGAATCACATGAGAAAAATCACCCATGTAAGTGATCATTTTCATTCCTTAGCCACATGGTACTCTCCCAATGGTCCACCTAGGTACCTAGGACACTGCCTAACCTAACCCAAGGGGTGGTTGGGTCGGCCATGACCGATGAGAGGTGAAATCACCTTGTCCTCTCCATTAGAGCATTTGAAACTCATAGGACACCCATGATTCCTCCTTGGTAGACACCTCTAGACCTTCAACCAACCAAGCCGAGCCAACTCACCTCCTCCTTGCCACCCACAACTCCCTGAGACGATCGAATGGACATTAGATGCCAAACCTAATCCCACCATCCGATCAAGATGAAGGGGGGTATACACCCCCTCGTTTCCATTCAAATACACATAAAAATCATTCCTCAAAGCCCTAGCTATGCAAGATGAGTTGCTAGAGCCATTCTGTAATCTCATAAGCTCATTCCTCGATCAAAAAATGCCATTCCCATCCATCCTGGAACAAGCACTCCCATTTTTGACCTAACTTCCCCATGTCTCCATCAAACTCAAATGAACTTTGCATGCACCTTCCCTAGGCCTCATCCAACAAGAATAAATCATCTCCCAAGCTTTTCGAGCACTAGAGTTGGGTCTTTGATCAAAGCCGAGCTCCAAATCGTCAGTTTGTGGCCTTCAGAGTGAACGTCAAGGAATTGATCCAATTGCTGCTCCACAGGGCTTCGTCTCAACTAGATGATGCTTCATCAATTGTTTAGACCACCAGTGAGAGCTCGATGAGGTATGCTTCCAAAACTGATCTTTAGGCAAAAGTGGGTTGGCACTTTTTGAAGAAAATTTGCATCTCGTGTGATCTTGACGTTGGATCCCCTCCAATCGATGTCGTGAAGGTGTGGGATCCTTTTGGAGCTAATCCAAGCTTAGGTAAGCTCAGATCAAGTGAGCAATAGCAGATAGACTCCATTCTCTCTCACTCGCATGACGTTAGATCATGCATCATCCTTTTCACATGATCAAAATGGACAATTGTGATTAGATCTGCTAGATTGATTTGATTTAATCCTATTAAACTATGGGAATAATCATAGTTGTCTGATTTTGGATCGGACGGTAGACAAGAAAGCGTATCCATCTCAACCACGTAGGTTGTGAGTCGAGTAAGTTTTAAGTAGCCAATCCTACGAAGCCACATGGAAAGCACATCGTGTTAGCGTGGCACGTGGCTCCAATAGGATTAGTCTTTAATTTAGCTTAATTAATTATTTTTAATGGCTAAAACTTCTAAAAATCATAAAAAAATCATAGATAAATTTAAAAAATGCAAATAAATACTCCTTTTAAAGGTATTTCAGAGGAGAATTAATTAAAAATGATCTTAACTAATTTTGAATAGTAATTAAGGTTTTATTAAGGTTTAATAACAAAATTTTTAGCTTAATTATTCCTTAATTACTTGAGCAATTAATCCAAAATTTTCTTATTTAATTTAGTGGGTTGACCTCTACGTCCCATGATTTTCTTGGGTTTATTGCTCACTTAATTAGGAAAATTGACTAATTAAACCTTAACTACTCTTTTAAGTTAATTAATGATTAATTAATCCCATGAGCAGTAACAAATTAGTTGATCAAATTTATTTATAATTGTTCAATAGTAAGTGAACTAAGGAATAGGGTTGTGACCTCTTTCCCTAAGTTCATTTCACCATTTTTTAAAATAAAATTAATTAATATTTAACTAATTAATTAAATCACTTAATCAAATTGAAATCATAATCACATCAGTTCATAATTAATTAAATCATGGGGCAGATCTTTAGGCATTTAATAACCTAAAGGAGTTCAATGAAATTATGGTTTTTCCACATATGTGGGAAAACCTTAAGAGTAATTACTTAAGTCTTTTAATCTAATTAACTATTAATTATGAGCCAATTGCATTAGGCCCTTTTTATTTCCTAGGAATATTGCAAGTTTATTTACCATGCATATCATGTTGGTTCATAATTATTTAGTTAATCACTTTAAGGCGACATAAGTAAGGGTAATTAATTCATCTAATTAGGGGTTCAACTTAATTAACCCATAAAATCAACTTAATCACATTTCCTTAAATTAAATAAAATCACTAATTTGATAATGGGTTTAAAATAATAAATGATGATTTCTCTTCTCTTCTTTAAATCAAATCAAATCCAAAACTTAATTAATAAAGAATCTTTGGTTTGCTTTAAATAATCATGTTTGATTTGATTGTCCTTAAGAACTAGTTTGGCTGAATGAATCACATGCTTATATTTGATTGTCCTCTTTCCAATCATGTTAAATTTTGTATGTCATTTGAATCGATGCATCCATCTTTTCTTAATCAGGTAAAATAAAAGGGATTTCATTTATGTAAGCTTGCATGTGTTGATTTAATTTAATATATGTGTGGTTATTATCACTATTAAATACTAATATATTTTCAAAAGCTTATAAATGAATAATAATATGTATATGTATATGTGATTAGTGAATAAAAATCCCATTTTACATTAAAATTGCATGCATTCATAATTGACTAAGTGGTTCAATTAATTAGCCATATGGTTTGGAGCTTACTTACTATGTTCATGTAGATGAATTTACATATGTTTCAATACGAATGGGTATATTGTCTAGACATCTCGAGAATGCAAGGCTTTAGCTAGCTCCAAGGAGGTAATTTGATTACCTCACTTCCCTTATTTAACAAACACAGATGCCTATCTAATTTCATTCATATGTCCTTTTTGTATAAGATTTTTTATAAAGTTTTAAATTAATATGTTTAAATAATTCAATCAAATAATATATAAATTCTAAACATAAACATACACTCATCATTTAAGTGTGCTAAAATATGTTGCTTGTATAGATACACTTAGGATTAAATCATGTGCATGTTACATGAGATGGAAATGAATGATTTGATTTATTTCATGTGGTAGTAATTCAATTAAATTAATCTTAAGACACCTTTCATTTTTAATAGGATTATTTAAAGTGAACCTAAACTTAGGATTAACTAAATCATTTAATTATCCAATCACTAAAGAGAACTAAATCAAATTAATATAATTTAGAAAGTGACTTAAGGTAGGGTTGAAGGAGGGAAGTCCTCTTTTTCTCTCTTTATAACACTTAGTTGCTAAGTGTAATCAAATGAAACAAAAGAAAACACAAATTAAAATTCTCAAATCAATTAAACTACTTCAAGTGAAATCAACCTTTCATGTTAAATTGAATCCTTCTACACTTAGAAAATACAACACTAATGCCTAACAAGACTTACCACACAAGCCTTAATGCACACATTAGAATTAAGTCACCACTTCTAGCTCTAAGTTAGATTGTATGATGTGATGTATGTTTTGTTTTATGATGTATTATTTTAGATTGGATGTTAGTGTATGTAGACTGGATGATATAATATTAGCCTAATAATGTTTAAGGGATTATGCTTAAGGATGCTTAAAAAAATGTGAATGATTTTTTACGTGTTGCTTAAATCCTTAAGCATAATCCAAGTTAGGACAGTGGGCTTAGTTACCATGTGTAGGGTGCTAAGTCCAAATTATAAATACAACTACTTGGGATTATATATATATATATATATATATATATATATATAACCTCTATTTTATAGCTGTAGTTAGATTTACTTTTCCCACATAAATATAATTTTGAATAAGAATTAGATTAGTGCTATGGGGATTAGGATGAGTAGTGGCCAAGGCTTTATCTGGTGCTCTATGATGCCTTTGAAGCAAGCACCATCCAAATCAAAGAAGGAACCAAATCAAAAAATGGAGATATGAAGAAAGAAGACCCCATAGCATTTAATACAATTATAATTATTCTTTCATATTCTGTTGTATAAGGGTAGAGCTTGACTACCATCTTTTCTCTTCGGGTTGTATGGCATACCGACAACACCTTTTATTGTATTTTGATAGTTTATATAATTGTTTGGTGATATGTTTATAGTGTGCATTAGGATGGAATGTTTTTCATAGTTTCTTAAATGATTGATGCTTTAATGTGTGGCTTGGATACGATTAGGCTCTTAGGATAAAAATAACTTTTCTACCCAACTAATCACTCATAACTAAATTTTAAACAACTCATAACCTCATCATAAAGCCTAAGACATAAATAAGATAATTAAATGATTTAGCAACCTCTTAGCTGTATGGTTGTAAGTTTCACATCATACATGCATATTCTTTCACTCTTGAACCTGAAGGATATCCATCCTTGCATGATAAAGGAATGCTTGACCTGTGAGGGCATACCTTGTGGTGGAGAACACCTTCTTATAGCTGATTTCACCCATAACCTATTTCATCATGAATTTAGGCATAAGAAATCCTAAAGCCTCTGTCAAAATGATGTGTCTAAAATGAAATAAAATTTGAAAAGATTTTGCATCTATAGATTAAGTCATATGCTCATACCACTCATGCTCTAGTATCTTAGGGAGTGTGTTTAGACTTTAGTCTTTTAATTAAATAACTACCCTAGCTATCTTGCAATTCATAAGACCGACTATGGTTTTAAAATTGAGGAGTTAGTCGGCGCCACTCTGTGTTATAAGTCTAGAAGTCAGACAATTTATTCTCTCTTGTGGAGTAAACCCTTATGTCCACCTATCACATAGATTTAGGTCATGCTTTAGGTTGTACTAAAGATCCCTAGATTTAGTATCTGAGGTAGCTATTTTCTTCAGTCTACAAGCATAAATCCTTACCACTTAGGCATTCCCACAACCTTGTGTTAGTGGATTATAAGACCTAGTAGTCTAATTAAATTTTAACTCAAAACCTATAAATCTCCTCAACTTCAAAATTATAGAGCCCAACTATATGATAGATTGGAATGCTCACTAGGCTTCCTAGTATCATGAGCATTCCCTACTTATTTCATTTGGATTCCAAAATAAGTCTTCTCCTTGAACTTTCCAATTGATTTTCCAAATACAACCAATCCTTTGATAGATAACCTTGAAATCTTTGGAGATGATAATTGTCTACTTTAATCGAGAGTATTCTTAGAAAATTTCATTTCCTAAGATGTAATTAACTATGGAGGCTTGCCTCCATAGGGAACTTAAGAACCTAGTTTAATATAAACCCTACTTTATTCATCCATGTAAAGTAGGGGAAAATCTCTAGTACATTCGAAGACACATCATGCCTTAGTAGTCTTTATTACATGATTAGGTCCATTGTAGGGTGATGCCTCTATCCTTTGAGATAGTACATCATACCTCAATGTTGTACTCGATCACCTCAAAAAGTACCCGTCTCATACATCTAAAAATAAACACCATAAGGCCCTCTCACCTTGTTCATTGAATCATCTCAACATCATCCGTTCTTTTGGTAGTTTGGAGATGTCGATCCTCAAGTAGGAAAGGGTTCTTAGACTCATAATGTTGATTGATACACCTAGGTCAACTAGAACTTTGGATAGCCTGTATCTGCCAACATCCACTATAATGTAACGAGTGGGTTATGCTCGATTGTCCGTAGGAGTAAGTATTCATCACTGAATGTAACTCCTAAGATGTCCTTTGAGTGGCATGCCTCCTCTTTACTAGCAATTAGCTGAGCTAAGCATATCTCTAGATCAAGTAAGGCCTTGATTAGAGATTCCCTCATCTCTTTGGATAAGATAAGGGCATCATATATGCTTAACTTAGCTAAAAAACTTTCTAAGGTGAGCTAGACATTGTAATCAACCTCCTCCACAAGCATATCCATGGGTGGAGCATCCTATGGAGGGGCTATCTCACCGAACCAATGACTTGCTTACCCTTATCCCGAGGTGCTACCCTAGAGGTAGAACTTTGCCACCGGTAGATTGACTTGTGACTTCTTGGAATGATGAGCTTGTGAAAGTTCTACCTTCATCGCATACCTATGCTTCCTATGGGATCCTCGAGTCGACTCCATGTTAATCTCAAGATGTGAACCTGATTGATTTAAATAAGGATAGTTTGACTCTCAAGAAATGAATGGATCGAAACTACTAGAGCTATTATTTTTATTTAGACTTAGAGAGCTTTCAATAGAAATAAAATTAAGAGTATCAATATTAGATAATATATAAGTAGAATTAGCTTTATTCATTAATTTCTTTGGGTGGAGGTATATGATAAATCAAGTAAAGTAAGTGAAAGTGATTTAGTGCCCTTATCCAGATACAATGTCCTACCGAGAAGAGAGCTAGTAAGAGGTGGTAGCTTCAAAGGTGGAGGGAATACTAGACTTACACTGGTGTGCTACTGACTATCCTGCAAGTATGGTGAGTCACGCTACTCGGTCACCTCCCCGAAGTTATCCTTTTGCAACTAGCAAACCTTCCTTGGTGTTGGAGGTTTGAGCTACTTCAAGAACCTACAAGGAAAGCTTCTTGATCTTAGAAATGATCTTCTTAGAGGTTCGGGAGTGATATCCTAACCTTCTTTGTCTTAAGAGGATCAAAGTATCCCCAAGGATTACTCTAACATAACTAGATGGTTGTTCTAATAAGTATTCCTTAGGATAACTATGGCTCAACTTATAGCACACTCAAGCTAACCATTAAAAGTGATATAATCCTCTAAGACATGGCCTAACAGACGGTGGTAGGGCAATAGCTAGGATCATCGCTCTTGCCCACTTCTTCTGGCCTCTTAAGTTCTTGTAACTGAAAGTTAGGTTCCTTTAAGAGATTCTTAAAGATTTTCCTAACTACCTCCCTCTTGAATGAATATGGCTTATTCAATTTATTAATAAGAGTAGGTTGAAAGTACATACCTAGCGATGAATATGAATACCACTGCTGGGTAGGCTATTGAGGTGGTGGAAATGGTCGTTATGGAGGTTGCGGTGGCCGATATGATGGCCGAGGTGGTGGAAGAGGAGGTGGAAAAGGAGGTTGTTGTGCTCATAGTCTCTCGTACTGAACTCTGGCTGGCTACTTCCCTCCGTCCACTAACACAACTATCCCTGGCTTTTTCTCAAACACCTTCTACAGCTTGGGCCTAGATGATTGGTCGGGAAAGGGCAACTGTCTGGCTTCCTCTTGTAAGCTAGCCTCCTTGTTGATTAATTTATTGATTATTTTAATGGTAAAGCCCTTAAGCATGAAGGCAATTGGACCATGGATATTCTTCAAAAGAATCTTAATGGCATGTTGTTCGGACAGCAGTGGTCACATTTCATGCTCAGGTTGCGCCACCAAAGAATGTAATCAATAAGGGACTCATTGAGTGTTTCTACAATGAGGTCTCCCATAGTCACCCGCTAAGCTCCAAAGAAACCTCTTGATGAAGAGGTGCTCCAACTAAGAAAAGTCTTCACCAACCATTGGGAAGTTCAGCACTAATCAAATGCAACACTGACTTCTTAAAAGTGGAAGAGAGGGCATCACGCCACTGTGTTGCAACAAATGCTCTAAAGTGTACAATGTGTTATTGTGGGTTCCCATTGCCATCAAAGATCTTGAAGGATGGTGGCACAACACTTTAAATAAACTAAAAACTAAATAATAACCTAAACCTAAAAAATAAACCTCAAAACAAAACCTAAAAATAAATAAAAAATAAAACCTAAACTCTAAACTAAAACAAAAAAAAACCTAAACCTAAAATAAACAAAATAAAATAAATATAAACCTAAACTAAAATAAATTAAACTAAAATAAATAAAACATAAACTTAAACATAAAATGAACTAAACCTTAAGCTAAAGCTAAACAAAATAAAATAGAATAATATAAAAATAAACCCAAAACTAAAAAATAAACCTAAAAAAATAAACCTAAAATAAAAAATAAAACTAAACTAAAAAAAAATAAACCTAAACCTAAACCTAAACTAAAATAAAAAAGCTAAATAAATAAACTAAATAAAAATAAAAAATAAACTAAATAAACCTAAACTTACCGGTTTACTTAATTAACAAAAAACACCCTAAAACCTAAACCATAAACCCTAAATCTTAAACCCTAAACCCTAAACCCCAAACCATAAAACTAACCCTAAACCCTAAACCCTAAACCTACAAGCATAAACCCTAAACACTAAAAAACCCTAAACCTAAACCAAAAATACTAAATACTAAACCCTAAACTAACTTTAAACCAAAAGCTAACCCTAAACCCTAAACCCTAAACCCTAAAAACCCTAAATCCTAAAGCCTAAATACTAAACTTTAAACTTTAAACTATAAAGCCTAAAGAAAAATAAATAAAAAATAAACTAAGTAAACTAAATAAACTTATACCTACTAGTTTAGTTAATATTTTTTTTTTGAAAAAAGACCATAAACCCTAAAATATAAACCCTAAACCCTAAACTTTAAACCCTAAAACTAACCCTAAACCCTAAACCCTTAACCTACAACACTAAACCTATAACCATAAACCCTAAACTTTAAACCTTAAGCCCTAAGAAACCTTAAACCTTAAACCCTAAACCTTAAACCCTAAACCCTGACTCTAAAACTTAAACTGTAAACCCTAAAAGCGTAAACCCTAAAACCCTAAACCCAAAACCCTAAACCCTAACCCTAAATCTTAAACCCTAAGCCTAAACCTAAACTAACTAAATAAATTAAAAAATAAACCTAAACCATCAAACTTAAGAAACCTAAAACTAAACCTAAATCCTAAGAATGGGTAGAACCTTGATGGCAGAAACATCACCATCAACCAGGCTTAGTTTAGATTCTACTAAGGAGGATGGTTATGGTGGGATTTGAATGTGGATGGAGTGGTGGTCAATAGTGGTGGAGAGAGCTATGGAGGTAAAGTGGTGGCAAAGGAAAGATCGGGATGTTATGGTGGATCCCACACTGAGAGGTGGTTCGATTGGAACTGAGAAATTGAAGAATGGTCGATCTCCTTCATATGGAACTGTGTCTAAAGATTATCTAGATTTTGATTAGCTCTATGCATGCTCATTTTTTATCTATGTCATCGCTTATGTCTTAGAAAACTTGGTTTGTTAATTGGTTGATGAAATCAAAAAGATGAAATGTTGAATCTGAATTTATTCTGTCTTAAAAAAAACCCTAATCCCTAAACTAAAACTTGTACCCTAAACATAAAAGCTAAATTCTAAATCCTAAACACTAAAAATAAAAAAAATTAAAAAAAAATTAAAAAAAACTCTAACCTTAAACCCCAAGCCCTAAAACTAACCCTAAACCTAAAACTCGAAACCTACAACCTTAAACCATAAACCCTAAACCTACAACCCTAAACCCTAAACCCTAAATCCTAAACCCTAAAAAATCCTAAACCCTAAACCCTAAACCCTAATCCATAATCCCTAAATCCAAAAAACCTATAAACCTAAAAACATAAACCTAAAATTAAAAAAACTTAAAAATAAAAACTAAAATAAAATAAATAAATAAAAACTTAAATAAAAGGAAAAAATAAAATTAAGCAAAATATAAAAATATAAATAAAAGAAACAAAATGAAAAATAAAAATAAAGTAAAATAAAAACTAAATAAAAACTTTAACCTCAAAAATAAACAAAAACATAAATAAAAAATAAAACTTAAACCTTAAACTTAAAAAAACCTAAACCTAAATTAAAGAAAATAAAATAAACCTAAACTTAAACTAAAATAAACTAAACTAAACTAAAATAAATAAAACTTAAACTTAAACCTAAAATAAACTAAACCTAAACCGTAAACTAAACAAAATAAAATAAACTAAAAATAAACCTAAACCTAAACTAAAAAAATAAAGCCTAAAATAAAAACCTAAAACCTAAACCTAAAAAAATAAAATAAAAACCAAAACCTAAACATAAAAATAAAAATTAAAACCTAAACCTCAAAAATAAAATAAAAATAAAACTAAACTAAAAAATAAAATAAACCTAAAAAGTAAACTAAAATAAATAAAATAAACTAAATAAAAATAAAAATAAACCTAAAAAAATAAATAAAACTAATATAAATAAAAAATAAACTAAATAAACCTAAATCTACAAGTTTACTTAATTTAAAAAATAAATAAAATAAAATAAAAACAAATAAATACCCTAATAAACTTGATTTTTTTCTGAAAAAAAAACCCTAAATCCTAAAACCTTGAAAACTAAACCGTAAATCCTAAACCATAATCCCTAATCCCTAAACCCTAAAATCTACAAACCTAAACCCTAAACCCCAAACCCTAAACACTAAAGCCTAAACCCTAAACCCTAAACCCTAAATGCTAAAAACCTAAAATCCTAAACCTAAACTAAATGAAACCTAAAAATAAAAGATATAAAAACCTAAACCAAAAGAAAATAAAATAAAAACACAAACTAAAACCTAAACCTAAGAGGAAAGTAAAATAAAAACTAAAAAATAACTAAAACAAAATAAATAAAAACCTAAACTAAAGCAAAAAATAAAAAACCTAAATAAAATAAAAACTAAACCTAAAATAAAATTAAAATAAACCTTAAATAAAATAAAATAAGAACAAAATAAAAAACTAAACCTAAATAATAAATATAAAATAAAAAGTAAAAATAAATAAAAAATATAACCTAAACCCTAAACAAAAAAAAAACTTAAACCTAAAATAAAAATAAACTAAACTAAACTAAAATAAACTAAACCTAAACCTAAACCTAAAATAAACTAAACCTAAACCTAAACCTAAACTAAATAAAATAAGATAAACTAAAAATAAACCTAAACCTAAACTAAAATATAAAACCTAAAATAAAAACCTAAAACCTAAACCTAACAAAATAAAATACAAACCTAAACCTAAAACTAAAAATAAAAAATAAAATCAAAACCTAAAAAAATTGAAAGGAAAACTAAAATAAAAAAATAATTTAAACCTAAAAAATTAACTAAAATAAAAAACCTAAACTAAAATAAATAAACTAAACTTAATGAAAATAAAAATAAACATAAATCTAAATGAAAAATAAAATAAACTAAAATAAATAAATAAATAAACTAAATGAACCAAAACAATAATTTCCATAATTTAAAAATAAATAATAATAGAAAATAGTAAAAAATAACCACCTAACCCTAAACCCTAAACCCTAAACTCTAAACTCTAAACATATAATCCTAAACATTAAACCCTAAAACCCTAAACCCTAAAACCTACAATGCTAAACCTTAAAGCCTAAACCCCAAACCCTAAACTCTAAACCCTAAACCCTAAACACCAAACCTTAAGCCCTAAACCCTAAAAACCTAAAAACCTAAACCTAAAAAAAATAAAACCTAAAAATAAAATAAATAAATAAAACCTAAACCTAAATAAAATAAAATAAAATAAAAACTTCAACCAAAACTTAAACCCAAACCAAAAAATAAAATAAAAAAATAAGAAATAAAATAAAATAAAATAAATAAAAACCTAAATGAAACTAAAAAATAAAATAAATCTTAAAATAAAAAACCTAAATAAAATAAAAACTAAGCATAAAATAAAAATTAAATAAACCTAAAATAAAATAAAATAAAAACTAAATAAAATCCTAAACCTAAAAAATAAACCTACAAATAAAACCTAAACCCTAAACTAAAAAGAAATCTAAACCAAAAATGAACAAAATAAAATATACCTAAACAAAAACTAAAATAAACTAAACTAAAATAAATAAAACCTAAACCTAAAGCTAAAATAAAGAAAAACTAAACCATATAAAATAAAAACCTAAACCTAAACCTAAAAATAAAAAATAAAACCTAAACCTAAAAAATAAAATAAAAGTAAAAGTAAACCTAAACCTTAACCTAAAAAATAAACTAAAATAAAAAACCTGAATTGAGATAAATAAACCTAAAAACTAAACTAAACAAAAACAAAAAATAAACCTAAATAAAAATAAAAAAATAAAATAAACTAAAATAAATATAAAATAAACTAAAAAAACCTAATCCTACCTGTTTACATAATTTAAAAAGAACACAAACGCTTAAAACCTAACCCTTAAACCCTAAATCTTAAACCCTAAACCTTAAACCCTAAACCCTAAAACTAACCATAAACCCTAAAGCCTAAACCCTAAACCGTAAACCCTAAATGAAATCTAAACCCTAAATCATAAACCCTTCATCCTAAACTCTAAACCCTAACCCTAACCCTAAACCCTAATCCCTAAAACCCTAAACCCTAAACCCTAAACAAATCCTAAACCCTAAAAATTCTAAACCCTAAAGCCTAAAGCCTAAAGCCTAAAGCCTAAACCCTAAATCTAAACCGTAAACTAACCTTTAACATTAAGCTAAAACTAAACTCTAAACCCTATACCCTACACCCTAAAAATACTAAACCCTAAAGCTTAAATGCTAAACCATAAACCCTAAACCCTAAACCCTAAAACCTATAAAAGAGGAATCCCCAATTGTTCCTATATCACTAGCTCTTCCTAATATGAGAATGCATTATGTTACACATCAAGTTCTCTTTTGTTTGGGCCTTCAAATCAAATACCACCGCGAGATCACACTATTGCTCATATTTTGGTTGAGATTAATATTACTAAAAAGCATCCTAAAGAAGTTTGGATCGGCTTTGAGAAATTTGGTTATAATCAAAAAGTGGAATTTGAGAATTTCCCTATTTTTTGCACATATTGTAAGATACATGGCCATGATCAATCTGAATGTTTTGTGTTGCATCTTCATCTTAAAAAGAATAAATTTCCAGATCCTAATCCTACTCTATCAAACGAAAAAATCAATAAATTTGCTTATGTGCCTAAAGTCACTCAAAATGGGAATCAGCCTACCCTCTCCCTTTTTATCCAGATTTGCCTATTGGAGAGCAATCTGAGCATGTTACAAATAATGCTTCTGAGGTTCATGAGGAGGCTAATGATAACTTACTTAACATTGCTTCTAATTATAATAATTTGGCTCCTCAAGACAATACCTTGAATCATTCTAACCTATCCCTTTTGGTTAGTGAACCCGAGGAGACAAATTTTGAAATTGATCCTTTGATGAAAGAGAAAAATTTGAAAACTGTTGATCCTTTGATGATGGAACAAAATTTGACAAGTAATTCTGAAAATGAGCATGAAATATGTGCTATTAATGGCATCACAACCTCTCCTTCTACTACCCTTCAGAGTGATACACATGCTAACCCTCTTTCTTAAATCGACAAAGATGGGAAATTACCATTAGGAATGCTTTGACTGATACAAGTCCTATTCTGAATATAACAAATCACTCTCTCTCGGATGGGGATACTTTGGACAAAGATAGACCTTTTCAAACTATTTTTAAAAAAAATCTCTTAAAGCTAGAATGTTCACTAATAGCTCCACTAGAACTACTAAATCTTCTCTAACTTCCCTTAAATTACTACATCTACTTCTCTTTTCTTCTTGCTTTTTATTTCTTTAGTTATCTCTTTTCCTTTCCTTCCTTTTTTATTATGATCAATTTACTTATTTGGAATGTTAGGGGTATTGGGACTCTAATTGTCCGCAACCATATTAGAAGTCTTTGTCGTACTCATAACATAGCCTTACTTGTTGTTATTGAATCATGCATACACTCTTCTAAGATCAACCATGTTACTAGAATTCTTGGCTTTCAAAATTTCTTTTATAATATTAGCAATAAAATTTGGTGTTTTTGGAAGAATTTAGTCAACATCTCTATCCTTGATGATCTTCAACAATTGGTTAATGTCCACATCTCATTGGGTGAATTTTCTATTCTTGATTCCTTTATTTATGCTTCTTGTAATAGAGCTAGTAGGAACATCCTTTGGGATAACTTAAGAACCTTTGCTTCCTTGGTCAATAAACCTTGGTTGGTTGGGGGTGATTTCAACACTATTCTCTCTTCCTCGAAAAGAAGGGGAGGTTGCTCTCCTAACATTCATTCCATGGAAGAATTTTCTAATATGATTCTTGATTACAATTTGATTGATATTGGCTTTACAGGCTCTGACTATATGTGGCATAACTCTAAACTTTGGCAGCGGCTTGATAGGACTCTTTTTAATTCTCTTTAGATTAATCAATGGCCCATTACTTCTGTTGAACATTTGAACAAAACTTTGTCTGATCATGCTCCACTTTTGATTTCTGTCTAAAATCCCTCCAGTAGGTTATCCTCCCCCACTTCTTTTAGATTCTAAAATATGTGGATCCAACACATTGATTCCATAAATGTTGTATCCATTAACTGGATGGCCCCACTTCATCCGGCTAATTCTGTTAAGGGAATGATTGGCCTCTGGCTTAAGCTTAAAAGGCTTAAACAAACTGGATGGCCCCACTGCATCATTTTAAAAATCTTTTTTCCAATCTTAAAAATATGGAACAATTAGTTTGTTCTCTTGAAGATGCTATTTTGGCTGACTCTACTAAACTTGAGGAGTTGAATGTAGCTAAAGATAACTTCATTAAATATCAGAATATGAAAGAAACCTACTGACGGCAAAAGGCTGCTAGCAAACATATTGCTGATAGTGATATAAATACTAGGTACTTCCATGCTCTTTTCATAAAAAAGAAAGCCTTAAACTCTATTAAAAAAATTAAAAATGATAACGACAGCTAGATCATTAATAATAATGATATTAAAGATTCTGTCATACATCATTTTAAAAATTTATTAAGCAACAACCCTTCCTTAGAAGTTCTTTCCAACTCACACCTGATTCCCTCAACGATTACTAATGATGACAACCACTTGCTTAGTTTGCATCCTACAGAAGCTGAGATTGGTAATATTCTCGATAGCATGAATACTGATTTTGTTGCTGGCCCTGAAGGCTACACGACTCAATTTTTTCAACATTGTTGGCCTATTATTAAGTCTGACCTTGTTGATGCTATCATTGATTTTTTCGATGGCAATCCTTTACCTAGATATTTTTCTAGCACTTCCATTATTCTCATTCCCAAAATTAATAATCCTGAATCTTGGGGTGATTTCAAACCTATCAGCCTTTGCACCTTCTTTCATAAACTCATTGTTAAATTAATTGCCAATAGAATTAGTTTGCTGCAACCTAAACTTATTTCACCCACCCAAACTGGCTTCGTTAAAGGTAGAGCTATATCTAACAACATTCTTCTTGCCCAAGAGCTGATTCATGACATTGATGCTTCTACCAAGGGTGGTAACATCCTTTTCAAACTGGACATCTCTAAACCTTCTGACAACCACTCTTGGAATTTCCTCATCCAAATTCTTCATTTGTTTGGTTTTTCTGACTATTTTATCCATCTCATTAAAAATTGTATTACCAATGTTTGGTTCAATGTTATCATGAATGGTGAGTCCCTTGGTTTCTTTCCCTTCGATGCATGGTTTAAGACAAGGAGATCCCTTATCACCCTCTCTTTTTATTATTGCTGTTGAATATCTTTCGAGGAGCCTTAATGATCTTTTCAACAATAATCCCAGCATATTTTTTAAAAATTAAGGCGGTCTTCCTATCTCTCATCTTAGTTTTGTTGATGACTTCATAATATTTTGCAATGCCCCTATTCATCACATTAAAACTATTAAGAATCTTTTAAATAAATTTGGTAATGAAAGTGGTCTTTTTCTTAACAAAGGTAAAAGTTGTTTCATTCCTTTCTTTAAAATCCCTAGTAATAGGATCAACCAAATCTTGATAATTACTAACTTTCAGCAACAACAACTTCCTATTAAATATCTTGGTGGTCCACATTATAAAGGTCAAAAAAGATCACGAAAACATCACATCTCTTTGATGAGCTAATCCAAAAAATCTCTAATAAAATTTCTGTTTGGGAATTTCATTTACTCGCTTTTGGCGGTATGCTCACTTTGATTAAGAGCACCCTTAACTCCATGCCTCTATATCTAATTCAAACCATTATGCCGACTAATTCTACCATTAACAGAATTGAGCGCCTCGTTAACAAATTCTTCTGGGGTTCTAACAATTCTTCTAAAAGAATGCATTGGACCTCTTGGTATAAAAGTTGTGGCACTCTTGCTGAAGGTGGTCTTGGATGTAAGCCAATCAAGGATGCTATCACTGCCTTTTCCTATAAACTTTAGTGGAATTTTAGGAGCAACAATAGTCCTTGGGCTAATTTCATGACTACCAAATACTGCCAGGGTAAGCACCTCACACCCTCTCATTTGACCCTATAGACCGGGAGACTCTCCTATTTGGAAAAGATTTTGTTCCATCAAATGGGAATCTGAATCATTAATATCTTGGGGGATTAACTCTAGTACCTCTTTCTTTTGGCAAGATAACTGGACTGGAGGTGGGTCCATTGATGACTTACTTTCTACCCATTCCACTGCTGCTATTAAAGTGAACTCTTTTTGGCAGAATAATATGTGGAACAATAGTAAGCTTACTAATTATATTCCTTTCTCTCTTTTAAATAAGCTTACTACTATTTCTATCATTCCTAGCAATCATGATCAGATCCTTTTTAAGCTTTCTCAAAATGGTGACTTCAACCTTAAAAATGTTTGGATTCATATTAAAGAAGTTCATGACTTTTCCAATGTGTTTTTGAAAATTTGGAATAACACTATTCTTATTTATTATTCTGTTCTAACATGGCGTATCCTAAAAAACTTCATCCATGTTGACTCCTTGATGTGGGGTAAAGGTTTTTACTTACCTTCAAAATGCTACTGCTACTTTCACATTGAGAATGTGAATCATGTTTTTGTTAACGGAGCCATTACTTCCAAACTTTGGATTTGGTATGATGATCTCTTTAACATTGACAAATTCAATGGCTCTTTAACTTTATACCAACTTCTTGAAGTTTATTTTGAAAATACTATTAAAGGCCACATTAAAGTCATAACTACTATCAATCTTATTTGGATCATATGGATGGATAGAAATGATGCAAAACAATATGGGACTCTTATGAACCACATGAGGATAATTGCTAGAATTAAAAATAAAATCCCTGACTTGTTTAATGCCAATTTAATTAACTACAATAAATTTAAAAGTTGTAAATTTGTGACCAATAAACTAGGTTTTAACTTGCTAGATCCACCCAACGGTAAGGATGACAAGATTGTTTATTGGGTAAAACCTCATGCTAATACTATTAAAATTAACACTGATGGCTCTGTTTCTCAAAATGCTTTTGGCTGTGCTGGCATTTTCAGAAACCTTAATGGTAAAGTCTTATGTGCTATTGCTTGCCCCCTTAATACTTGCTCTGTTCTTTTTGCTGAGCTAATGTCAGTTTAGAAAGCTATTGAGATTTGCCTTCAAAAAGGTTAGCTCAATATTTGCTTTGAGGTGGATGCCCTGTTGCTGATTGATCTTTTGACTTCCACCAAAATGGGCAATACAGAATTGTACTACCTTCTAAAGCATACTAGAGCTCTCCTCTCTCAACTCTATTTTAAAATCACTCATGTATGGCGTGAAGGTAATGCATGCGTTTATTACCTTGCCAATCTGGGTGCTAGATTGGATGGCATAAAATTCTTTGATTCACTTACACTTCCTAAACATTTGTGTGGTTTGGTTAATTTGGACAATACTGGACTCCCTTACCTAAGAAATTAATCCATCCTATTGGTTTAGACTATTACATTACCTTTTTAACTGCAAGATCAACTTCTATTTAGTTTTGATGTTTCTAGATTTTTGATGCTAATTCCTCATACCCTTTCGGTTGTCGATCTCTATGGCATCTGCTGTTGGATTACTTACGCTAACCTTATTTGGGGTTTTACTACTACTGTTGTTTTCACTGAAACCACTACTTTTGGTAAGGTTTCTCGTGTATGTTGGAGGGAGATGGATTATTTTATGCTTTTGTTTCTGCGTTATAGGGACATACTTCTTGCTATCATTATTCTATTTATGGGTCCTATTGTAATTTTCCATTATATGATTAAGGCTGTGTTTTTTCTCTTTTCCTTAATCTGGAAATTTGTTCATGGCCTCATGACTTTGCTATCTCATTATGTAATTGCTATAATTTTGTACAGCTTCATGGCAGGCTCGAATTTATCTGTCTTTTCTCTCTTTAATAGGGTTGTGCCCCCTCCTATGCTATCTAACCTCACCTCCATTACCTGTATGGAGAGCAACTGCAATAACCTTGCTATTATTACTATTTCCTTGCAGGATGGGATTTTATTCTTGATTTCATTTTAGCATGTTTTTACTGGTGATGTTGGCTTACTCCTTCCGCTTTTCTTGAAGGATTTCAATGATGGTTTTTTCTTGAACCCCTTTCGAGTCTATGTTGTCTCCCTGTTCCTTACTGATTTATCTTATGGTGGGTGCAACAATTATTTTGTTGTTTTAATTGTTGGCTGTTGGATTATCGGGTCTTTAGTCCAGCAAACTGATTCTGGGGTTATTTCTCTGATTATCTTTGATGTTTGTGACTAGGCTGCTGCTTATGATGTTTGTGGACTACTTAATCTGCTGCTATTTATTTCATCCTGGTTCTGTTAGACTTGTGCAGATCCCTGTGTTATCTTATGCACTGTCTATTCTGAATGGGTGGTTTTATGGTCAGCTAACTGTTATTTGCTATCTTGGTTGTTTGCTGTCCAGGTTATTTGCTGTCTTAGTTTTTTTTATTATTCTTACTAATCTCATCTCCGCAACCTGTATGGAGAGACACTATTATACCTTATTATTATTATTATTTTCTCCTTGCAGGATTGGACTTTCTTTTTGTCTTCTTTTCACTCTGCTTTTACTAATGTTGTTGGCTTAACTGTTGGTCTACTTTTCTTTATCTTGAAGGATTCCAATGTTGCCTCTCCTTTGAACCCCTTATGTTCCTATGTTGTATCAATGTTTTATTTTGGTTTATCTTATGGTGGGTGCAATAATGGCTTTGTTGTTTTATTTATTGTTTGTGATTATGCTGCTACCTACTTGGTTACTAACTAATGCACTGTCGATTCTGAATGGGTAGCTTTATGGATAGCTAGCTATTATTTGATGTCTTGGTTGTTTGTTGTCTTGGTTATCTGTTGTCTTGGTTTTTCAGGATTCCAATGTTGGCTCTCCTTTGAACCCCCTAAGTGTCTATGTTGTTTCTTTATTTTTTATTGAATTATCTTATGGTCGGTGCAATAATTGTTTTTCTATTTTATCTATTGACTATGGGACTTTAGGGTCCTATGTCCAGCAAGTTGCTTATGGGGTTGACTTACTGATTGTCTTTGCTGTTTGTGTCTGGGCTGCTGCTTATCACCTGATATCTATGGACTACTTAATCTGCTGCTATTTTTTCCATCTTGGTTCAGTTAGACTTGTGCAGATCCCTGTGATTATGCTTCTATCTACTTGGTTATTACCTTATACATAGTCTATTATGAATGGGTGGCTCTATGGACAACTACTGTCTTTTGCTATCTTGGTTGTTTGCTGATCTGGATTATCGAGTTTTATGCCCAACATGTCGCATCGGGTGTCTTTAGCCTTTATTTGGTGCTATTTACGGTGGGATGCAGCCTATTTCCTATGGTTACTGGTACAACTAATCTGTTGTTGCATTCTCACCTTGGTCCTATTAGACTTCTGCATCACTTGTTGTATTTGGGTTTGGGTTATGCTGACTTACTTTACATTTACTTTTTGTTAACTTCTGCAATGGTTATTAATAAGGGGGTTGTTAACATCTGCATTGCTTATTATGATTGGGTTTCTTTTCTCGGATTATACTGTATCGTACTCTGTGCGAAAGTTTCATATATGTCTCATATGTTTGGCTCATTGATTTGCTTAGATTTCAACAAGTTGTTTTTTTGTTCTCTTGTGGTGGGTTTTATGCCGCTAACTATACTCTGGCTATGGTTTTAAAGGGATTCTAGCAAAGATGGCTTATTCTCATATGTATAGGGATTCTCATGCTATGGTGACTATATTGATGATAATTTTCCTGTATGGGACCCCTTATCTTTCCTCGCTATCTCCTTTCTATATTATATATGGCTTTGTTTAGGTTTGCAGGTACTAAGGCCCATAAGACTTTCAACAAATGGCTGCTTTCTTCTCACAGGTTTGTAGGCTATGATGGTTATGATGGTTTCACTCCTTCTTGGTTTGGTAGTAGCTCTTGTGATGTAACCCTTCCGCTGAAGTTTGGATGCTCATATTTGCATCTACCCCAATTTGGTGTGACTGAGCATGAGCATTCTTTCACACACTTCTCTATAATTTTCCTCAGTTTATCCTGCTCTCATTTTTCACTTTCATTGTACTACTTTAACTATTCTAATTTCTATCTTTCTTCATTTTTGCAGATGCACTTCTCTTTTTCTCTTGCTTGTTTGCTCTTTACTGGCATGCATTCTCACATCTCAAGAGCTTTTGGCCTGATCTATCCATTAGCTTATCTATGTTAATCACTTTGTATCTTTTGCTTTATTTTTTCTTTTTTATTTTGTTTTTGGTTGTACTTAGATAGGGATTTACTCTATGTCGACAGCTCTTTGAGGTTTTGGAGTTTATCCCCTCTTAAGGATCTTGTAACCCTCTTTTTGTGGCAATAAAACTTCCCCTATATGGGGTTTCCCAAAAAAATAAAAAAAACAAAAAAAAACCATAAAACCCTAAACCCTAAACCCTAAACCTTAAAACCTAAACCCTAAACTATAAAAACCTTAAAACCTAAACCTAAAGTAAATAAAACCTAAAAATAAAATAAAAAGAAACATAAACCTAAATAAAATAATAAAATAAAATAAAATAAAAAGCTAAACTTAAACCTATAAATAAAATAAAATAATAAAATAATAAAATAATAAAATAAAAACATAAACTAAATTAAAAAAAATAAAATAAAACTAAGAATAAAATAATAAATAAAATAAAAAATAAACTTGAAATAAAAATAAAATAAACCTAAAATGAAATAAAATAAAAACTAAATAAAAACCTAAACCTAAAAAATAAACATAAAAGTAAAAACTAAAAATAAATAAAAAATAAAACCTAAATCCTAAACTAAAAAAAAAAAACCTAAATCAAAAATAAACAAAATAAAATAAACCTAAACCTAAACTAAAATAAATAAAACCTAAACCTAAACCTAAAATAAACAAAACCTTTACCCTAAACAAAATAAAATAAAATAAACTAAAAATAAACCTAAACCTAAAGTAAAAAAAATAATACCTAAAAATAAACCTAAAATAAAAATGTAAAACCTAAACGTAAAAAAATAAAATAAAAACCTAAACTTAAACTCAAAGAATAAAAAGAAATATAAACCTAAAAAATGAAATAAAAATAAAACTAAACTAGAAATAAACTTAAAAGAAAACCTAAAATAAATAAACTAAACTAAATAAAAATAAAAATAAACCTAAATAAAAATAAAAAATAAAATAAACTAATATAAATAAAAAATAGACTAAATAAACTAAATAAACCTAAACCTACTAGTTTACTTAATTTTAAAAAATAGAAAACTAAAAAAACTAAAAACAAATAAAAAAAACCTAAACCCTAAACCGTAAACCTACAACCCTAAACCCTAAACCTACAACCCTAAACCCTAACATCTACAACCCAAAACCCTAAATCTTAAACCCCTAACATTAAACCCTAAACCCTAAATCCTAAAGCCTAAATACCTAGAAGCCTAAACCTAAACTAATTAGAACCTAAAAATAAAATAAATAGAAAACCCTAAACCAAAATAAAATAAAAACGTACACTAAAACCTAAACCTAAACCTAAAAAGAAAATAAAATAAAAAATAAAAACTAAACTAAAATAAAATAAATAAAAAATAAACTAAACTAAAAAATAAAAAATGTAAATAAAATAAAAACTAAACCCAAAATAAAATTAAAATAAACCTAAAATAAAATAAAATAAAAACTAAATAAAAACCTAGACCTAAATAATAAACCTAAAAATAAAACTTCAAAAGAAATAAAAAATAAAGCCTAAACCCTAAACTAAAAAAAAAGACCTAAACCTAAAATAAAAATTAAGTAAACCTAAACCTAAACTAAAATAAACTAAATTAAAATAAATAAAACCTAAACCTAAACCTAAAATAAACTAAACCTAAACCTAAACCTAAACTAAAAAAAATAAAATAAATTAAAAATAAACCTAAACCTAAACTAAAAAAATATAACCTAAAAATAAACCTAAAATTAAAATCTAAAAACTAAACCTTAAAAAAGAAAATAAAAACCTAAACCTAGAAATAAAAATAAAATCAAAATAAAAATAAACTAAAAATAAACCTAAACCTAAAAAATAAACTAAAAAAACATAAACTAAAATAAATAAAATAAGTTAAATAAAAATAAAAATAAACATAAATTAGAATAAAAAATAGATTAAACTAAAATTAATAAGGTAACTAAACTAAATAAACCAAAACCTACTAGTTTACTTAATTTTAAAAATTAAAAAAATAAAAAATAATTAAAAAAACCTACACTAAATCACCCACTAAATCCTAAATCAAACTCTAAAACCTAAACCTAAAAAACCCACAAATCCTAAAATCCTAAAACCAACACCTAAACTTTAAACCCTAAACCCCAAACCCAGGCCACAGCCAAAAACTAAAATCCACAGAGCACAAACCTAAACAAATAAACAAAAAAATAAATAAATAAAAAAACCTAAACCAAAATAAAATAAAATAAAATAAGATAAATGCCATAACTAAAACCTAAATCTAAACTTAAACTTAAACCTAAACTTAAAAAAAATTATAAAAACTAAACTAAATTAAATAAATAAAATGCCTAAGCTAAACTAAAAAATAAAATAAACCTAAAAATAAAAAACCTAAATATAATAAAAACTAAAAGTAAAATAAAAATAAAATAAACCTAAACTAAAATAAAATAAAAACTAAATAAAGACCTAAACTTAAATAAAAAACCTAAAAATAAATAAAAAATTAAAACTGAAATCCTAAACTAAAAAAAACCTAAACAAAAAATAAACAAAATAAAATAAACCTAAACCTAAACTAAAATAAACTAAACTAAAATAAATAAAACCTAAACTAAATAAATAAAATAAATTAAATAAAACTAAAACACAAACTAAAAAAAATAAAACCTAAAATAAACATAAAATAAAAACCTAAAACCTAAACTTAAAATATAAAAACAAAAACCAAACCTAAACCTAGAAATAAAAAATAAAGCCTAAACCTAAAAAATAAAATAAAAATAAAACTCAACTAAAAAATAAAATTAAACCTAAAAAAATAAACTAAGATAAAAAACCTAAACTAAAATAAATAAACCTAAAATAAATAAATTAAACTAAGTAAAAATAAAATATAATCCTAAAAAAGTATAAAAAATAAAATAAACTCAAATAAATTTAAAATGAACAAAATAAACCTTGACCTACCTGATTACTTAATTTTAAAAAAAAACCTTAACCCTAAGTACTAAACCCTAAACCCTAAACCCTAAACCACAGACTAAACCAAACCCTAAACCATAAACCACAACACTAAAACAAAACCTAAACCCAAACCCCAAACCCAACCCCAAACTAAACCCTAATAATGGATAGAACCTTGATGGTAGGAACATCTGCAGTCAACTAGGCTGATCTAGATCGGTGGTGAAGGTGAAAGCAGTGGTTATAGTGGTGGTGGGGATTTGGAGGTGACTTGGATATGGAGGTGGTGGTGGATCGAGTGGTGGTTATGAGGCGGAGGAAGCGGCGGAGGTTATAATCATGGTGGTGGCGGAGAGAGAGATCAGGGATTTGATGGCAGATCCCACAACTTGAGAGGCAGGGATGGTTCTAAGGGGAACTGGAGAAACTAAAGAATGATCGATCTAATCTGCTTCTTATGGAACTATGCCTTTAGAGTAGAGACGGTTCTACTTATCTAGGGTTTTTGAATTGCACTATGGGTGCTTATTTTTGATCTATGTCATTGCTTGTGTCTTAGAAAACTTGTGGTGCTACTTGGTTGATGAAATCAAAAAGAAGAAATGTTGAATATGAATTTGTTCTCTGTTTAAAAAAAACCTTAAATGCTAAACTAAAACTTAAAGCCTAAACCTAAAACCTAAACCCTAAATCGTAAACCCTAAACCCTAAATGCTAAAAACTAAACCATAAAACCCTAAACCCATAAACCCTAAAATCCTAAAACCCTAAAAAACCACAACCCTAAACCCAACCCAAATACCATAAACCCACCCTACCCTAAACCATAAACTCCCACTAAACCCTAAACTAACCATAACCCCTAACCTAAACCCTAAAACCTCATATAAAGATATCATTAGGGAGATCTAAAGAATGACCTAATCAGCATGGTTATGCTGGCTAAAGAATATGTCTTACTTTCCCTTAACTATTAGAAATTTGAATACCCTAACCCAAATCATCATATTATAATACCATATATTATATTGTATATGTAGCATCATATATTTTATGTAGTAATGTGTTTTTGGATGTTATAAGATGTTTTGAAATGTTTTAGTATGTTATGGTATTATGTCCTATAGTCTATATTTATATAAATCATAAAAAAAATTTATTTAATAAATTATATGTTGAAATTTGTTAAATTTTAAGTGGGAATTAGGTTGTAGTACCAAAGGTGTGCTACGCCACTTGTAGTCTAAAATGTAAGATTTTATGTTCAAAATAAATATTATATGTTGTAGCATATTATAACATCATATATCATAATATATTGTTCTATGAATTTAAATTCTTTAAGTATTTTACAATCGTCCAGTCGAGCCTATACTGGCATTATTTAAAAAAATGTTGATTTAGACTTTAAAATGGTGGAATTTTTGCCATATTCATAATAAGTAGAGCATGGCATAATAATATATTATTTTAATTTAAAATATGTAAGTGATATAACTAAAATATATATTTTTTTATTATTTTGACTAATGTTTTGATTTTCTATCTTAAGCAATCCCTTGTGATGTCATATGCAACATAATATAGTATAATGGAGGTGGCGAGAAGGAGATGGATATGATGGCAGATCTGCTACTCGAGAGGGTTGATGGGATGGAAGCGAAGAATGAGTCGATCTCACTTATGGAACTATGCCATTACAAAGAGATGGCTCTACTTTTCTAGGGTTTTGATTTGCTTTATGGGTGCTCATTTTTGATCTATGTCATCGCTTATGTCTACAAAAACATGGGGTGCTACTTAGTTGATGAATTGAAAAAGAATAAATGTTGAATCTAAATTTGTTTTCTATTAAAAAAATTGTAAACCATAAATTCTAAACTAAAACTTAAACCCTAAACCTACAATTTAAACCCTAAATTCTAAACCCTAACCCTAAACTCTAAACACTAAACCCTAAACCCTAAACCCTATAACCTAAACCCTAATCTTTAAATCTTAAACCCTAAACCCTAAACCCTAAACCCTCAAACCTCAATCCCTAAACCTAAACCATAAACCCTAAAATCATAAATCATAAACACTAAACCAGTCAACCCTAAAACTTAAACCCATAAACCCAAACCATAAACCCTAAAACCTAAACCCTAAACTAATCCTAAACCCTAACCCTAAATCCTAAACCCTAAACCTTAAATAAAGATGTCATTAGGAGTAGATCTAAAGAATGACCTAATCCAAACATAGTTATGGTAGCTAAAGAAAATGTCTTCAAGAGACTTTCCCATGACTATTAGAGATTTGAATACCCTAAACCCTAACCCTAAATCATATTATAATACCATATATTATAGTATAATATAACATCATATATTTGAGCATGTAGTGATGTGTTTTTGGATGTTATAAGATGTTTTGAAATGTTTTAGTATGTTATTATATTATGTCCTATAGTCTATATTTATATAAATCATAAAATATTGATTTAATAACTGAGATGATGAAATTTATTAAATTTAAAGTGTGAATTAAGTTGTAGTACCAAAGGTGTGCTACGCCACTTGTTGTCTAAAAAAGTAAGATTTTATGTTCAAAATAAATATTATATGTTGTAACATAGTATAACATCATATATCATAATATATTGTTCTGAGCATTTTAAATTCTTTTAGTATTTTACAATCATGCATTCAAGCCTACACTAGCATTATTTATAAAAATGTTGATTTAGACTTTTAAATGGTGTAATTTGGCTAAATTCATAATATGTAGAGCATGGCATCATAATATGTTATTTTAATTTAAAATATGTAATTGATACGAATAAAATATATAGTTTTTATTTTTGTTTAGACTAATTTTATGATTTTTTATCTTAAGCAATCCCATGTGATGTGATATGCAATATAATATAATATAATATGTTGAGGTGTATTATAGTATAGGATGCCATAACATAGTGTAGCATCATACATTATAGCACACTATTGTGTATTACTACTTATTATTTAGCATATTTTAGTTTATTATAGTATGATGTAGTAGAGTTTGTACTAGTATAATTCATAAAAAAACTGATTTATAGGCTGAGATGATGGGATTTGGCAAAATTTAAGGTAAGCTTTATGGAACATCATTAGGGTGTACTATGGCGTGTCATTTAATCAAAAGAATGGAATTTTGCATCCCAAATAAATGTTCATTTTTCAACCAAATTTTATAAATTGTTTGTTTAAAGTGGTTCATTTTGAGGTGTAATGTAAGATAATATATTATATGAAAGCATATTAAAATATAATGTACATAACAATATAACTTCACATATATATGAATGTGGTGGTGTGTTAGTAAATGTTATTGTAAATTTTTGTATATTTTACTTTTGTTATAATACATTGGGTCAAAACTCACAAAAATGTTAATTTGAAGGTTGAGATGGAAGAATTTGGCCAAATTCATGGCACACACCAAGAAGAAACACTAAAATCATGCTATTTTGTACCATTTCTAAAAGAAAAATAACAATTTTACATCTAAAATGAACATTATTTATATATTAAGAAAATTTTATTATTTGTTCTTTTTAAGTGATTCTAATGAGGTGTAATGTAAAATAATACATTATATTATAGCAAATTATAATATAAAATTATGTATTATAATATAATATAGTGTGTTAATTCACACTATTATATGTTTAGCATGATATTGTATAGTTAGTTTGAGCTTGCACCATCACAAATCATAAAATGTTGATTACAATGTTAAGGTGATGTAATTTGAAGGAATACATTGTTAGGCTTTTAGTTGAAGTATTAAAGGTGTGCATAAGAGAAGAAATAAGATTTGATGAAAATTCCATGTCAAGCACATGGAGGGAAATATGCTAGGGGATCACACTTGCATTAGACATGACATGTGAGGGGTCTATGTCGAGGGCATAGAAGAAGAAAATCTGCTGGAGATAAGGTTTGAGTTTGATTTGATTATATGATTTATGGAAAGAAGATCTGCTAGGGATAAGAATCTATAATCCACTAGGGATTAAGATCAAATCGACTTTAGTTTTCTTTTGTTTTAATTGATATGGAGGCATATCTACTAGAGATATGGGCTCGAGTCCACTGGAGATCGGGTATATGAACCTTCCATTAGGGAAGATGGTTCGGGCTATCCATGTGGGATTGGGATTTAAGTTTGATTTCATAAATTTGTTTGGGGATGTATCTATTGGTGATAAGAGTTTGGTTGGATTTCTTTGATTTAGACTCTAATGGAGGAGTTAGTTTAATTTTGTTCCACTCGGGAGGTTGGTTTTGAATTTCATTTGTTTGCTTAACTTGTTTATATATGATTTGGGGCTCCTCTAGGGAGAAGGGTGTGATTTAAATCAATGGGGGGAAATCAAATTTGGTTTAATTTAATCTAAGTTAATGTATAGACCCTATCGGGGTACAATGGATCCACTAAGAAGGGGCTGTATCAGCCTTGACCTACCTTAAGTTTATAAATCCAAAGGGATAGTCTACCAGCTGTGGAGTAGAGATAGCCAACCTAAGGGGTTTCCTTTTGGTGTGCAACAAATGTGCCAAGAAGATGGTGTAGAAGACTTACATCTTTCAAAGTGAGGAACAACTAGGGGGTGACATGTTGGATGCATAACAAATCGAACCTGACCTAGGGCAACTACTTAGTGAATGTTGTTGGGGACTTATGTCAACTAAAAATTAGTCATGATTAATTTTATCTTTATTTTATGTGATTTTGCATGGTTTATTATGTTTAGTTTGATTTCAAATTGAGGGCATATCCGCTGAGGATGTGAGCTCGATCAAATTTGATAGATTTAATTTATGGACCATATCATTGTGTGATGGACCCACTGAGAAAGGGATGTATCAAACTTGTCCTATCTCAAATTTATAAATCCAAAGGGATAGTCTACTAGCTGTTAGGTAGAGCTAGCCAACCTAAGGGGTTGCCTTTCAGTATGCAATGGCTATGCTAGGAAAATGGCATAGTAGACTTACATCTTCTAAAGTAGGGAACAACCCCTAGGGTGACCTGTTGGTAGCACAACAAATTGAACCCAACATAGGGGCAAATACTAAGTGAATGCTGCTGGGGACTTATATCAACTCAAGAGTAGTCAAGAAATTCCTATAGGGAGTTTTGCTAACACTATCCTAAATATAGGATACACCTTGGAAAAGGTATGCAGGGGGTGTCCTCCTAATCCACAAGTGAATACATATTTTTTTTATATATTTTTGTGGACCTTGTTGGTGTGCTAGGGACCACACTGAGAAGGGGTAATGTCGACCTTGACCTATCTTAGATTTACTGGATCAAGGGAGAATTTACACATCCACAAGATAGGTTCTCCAACCACAGGAGTGGTTATTAGGAAAGGGCAATTGTCCAATATGATAGTAACTCAAGTAAAGTGTAAATGGGGTTGCAAAGGATGTGATCCAAATATAGTGCCCACAGGGGCGGTGCTATTAGGGGCATTATCCTAAGCCCTAGAAAAGAAAGCCTATAGGTGTACGGTGGCCAACTCAAGGAGAAAGCGTACCAGACTTACATCTATCATGAGTGGTGTTTAGGGGTGTAAATGAGTGAATCTTGAGCGAGTCGAACCTTTGTTCATGTTCGTCTTGTTTGAAAATTACTTTGTTGTTAGGTATCGTTGTAAATGGCTCAAAATTTCCTTGTTTGGGTTATTTTTGAAAATTTTTTTTGTTCATGTTCGTCATGTTAATTGGCTCGAAATGTAATAATCCAAAAAATCTGTATGAGGGAGGATTCAACTAGGGTCAATCTTTTGCATAAGAAAAATATTAACCACTAATCCATGCTCGCATTTAAGATATGTACATGTGTTCATAAGTATATATAATAATAATAATAATAATAATAATAATAATAATAATAATAATATAAAATAATATAACATATTTTTTATTTCGAGCTAAATCGAGTCGAACATGATCGAACAAATGATTGTTCATATTTGGCTCATTTATATATCGAGCTTAAAATGTCTGTTCATGTTCATCTCATTTAGTTAACGAATAAGCCGATCATGAGCTACTGAATGAGTCGAACATGAGATGTTTATGAACACGAGCTTTTTTGACAGCCCTAGTGATGTATCCAAAGGTGCGAGAACCGACCAACCTAAGGTGTATCCATTAGCATGAGTGGTTTATCCATCAGAATTATGAGAAGTAACCAACCTAAGGTGTCCGTCAGTGTGCAACGATGAATCTGGAAAGAAAGTGAGTTGGCTTATAACTTTTCAAGCATAACTGATCATCGGGATAGTTTATCATCAGCGGGACATATGTTATTTGACCTAGAGCGACTACTTAGCGGGGAGCTCTGAGAAAGGACTAGACCCATACTTGAAGCAATCATGAGGAAAGGACCCACTAGGGGACTTATCCTAAACATCAAATATAATTGACCTAGTCAGTGCATGAAGGCTAATCCAAGAAGAAAGCGTATCAGACTCACATCCTCTTAAATGAAGCCAACATGAAGTAGCTTACCAACCATGCAGTAAGGCCTACCAAACTAACAAGGTACTCATCGATGTGTAGTGGCCAAGTAAGGAAGGGAAGCATAATAGACTCACATCCTTCAAAAGAATGAAGGCCACTGGGGTGACACACTAGCAGGGTAACATGTCAGCTTGACCTAGAGCAGCTACTATGTGAGTGTTGTTGGGGGTGTTATCTCAACTTGGAGTTGCCCGAGAAAGATATGTGTTTGTTTTATATGTTTTTGTGTAGTTTGTATTCATGTTGTGTCGATGATGGATAGGATACCACTTTGGGTTCTTTCACCTATCCTAAATACATCATGGCGGCTTCACAAACAAAAATACTTTCAGCATGGAAGAGATTGAATTCAAAATGGAATTTTCATTGATGATAATTATTTTCAAACATGATTTATAATATTTCTTTAAGTAGATCCTGTTGATTGGAAGCATTGGGCACTCTCCCTTATGATTATTAAGCTGATAAGATCCTCCTTGGTATGCCTTCTCTATGTAAAAAGGGCCTTCTCAAGTGGGTTCAAACTTGTCTCTCATCTTACAATGGGCAACAATCAGTCTCCTTAGATCTAAAATAAGCTTTTCTACTTGAACAGCTCTTGGACAAATAAACTTGTTATGAGCTTGAACCATTTTAGCTTTGTACAACTCGAGGTTTTGGCATGCCTGCAAGCATCTCTCTTCCAAACCTTTGAGCTCTTCTAACCACAACTTGGCATTCTACTCTATTGTGATCTTACTACTTACAGTTATCCTTAGTGATGGGAGTTGGACTTTTAATGGTAGAACAATTTCAGACTCATACACTAAAGAGAAAGGAGTAGACTAAGTTAGAGTTCTATATGTGGTGAGGTAGGCCCATAAGGCTTCAACTAATTGCTCATGCCATAATCGCTTATTGTTGTTGAGTGTCTTCTTCAGTATTTGGATGAGAGTTTTATTGAAGGCTTCCGCTAAACTATTTGCCCTGAGGTAGTTGATGGCAGAGTATCTCCAACCTATGTTTTATCTCTTGGCAAAGTTTTTGATCTCGGTGTTCTTGAATACAGTACCATTATCTAATATAATTCTTCGAGGAACTCCAAACTATATACGATATGGTTCCTAAAAAAATTGGAGCACATGCTGAGTTGACACCTCTCTGAGAGAAATCATCTTTTCCCATTTGGAAAAGTAGTTAGTAGTAGCTACGATGAATCGATGACCCTTGGAAGGAAGAGGATCACTCGGACCCACTATGTCAATATCTCAACACTCGAATTGTCATAAAGCCAAGGATGTAGAATGTTGGGTGGTTGGTGTAGGACCACACCGTGTATATGACATTGATGGCATTGGCTAGCCATATCCTTGCAATATTTGATCATCGATGGCTAGTAGTATCCTAGTCTCTTGATCTTGGCTTTCATCTTTAGACCGGATTGGTTGGCTCCACATAATCTTGAGTGTACCATGGTCACAATCTTGTGGCTTTGTGCTTATCTAAACAATGTAACCATATATGATCGAAAGATCATCAGTATACGAAACCATCCATAAGATCATAAAAAGTGCTTTTTGCTTCATCTAGTAGGCTTGGGTCTTCTCTTTAGGTAGTTTTCCTTTATTTAGGTAATCCATGAATGGTTTCCTCCAATCTAACCCCTAGTCCTTCTTAACAAGGGCAACCTCCCCTTCAAGAGAGTACTTTTTGATGTGTTCAATATCAATAAGGGATAAGACTTGTCTATTTTGTAACTTTATTGATATGGACTCATCCTCCAGACATGCCAACTCCATGGAAAGCTTGGCTGAAGCATACGCTATGGAATTCTATCCTCGAGGAATCTTATAAATGGTAACCTCTAAGATTTAGGCTAACAACTCTATGGTGTACTTATGTTAATGATGAAGCTTGGGCCTTTTCACCTTATAGGACTCAATGATTTGGTTGATAACTAGTTGAGAATCCCTAAAGATGTTGATGTTTTGGATGCTTAGAGTAATGGCTAACTCCAGATCAATAATTAGAGCCTCATATTCAGCTTCATTGTTGGTGAAAGGATTAGACAGACGATATGAGAATCTCATCACATTGCGGTCTGGAGTTAAGAGAACTATTCCTACCCCTGCCTTTCTTGGGATAATAGATTGTGGTTCTTCTCCTCTTTGAGAAGAAATCGCACCATCAAAGTACATCTCCCAGCGGTGAATGCTAGTATCCCCTAAGTTCATGATTTGTTCATCAGGGAGATCATCACTAAGCGAGAAGTGGGTGTGCCGCTAAGAAATATGCTAGCGCTTGTCCTTTCACCACACACAAAGTGCGAAGGTAATGTCAAGCTGAGGATCATGGACCGTCATGCCAACTATGAGATAGCGTCATGTCATAAGATCTTTAGTAGATTGATCTTAGAGATTAAGTTCCCCTTATGAGGAAGCATGTAATGCTATAGCTTTTGGGATGCAAATATTAAATCTTAGCAATGCTTCTCAATGGATGGATATTTAGCCTCAACATGGATTAGATGAAGAATAAGGTAGTAGGGTGCATTTTCCTTCCCTTTGGCATTGGCTCGGGCTAACAAAGCACTAAGGGAGTCGACTAACACATCGTATTAGTTTGCCATGGATAGGGTTGTTGTGAAACTACTGATCATTAGGTAATGCTTGATGTCTTCAAGGCATGCTTACACTCATTCCCACTTGAACTTGGCTCCTTTTACAAGTGCTGAGAATGGCTGACATCTTCCCAATAGGTTGGATATAAAGCATCTTAGATATGCCAACCTCCTTTGGAATAATCTAAGTTGAGTTAAATTTTTAGGGGGTGGCATTTCTAATATCTCCTTGATCTTCTCTAGATTGATTTTGATTCCTTGGTGTCAAACAATAAACCCAAATTTTTTTTTGAAGCTACTACAAATGCACAGTTCACGGGGTTCATTTTGAGGTTAAATTATCTTAACTTTTTGAAAACTACTCTCAAGTCAAAGAGATGGTCTTCCTTTCTCCACTTTTGACCATGAGATGATCGACATAGCACTCAACTTGATGATGAATTAGTTCATCGAAGATTCGAGTCATAGCCCACTGGAATGTAGCACCGGCATTTTTAAGGCTAAAGGGCATGACTAGCAATAGATTTTGATCAAGGTTCTAGAAATAGTGTTTCATTCATCTTCAGGGGCCATCTTTATTTGGTTATATCTAGATGAGCCATCCATATAAGAGAAGACTGTATTTGATGAGGCAATCTCCTCCATCAGCTCCAAGGTTGGTAGTGGAAATTCATCTTTTGAACATGCCTTATTTCAATCACTAAAATAGACTCATATGTGAATTTGACCATTCTTTTTTTTTTAACTTGGATGATGCTAGCTAACCAGGTAGGATATTTTTCTTCCAGGATGAAACCAACATCGATCAATTTCTTGACTTCAGAAATGACTTGTTATTTGATGTCTAATTGTATACGTCTAGGAGCTTGCTTGATAGGGTTAACAATAGGCTCTATTGCTAGTTTATGGACCGCTGCGTCAGAAGCCAAGCTAGAAATCTCTTCATAACTCAATGCAAAGTAGTCCTTAAACTTAATCAAAAGCCTAACTAATTCATTGGTTTTAATTTCATTCAACGAAGAACAGATGTATGTTGGATGTTGATCTTCTTCAGTTCCAAAGTTGATTTCCTTGAGCTCATTGATGGTTGACTTGATCTCTTCTTCGAACTCTAGTGATGCATCTTTAACTTTAAAGTCATCTGGATCATCCAAAGTTTCTAAGGATAGCTCATCATATGAGTTAATCTGATTTAAAAAGAACCTATCATATTCCAAATGATTGGTGATGACTAAGCAGTAATCATCATCATTGACTAGGACTATAGAATAGTAGTCTGGTCTTGATTGAGAGCTTTTTTTCATTTATTCTTCCATATTCTTTTGAAGTAATTTGACCTGTGCTTTCACCAAGTATGTGGGATTAACCCTTTCTTTTTTAAATTCTGAACTCCAGGCATGTACCAATCAAAAGGTAATTCTATTAAATCTTTATATTAATCACCCTCAAGTTCTACATCAACTTCTTGACTTGAAGATGATGCTCCTAGAAAGAACCTCTAAGTCTTCACACCTGTGGATGACTTAGGAGCTTACTTAACTACCAAACCCTCAACTTTTTGAGGGGAAAGTGGGGTTAGAGCTAAAGTTCCTAACTGATGCCTAACTATTTCACATATAGACTTGGATTCACTTATGCTTTGCTTTAGAGCCCAATTTTCATTGCTATCTAGCTCAAGTGTTACTTCCAAGGGAATATACTACTGAGAAGAGATGACTAGTGTGCTAACCATATAAGACTCATCCTATGAACTATATTCAAAGTCTATAACGGATAGCAGGTGTACTCCTGGTAGGTGGGACATATCTTCCATTGGGTGGCCAACAAGGAGGTTTTCCACCCTTAAGACTGCCTCTGAATTGGCCTTTTCCTCTGCTTGGTGGAGGTCAGGTCATCTTACCCATAGGTTCTAATGGATTAACAAACTGTGGGTGGAATCTGATGTCATGCTCCACTTCCTCCTCCAAGTCTATTTTTGCACCCTTTTATTTTATTTTCATTTTCTTTTCTTTTTTATTTCTTTTTTAATTTTTAAACTTTGGACAAGTTCACAAGAATAGACTTGTTGATTTTGAGGGAGGTAGTAAGCCACATCCTCATATATGTCAACCTTGTGAACTGTAAATGGATTGAGATCTCCTTTGACACAGTAGATGATCCCACCTCTCACAAACTTTATACACTGATGTAGAGAGGATGGAACTAGGTTGTTCTCATGTATCCATGGTCTCCCAAGCAAAGCGTTGAAAGATGTATCCGAGTCAATAATGTGGAACTTGGCTTTGGTCTTCCAATCATCTATCTCCAAGGCCAACACTATGGAGCCTAAGGCATGTTGATACTTTTGGAGTTTTGATTCAATCTTCCCATCTTAGACTTAGGAGTCTTCTAGACACTAAGACTTCCCTAGTCATATGACACTTTTAACAATTAGGTAAACACTTAACCTAAGCCTAAAGAATTACAAGGGATAACCATAAAATTAGGTTATGCCTTTAAGATTAGGATAATCTACCTATCCTACAACCAAAATCTAATCCATGTTCACCTTCTTGAACCAAACCTCAAGTTCAATTCAAACATCAAATTGAAATCCAAATCAAAAGCCAAATTACAAAATGAAATGATTAAAGCCCATGATTAAATCCAAACTTGAAACCCTAACTATGCCGTATGACCTATCCCATTGACTTAGCCAAATCTTAATCCAAATCATTCCAAAATCAATTAATTTTCTATAATAAATTTATATCTTCAATCATCTTCCTTAATATAAATCAAATCTGCATTCAAATGATCAAAACTAAATCAAACTAAATCAAATTAAATCAAAACCCTTCCTAAGGAATATAACTTATGCCATGGATTTAGCCAAATCTTAATCCAAATCAAGTCAAACTCAATTGATTTTCTCACAAATCAATCATATTCTCAATCATCTTTAGAAATTTAAATAAAATATACATTTAAATAATCAAAACTAAATCAAACCAAACCAAAATCCGAACTTAAGCCACATGACCTAACTCCATGGACTTAGCCAAATTCCTTCATTCCAAACACAAATTCAATTGATTTTCACATGAATCAGTCATACCTTCAATCATATTCACAAATATAAATGATATCTACAATCATCAAGCCAAACCAAAATCAATCCAAGTCAAACCCAACATAACCCTTTTGACTTGAACCAGGCCCATCAAAGCCTATTTGAGCCAATTTGACCTATTTGACCAATTTGAGCCAAGTTTTAAGCCTACCCAAATTAGATTGAACCAAGCCCATCAAAATCTCCAATCATGATTGTTGATCACCCAAGGTTGATCAATTATCATAAATTAGGTCAAACAAAGCCAATACCTTAACCCATATGAACCTAAACTATCCAAATTGTAACCTAAGCCAAATCCCTTGAAACCAATGATTCATACCAAATGAAAATCAATTTTTGAATATGACTTGACCTACAATTGAGTAAAACCAAACCCAATTGGCCGTCTTGACCCAAGTTGATCTAAAATGACCTAGAAGACTAAATTGGGTCAAATCAAAATATAAACTAAATTGATTGCAACCAATGTCTCAAGTTCATTCCAAATTGAATGTTGAACTTGACCAAAGCCAATATTGGACCCAAATTAACCTAAAGGTTCAAGTTGGCCTAAATCAAAACAAAATCCAAATTCACTGAAACCAAAGCCTACAATCATCTTCAATTGGTCAACTAAACCGAAACCAACACCTAGCCCAAGACATGGCCAATTTGGTCAAATTGGTCAACTTAACCCATTTCACCCAAATTAATTCAAATGAGCCAAAATCAAATCTAAGCCAAACTAAACCAAATCAATTGAACCAAAATATCTCAAAGGATCATATGAACTTTACCCAACCCTTGGTCTGACCAAATTTGACCAATTGGTCAACTTGACCCAACCTAACCCAATTTAACCTAAATTAGTCAAATTGATCCAAACCTAACCAAATAAACTCCAATTGACTTAAAATTTGGGCTAACCACCTTTTGGCTAAATCAAATCTAATGCTAAATGATCATTCTACTCTTAGGTCAAGGGCATCACATGAGACAAATCACACATATAAGTGGTCATTTCCATTCCTAGGCCACTTGATACTCTCCTAATGATCCACCTAGCACTTTGACGCCCACGACCCAAGGGTGGTTGGTCGACCATGACCCATGAGAGGTGAAGTCACCTCACCCTCCCCATTGGAGCATTTAAAACCCATAGGAAACCCATGATTCTTCATTGGTAGCCAACTCCACACATTCAACCAACCAAGCTGAGCCAACTGACCTCCTCCTTGCAACCACGACTACTTGAGATGGTTGTTCGATCAAGATGAAGGGGGTGTATCCCTCATTTCCACTCAAACACACACAAAAATAATTCCTCAAAGCCCTAGCTACCTAAGACAAGCTCCTAGAGCCATTCCCTAAGCTCCTAAGCTCATTCCTCGATCAAAAAATGCCATTCTCGTCCATCCTAAAATCGAACACTCCCATTTTCATCCTAACTTCCCCATTTCTCCATAAAACTCAAATTAACTTTGCACGCACATTCCCTAGGCCTCATCAGCAAGAACAAATCATCTCCCAAGCTTCTCGATCACTGGAGGTGGGACTTCGATCAAAGCTAAGTTCCAAATCATCGATTCATGGCCTTCCAAGTGAATGTCGAGGAATTGATCCAATTGCTTCTCAACAGGGCTTCATTTCCACTAGATGAAGCTTCCTTATTTGTTCGAGCCATCAGTCTTGAGCTCTGGCAAGGTATACTTCCAAAACTGATCCTTAGGCAAAAATAGGTTGAAGCTTTTTGAAGAAAACTTGCATCTCTTGTGATCATAATCGTTGGATCCCCTCCGATCGATGTTGTGAAGGTGTGGGATCATTTTCGAGTTGATTCAAGCTCGGGTAAGCTCTAATCAAGTGAGTAATGATGGACGTACTTCATTCTCCCTCACTCGTATGATGTCAGATCACGTACCGTCTATTCCACATGATCAATACGGATGGTCGTGATTAGATCTGCTAGATCAATATGATTTAATCGTATTAAGTTATGGGATTAATCGTACTCATCTAATCTTAGATCAAATGGCGAACGAGAAAGCACATTTGTTGCCGCCATGTAAGTGCTGAGTCGGATAAGTTTTAAAAAGCCAATCTAACTGAGCCATGTGGAAATCACGTCGAGTCAGCGTGCCATGTGGCACCAATAGGATTAAGCTTTAATTAGGCTTAATTAATCATTTTTAATTGCTAAAACTTATAAAAATCATAAAAAATCACAAAGAAATAAAAAATGCAAATAAATTCACATTTTAAAGGCATTTCAGAGGAGAATTAATTAAAAATGATCTAAACTAATTTTAAATAGTAATTAAAGTTTAATTATAAATTTTATTAGCTTAATTACTCCTTAATTACTTGAGCAATTAATCCTAAATTCTTTGGGTTAATTTAATGGGATGACCTCTACCTCCCATGATTTTCATGAGATTTATTTCTCACTTAATTAGGAAAATTGACTAATTAAACCTTAACTACTCTTTAAATTTAATTAATGACAAATTAATCCCATGAACAGTAATAATTTGGTTCCTTAAGTTTATTAATCATTGTGCAATAGTAAGTGAACTAGGGAATAGGGTTGGGACCCCTTTCCCTAAGTTCAATTCACCCTTTTTAAAAATGAAATTAATTAAGATTTAACTAATTAATTAAATTACTTACTCAAATTGAAATCATAATCACATCATACTTTAATTAATTAAATCATGGGGTAGATCTTTAGGTGTTTAATAACCAAAATGAGTTTAATAATATTATGGTTATTCCACATGTGTGGGAAAACCATAAGAGTAATTAATTAAGTCCATTAATTTAATTAATTATTAATCGTGAGCCAATTGCATTCGTCCCCTTTTATTTCTTAGCTTCACTGCAAGTTTATTTTCTATGCATATCATGTGGGCTCATAATTATTTAGTTAATTACCTTAAGGTGACATAAGTAAGGGTAATTAACTCATTTAATCAAGGGTTCAACTTAATTAACCCATAAAATCAACTTAATTACATTTCAATAAATTAAATCAAATAACTAATGTGGGAATGGGTTTAAAACAACAAGTGATGATTTCTCTTCTCCTCTTTAAATCAAATAAAATCCAAAACTTAATTAATAAAGAAGCTTTGGTTTGCTTTAAATAATCTTATTTTATTTGATTATCTTTAAGAACTAGTTTGGCTGAATGAATCACATTCTTATATTTGATTGTCCACTTTCCAATCATGTTAAATTTGCTATGTCATTTCAATTCATGCATCCATCTTTTCGAAATCAAGTAAAATAAAATGGATTTCATTTCTGTAAGCTTGCATGTGTTGATTTAACTTAATATATGTGTGGCTATTATCACTATTAAATCCAAATATAATTTTCAAGAGCTTATAAATGAATAATAATATGTGTAATAATAATAGTTATAAATACATAAGAAATGCATGTGCTCATAACTTAAGTGTATGAATGTTGAGTTCTCTTTTCTCTTTTCATTTGTTGATTTATGCAATAATGAATGGTAATGGGTATATAGTCTGGATATCCCGGAACACGAGGCTTTAGCTAGCCCCAAGGAGGTCATTTGATTACCTCACTTCTCTAGTTTAACAACGGCATGTACCCATTTGATTTCATTCTTATGTATTTCAACATTAGAATTTGGATAGAGCTTTTATTTCATATATATAAATGATTCAATCAAACAAAATATACAATCTTTGCATGACTTGCTTTCTGTCATTTATGTATACATCCATGTGTGTCTAAGAAAAGCAAGTATATAGTTTGGACATCCCGGGAATATGAGGCTTTAGTTAGCCCCAAGGAGGTCATTTGATTACCTCACTTCCTTGGTTTAACAATGACACATACTTGCCTATATCTTTGTACATGTATATGTGATTAGTGAATGAAAATCCCATTTTACATTAAAATGGCATGCATTCATAATTGATTGAGTGGTTGAATTAATTATCCATATGATTTGGAGCTTACTTCCTAGGTTCATGTATACAGATTTACATATGTTTGAAAGCAAATGGGTATATAGTCTAGACATCCTGAGAATAGGAGGCTTTAGCTAGCTCCAAGGGGTTATTTAATTACCTCACTTCCCTGATTTAACAATGGCACATGCCTATTTAATTTCTTTCTTATGTCCTTTTTGTAAAATTATTTGGATAAAGTTTTAAGTTAATATGTTTAAATAATTCAATCAAATAAAATATAAATTCTAAACATACACTTACATTAATCATTTTTAAGTGTGCTAAAATATATTACTTATATTGATACACTTAGGATTAAATAACTACCCTAGCTTTCTTACAATTCATAAGACCAGACTACATGGTTTTAAAATCATTGGAGGAGTTAGCTGGCGGCCACTTCAGGTGATTATGAGTCCAGAAGTCAGACAATTTATTCTCTCCTGTGGAGGTAAACCCTTATGTCCATCAGTCACATAGATTTAGGTCATGCTTTAGCTCGTACTAAAGCTCCCACGATTTAGGATCCGAGGTAGCTATTTCCTTTGGGCTACGAGCATAAATCCCCACCTCTTAGGCATTCCCACAACCTTGTGTTGGTGGATTATAAGCCCTAGTAATCTAATTAAATTTCAACTTAAAACACATAATGTAAAGAGGCAGTTGTGCTCAATCGTCCCTAGGAGTAAGTCTTAATTGCTAAATGTAACTTCTAAGATGTCCTTCAAGTGGCATGCCTTCTCCTTAATAGCGATCAGCTGAGCTAAACATATCTCTAGATTAAGTAAGGCCTTGATTAGAGATTCTCTCATCTCTTTGGATAAGACAAGGTCATTGTATCTGCTTAACTTAGCTGAAAACTTTCTAAGATGAGCTAGGACATTGTAATCAACTCTGGCTTGAACCTCCATAGGCATATCCATGGGTGGAGCATCCTATGGAGGGGATATATGCTCATTGAAACCAATGACTTGCTCTTAAGAAGTAGAACTTCTCCACTACATAGGTTGACTTCAGTGACTTCTTGGAATGATGAGCTTTTGGAAAGTTCTACATTCTCATATGGCATACATACAACTTCTCCTATGGGATCCTTAGAGTCAGTTGACTCCAAGCCAATCTCAAGAGGTGAACCCTAAACCCTAAACCCTACACCCTAAAACCTAAACTATAAACACCCTAAACCCTAAACCTTAAACCCTAAACCCTAAACTTAAAAAGCTAAAAGCCTAAACCTAAACTAAATAAAACCTAAAATCAAAATAAATAATTAAAATTAAACCAAAATAAAATAATAAAATAAAAGCATAAACTAAAATAAATAAATTAAACTAAACAAAACTAAAAAATAAACCTAAATAAAAATAAAAAATAAAATAAAATAAAATATATAAAAAATAAAGTAAATAAACCTAAACCTATTGATTTACTTAATTTCAAAAAAAAACCCTAAATCCTAAACCCTAAACCTACAACCATAAACCCTAAACCCTAAACCCTAAACTCTAAAAGCATAAACCCTAAACCCTAAATCCTAAACCCTAAACCCTAATATCCTCATGTTCCCGTGCAATTCTCTGCAGTTTTGGCCGCATTTTGGGCCACCCCGATCGTGATCGCTATTTTATTGCTTGTTTGTGCTTCCTCTGGTTGCTTATGTGATTGCTTTTCCTCAATCATGATCATTTGTTCTTGTTTGTGCTTCCTCACGGTAAACATGTGATTCTCCTTGGATTGTTCAATGGTAGGCATCACTCTCCTGTCGAACTGTCATCTTGGATCTGGCTTTAACCTCTGATCCTCAAGGTACTTTGGATCCGATTACATCCATTAATGCGCCTGCTGTCAAGTCCTTTAAGGATGCTCTTTCTGGTAAGACTCCTTGCTCTAATGCCTTAGTTAACTTAATTTCAACCTCTACTTTGATTTGATCTTTCTTATAGCTTTGGTAGTCTTCATTATTGGGTTGATTGATCCTTGACATATCCTCATTCAATTATCAAATGATTTAGACTATTCTTGAGTCTTTGCTCGTCGCTCCTATTTTGTATATAATTGTCAAATGTGGCTCTTGAAATGGTCACCCCTTTTTGATGTCAAAGAGGAATCCCCTATTGTTCCTTTATGGCTTGCCTTTCCCAACATGAGAATTCACTATGTTACTCACCAAGTTTTGTTTGCGGTTGGTCTATTTGTAGACCACTTCAAATTGATCAAAACCACTAGATCTAGGCCATCATTTCACGCATCTTGGTTGAGATTGACATTACCAAAAAATACCCCAAAGAAGTTTGGATTGGTTCAGAAAAATTCGGATATAATCAGAAAGTAGAATTTGAAAATTTCCCTATCTTTTGCAATCACTGTAAGATCCATGGTCATGAGAACTCTAAATGCTTTGTGTTACACCCTAACCTTAAAAAGAATATATCACAGGATAATAATACCTCTCTTGGAATTGGGAAAACCAATAAATTAGCTTATGTGCCTAAAACTACTCATAATGAAACTCATCCTCCTACACCTACTCCTTTATTATCTTTTGATTTGTCTAATGGAAAACATTCTGAGCTTGGTATAAATACTGCTATTGAAGTGTGTGCAGAAACTAATGATAACTTACCTAGCACTACTTCTTGTAATAATTTGGCTTCTCATGACAATCCTTTACTACATTTGAATCTTAATGGCAATCTGAATGGGAATCCTATATTGGATCAAAATATTGTTGATCCTTTGGTGTCAGACCAAGATCTGAATATGCATCATGGCAAGGAAAATGAAATTTGTACTATTAATGGTGCAAGAACCTCACCTTCTATTTCTCTACAGAGTGATACTCAGGCAATCCAAATTTCTCATTCTAACTCTAATACTGAAGAAGGAGAAATCACCACTACTAAAATATTGCACGTCGCTCTATTCGGATAAAACCAATCCCTTTCTGATGGAGATACTTCGGATACTGATAGACCCTTCCAAACTATTATTAAAAAAAAAATCTTATAAAGCTAAAATGACTAATAATAACATCACTAGAACCACACATTCTTCTCTAACACCTCACAAATAATTATGTTCTCCTCTTTTCCTTTTTCCATTTTCTTTTTTTACCTTCTCTTTTTTGGATTATTTATTATGATTAATTTTCTTATTTGGAATATCCAGGGTTGTGGGACACTCCCTGTCCGCAACCGTGTTAGGGGCCTCTGTCACGCCCATAACATCAAATTTCTTGTTATTATTGAGCCTTTCATTAGCTCTTCCAAGATTGCCCATGTTGCTAGATCGCTTGGTTTTCAAAATTTCCTCTTCAATCTTAATAATAAAATTTGTTGTTTTTGGAATAATTCTATCACCATTTCCCTCATTGATGATCTTGATCAATTGGATAATGTCAAAATCTCATTAGGTGAGTTTTCGGCTTTTGGTTCCTTTATCTATGCTTCTTGTAATAGAGCCGGTAGGAACATCCTTTGGAATCACTTAAGAACCTTCGCCTCCTGGTTAACCTTCCGGTTGGTTGGGGTGATTTCAACATTATCATTGCTTCTTAGGAAGGAGGAGGATGTTCTCTAACCTCCATTCCATGGAAGACTTCTCTAATATGATCCTAGATGTCGATTGACATTGGTTTTGGTTGATTACACGCATAACTCTAGACTTTGGCATTATCTTGGAGGACCCTCTTTAATTCTCTTTGGATCAATCAATGGCCTCTTACTTACGTTGAACATTTGAGCGAACTTTGTCATGCTCCTCTTTTGATCTCTATCAAAACTCCCCTAACCCTTATACTCCCTCACCTTTTAGATTCCAAAATATGTGGACCCAACATGGCGATTTCACTAATGTTGTTTTTCACTAATTGGATGGCTCCTTCACGGATAATTCCGTTAAAGGCATGATTCGGCTTTGGCTTAAGCTCAAGCGGCTTAAACAAAACCTCAATTGGTGGAACAAGCATATTTTTAAAAATCTTTTTACTAATCTTAAAGCTATGGAACAAGTGGTTTGTTCTCTTGAAGAAATCTTAAGCGATCCGGTAAGCTTGAAGAGTTATGCATTGCCAAAGATAGTTTGATTAATTACCAAAATATGGAGGAAACCTATTGGCATCAAAAAGCTGTTAACAAACATATTGCTGATGGCGACAGAAACACAAGGTACTTCCATGCTATTTACAATAAACGGAAAGCTTTAAACTCAATTAAGAAAATTAAGAACTCTAATGATGGCTAGATAACTGATAACAATGAAATTAAGGAATCTATCATACATCACTTTCAAAATTTATTAAATTCTAATCTTTCGTTAGATACGCCCTCCAACACCCATCTAATATCTTCTATGATTAGCAATGAAGATAACTATTTGCTCACTATGCGTCCTCAGAAGCGGAGATTAGTAGTGCTCTCAATAGCCTGAACACGATTACATTCTGTACGATGGTTTTACGACTCATTTCTTTCAGCATTGTTGGCCATTTATTAAATCTGATCTTGTTGATGTTGTTATTGACTTCTTTGATGGCAGCTCTATTCCCAGATATTTTTCAAGTACTTCTATTGTCCTTATTCCCAAAACCAACAATCCTGAATCTTAGGGCAATTTTAGACCTATTAGTCTTTGCACCTTTTTCCAAAAACTCATTGCTAAATTAATTAATAATAGGATTAGCCCCTGCTCCCTAAAATCATCTCCCCTAACCAAACTGGCTTCGTTAAAAATAGAGCCATATTTGATAATATTCTTCGCTCAAGTGGTTCATGACATTGATGTTTCTTCCAGAGGAGGTAATATTCTCTTCAAACTGGACATCTCTAAAGCCTTTGACAACCTCTCGTGGGATTTCCTCTTTCAAATCTTAAATTTATTTGGTTTCTTTGATAATTTTATCAGGCTTATAAAAAGTTGTATCACTAACGTCTAGTTTTCTGTTATCATAAATGGTGAGTCCCTTGGTTTCTTTACTTCGAGCCATGGTTTGCTTCAAGGTGAACCTCTTTCTCCTTCTCTTTTTATCATTGTTGAATATCTTTCGAGAGCCTCAATGATCTTTTCATTAAAAAAACCTAACATGGTTTTAAAACTCATGGTTTCCTTGTTTTCATCTTAGCTTTGTCGATGATTTTATAATCTTCTGAATGCCTCTTTAACATGTTAAAACTATTAAGAATCTCTTAAATGATTTTGGCAAAGTTAGTGGTCTCTTCCTTAATGAAAGAAAATGTTGTTTTATTCCCTCCGCTAAGATTCCTACCAATAGACTCAATCAAATCTCCAGAATCACTAATTTTAAGCAAAATCAACTTCCCATTAATTATCTCGGGGCTCGGCTTTTTAAAGGCCAGAAAAGATCTCATCTTTTTGATGACCTCATTAAGAAAATTTCTAATAAAATTTTGGTTTGGGAATTTCATTTACTCTCGTATGGCAGTAGGCTTGCCTTGATTAAGAGCACTCTTAATTCCATGCCTTTATATCTCATCCAAATCATTGTGCCGACCATTTCTAGCATCAACAGAATTGAGCATCTCCTAAACATATTTTTCTGGGGCTCCAATACCTCTTCTATAAAAATGCACTGGACCTCTTGGTTTAAAAGTTGAAGCACTTTTGACGAAGGTGGTCTTGGTTGTAAATCCATAAAAGAAGCTATCAATGCCTTTTCCTATAAACTCAGGTGGAATTTTAGGAGTAATCATAGTCTTTGGGCTAATTTCATGACTGCTAAATATTGCCAGGGTAAGCACCCCCTCAAATGTCCCTTTAAACCGGGTGATTCTCCTGTGTGGAAAAGACTTTGTTCTGTCAAATGGGATGCAAAATCCTTAATTTTTTGGGGCATTGACTCTGGCTTTTCTTTCTTTTGGTAAGATAACTGGAGTAGATGTGGATCCATTGATGACTTACTCTCCACCCATTCCACTGCCGCTATTAGACTAAACTCTTTCTGCCATAACAATAAGTGGAACAATAGTAAGCTTGCTGATTTTATCCCTTTTACTTTCTTGAATATGGTTACTACTATTCCTATCACTCCACACAATCAAGATCAGATTCTCTTTAAACTCTCACATAATGGTGATTTCAACCTCAAAAATGTGTGGCTCCACATTAAAGATACTCATGATTCCTCCTATGTATTCTCCAAACTTTGGAATAATAATATCCCTACTTCTCGCTCTTACTTGGCATATTCTCAATAATTTTATCCCTGTGATTCCTTGTTGTGGGGTAAAGGGTTCCATTTACCCTCTAAATGTCAATGTTGTTTCCATATTGAGAATGTTAATCATGTTTTTGTTAATGGGGTCATTGCTTCTAAACTTTGGATTTGGTATGATGATCTTTTTAACACTGTCAATGTCAATGGCTCTCTTACTTTATGTCAACTTCTTCAAGTCTATTTTGATAATACTATTAAAGGTCACATTAAAGTTATCATTGCTATCACTCTTATCTGGTTCATATGGATGGACCGTAATGATCAAAACATCGTGGGATCCCTATGAACCACGTGAGGATTATTGCTAGAACTAAAAACCAAATTCATGACTTGTTTAATGCCAATCTCATTCATTACAGACATTTCAAAGGCTATAATTTTGTGGCCAATAAACTGGGCTTTAATCTGCCGGAGCAACCTTACTGTCGAAATGATAAGATTATCTATTGGAAAAAACCTCTTGATCATATTATTAAAATCAATACTGATGGCTCCGTCTCCCATAATGGCTCTGGTTATGGTGGCATTTTTAGAACTCTAAGGGTATAGTACTGTGCTTTTGCTTATCCCCTTATTTCGACGCCCCATTTTTGAGCTTATGGCGCCTACAAAGCTCTTGAGATTTGCCTCCAAAATGGTCGGCTCAATATTTGATTGAGGTGGATGCTCTTCACCGATTGATCTTTTGACTTCCACTAAGATGAGCAAAGACCAATTGTACTACCTCCTCAAGCAAACTAGTGCTCTTCTTTCCCAACTGAATTTTAACATCACTCATGTTTGGCGTGAAGGAAATGCTTGTGCTGACTACCTTGCCAATCTGGGTGCTAGATCCGATGGTATCATCTTGTTTAATCATACCACCTTACCCAAACACTTGCGTGGGCTGGTTAACTTGGACAATTCTGGGTTTCCTTATCTCAGAACTTAATCTAACCCTTTGATGTATACACCCATTCATCTTTTCTCTATGCCTCTTTATTTTTTGGCGTTCCTTTTGTGTCTTTAGTGGATGCTTCACATATATTACTTGTCGCCTTGATCTCTATGTTATGATTTGGTGTTTTAATAGCTTCTCCTTCATTTGGAGGCTCTCGCTTTTGGCATTTACAACGATAAAGGGCTTATTGAGCTATGTGCATACTAATACTCTGCATTGGAATTTTGTTGAACTATGTGTCAGTTGCTATTGGTTTTATAACCCCAATCCTATTTGGGATTTTAATATCAATGCTGCCTTCATTCTTAATACTAGGGGACTTAATCATTGCTGGATGGAGATATTTATTTTGATGGGTTTAGCTACTGCCATTAATTTCTACAACCTGCTGTTTCTCAAAGATATTACTGCTTGGAGCATCTTAGTTATCTATGTTGTTTCTATACATTGTATTAGTGTTCACTTTGCTGGTTGCAATATTTATTTTGATGAATTACTGTTAGGTTGTTAGATTTTAACTGATAATGACTACTGGATGGCTTTTGACATGCTGCTTGTCTCCCCTATTAGATCTTGGGCTGCTGCTGATATTCTCTTTGACTCTAGCTTGAGTCGTCATTTTCCTTTTATTTCGGAGTTATCTTTTATTTTATTTTTCCGCATGAAGAGGTTTTGGCCTTTATATTTATCTACTTGCTGTCTATCGGAATCTAGATCCCATTCAAAGATGCTCTCTTTGGAATCTACTGATTCCAGGTCCCTTTGGTGGGATCTTGTTGGGGCTTTCTTCTTCCACCGCCACTTGTTTTGGTTTTCTTGTCACGCTGACCTCCTTACCCCTTCTAGCAGACTTATTATTGTGCATAACTTTGATATTATTGCTTGGTTATCTTTTTATGCTTCTTTTACTTTTCTTGGGTGGAATCTCTGGCATTCTGTTGTTTCTTTCTGCACTATTTACTTTTTGACCTGGATGGAGTTTCTTCAGATTGTTTCTGGCTATTTTATTCAGTAGATCCTTTTTGTGCTGGATGATTTTGAGATTGGGGCTTTGGTCAATCTTTTACGCTTCAAGATTATTTGTTTTTTTGGTCGTCTTTTCTTGCTCTGCAGAATGGTTTTCATGTTGGCCTCTCTTTTTGGTTTTTACTGTGTTTACCCTCTCATTCTGGGCCCTGCTGCTAAATTGTATTTTCTGATCGGGAAAGGCCTTGATATTCCTTTCAATGCTAGTCATTAGTTTTTTGGGTCCTATTTCCAAATTGCTAACTTTCTGATTTATGGTTATTTTTGGATTCTCAATTTCCCAACTGTTTGTGTTATTATCAGCTGGGCTATTTTTGATCACACATGTTGTTGCTGTTTTCATCCTAGTTTTATTTGCTAGAGTCAAAATTCTTCTTTTTTATTATGGGATCCATTTTATGCACTGTCTACTCTTAATGGCTTTTCCTATGGTCAACTTATTGATACCTCCTTTCTTAGTTGTTGGTTGATATGGACTCTTAAGGCTACTGTCAATCTTTCTATTTCTGGATTTGTTTCCCATGCTCAGTAAGTTTGGAGTTACTTAATGGATTTTCATTCTGCCTTTGCTGAGGTTGTGGGTACTACTGTTTACTCTGGTGGGAACTACTTGAACTCATTCATTCTCTATTTTATATCTTTTTTCTTAAAGTTTGCTTTTCGTAATGGGTGTAAAAACTGTAATAATGTATCCATTGTGGGTTTTTGGAATTTTGAGTACCTTGCCCACCAAGTCTTCTTTGTTTTCCTTTCTGTCTTTGCTACTAACATCTGGGATGTTGTTGGTCTTCCCTGCTGTTGTTTTCCCTCTATATGCTATGATGGGAACATGCAAATCTTGAAGATCATTCTTCTATTCTGCTTGAAATTAATCAATGGACTATCTTATATGCATAATTGGGTTATTGGCCAATCTCCCGTTATTATCACATTATCCTGTAATTGGATTAATGTGACTAAGCAACCGCCATAACTATTTACTCGAATGTTTCTCGGATTGGCTTGTGGTGGGAGTCGCTTCATTACTTATCCTCCCCCCCCGCTACTTTCTCGCTCATTCCTACTACCTCAGAATCAGATAGAGTTGGGGTTTTGCTGACTTTCTTGCTTCTTGTAGCTTAATTACTTCTATCCAAGGTAGGACAACTGTTGAGCATCAAATGGTTGCAACCTTCCTTATTGTTGTTGCTTTGTTGTTTGTGAAATCCCATGTCTACTTTAATATCTCTCTGCATGAATGGAATTGTATCATTACCTCCATTGTTGGTTTTTGGTCTTTAGAGTACCTTGTTCAAAAGTGCTCTTTGTTTTCTTTTGTCTATTTTGTCGCTAATATCCTGGGTTGTTGTCGATTCTTTCCTATTTTCCTCTCTCTTAATGACAGAGAACATGCATGCGATCATGAGTACTCTTCTCGCTCTCTTAATCACTATTTTATCTTTTATTGATAGTTGGGTTATTGCTCAACCAAAGTTATTATCATGCGTAACCTGATTACCTCTAAGCAACATCGTATCATATCTTGAACTTTTGGCTCTGGTTATCTCTTACTAGAATGCTTTGTGGTGGGGAGCTACTCTACTTTATTTATCTACTATTTTTCTTTCCACCCCATCCGACTTATGTAACTGGTCAATTGGGTGGGGTTTCTTTTCTCGGTTTCTTTTTTACTTAATTCACCTGGCTGGCAATGTGGTGTTGACTATTTGTTGTTTGTAGCTTATGGGCTTTGCATCTGGCCTGAAAACCATTTTAATTCTTGCCTCTCTTATCTTTTGCCTAGCTTTGTTATACTTATGCAAACCACTGTTAAGATGATCTTAACTAATTCATATTCAAACCCTATCATGCTCTATCTGAATGGGTAGACTTATGTGAGCTTGCTGCCTAATGCTGAATATGATGAACTTCTTGTATTGGTGCTGGGAATTCATTGACATGGTGTCTTATATCGGGTCTTATTTCCAGGATGGGTGCCCCCTTCTTATTCTGGCTTTTCCTGATTCTCTATCTTCCATGTATTTGATTATATTTGCAGGTACTAAGAATTTCAAGACTTTTATCAAATGGATACAATACATGTTTGTTGGCTATGATGGCTGTGATGATTTCACTCCCTTTTGGTTTGGTAGTAGCTCTTGTGATGTAACCCTTCTGCTGAAGTCTGGATGCTCATATTTTCATCTGCCCCAACTTGGTGTGAAGTGAGCCTTCTATCTTACTATCATTCTCGATTATGTTTCAATTATCATTTTGTTTGTATTACCATAACTTTAACTTCTTTCTTACATTCTTGGTGTGTTTCTCTCTTGTCCTCTTGTAGGTTTGCTCCAGAGTGTCATGCATTCTCCCATCCTACAGAGCATTAGCCCTAATCTTCCATTGGCTTATTATGTTAATCAATTTGTATCTTTTGAAACCTAAATTAAAACCTAAACCCTAAACCTTGAACCCTAAACCATAAAATAGAAAAAGATTTAAAAGAAAACCCAAACCCTAAACCCTAAATGCCAAAACTAACCTTAAACCCTAAATCCTAAACCTTAAACCCACTACACTAAACCCACAACCCTAAACCATAAAACCCCAAACCCGAAACCCAAAACCCAAAACACAAAACCCTAAACCCTAAACCCTAAACACTAAACCCTAGCCCATAAACCCTAAACCCTAAACCCTAAACCATAAACCCTATAAACCATAAACCCTAAAACTTAAACACTAAACCCTAAACCCTAAACCCTAAACCTTAAACCCTAAACCCTAAACCCTAAAAACCCTAATCTCTAACCCTAAACCCTCAAACCTTAAACCCTAAAACCATAAACCCTATTCCCTAAAAACCTAAACCTAAAAAATAAAATAAAAATAAAACTCAACTAAAAAACTAACTTAAACCCAAACCTAAACTTAAAAAATAAACTAAAATAAAAAACCTAAACTAAAATAAATAAACCTAAAATAAATAAACTAAACTAAATAAAAATATATAAAAACATAGATAAAAATAGAAAATAAAATAAGCTAAAATAAATACAAAATTAACTTAGTAAACTAAATAAACTTAAAACTACCGGTTTACATAATTTTTAAAAAAACCCTAAACCTTAAATCATAAACCCTAAACCCTAAAACTTAAAACTAACACTAAACCCTAAACCTACAACACCAAACTAACAACCCTAAACCCTAAACCCTAAACCCTAAACCCTAAACCATAAACCCTAAACCCTAAATCCTAAACCCTAACCCTAAACCTTAAACCCTAAACCCTAAACCTCTAACTCTAAACCTAAACTTAAAGTAACTAAAAAAATTAAAAAATAAACCTAAACCCTAAAACCTAATAAACCTAAACCTAAATGCTAAGAATGAGCAGAACCTTAACGGCAAGAATATCACCATCAACCAGGCTCAGTATAGATCTGACGATGGAGGTGAATGTCGAGGCAATGTTTATCATAGTGGTGGTTAGGGATCTAGAGGTGCTAGTGGATATGGAGGCGGTGGTTGAAGTAGTGGTGGTTATGGAGGCGGGAGGAATGATGGAGGTTACAGCCATGGTGGTGGCAGAGGGAGAGATCGGGGATACGATAGTGGATCTAGTTACTCGAGAGGGTGGGGTGGTTCTGATTGGAACTAGAGAAGCTGAAGAATGACCAATCCGATCTGCTGCTTATGGAACTATGTCTTTATAGTAGAGATGATTATAGTTATCTAAGGTTTTTAATTTCCTCTAAGCATGCTAATTTTTTATCTATGTCATCGCTTGTGTCTTAGAAAACCTGGTGGGTTACTTGGTTGATGAAATCAAAAAGAAGAAATGTTGAATCTAAATTTATTCTCAATTAAAAAAAAAATCCCTAAACCCTAAACTAAAACCTAAAAATTAAATCCGGCCTATAATGAATCCCTAAACCCTAAACTAAAACCTAAAAAAAAATCCCTAAACCCTAAACTAAAACCTAAAATGAATTTGTTCTCAATTTAAATAAAATTTTTGTTTGGGAATTCCATTTACTTTCCTTTGGTGGCATGCTCACTATTCTTAAAAGCACTCCCAATTATATGTTATTTTATTTTATTCAAACTATTATTCTGACTATAATTTTTTTTCGGGACCCAATAATTCTATTAAAAGAATGCATTGGACATCTTGGCATAAATGCTGTGGTCCTTTGGGTGATGGTGGTATTGGTTGCAAACCTATTCGTGGAGCTATGATTGCCTTTTCCCATATGCTCTAGTGGAAGTTTAGAAAAAATGATAGCCTTTGGGCTAATTTTCTGATGGAAAAATATTGCCAAGGTAAACACCCTCTTATCTGTGCCTGTAAAATTGGTGACTCTCCTATTTGGAAAAGGCTTTGCTCCATTAAATGGGTTGTTGAATCCTTAATATCTTGGGGTTTTCATTCGAGTTCTTCTTTCTTTTAGCAAGACAATTGGATTGCCAATGGCTTTATTGACTCCCTTTTATCACACACTCTACTACTGCTATCAAAGTTAACTCTTTTTGGCTTAATAATAATTGGAATGAAAACAAACTTGGGATCTACATTCCTATTTCTATTTTTGACAAGTTTTGCAACATCGCTAACTTTTCTAATAAACCTGATCAAATTATTTTCAAGCTCTCTTACAATGGAGATTTCATTCTTAAAGAGGTTTGGAATTTTATCAGAAAAAAAGAAAACACCTCTAATGTTTTCATTAAACTTTGGAACAATATCATTCCCATTTCTTATTATGTTTTAGCTTTTAGGATTTTGAATAACTTCATTCTTGTAGATTCTTTGCTCTAGCTTAAAGCATTTTTTATACCTTCCAAGTGCTATTGTTGCTTTCATATTGAAAATGCTAATCAAGTTTTTGTCAATGGTGCTATTGCTTCCAAACTTTGGATATGGTATGATGATTTATTTAACACTAACTATTTTCATGGCTCTTTTTTCTTATATCAACTTCTTAAAGTTTGTTTCCATAAAACTGTGAAAGGTCATATGAACGTTTTAATTTCTATTACCCTTATTTGGTTCATTTGGATGGATAGAAATGATGCTAAATATTGAGGCATCCCTATGAACCATAGAAGGATCCTTGCTAGAACTAAAGAAAAAAATTCATGCTTTGTTTAATGCAAATTTAACATGTAATCTTCATTTTAGAGGTTATAAATTTATGGCTAAAAAATTGGGTATCACTTCGCATGATGACCCTTCCTACAAGAGTATTAGAATTATACATTGGATTAAGCCTAAAGAAAATTTGATTAAATCAATACTAATGGTTCTGTTTTCCTAAACAAATATGGTTGTGGTGGAATTCTTATGGATTCTAAAGGTACTGTCATTTGTGCTTTTGCCTACCCCCTCAAAGCTTGTTATCTTATTTATGCTGAGCTCATGGTTGTTAATAAAGCTATTGATATTTGTTTAAGCAAATGCCTCTTTAATATTTTGATTGAAATTGATGCTCTTCTTTTACTTGATATGCTCAATACAAATAAAATGGGGAATGTTGACTTATTTTATCTTCTTAATCACACTAAAAAGCTTCTTTCTCAAGTTTGCTACAAAATTTCTCACATTCTTCTTGAAGGTACTGCTTGTAATAATTTCCTAACTAATTTGGGAGCTGAATCAAATGAGCTCACTTTATTTGATAACTATAGCTTACTTAAGAATCTGCATGGTCTGGTCAATCTGGATAACACTAGACTGCCTTACCTTAGATTTTAACTTTCTGCTATTTTATAGATCATATTGCTATAGTGGTTTAATTAAGTCTATTTTTTGGTTCTTTTTTTGTCATTCCCTCACAAGGAAGTGGTTTTTGCTAATTTTCTTTAGGGTCCTCATCAATCTCACTTTAATTGAAAGCTACCTTGTTGGTTTTAGTTTATTTCTAAACTTAAAACCCCTTCCTCTTTACCCCATTATGTACTTGATTGACCCTTATTTGGGTCGTAGTGGTGCTATTTTTATCTTGTTTTCCTATCCTTTGACATTGGGGGTTTTCTTTCTGTGGCTCGTGCTCTGCTTCTATTGTCACATAGCTAGTGATGTTTTGTGGGTCTCCTATTGGGTTATGGCGGTGTTTGATTTTGGCCTACCCGTTATTCTAATTGATGTTAGGTTTGCCTCTAGTTTTGGCTGGCTATTACCTTATTTGAATTGAATTTTTGGTTGCTATGGTTGCTTCTGTTGGATGCTGCTATTTGCTTCTTCCATCTACCTGGTTATTTTGGATGGCCATTTTTTAATTACTGCTATTGGTCTCTTCTGGTTTAGCTTAGTTTTAGGCTTTTTGGTGGTTGTTGTTCTCCTTTCCTGGTTTTGCTTGGGGGCTTCTGCTGGTTTGTTTTTCCTTTTACCTTGTAGATTGGAGGTAGCTTTTTTCTGGTTGTTGCCTTCTTATTTTCTCCTTTGTGGTGACTATATGCTCTATAGGGTTTGGAAGGGGCTTTGTTTGACTCTGACTTTATTACTTTCCTCACTGATTTGTTGCTTGTGGTTGGGTGGTTATCTCTGGCTTTTTCTACCATAGTTTTTTGTCTGGCTAAGTGACTACCAATTTTATTTCTTATTTTTTTTGGAGATCTCTAGGTGGGTTGTGGCTATGCCTGCTGTTGTTCTTTCCCTTTATTTTGGGCGCTATATTGGGTTAGCCTCTTATCTTAGTTGGCTGCTCCCTTTACTTGATTGGAACTTATGCTGTTTTGGTTGGTTGTTGAGTGACAGCTATTGGTCTCTTCAGGATTAGCTTAGCTTTGGTTTTTTTTCAATTATTTTTGGTTAGTTTCCTAGTTTAGGTTGGTGTTTTCTTATTATTGGTTGTTTTCTCTATTGATTGGTATGAGGACAGCTGCTTTGTGGTTCTTTTTTCTTCTAGACTTGGGTTTCTTCTTATTAGAGGAGAGGGTTATGGCTATTTTTTGTCTATGCCTACTGGTTTGCTAGAAGCTACTCCGCTGATTGGATTGGTCTGGTGTTTGCTGAGGTCTGGTTGTGGCTCTCTCTGGCTTGGTGTCTTGGGATTGGATGATGTCTTGTCTTGGATACTTATGCCTAGCTAGGTGTCTTGTGATTTAGGTTGGCTGTTGGTATTGACTCCCTCTGGTTTATTTTGCTCTCCTTGTTTCATGATGTTTTCCTCTTAGTCGGTGGTGCTGGATTTGCTAATTTTTCTGCTGCCTTGGTGGTGGTTTTGATAGTAATTTATGGAAGCCATCTTGGTCTCCCTATGGATTCCTCTCTCTGGTGCTACTTATCTTCTACTATTTTGTTGTTTGGATGGAAGTTTTGCTCTTGGATTTGGATTGCTAGTGCTTTGTAGATTGTCGTGGGTTGTTGTTATGCCTTTGGGACTATTTTGTTGGGTTGTGTTGTTACCCCTATTCATGCTAATTGCTCCTTTTTTGGGTTTCTCTTACTTTTGGTGGTGGCTTTGGTGGAGATACTGCTTGGTTTTTCTAGCTTGGCCACTGATCATGCTGTAACTTTTGGGTTGCTAGCTTTATGTGATTGGTCTATTGTGGGTTTTGGTTGGTGGGTTGCCTGCTGGGTGGCTGCTGGCTAGCTCTTTTCTCTATTTGTTTGGTGTAAGACTTGGATCACTATGGACAATTTTTCCTTAGATGGTTTTCTTATATCAGGTATGCTGGCTATGATAGCCTTGATGTTTCCTCATATCTTCCCTCTGGTTGGTAGCATTACATATGACTGTAACCCTTCTCAGGAAGTTTGGATGCTCATATGTATTGTTGCCACTTGGGATGATCTTAACTGAGCCCGAGCCTTCTCTTTCTCAACTCTCTCTAAATTATTTACTTTATCCTTTTCCCTTGAGCTATGATTATTTCCTTTGTAGTGTTTTGCAAAATTATTTTGCAAATTGGAACTTTATAGATGGAATGAGCTTTACTCAGTCAACTCAAGTATTGTTGCTACAGATCTTGCTTATTTTGCTTTCTCAAAGGGATCAAGAGCTGCTACTGACTAGTCCTTTTACTGCTTTCAAGAGCTATATTAGTCTTATTCTGTGTCTTTTTCTCATATGCTTTTTAGCTATTATATTTATTTTTATTTTTGTTTAGTTTTCTTTTCCTTTTTTATTGTACTTAGATCGGGGTTTAGCTTTTTTAGGTTTCTTCTAGCACTGAGAGCAGTAGAACTTTGAGCTATACCCCTATTAAAAACATTATATCCTTTCCTTATATGGTAATAAAATTCTAACTTTTCCCAATAAAAAAAACTCTAAACCCTAGACCCTTAACCCTAAAACCTACAACCCTAAACCTTAAACCCTAAAATAACATTAAACCATAAACACAAAACTGTAAACCCTAAACCCTAAAAAGTTAAAAATCTAAACCAAAACAAAATAATAATAATAAAATAAAATAAAGTAAAAACCTAAACTAGAACCTAAACCTAAACCTAAACCTAAACTTATAAAAAGAATAAAATTAAAACTAAACTAAAATGAAATAAAATAAAATAAAATAAACTAAAAATAGAAAATAAAGCTAAAAGTAAAAAAAGCCTTAATAAAATAAAAACTAAACCTAAAATAAACATAAAATAAGCATAAAATAAACTAAAATAGACTAAATAAAAAACTAAACCTAAAAAATAAACCTAAAAACAAAACCTAAAAATAAATAAAAAATGAAAACTAAACCCTAAACTAAAAATAAAAACTTAAACTTAAAATAATAATAAAAATAATAAAATGAAATACACCTAAACAAAAATAAACTAAACTAAAATAAATAAAACCTAAACCTAAACCTAAAATAAACTAAACCTAAACCTAAAACTAAACTAAATAAAATAAAATAAACTAAAAATCAACCTAAACTTAAACTAAAAATTAAAACCTAAAAATAAACCTAAAAGCTAAACCTATAAAAATAAAATAAAAACCTAAAACCTAAACCTAAAAAATAAAATAAAAATAAAACTAAACTAAAAAATAAACATAAACATAAACCGAAAAAATTCTCTAAAATAAAAAACCCAAACTAAAATAAATAAACTAAACTAAATAAAAATAAAAATAAACCTAAATAAAAAAATAAACAAAATAAATAAAAAATAAACTAAATAAACCTAAACCTACCGGTTTACCTAATTTAAAAAAAAATTAAAAAAGATAAATAATTAAATAAGAAAACCCTCAACCCTAAATTCTAAACCCTAAACCCTAAACCCTAAACGTTAAACCCTAACCCTAAATCCTAAACCATAAACCTTAAACCCTAAACCCAAAAGTCTAAACCCCAAGCACTAAACAACCCTAAACCTAAAATCCTAAACCCTAAATCCTAAACCCTAAACCCAAACCCTAAACCCTAAATCCTAAACCCTTACACTAGACCATAAACCCTAAATTAACCCTAAACCCTAAGAGAATCCTAATCCCTAAACTCTAAAAACCCTAAACCCTGAAGCTTAAACACTAAACCCTAAACCATAAACCCTAAACACTAAACCTTAACCCTAAACCCTAAAACCCTAAACCCTAAACCCTAAACCCTAAAAACCTAAACCTAAACCTAAAAAAAAACCTAAACTTAAAAACTAAAAAAATAAAATAAAACTAAACTAAAAAATAAAGCTAAACCTAAACCTAAACCAAAAATAAAATAAACTAAAAAAAACCTAAACTAAAATAAATAAACTAAACTAAATAAAAATAAAAATGAACCTAAATAAAAATAATAATTAAAATAAACTAAATAAAAAAATAAATGAAATAAACTAAATAAACCTAATCAAATCAAACCTAACTAATCTAAATTTAACCTAATAAAACCCTAAACTAAACCTAACTAAACTAAACCCTAAACTAACTTAAAACCTAAAACCTAAATAAACTAAACCTAAACCTAAACCCTACAACCCAAACCCTAAACCTAAACCTAACCTAAACTAAACCTAAACCCTAAACCTAAACCCAACTTTAACCTAAACTTTAAACTCCTAAACCCTAAACCCTAAACTTTAAACCCTAAACCCTAAAAAAACTAAAACCCTAAAAGCCTAAACCCTAAACCCTAAACCTTAAACTCTAAATTTTAATACCCTAATTCCTATACTCTAAACCCTAAACACTAAACCCTAATCCCTAAACCCTAACCCAAAAACCTAAACCATAAACCTAAAACTAAAGTAACTAAATATGTAAAAATAAATAAACCTAAACCCTAAAAGCAAATAAACCTAAACCTAAACCCTAAGAATGGGCAGAACCTTAATGATAAGAACATCACCATCAACCAGGCTCAGTCTAGATTTGGCAGTGGAGGCAAAGGAGGAGGCAGTGGGTATCGCAGTTGTGGTGGGGGATCTGGAGGTGTTTGTGGATATGGAGGTGGTGGTCAGAGCAGTGGTGGTTATGGAGGTGAGAGGAGCGACGAAGGTTACAATCGTGGTGGTGGCGGAGGGAGAGATTGCGAATTTGATGGCAGATCCAGCAACTCAAGAGGCTAGGGTGGTTTTTATGGAAACTGGAGAAACTAATCAACGACTGATCTGATCTGTTGCTTATGGAACTGTGACTTTATAGTAGAGACGATTCTAGTTATCAAGGGTTTTTGATTTGCTCTATGCATGCTCATTTTTTATCTATGTGGTCACTTGAATCTTAGAAAACTTGGTGTGTTATTTGGTTGATGAAATCGAAAAGAAGAAATGATGAATTTGAATTTATTTTCTATTAAAAAAAAACCTGAAACCCTAAACCCTAAATCCTAAACCCTAAACCATAAACCTTAAACCCTAAACCCTAAACTAAAACCTAAACCCTAAACCCTAAACATTAAAAGCACTAAACTCTAAACACTAAACCCTAAACCTTAAAGCCTAAACACTAAACCCTAAAACCCTAAACTATAAACCCTAAACCCTAAACCATAAAAGCTAAACCTAAAAAAAATAAAAATAAATAAAATAAAAATATAAACTAATACCTAAACCCTAAACTTTAAACTAACCCTAAATCATAAACTGTAAATCCTAAACCTTCCTATAACCCTAAACCCTAAACCTTAAATACTAAATCCTAAACCTTAAAAACCCTAAACCCTAAACCTTAAAACCCTAAACCCTAAGCCCTAAAACCCTAAATCATAAACCCTAAACCCTAAATCCTAAAACCTACAACCCTAATCCTTAAACCCTAAACTCCAAACCCTAAACCCTAAAACCTAACCCCTAAACTAACTATAAACCCTAAAAACTACACCCTAAAAACTTAAACTTAAACTAAATAAAACCTAAAAATAAAATAGATAAATAAACCTTAACCTAACTAAAAAGTTAAAATAAAATGGAAACCTATAACTTAAACCTAAACCTAAACCTAAAAATAAAATATAATAAAATAAAAATATAAACTAAACTAAAATAAAATAAATAACAACCTAAACTAAACTAAAAAATTAAAATAAACCTAAATAAAATAAAAACCTAAACCTAAATCTAAAAATAAAAAATAAACTTAATCCTAAAAAATAAAATAAAATAAAACTAAAGAAAAAATAAACCTAAACCTAAAAAATAAATTAAAATAAAAAACCTATACTACAATAAATAAACTTAAAATAAATAAACTAAACTTATTAAAAATAAAAATAAAAATGAAACCAAAATATAAAATAAAATAAACTAAATAAAAAATAAACTTAAATCTACCTTTTTACTTAATTTTAAAAAAAATCTTAAACCCTAAACTTTAAAAACCCTAAACCCAAAATCTTAAAACCCTAACCCTAAACCCGAAACCTACAACCATAAACCTTAAATCTACAACCTACAACCTACAACCCTAAACCCTAAACCCTAATCCTTAAACCTACAACCATAAACCCTAAACCTACCACCCAAAACCCAAAACCCAAAACCCTAAACCCTAAACCCTGAAATCTAAAATACCACAAACCCTAAACCCTAAACCCTAAAACCCTAAACCATAAACCCTAAACCCTAATCCATAAAAAACCTAAACCTAAATCTAAACCTTAAAAATAACTAAAATATAAAACCTAAACTAAAATAAAAAAACTTAAATTAAACTAAATAAAAATAAAAATAAACCTAAATAAAATTACAAATATAAAATAAACTCAAATAAATAAAAATAAACTAAATAAACCTAAACCTATCGGTTTATTAATTTTTTTTTTTTAAAAATGAAACCCTAAACCCAAAACTCAAAGCCCTAAATCCTAAACCCTAAACCCTAAACCTTAAACATACAACCCTAAACCCTAAACCTCCAACATACAATATTAAACCCTAACCCTAAACCTAAACCTAAAGTAACTTAATAAATAAAAAAAATAAACCTAAACCCTAAGAATTGGCAGAACCTTCATGGTAGGAACATCACCGTCAACTAGGCTCAGTCTAGATCTAGCAATGGAGGCGAAGGTGGAGGTGACGATTATCGCAGTTATGGTGGGGGATCTAGAGGTGTTGGTGGATATGGAGGTGGTGGTCAGAACAGTGGTGGTTATGCTAGGGGGAGGAGTGACGGAGGTTGCAGCTATGGTGGTGGTGGAGGGAGAGACCACAGATTTGATGGCAAATCGTGCTACTCAAGAGGCAGGGGTGGTTCTGATGGGAAGTAGAGAAACTGAAGAATGACCAATCCAATCCACTGCTTATGGAAATGTGTCCTTATAGTAGAGATGGTTTTAATTATCTAGGGTTTTTGATTTGCTCTATGCATGCTCATTTTTTATCAATTTGGTCACTTGTGTCTTAGAAAACTTTATGTGTTACTTGGTTAATGAATTCGAAATGAAGAAATATTGAATCTGAATTTATTTTGTGTTAAAAAAAACCCTTAAACCTTAAACCTTAAACCATAAACCCTAAACCCTAAAAACCCTAAACCCCAAACACTAAAACCCAAACCTTAAACACTAAACCTTAAACCCTAAAACCCTAAACTATAAACCCTAAACCTTAAACCATAAAACCAAAACCTAGATGAAAAAAAGAAAATAAAATAAAATAAAAACATAAACTAAAACCTAAACCCTAAACCATAACCCATTAACCCTAAAAACCATAAACCTTTAACCTTAAACCCTAATAACCCTAAACACTAAACCCTAAACCCTAACCTAAACCATAAACCCTAAACCTTAAAACCTACAACACTAAACCCTAAACCCTAAACCCCAATCCCTAAACCCTAAACCATAAACTCTAAAGCTTAAACCCAAATCCTAAACCCTAAATCCTAAAACCAACAACCCTAGACCAAAAACCCTAAACCCCAAACCCTAAAGCCTAAACCCTAAACCCTAAAAACTAAAAAACTTAAACCTTAAAATAAAATAAAATAAAAACCATAAACCTTAATAAAATAAATAAAATAAAATAAAATAAAACCTATACTAAAACGTAAACCTAAACCTAAACCTAAAAAAGAAATAAAATAAAAAATAAAAACTAAACTAAAATAAAATAAATAACAACCTAAACTAAACTAAAAATTTAAAACCTAAATAAAGTAAACACTAAACCAAAAATAAAAATAAACTAAACTAAACTAAAATAAATAAAACATAAAACTAAACCTAAAATAAACTAAACCTAAACCCTCAACTAAAAAAAATAAAATAAACTAAAAATAACATAAACCTAAACTAAAAAATAAAACCAAAAAGTAAACCTAAAACCTAAACCTAAAAAATTAAAATAAAAACATAAACCTAAAAAAATAAAATAAAAACCTAAACTTAAACCTAAAAATTCAAAATAAAACCTATGCCTAAAAAAAATTAAATTAAAACTAAACTAAAAAATAAACATAAACCTAAACCTAAACCTAAAAAATAAACTAAAATAAATAGACCTAAAATAAATAAACTAAACTAAATAAAAATAAAAAATAAACCTATTTAATAAAATAAAATAAAATAAACTAAAATAAATAAAAAATAAGGTAAGTAAATGTAATAAACCTAAACCTACTAGTTTACTAAATTTAAAAAGAAAAAAGCCCTAAACCGTAAACCCGTAACCCTAAATCCTAAATTCTAAACACTAAACCCTAAAACCTTAACACTAAAATTAACCCTAAACCCTAAACACTAAACCTAAATAAACCATAAAGAAACCCTAAACCCTAAAAATAAACCCTAAACTTAAACCTAACCTAAACCAACCTAACCTAAACTAAAACTTAAACCCTAAATAAATCATAAACTAAACCAACCTAAACCTTAAACTAAATATAAATTTAAAATTAAAATTCACCTAAACCCTAAACCCAAACTTAAACTACTAACCTAAAACTGAACCTAAACCCTAAACCTAAATCTAAAACCTAAAACCCTAAACTGAAAGTTTAAACCTAAACCCTAAACTTAATCCTAAACCCTAAATTGTAAACCCAAACCCTAAACCCTAAACCTAAAACCTAAAACCTAAAACCTAAACTAAACTTAAAAAATACTTAAAATAAAATAAACTAAAAAACTTAAACTTAAATAAAATAGATAAACCTAAACTAAAACCTAAACCTAAACCCTAAACCATAAATGCTAAACCCTAAACCCTAACCCTAGACCCTAAACCCTAAAAGCCTATACACTAAAGCCTTAAATCTTAAACCTTGAACCCTAAACCTAAACTTAAAGTAACTAAATAAATAAAAAAATAAACCTAAACCCAAAGAATGGGCAGAACCTTGATGGTAAGAAAATCACCGTCAACCAAGCTTTGTATAGATCTGGTGGTGTAGGCAAAGGCGAAGGTGACGGTTAACACAATTATGGTGGGGGATCTAGAGGTGCTGGCTAATATGGAGGTGGTGGTCAGACCAGTGGTGGTTATAGAGGTGGGCGGTGTGACGGAGGCTACAACTATTATGGTGGCAAAGAGAGAGATTGCAGATTTGATGGCGGATCTCATTACTCGAGAGACGAGGGTGGTTCTAATGGGAACTGGAGAAACTTAAGAATGGCCAATCCGATCTGCTGCTTATGGAACTGTTCCCCTATTATAGAGATAGTTTTAATTATCAAGAGTTTTTGATTTTCTCTATGCATCTTCTTTTTTAATCTATGTGGTCACTTGAGTCTTAGAAAACATTGTGTTACTTGGTTAATGAAATTGAAAACAAGAAAGGTTGACTTTGAATTTGTTTTTTATTAAAAAAAACCTTAATCCCTACACCTTAAACCCTAAACCCTAAACCCTAAACTAGAACTAAACCCTAAACCCTAAACCCAAAAAACCCTAAACCCCAAACACTAAATCTTAAACCCTAAACCCTAAAACCCTAAGCCATAAACCCTAAACCCTAAACCATAAAACCTAAATATAAAAATATAAAATAAAATAAAATAAAATAAAATCATAAACTAAAACCTAAACCTTAAACCCTAAATAAATCCTAAATCCTAAACCTTAAACCCTAAACCCCCATACAACCCTAAACCTTAAACCCTAAACCCTAAACCCTAATACCCTAAAACCCTTAAAGCCTAAACCCTAAACCCTAAACCCTAAACCCTAAAACCATAAACCCTAAACCATAAACCATAAACCCTAAAATCATAACCGTAAACCTTAAACCCTAAATCCTAAAACCTATAAGCCTAAACCTTAAACCCTAAACTCCAAACCCTAAACCCTAAACCCTAAACCCTAAATTAATCATAAATCCTAAACACTAAACACTAAAAACATAAAAACCAAAACCAAAACTAAATAAAACTTTAAAATAAAATAAATAAATAAACCTCAGCCTAAATAAAAAATAAAAATAAAATAAAATAAAAACCTATAGTAAAACTTAAATCTAAACCAATACCTAAAAATAAAATAAAATAAAATAAAAAATAAAAAATAAACTAAAATAAAATAAATAACAACCTTAACTAAACTAAAAAATTTAAATAAACCTAAAAATAAAAAACCTAAATAAAATAAAAACTACACCTAAAATAAAAATAAAATAAATCAAAAAAATAAAATAAAAACCTAAACCTAAAAATAAAAAATAAAACCTAATCCTAAAAAAAATATAAAAATAGAACTAAACTAAAAAATATACCTAAACTTAAACATAAATCTAAAAACTAAAATAAAATAAAAAACCTAAATTAAAATAAATAAACTTAAAATAAATCAACTAAACTTCAAAAAAATAAAAATAAAAATAAGCCTAAATAGAAAAAATTAAAATAAACTAAAATAAATAAGAAATAAACAAAATAATCCTAAACCTACCGGTTTACTTAATTTTTTTTAAAAAAAATGTTAAACTCTAAACCCTAAAAAACCTAAGCATAAAATCCTAAACCATAAACCCTAAACCCTAAACCTACAACCATAAACCCTAAACTAAACCACCCTAAACTAAACTAAGCTAAACCTACAACCATAAACCAAACTTACAACTTAAAACTTAGACTAAGCTAAAACCCAAATTTAAACCTAAACTAAATTTAATAAACTATAAACCCAAACACTAAACACTAAAACTAAATCATAAACCTAAACTTAAACCCAAATAAACCATATCTAAACTAAACCTAAACTAACCTAAAACCTAAACCTATAAACCTTAAACCCAACTAATCCTAAACCATAAATCTTAAACCCTAAACCCTAACCCTAACCATAAACCCTAAACCTAAACCCAAAAATCTACAACTCTAAACCCTAAATCATAACCCTAACCATAAAACTTAGATCCTAAAACCTACAACCCTAGACCATAAACCCTAAACCCCAAACCCTAAACCCTAAAACCCAAAAACCAAAAAACCTAAACTAAATAAAATGTACAAATAAAGTAAATAAAAAACCTAAACCTCAATAAAATAATAAAATAAAATAAAATAAAAACCTAAACTAAAACCTAAATCAAAACCTAAACCAAAAAAAGAAAATAAAATAAAAAATAAAAAACTAAACTAAAATAAAATAAATAAAAACCTAAAATAAACTAAAAAAATAAAATACCTAAATAAAATAAAAATAAAACCTAAAATAAAAATAAAATAAGCCTAAACCTAAAATAAAATAAAATTAACTAAAATAAATAAAACCTAAAACCAAACCTAAAATAAACTAAACAAAAACCCTAAACTAAATAAAATAAAATAATTAAAAATAAACCTAAACTAAAAAATAAAACCAAAAAATAAATCTAAAGCCTAAACATAAAAAAATATAATAAAAACCTAAACCTAAACCTAAAAATAAAAAGTAAAACTTAAGCCTAAAAAACAAAATTAAAATAAAACTAAACTAAAAAATAAACGTAAATCTGAACCTAAAGCTAAAAAAATAAACTAAAATAAAAACCTAAACTAAAATAAATAAACCTAAAATAAATAAACTAAACTAATTCAAAATAAAAAATAAAATAAACTAAAAAAATAAAAAAATAAACTAAAGAAACATAAAACTACCAGTTTACTAAATTTAAAAAGAAAAATAACCCTAAATCGTAAACTCTAAACCTTAAACCCTAAATTCTAAACCCTAAAACTAACCCTAAACCATAAACCCTAAAAGTAACCCTAAACCCTAAACCCTAAACCTTAAAAGCCTAAACCCTAAACCCTAAACCCTAACTACCTAACCCTAAACCTAAACTAAAATAAACCCTAAACCTAAATTAAACCCTAAAATTTAAAACCCTAAATTGTAAACCATAAACCCTAAACCTAAAAAATAATACCTAAACTAAACTAAACCATAAAACTCTAAATAAAGCCTAAACACTAAATAAAATAAACCCTAAACCCTAACCCTAACCTTAACCCTAAACCCTAAACCCTAAATAAAACCCTAAACCCTAAACCTCGAATTAATGCTAAACCCTAAAAAATTTAAACCCTACAGCCTAAATTGTAAACCATAAACCCTAAACCCTGAACTAACCCTAAAACCTAAGCTTACCCTAAACCATAAACCCTACCATAAAAATGCTAAATCCTAAAGCCTAAACACTAAACCCTTAATGGAGAGAAACTACAATTTCGGTTATTTTTTTATCTCAGATTGGACTTATCGCTTGACTTTATTGAGGATGTGGGCTTAAAGCATCATCCTTATCTGGAGGGATATTTATGTTTGTTTTCCTTTGAACCCTTTTTGTTTCTATTTTACATATCTGAATTTTAATGGAGTTTTATATGGTGGGAGTAATAATTGTATTATTGTTTCCACTATTGACCTTTGGAATTTTGGGTCCTTTGTCCATCAAGTTGTCTTTGTGGTTGTTGGCTATTTCTTGCCTTTCAATTTTATTACCGCACCGTTAACATCTACCCGACTTCAATTGCTACTTTTTCATCCTCCCTAGTCTTGGCCATTATATCTGGAATTAACTTATGCATTATCTATTTTGAATGGGTGGTTTTTTGGCCAACTCTTATTTTCTTTTTTTGGTTGATCCGTTCATTGAGTCTTATGTCCAAAGAAGATGCTACCGGGTTTCTTATCATGTTCCAGGGTGCTTTTGGAGTATCGATTGTTTCTAACCTCATATACCCAACGCCAGAGAAATTGCAATTTCTTGTTCAATTTATTATTTCATTGCAGGTTTGGACTTACTTAATGGCTTATCTTAGCCTTACGAGGATGTGGGTTTAGCTAGCTGATCATCTTTATCTGGAAGGATTTTTCTGTTGATTATCTTTTGAACCTATTTTGTTTCTATTTTACATCTATGCTTTTTAATGGAGTTTTATATGGTGGGTGTAATAATTGTATTTTTGTTTCCACTATTGGCTTTGGAATTTTTGGGTCCTTTCTCCAGCAGGTTGTCTTTGTGGTTGTTAGGTGTTTCTTGCCTTTTGATTTTTTGATTGTTTTTGATATTAAAATCTGGGTTGTAGCTGATCTCTCCTACTACTATTTTATCCCTCTTGGTTCTATTAGAATTGTGCAGATCATTGTGATTATGCTTTTTCTTTACTTGATTTTAACCTATGTACTATTTACTCTAAATGGATGGACTCCTATCATACATGACAAGTACCGGACTATTGAGTTAAAAGCGCTCGGGTGTTATCTCTGATTATCTTTTAGTGGAATTTTTTGTGGTAGGGAGCAGCCCTTTACTTATTTCTTCTAATCTACTATCATATTCACATCTCTTCTCTGATAAACTTCGCACCCTGTTAATTTAATGGGGTATGTCGCCTTCCTTTACACTTGCTTTCTAACCTCTAAAAATAAGGAGGTTGTTAACATCTACATTACTTACATTCATTGGACTTCCTTTTCTAGGAAATATCCCTAGGTTGTTTACTGGGCTGTTTACCAAGACTGTATATTTATTATTGTCATATACATTTGGGATGGAGTTAATACCATGCTTTTGTACTTGCCTAGCTAGTTTTCAGCAGGTATTACATCTGATCTTTTATTGCTTCTTACCTTTGCCTGACCTTTTCTGTTGTTTCCCTGTGGTGGGTCTTCTTGCTGGTCTCATTAAACCCTTAGATCTTTATGGTTGACCTGAAAATGATGGCTTTCTTTCATTTGTGTTGGGATTATCATGCCATGGGGCCTAATATGATGACATATATTTTGCATGGGATCCTCTTATCCATTCTGCTCTTTGCTGCTCTTTCTTCTGCTCTATATACGGCTTTGCTTATGTTTATAGGTAATAAGGCTCAACAGATCTTCTTCAAATGGCTACTATACAAGTTTGTTGGCTATGATGGCTGTGATGATTTCACTCCCCTTTGGTTTGGTAGTAGCTCTTGTGATGTATCCCTTTTGCTGAAGTTTGGATGCTCATATTTGGATCTGCCCCAACTTGGTGTGACTGAGCCTAAGTCTTCTCTATCGCACTTCTTACTATCATTCTCATTATGCTATTTTCGTTATCATTTTGTCTCATTAGCTTAACCGATCTAACTTCTTCTCCCTACAATTTTGGTGTGCTTTATCCTCTTGTGTTTGCTATAGTGTCATGCAATCTCACATCCTGCAGAGCATTGGTCCTAATCTTCCATTGGCTTCTTATGTTAATCAATTTGTATCTTTTGCTTGCTTTATTTTTTTTCTTTTGATTTTGGCTATACTTAGATAGGTGATTTACTCCCTAGGCTGATTGTAGCACTTTGAGCAGTAGTTTTGGAGTTTATCCCCTTTAAGGATCTTGTAACCCTCTTTTCATGGCAATAAAATTCCCCTATATGGGGTTTCCAAAAAAAAAAACCCTGAACCCTAAAACCCTAAACCCTAAACCATAAATGCTAAACCCAAAAAACCTAAAATCCTAAACCTAAACTAAATAAAACCTAAAAATAAAATAAATAAAAAAAACCTAAACCTAAATAAAATTAAAAAATAAAATAAAATAATAACCTAAACTAAAACATAAACTTAAACCTAAAATAAAATAAAATTATCTAATAAAAATAAACTAAAATAAAATAAATATAAACTAAACTATAGAAAAAATAAAATAAACCCAAGAATAAAAAACCTAAATAAAATGAAAACTAAATGTAAAATAAATATAAAATAAACTTAAAATAAAATTAAATAAAAACATAAACCTAAAAAATAAACCTTAAAGTAAAACCTAAAAATGAATTAAAAAAACCTAAACCATAAACTAAAAAAAATGTAAACCTAAAAGAAAAATAAATAAAACAAAATAAAATAATCCTAAACCTAAACTAAAATAAACTAAACTAAAATAAATAAACCTAAACCTAAACCTAAAATAAAGTAAACCTAAACCTAAACCAAATCTAAATAAATAAACTAAACCTAAATTAAAGAATAAAACCTAAAAATAAACCTAAAATGAAAAATTAAAACTTAAAGCCAAATAAATAAAAAAAAACCTAAACCTAAACATAAAATAAAAAAGAAAACCTAAACCTAAATAATAAAATAAAATTAAAACTCAACTATAAAACAAACTTAATCCTAAACCTAAACCTAAAAAATAAACTAAATAAAAAACCTAAATTTAAATAAATAAACTAAATTAAATAAAAATAAATGAAAAAATAAAATAAACTAAATAAACCGAAACCTACAAGCTTACTTAATATAAAAAAAACCATTAACCTTAAACACTAAACCTACAACCCTAAACCCTAAACCTTAAACCCTAAACCCTAAAAAACTCTAAACCCTAAACCCTAAATGCATCAACCCCAAAACCCTAAATCCTAAACCTTAAACCCTAAACCCTAAACCCTAAAACCTAAGCCCTAAACCCAAAACCCTAAACCTAGACCAAAAGTAACTAAATAAATTAAAAAAATAAATGTAAATCTTAAAACCTAATAAACCTAAACCTAAACCTAAACCCGAAGAATGGCCAAAACCTTGATGGTAGAACACCGTCAACCATGCTCGTTTAGTTCTGTGGTGGAGAAGAAGGCAGGCGCGACATCGTAGGTGGGGATCAGGGTGCCGTTGGATGTGAGTGGTGTAAGAGCAGTGGTGGTCATGGAGGCGGGATGAGCGATGGTTGTTATAACCATGGTGGTGGAGGAGGAAGAGAACAGGGATATGGTGGTGAATCCTACTACTCGAGAGGCTATGGTGGTTCTGATGTGAACTAGAGAAACTAAAGAACGGTCGATCTGATCTACTGCTTATAGAGCTGTGTATTTATAATGGAGACAATACTAGTTATCTAGGCTTTTTTAGTTGCTCTATTCTTGCTCAGTTTTTATCTATGTTGTCGTTTGTGTCATAGAAAACTTGGTGTGATACTTGGTTGATGAAATCGAAAAGAGGAAATGTTGAATCAGAATTTGTTCTCTGTTAAAAAAAAACCAAAAACCTTAAACCCTAAACCCTAAACTAAAATATGAACCCTAAACCTAAACCCTAAACAGCCAAAACCATAAACCCTAAACCCTAAACCCTAAAACCCTAAACTGTAAACCCTAAACCCTAAAACTTAAACCCTAAACCCTAAACCCTACTAAACCCTAAACCCTAAACCCTAAACCCTAAACCCTAAACCCTGACCCTAAAACTAAAAAGTTAAAAACCTAAACCTAAAATAAATAAAACCTGAAAAAAATAATTAAAAAAACCTAAGCCAAATTGAAATAAAAAGATAAATAAAATAAAAACATAAACTAAAACCTAAACCAATACCTAAACCTAAACCTAAAACTAAAATAAAAATAAACCTAAACCTAAAATAAATAAAAATAAATCTAAAATAAAATAAAATAAAAACTAAATAGAAACCTAAACCAAAAAAAGTAAACCTAAAAATAAATTAAACCTAAACCTTAAACCCTAAAAATCCTAAACCTAAAATCCTAAACCCTAAACTGTAAACACTAAACCCCAAACCTACAACCCTAAACACTAAACCCTAAACCTACAACCCTAAACCCTAAACCCTAAAATAACCTAAACCATTATCTATAAACCTTAAACCCTAAACCCTAAAAAACTATAAACCCTAAACACTAAACCCTAAACCTAAACTAACCTAAACCATGAACTCTAAACCCAAAATAAACCTTAAAACCTAAAACCTAAGCCACCCTAAACCCTAAACCCTACAACCCTAAACCCTAAACCCTATACCTTAAATCATAAACCCTAATCCCCTTAAACCCTAAACCCTAAAATAACCCTAAAACCCTAAAACTTAAACCCTATACCCTAAACCCTAAGCCCTAAACCATGTAACCCTAAACCATAAACCCTAAACCCTAAACCCTAAATCCTAAACCCTAAACACTAAACCCTAAATCTTAAACCCAACCCTAACCCTAAACCCTAAACCCTAAAATCATAAACCCTAAAACCCTAAACCCTAAACCCTAAACCTTAACCCTAAACCCTAAACCCTAAACCCAAGACCCTAAACCTAAAATAAGTAAACCAAACTAAATAAACTTAAAATAAATAAACTAAACTAAATAAAAATAAAAATAAAAAATAAAATAAACCAAAATAGATAAATAAAACTAAATAAACTATATAAACCTAAACCAATAAGTTTACTTAATCTTTTTTTTTAAAAAACATAAACCTAAAATAAACCCTAAACCTTACACCCTGAACCATAAAACTCTAAACCCTAAACCCTAAAACATATAAACCAAAATCCTCAACCCTAAACCCTAAACCCTAAACCCTAAAAACCTAAAAACCTAAAAACCTAAACCCAAACTAAATAAAACATAAAAATAAAATAAATAAAAATCTAAATCTAAATAAAATAAAAAATAAATTAAAATAAAAATCTATACCTAAACCTAAACCTAAACGTAAACCTAAAAATAAAATAAAAAATAAAAAATAAAAAATAAAAACTAAAATAGAATAAATAAAAACCTAAACAAAACTAAAAAAATAAAATAAACCTAAAAATAAAAAAACCTACATAAAATAAAAACTAAAAGCAAAATAAAAATAAATTAAACTTAAAATAAACTAAAATAAAAACTAAATAATAACCTAAACCTAAAAAATAAACCTAAAAATAAATAAATAAATAAAACTTAAACCCTAAACTAAAAAAAAACCTAAACCTAAAATAAATAAAATAAAATAAACATAAACCTAAATTAAAATAAACTAAACTAAAATAAATAAAACATAAAGATAAACCCAAAATATACAAAACCAAAACCCTAAACTAAATAAAATAAAATAAACTATAAATAATCATAAACCTAAAAAAAACCTAAAATAAAAACCTAAAACCTAAACCTAAAAAAATAAAATAAAAACCTAAACCTAAACCTAAAAATATAAAATAAAACTTAAACATAAAAAATAAAAAAAATAAAACTAAACTAAAAAATAAACATTAAACTAAACCTAAACCTAAAAGATAAACTAAAATAAAAACCTAAACTAAAATAAATAAACCTAAAAATAAAGAAACTTAACTAAATAAAAAAAATAACCTAAATACAAATAAAAAAATATAATAAACTAAAATAAATAAAAAATAAGTTAAATAAACTAATTAAATCTAAACCTACTAGTTTACTTATTTTTTTTTAAAAAACCTAAACCTAGAATAAACCCTAAACCCTAAAAAACCATAAACCTTAAACCCTAAACCCTAAACCCTAAACCTTAAACATAAAAAAACCATAAACCTTAAACCCTAAAGTCTTACCTAGCCCAAACCCTAAACCCTAACCCCTAAACTAACCCTAAACCCTAAACCCTAAACCCTAAACTAAACCCTAAACCCTAAACCCTCAAAACCCTAAATCGTAGAGCCTAAACACTAAACCCTAAACCCTAAACCCTAAACCATAACCCTAAAACCTAAACCCTAAACCCTAAACCCTAAAGTTATTCTTACTTTTCATCTTGAGGTGGGTTATGTTTTTGACCTCTAGCTTTTGGATTGGCCTGTTGGTTACTACTTGGTGGTTCCTATCTTTCCAGCTTGGGCTGGTTTGATTTTTTTTAGCCTGGTGGCTCTTGTCTTCTCTGCCTTGTTACTTTGGTTGTTGGTGGATGAGATGGTTTTTGCTCTGGCTTTATTCTATTTTCTGCACCGGTTGGTTTATTGGCTCTACTCTTGAACTTAAATTACTTTTTGTGGATTTTTTATGGTTGGAAGGGTGGCCTTTCTTGTGGTAACTGCTAATGGTTGTTGCCTTTCTAAACCTTCTTTTGGAAAAATTTTTAGCTACTTTTTTGGGTTTGCCTTCCAGTTCCTTGCTATTTATTGTTGGATCCTTCTTTTTCCTTGGTTTTGTGTTTGATTATTCTCTTGGGATTAGCCCTTATTTGGTGCATTATTTGCAGCACATTTTGTGTTATTATTATGCTTCATGTTAGGTTAGCCTTTGTTGCTGGGGAAGTTTGGTTTTTTGGTAGGTCCTAGCTAGCAACTACGGTTGCCTTTCTATGGTTTTGTGCTTCTTTTCGACCTCTATTGTATGGTACTTTATCAATTTTCTACTTTTCCTTGGCTGCTGAAAAATGCTTCTTCGATTGGTTACTTATTATGGGTTGTTCTCTGGTGGTTGTCTTATGGATGTTTTATATAGCTTGTTTGGTTGAAGGAATTTTAGTTGTCCTTGGAATCTTGGCTGGTTGATTTTTTCTTTATTAGTATTTTCCTTCTTCTTGGATAATTTGCTAGAGCCTTTTGTTGTACTCGCTAAACCTTTGTTGATCCTTTTGGATTGGACTTTTTGGTTTCTGGTGGTTGGTGGCTACCTTTGGCCCCCTTTTGTGTGGTTATTTTGTCTTCTACTGATTTACACTGGCTACAGCTTATGTTTCCTTCAGTTGATTATTTCATTTCTGAGCTGTTTAGTTGTTTGTCGTTGCTCACCCTGGTTTGGCTTGGTGACTGCTACGTGTTGGGACTTTGGTTTGTGGGTTCCTATCTTAGTTTTTTTGGTTGTTTCTCAATTAATTGGCATGGGTCTGGTGCTTGTTGATTGTTGGTTTTGGTTCTCCCTGGTTTGGAGCTTGGATGGGTTTTTTGGATAATGGTTGTTGTTGGTGTTCTGACTTTGTTCTAGCCTCTCTCTTGGTTATTGTGATTAGTTTTTTGTGGTTTTTGTTTGGTGGTTTGGATGTTAGCTGGTTGTTGGTCAATTTCTCTTTCTTTAATGGTGCAGGATCTAGAAAAGTATTGATTGTTGGCCTTGGATGTTTGCTTGTATCAGGTATGCTGTCTATGATGACTTTGATGTTACTCACCTCTTCTCTCTGGTTGGTAGCATTACATATGATTATAACCCTTCTTTATGAAGTTTGGATGCTCATATGTATTATTGCCCCTTGAGATGATCCTAACTGAGCCTGAACATTCTCTTTCTCAGCACTCTCCTTTTCCTCTCTTTATCCTTATCCTTTTTAGCTATGACTTTTGCCTTTGTAGTGTGTTGCTAATTTCTTTTACAGGTTGGATCTTTACAGAGTGAATGGTCATTACTCAGTCAATTGAAGTGTTGTTATTATGGATCTTGTTTAACTTGCTTTCTCAAAAAAATCTTAAACTGTTGTTGACTTATCTCTTACTATTTTCAAGATTTATTTTAGTCTTACTCTATGTCTTTTTCTCTTATGATTTTTAGCTATTGTATTTGCTCTTTTGTTTTGTTTTCATTTTCTAATGTACTTAGATGGAGTTTAGTTCTTTAGGTTTCTTGTAGCTCTGTGAGTAGAATTTTAGAGCATTAACCCTTTTAAGAACATTGTATCTTTTCTATGGTTAAAAATTCTAACATCCCCCCAACACACACACACACACAATAAAAAAATCATAAACTCTAAACTCTAAACCCTAAATCCTAAACAACCCTAAAACACTAAACCATAAACACTAAACCCAAACCCTAAACCATAAACCCTAAACCCTAAACAATAAATCCTAAACCCTAAAACCCTAAAGTCTAAACCATAAACCCTAAACCCCAATCTAACCCTAAACCCTAAAAACCTTAAACCAAGGCTAAACACTAAACCCTAAACTCTAAACCCTAAAAGCATAAAACCTAAAATGCTAAACACTAAACCCTAAACCTCAAATCCTAAACCTAAACCTAAAGTAAATAAATAAATTAAAAAATTAACCTAAACAATAAAACCTAATAAACCTAAACTCTAAGAATGTGTAGAACTTTGATGATAGGAACATCATCATCAACTAGGATCAGTCTAGATCTGGCTATGGAGGTGAAGGCAGAGGTATCTATTATCATTGTGGTGGTGGGGCATTTGGAGGTGCTGGTGGATATGGAGGTGGTGGTCAGAGCAATGGTGGTTATGGAAGTGGGAGGAGCAACGAAAGTTCCATCCATGGTTGTGGCGGAGGGAGAGATCATGGATGTGATGGTGGATCCTACTACCAAAGAGATCGGGGTGGTTCTGATGGGAACTAAAGAAATTAAAGGACCAATCTGATCTATAGAATATGGAACTGTCTTTACAGTAGACAGTTCTAGTTATCTAAGGTTTTTGATTTTCTCTATCCGTGCTTAATTTTGATCTATGTTGTCTCTTGTGTCTTAGAAAACTTGCTATGTTACTTAGATGATGAAATAAAAAAGAAGAAATGTTGAATATAAATTTATTCTCTGTTAAAAAAACCATAAACCCTAAACTAAAACTTGAATCCTAAATCAAAAACTTAAACCATAAACCCTAAACCCTAAAAGCCCTAAACCTTAAACCCTGAACCCTACACCCTAAAACCTTAAACTCTAAACCCTAAACCCTAAAGCCTAAACCCCAACCCCCCTAAACCCTAAACCCTAAATTAACCATAAACCCTAAACCCTAAACCCTAAAAAACTAAAATCCTAAACCTAAAATAAATAAAACCTAAAAATAAAATAAATAAAAAAACCTAAACCAAAATAACATAAATTAAAACATAAACTAAAACTTAAACCAAAACCTAAACCTAAACCTAAACCTATAAAATAATAAAATAAAAAATAAAAACTAAAATAAAATAAAATAAAGAAAAACCTAAACTAAACTAAAAAATAAAAGACCTAAATGAAATAAAAACTAAACATAAAATAAAAATAAAATAAAAACTAAAAAAACCTAATCCTAAAAAATAAACCTAAAAAAAACCAAAAAATAAATAATAACTAAAACTTAAACCCTAAACCTAAAATATATAAAAATTAAACCTAAAGCTAAACTAATATAAACTAAAATAAAATAAACAAATCCTACATTTAAAATAAAATAAAGTAAGCCTAAACCTAAACTAAAAAATAAAACCTTAAAATAAACCTAAAACCTTAACCTAAAAAAATAAAATAAAAACCTAAACCTAAACTTAAAAATAAAAAATAAAACCTAAACCTAAAAATTAAAATAAAAAATAAAACTAAACTAAAAAATAAACATAAACAAAAACATAAACCTAAAAAATAAACTAAAATAAAAACCTAAATTAAAATAAATAAACCTAAAATAAATAAACTAAACTAAATAAAAATAAAAATAAAACTAAATAAAAATATAAAATAAAATAAATAAATGTGAATAAAAAAACTGAATAATAAACTAAATAAACTTAAACCTAGGAGTTTACTTAATTTAAATAAATAAAAAATAATAAAAATAAAAATACAAGAAAATCCTAGCCCTAAAGCATAAACTCTAAAACCCTAAACCCTAAACCCTAAACCCTAAACCCTAAACCCTAAAACCTACAACCCTAAACCCTAAACCCTAAAGACCTAAAAATCTAAACCTAAACTAAATAAAACCTAAAAATAAAATAAATAAATAAACCAAAACCTAAATAAAATAAAAAAATAAAATAAAATAAAACCTAAACTAAACTAAATTAAAATATATAAAAACTAAACTAAACTAAAAAAAATAAAATAAACCTGAGAGAACCTAAATAAAATAAAAATAAAACGTAAAAAAAAAACTAAAGAAATTCCCAAACTTAAAAAAATTAACCTAAAAAGAAATAAAAAATAAATCCTAAATAAAAAAACCAAAACCTAAATAAAATAAACAAATAAAATAAAATAAAACCTAAACTAAAACTTAAACCTAAACCTAAACCTAAAAAATGAAATAAAATAAAAAATAAAAACTAAACTAAATTAAAATATATAAAAACTAAACTAAACTGAAAAAATAAAATAAACCTAAGAAAACCTAAATAAAATAAAAACAAAATGTAAAACAAAAATAAAATAATATAAAAACTAAATGAAATCCTAAACCTAAAAACATTAACCTAAAAATAAATAAAAAATAATTCCTAAACCCTAAACTAAAAAAAACCTATATCTAAAATAAATAAACTAAAATAAACCTAATCCTAAACTAAAAACACAAAACCTAAAAATAAACCTAAAACAAACACCAAAACTTAAAAAAATAAATAAAAACCTAATCCTAAACCTAAAAATAAAAAATAAAACCTAAATCTAAAAAATAAAATGAAAGTAAAACTAAAATAAAAAATAAACATAAACATAAACCCAAACCTAAAAAATAAATAAAATTTAAAAATCTAAACTAAACTAAATAAAAATAAAAAATAAGCCTAAATAAAAATAAAAAATAAAATAAACTAAAATTAAAGAAATAAACTAAATAATCCTAAACCTACTAGTTTATTTAATTTTAAAAAACCCATAAATCTAAAATAAACCCTAAACTATAAAACCTAAACCATAAATCATAAACCCTAAACCCTAAACCTTAAACCTTAAACCTTAAACCCTAACCCCTAAACCCCAAACTCTAAACTCTAAATCATAAATCCTTAACTAACCCTAAACCCTAAACCATAAATACCAAAAAACCTAAACCTAAACTAAATAAAACCTTAAAATAAAATAAAAAAAACCTAAATTGAAATAAGATAGAAAAATAAAATAAGCTGAAAATCTAAACTAAAATTGTAACCTAAACCTAAACCTAAACATAAACCTAAAAAGAAAATAAAATATAAAATAAAAACTAAACTAAAATAAAATAAATATAAACCTAAACTAAACTAAAAAAATATAAAAATTAAATCAAATATAAACTAAACCTAAAAAAAATTAAAATAAACTTAAAATAAAATAAAGTAAAAAATTAAATAATAACCTAAAGCTAAAGAATAAATTAAAAATAAAACCTAAAAATAAATAAACAATAAAACCTAAACCCTAAACTTAGAAAAAACTAAACCCAAAATAAAAATAAAATAAACCTAAACCTAAACTAAAATAAATAAAACCTTAACTTAAACCTAAAATAAACTAAACCTAAACCTAAACCTAAATAAATAAAAAACTAAAAAAAAAAAACTAAACCTAAACTAAAAAATAAAATCTAAAAATAAACCTAAAATTTAAACCTAAACCTAAGCCTAAAAATAAAAGGTAAAACCTAAACCTAAAAAAAAAAGCTAAACAAAAAAAATACACCTAAACCTAAAAAATAATCTAAAATACCTAAACTAAAATAAATAAATGTAAAATAAATTAATAAAACAACAACAACAACAACAACAACAACAACAACAACAAAACAAGCCATTATCCCACTAAGTGGGGACGGCTACATGAATCCTTCATCTCCATTATGTCCTATTATGTGTCAAATTCTCATTCAATTCAAGTACACTAAGTTGATTTTTTATACATCTTAACCATGTCTTTTAGGTCTATCTCTACCTTTCTTAACATAAGGCAATTCTAATGCATCTACTCTCCTAACCGGGTCATTGGACAATCGATGCTTTATGTGGCCAAACCATCTAAGGAGACTCTCTCAAATTTTATCTGCCACTAGAGCTAATCTAACTTTTTCCCGAACATACACATTTCTCTTTTATCTATAAGAGTAAAGCCACTCATCCACCTAAGCATCCTCATCTCTGCAACACTTAACTTAGTCTTATGCTTCTCTTTTATTGGCCAACATTCTACTCCATAAATCATTGTAGGTCTTACCACCATCTTATAAACTTTTCTCTTAAGCTTAAGCAATACTTTTTATCACACAACAGGCTAGATGCATTCCTACAACATACACATTTCGCATTTTAATGACTTGTTCACCTATTGTCGCAACACTACCACTATAACTTCTACAACTAAAATTACACTCCATAAATAACCTAAACTAAATAAAAATAAAAATAAACCTAAATAAAAAAACTAAACTAAATTAAAAAACATAAATTAACCCTAAATGTACCAGTTTACTTAATTTAAAAAAAAATTTAAAAAAACCTAACCCTAAACCCTAAACCCTAAAGCTAACCCCAAACCCTAAACCCTGAACCTTAAGCCCTAATCCCTAAACCTTAAAACCTTAAACCCTAAACCCTAAAACCCTAAACCCTAAACCCTAAACCCTAAACCCTAACCCTAAATCCTAAAATCTATAACCCTAAACCTGAAACCCGAAACCCTAAACACTAAATCCCAAACCCAAAACACTAAACCCTAAACCCTAAAAACCTAAAAACTGAAACCAAAACTAAATAAAACCTAAAACTAAAATAAATAAAAACCTAAACTTAAATAAAATAATAAAATAAAATAAAATAAAAACCTAAACTAATACCTAAACCTAAACCTAAACCTAAGAAGAAAATAAAATAAAATTTTAAAACTAAACTAAAATAAAATAAATAAAGGTCTAAACTAAACAAAAAAATAAAAAACCTAAATAAAATAAAAACTAAACCTAAAATAAAAATAAAAATAAACCTAAAATAAAAACTAAATCAAAACCTAAACCTAAAAAATAAAACCAAAAAAATAAATAAATAATCAAACCTAAACCTAAATTAAAAAAAAAAACCTAAACCTAAAAGAAAAATAAAATAAACCTAAACCTAAACTAAAATAAATAAAACCTAAACCCAAAATAAACTAAACCTAAACCTAAACTAAAAAATAATACCTAAAAATAAACATAAAATAAAAACCTAAAACTTAAACCAAATAAAATAAAATAAAAAACTAAGCTTAAACCTAAAAATAAAAAATAAAACCTAAATATAAAAATTAAATTAAAAATAAAACTAAAATAAAAAATAAACATAAACCTAAACCTAAAAATAAAACTAAAATTAATAAACCTAAAATAAATAAACTAAACTAAATATAAATATAAATAAACCTAAATAAAAAGAAAAATAAAATAAACTAAAATAAATAAGGATAAATAAAATAAACCTAAACCTACCAGTTTACTTAATTTAAAAAAATAGAAAAAATAAAAACAAATAAAAAAATCATAAACCCTAAATGTACAACCTTAAACCCTAAACCCTAAACCCTAAAACCCTAAAGCCTAAACCCTAAACCCAAAACTCTTAAACCTACAACCCTAAACCCTAAACCCTAAACCCTAAAAAGTAAAAAACCTAAACCTAAATAAAATAAAACCTAAAAATAAAATAAATAAATAAAACCTAAACCAAAATAAAATAAAGAAATAAAATAAAATAAAAACATAAATTAAATTAAGGATTAGGGTTTACGGTTTTAGGGTATAGGAGTTTAGGGTTTAAGGTTCAAGGTTAGGGTTTAGGGTTTAAGTGTTTGCTCAGTGGTTTAGGGTTTTAAGGTTTAGGGTTTAGGTTAGCTCATGGTAGGGTTTAGGGTCAAGTTTAGAGTTTATGGTTTAGGCTTTGTGGATTTAGGGTTTTAAGGTTGGGGGTTTAGGGTTTTAGTTTAGGGATTAAGGTTTAGGGTTAAAGCCAGGGTTTGGGTAGGGTAGGGTTTTAGTGGGCATAGGTTTAGGATTTAGAAGGGCCTAGGGTCACTATGTTATGAGGATTTATTTTTTTAAAAAAATTAAATGAACCGTTATGTTTAGGTTTATTTAGTTTATTTTTAAATTTTTATTTTTTATAGTTCATTTTATTTTTATATTATTATTTATTTTTATTTTCTTCAGTTTATTTATTTTAGGTTTATTTATTTTAGTTTAAGTTTTTTATTTTAGTTTATTATTTAGGTTTAGGTTTAGATTTGGGTTTATTTTTTATTTAATTTTTTTTATTTTATTTTTTAGGTTTAGGTTTTATATTTTATTTTTGGGTTTAGGTTTAGTTTTATTTTATTTTAGGTTTAGTTTTGGGTTTTATTTTAGGCCATTATTGGGTTTTATTTTATAGGTTAAGGTTTAGGGTTTACTGGGGTGCAGGGTTTAGGGTTTGGTTGAGTTTAAGATTTAGGTTTGGGTTGGGGTTTAGGGTTTAGGGTTTATGGTTTAGGATTTAGGGTTTGGGGTGGCTCAGCTTTTAAGGTTTATTGTTTAGGTTTTAGTCTAGGGTTCAAGTTTTAGTTTAGGGTTTAGGGTTTTTGGTTTTATTTTTAACAGAGAATAAATTCATATTTAACATTTTAGAGTTTTTTTTAAATCAGGTAAACTGGTAGGTTTAGGATTTTTTTAGCTTATTTAGTTTATTTTTTATTTATTTTATTTTATTTTATTTATTTAGGTTTATTTTTTATTTTTATGTAGTTTATTTTTTAGGTTTATTTATTTAAGTTTAGGTTTTTTGTTTAAATTTATTTTTTAGGTTTAGTTTAGGTTTATGTTTATTTTTTAGTCTAGTTTTATTTTTATTTTATTTTTTTGGCTTAGGTTTTATTATTTATTTTGATGTTTAAGTTTTTATTTTGTCTGTTTAGGTTTAGGTTTAAGGTTTTTATTTTAGGTTTGTTTTTAATTTTTATTTTTAAATTTAGGTTTAAATTTATTTTCAGTTTATTTTATTTTATTTAATTTAGTGTTTAGGTTTTATTTATTTTAGGTTTAGGTTTAGGTTTTATTTATTTTAGTTTAGTTTATTTTAGTTTAGGTTTAGTTTATTTTATTTTGTTTATTTTAGGTTTAGGGTTTTTTTAGTTTAAGATTTAGGTATATTATTTATTTATTTTTATGTTTTATTTCAATATTTATATTTTGGGTTTAGGTTTTTATTTAGTTTTTTTTATTTTTATGATTATTTTATTTTATTTAGTTTAGCTTAGGTTTTTATTTATTTATTTTATTTTATTTTTTATTTTTTATTTTATTTTTATTTTTATTTTAAGGTTTAGGTTTAGGTTTTTTATTTTATTTCTTATTTATTTTAGGTTTAGGTTTATTTATTTATCTAATTTTTAGGTTTTATTCATTTTATTTTCGTGGGTTTAGTGAGTAGGTGGGTTTGGGTTTAGGGTTTATGGTTTAGATTTGTTGGTTTAGGGTCTGGGGTTTAACATTTAGGGTTAAAGGTTTAGGATTTTTAAGGGTTGACGGTTTGGGGTTTAGGGCTTAAATTATATTATTGTAGCTTTAGTCTTATTGGTAAAGGGTTTAGGGTTTAGGTTCTTTTAAAATTACAAACCCAAAGATTGAGTTTATTTAGTTTACTTTGTTTAATTTATTTTAGTTTATTTTATTTATTTGTATTTAACATTTTTTTATTTTATTTAATTTTGTTTATTTATTCCAGGCTTATTTATTTTAGTTTATTTTTAGGTTTAGTTTATTTTATCTTATTTTCGGTGTTTTAGGTTTAATGTTTTGGGTTTATGGTCTGGCCTAGGGTTTAAGATGGGTGTAGATTTAGTTTAGAGTTTAGGTTTTAGGTTTGTGCCCAGGGTCAGTGGTTTTATATTCTTTTAGCCCAGGTTTAGGGTTTGGCCCACCTGCCAGGGTTTAATTTTTTTATCTTTATTTATTTAGTTTAGGGCCCAGGTCAGGGAATGCTTTACAGCTCCAGGATCTTGTGGATTTGGGAGGGGCCCAGGGTTTATGGTGGGTGGGGTTTAAGGGCCAGGATTTAGACAGTGGTTGTCAGGGTCAGGCTGAGCTCAGTGGCCCAGGGCTTAGGGCCTTTAGGGCCTAGCATCTGGGCCCAGGGTTTAGGGCCTTTAGGGTCACTGCACAGGGTTTAGGGTTCATGTTTAATTTAGAGTTTAGGGTCTTACAATGTGGCCTAGGGCTCAGTGGCCCAGGATTTAAAGACTCAAAAACCAGGCCCAAAGGTTTAGGTCAGTGGCCCAGGATTTAGGATTTAGGGTTTATTTATCTTAGTAGTTTATTTTTTTTTTATTTTAGGTTTATTTTTATTTTATTTTATTTAGTTTATTTATTTGGGTTTTATTTTATCTTATTTTATTTTTGGTTTAGGTTTATTTATGTTTATTTTAGTTACATTTTATGTTATTTTATTTTTAGGTTAAGCCTTTTTTGGTTTTAGGTTAAGGGTTTAGAGTTTAGGGTTTTGGATTTGGGTTTGGGGTTTAGGTTTAGGTCAGGATTTGTGGGTGTCATGTCAGTGGTTTAATGTTTAACCCCAGGGTTTAGTGTTTTATGGTTTAGTGTCAGGAGGGTTTAGTGGCCCAGGGTGGATCTTGGGTTTAAGATTTAGGGTTACCCATTTAGTGTTTAGGGTTTAGGCTCAGTTTAGGATACAACTTTAGTAGTTTTAGGGTTTATGGTTTTATTTCTTTAATTATTTATTTTTTTTTTTATTTTATTTAAGTTTAGGGTTTAGGGTCCAAGTTTTAGTTTTAGGTTTAGGTTTTAGAGGTTAATTTAAAATCATGCAAACCCAACAAGATGATCTTTTAGTTTATTTTATGGGCTATGATCAGGTTTAGTGCAAATTAGGTCAGGGCCCAGTGTCAGGTCATGGTTTTGTATTTTGGGCCTGGGATTTAGGAGTCCGGTTTATAGTTTAGGGTCAGGTTTAGGGCCTTGGGCTTGTTCTGTGGGTAGGGTTTAGGTTTACATTTAAAGTTTAGTTTTTAGCGTGACTTTATCTAGGGTAGGTTTAGGGTTTTAGGCCTGGGCTGGTTTAGAGGAGGGTTTAGGAAGAGGTTTTAGGTAGGGTGCAGGTTTAGCATGAAGTTTAGTAGTGGGGTTTAGGTTTAGGGTTTAGGGTTTAGGGATTATTGTTTAGGGTTTATGATTTAGGATTGAAGTTTTTTTTAAAAAATTCAGTAAACCGGTAGGTTTAGTTTTATTTAGTTTACATAGTTTATTTTATTTTTTATTTTTATTTAGGTTTATTTTTTATTTTTATTTAGTTTAGTTTTTTTTTTGGTTTATTTATTTTAGTTTAAGTTTGTTATTTTAGTTTATTTTTTTATTTTTAGGTTTAGGTTAAGGTTTATTTTTTAGTTGAGTTTTATTTTTATTTTATCTTTATGTTTAGGATTTTAAGTTTTTAGGGTGTAGGGTTTTAGGGTTTAGGGTTTATTGTTAGGGTTTAGGGTTTAGTTTTAGGGTTTAGGGTTTAGTGTTTTTTTGAAAACCCCATATAGGGGGAATGATATTGCCACAAAAAGAGGGTTACAAGATCCTTAAAGGGGATAAACTCCACAACTACTGCTCAAAGGGCTACAATCAGCCTAGAGAGTAAATGCCCTATCTAAGTACAACCAAAAGCAAAATAAAAGAGTAAAGGAAAGCAAAAGATTGAAATTGATTAACATAGATAAGCCAATGGATAGATTAGGGCCAAAGCTCTTTTTGATGAGAGAATGCATGACACTAGGGAGCAAACCCGCAAGAGAACAAGAGAAGTGCACCTGCAAAATTGTAGAAAGATAAAAATTAGAGCAGTTAAAGTAATACTGACAAAATGAAAATTGAAAGCAGCATAAACTGAGAAAGATTATAAAGTATTATGATAGAGAAGGCTCGGGCTCAGTCACATCAAATTGGGGTAGATGCAAATATGAGCATCCAAACTTCAGCAGAAGGGTTACAACACAAGAGCTACTACCAAACCAAAATAGAGTGAAATCATCACAGCCATCATAGCCAACAAACCTGTGGGAAGATAACAACCATTTGTTGAAAGTATTTTGATCCTTAGTACCTGCAAACCTAAGCAAAGCCATATACATGATAGAAAAGGATACAACAAAGAATATAATTGGTAAGGGGATCCCATGCAGAATAAATATCATCAATATAGTCACCATGGCATGAGAAACCCTACACATATGAAAATGAACTTCCAGATCCACCTTATTTTTAACTAGAGGCAAGGGTTTAATTAGACCAGCATGAAAACCCACCACAGGAAAATAGCAGAAAGGGTCAGGCAGAGGAAAGAAGTAATGCACAACTAGTTGAAAAGCCAACTGAAATCCAGTAAGGCAAATAAATAAGCATGTAAATAACTCTAACCCAAACATATAGGACATATATGAAGTTAATAACTAGCAAGTGTATAGCAAAATAGCATAACCCAAACTCAAATTATAATAGGAAATTTAGAAGTTTAACAGAGATAAGATGGGAATGCAGCAGCAGATTAAGTGGACCATAAGGCACAGATAATAAGCTGCTCCCCACCACAAATAGCTCCAAATTAAGATAAACAGAGAGACAATCATAGAAGCAACTTGTTGGGCATAAAACCTGATAATCCAGTTCATCCAAGAACCAAGACAGCAAAAAATAGCAAGCTGGCCATAAAACCACCCATTCAGAATAGACAGTGCATGAGGTAACATCCAAGTAGGCAATAGCATAAGCACAGTGATCTGCACAATTCTAACTGAACGAAGATGGAAAAAATAGCAGCAGATTAAATAGACCTCAAACATCAGGTGATCAGCTGCAGCCCGATTACAAACATCAAAAATTATCATAAAAGCAACAAGCAACAAATAGCTAACAACCACAAGGGCAGTTGCTGAACAAAGGACCCAAAAATCCAACAGCCAATAATTAAAACATCAATACAATGATTCCACCCACCATAAGATAAGCTAGTGAGAAATAGAGATACAAAATAGATACAAAAGGGGTTCAAAAGAGAGCCATCATTGAAATCCTTCAAAACAAAGAAGAGCCGGCTTGCAGCTAAACCAACATCCTTAGTAAAAGCAGACTGGAAAGAAATCATTAAGTAAGTCCAATCTTCCAAAGAGATAAAAATAATAACAAGGGTATCGCAGTTTCTCTCCTAACAGGATGAGAAGGCGAGGATAGTAAAAGCTATAAAAAAACAACCACAAAATCAACCTGCTGGACATGATAGACAACCCCAGTAGTAGCTTGCTGGGCATAAATAATCCAGTTCAGCCAACAACCAAGATAGCAAATGACAGCAAGCTGGCCATAAAACCACCCATTCAGAATAGATTTTGCATAAGTTAGTTTCCAAGTAGGTAATAGCATAATCACAGTGATCTGGACAAGTCTAACTGAACCAAAATGGAAAAAATTGCATCAGTTTAGATAGACCACAAACATGTGGTGACCAGCTGCAGCCCGGATGCAAATAGCAAAATCAAGTAGAAAAACAAAAGCCAACAAATAGCCAACAACCTCAGAGGAAGCCTGCTGGACATAAGATCCAAAATTCAAATAGCCAACAATTAAAACAACAATACAAATATTGCACCCACCATAAGATAAGACAATAAAAAATAGTGGTACAACATAGACATAAAAGGGGTTCAAAAGGGAGCCATCATTGAAATCCTTCAAGACAAAGGAGAGTAGGCTTGCAGCTAAACTACCATTCTCAGTAAAAGTAGATAGGAAGGAAATCATTAAGTAAGTCCAATCCTGCAAAGAGAGAATAATAATAACAAGGGTATGATAGTTTCTCTCCTTATAGGTTGGTAAGGTGAGGTTTACGGTTTAGAGTTTAGGGTTTAGGGTTTAGGGTTTAGGGTTTAGGGTTTAGGGTTTAGGGAGGATTTTGGTTTTGGTGGGGTTTGGGTGGATTTTTTTAAGGTTTAGAGGGGTTTAGGGTGTTTTAGGTGGTGGGTTTAGGGTCAGGATTGGTTTAGATTTAGGCAGGATTTAGGGGGGGGTGGTTTTGGGTTTTGGTTGGGTTAGTAGTTTTAGGATTTTGGTTTAGCGTTTAGGGTTTATGGTTTTAAGTTTTGGGTTTTAATTTTTTTTTTAGGTTTAGGTTTATGTTTAGGTTTTATTTTATTTTATTTCTTTTATTTTATTTAGGTTTAGGTTTATTTATTTAATTAATTTTAGGTTTATCCATTAGGCATAGGTTTTAGGTTTGGAGGGTATGGTTTAGGGTTTAATGTTGTAGGTTTAGGATTTGGGGTTAAAGGTTTAGCATTATGGGTTTAGGATTTTTAAGGGTTTAGGACATAGATTTTATCCTTGTAGGTTTAGTCTTGTTGGTTTTGGATTTAGGGTTTAGAGATCTTTTTTAAAAAATTAAGAAAACCAGCAGGTTTTGGTTTATTTAGTTTACTTAGTTTATTTTAATTTATTTTAGTTTATTATATTTTTTATTTAAGTTTATTTTTTTATTTTTATTTAATTTTGTTTATTTATTTTTAGGTTTAAGTTTATTTTTTAGTTTAGTTTTATTTTTATTTTATTTTTTTAGGTTTTTAGTGTTTAGGGGGTTTAGGGTTTAGGATTAGGGTTTAGAGGGTTTTAGGTTTTAGGTGGGAGAGGTAAAGGAGCTGGGTAGCATTTTAGGGTTCGTTTAGGTTTAGTGAGGGTCTGTTTGGGTGGGGTTTTAGGTTTTGGGTTTTGGGTCAGAGAGGGCCCAGGGCCCAGGTTTAGGTTTAGGATTTGGGTTTAGGGTTTAGGTTTTAGGGTTTAGGGAGTAGGTGTGAATAGGGTTTAGGGAGGGTTTTGAGTAGGGTTAAGTGTTTCATGAGGGTTTAGGATTTCTAAATTAGGCAGACCAGAGCTTTAGGTTAGGGTTTAGGGATTGATTTATGGTTTTACTTATTTTTTAGTTTATTTTATTTTTATTTTTAATTTTGTTTTATTTATTTATTTATTTTTTTTATTTATTATAGTTATGGTTTTTTATTTTAATTTATTTTTAGGTTTATGTTTAAGTTTAGGTTTATTTTTTAGTTGCATTTTAATTTTATTTTTATTTTTTAGTTGAGTTTTATTTTTATTTTATATTTATGTTTAGGATTTTAGGTTTTTAGGGTGTAGGGTTTTAAGGTTTAGGGTTTATTGTTAGGGTTTAGGGTTTAGTTTTAGGGTTTAGGATTTAGTGTTTTTTGAAAACCCCATATAGGGGGAATGATATTGCCACAAAAAGAGGGTTACAAGATCCTTAAAGGGGATAAACTCCACAACTACTGCTCAAAGGGATACAATTAGCCTAGAGAGTAAATCCCCTATCTAAGTACAACCAAAAGTAAAATAAAAGAGTAAAGGAAAGCAAAAGATAGAAATTGATTAACATAGATAATCCAATGGATAGATTAGGGCCAAAGCTCTTTAGGATGAGAGAATGCATGACACTAGGGAGCAAACCTGCAAGAGAACAAGAGAAGTGCACGTGCAAAATTGTAGAAAGATAGAAATTAAAGCAGTTAAAGTAATACAGATAAAATGAAAATTGAAAGCAGCATAAACTGAGAAACATTATAAAGTATTGTGATATAGAAGGCTCAGGCTTAGTCACATCAAATTGGGGCAGATGAAAATATGAGCATCCAAACTTCAATGGAAGGGTTACAACACAAGAGCAACGACCAAACCAAAAAGGAGTGAAATCATCACAGCCATCATAGCCAACAAACCTATGGGAAGATAGCAACCATTTGTTGAAAGTATTTTGAGCCTTAGTACCTGCAAACCTAAGCAAAGCCATATACACGATAGAAATGGATACACCAAAGAATAGAATGGGTAAGGGGATCCCATGCGGAATAAATATCATCAATATAGTTACCATGGCATGAGAAACCCTACACATATGAAATGAACTTCCAGATCCACCTTATTTTTAACCAGAGGCAAGGGTTTAATTAGATCAGCATGAAAACCCACCATAGGAAAATAACAGAAAGGGTCAGGCAGAGGAAAGAAGTAATACACAACTAGTTGAAAAGCCTGCTGAAATCCAGCAAGGCAAATAAACAAGCATGTAAATAACTCCAACCCAAACATATAGGACATATATGAAGTTAATAACTAGCAAGTGTATAGCAAAATAACATAACCCAAACTCAAATTACAACAAGAAATGCAGAAGTTTCACAGAGATAAGATGGGAATGCAGCAGCAGATTAGGTGGACCATAAGGCACAGATAATAAGCTGCTCCCCACCATAAATAGCTACAAATTAAGATAATTAGAGAGACAACCCCAGAAGCAGCTTGTTGGGCATAAAACCCAATAATCCAGTTCAGCCAACAACCAAGACAGCAAAAAATAGTAAGCTGGCCATAAAACCACCCATTCAGAATAGCAGTGCATGAGGTAACATCCAAGTAGGCAATAGCATAAGCACAGTGATCTGCACAATTCTAACTAAATGAAGATGGAAAAAATAGCACCAGATTAAGTAGACCTCAAAGATCAGGTGATCAGCTGCAGCCCGGTTGCAAACATCAAAAACAATCATAAAAGCAACAGGCAACAAATAACTAACAACCACAAAGGCAGCCTGCTGGACAAAGGACCCGAAAATCCAACAGCCAATAATTAAAACATCAATACAATGATTGCACCCACCATAAGATAAGCTAGTGAAAAATAGAGATACAAAATAGATACAAAAGGGGTTCAAAAGAGAACCATCATTGAAATCCTTCAAAAAAAAAAAAAGAGCAGTCATGCAGCTAAACCAACATCCTCAATAAAAGCAGACTGGAAAGAAATCATTAAGTCCAATCTTGCAAAGAGATAAAAATAATAATAAGGGTATTGCAGTTTCTCTCCTTACAGGATGGGAAGGAGACGATAGAAAAGCAATCAGAAAAACAACCCCAAAATCAGCCTGGTGGACATGATAGACAACCCCAGTAGTTGCTTGCTGGGCATAAATAATCCAGTTCAGCCAACAACCAAGATAGCAAATAACAGCGAGCTGGCCATAAAACCACCCATTCAGAATAGACAGTGCATAAGTTAATTTCCAAGTAGGTAATAGCATAATCACTGTGACCTGGACAAGCCTAACTGAACCAAATTGGAAAAAATAGTAGTAGTTTGGATAGACCACAAACATGTGGGGATCAGCTACAGCTCGTATGCAAACAACAAAATCAAGTAGAAAAAAAGCCAACAAACAGCCAACAACCTCAGAGGAAGCCTGCTGGACAAAAGATCCAAAATTCAAATAGCCAATAATTAAAACAACAATACAAATATTGCACCCACCATAAGATAAGTGGTACAACATAGACATAAAAGGGGGTTCAAAATGGAGCCATCATTGAAATCCTTCAAGATAAAGGAGAGTAGGCTTGCAGCTAAACTACCATCCTCAGTAAAAGTAGACTGGAAGAAAATCATTAAGTAAGTCCAATCCTGCAAAGAGATAATAATAATAACAAGGGTATGACAGTGTCTCTCCTTACAGGTTGGTAAGGTGAGGTTTAGGGTTTAGTGTTTAGGGTTTAGGGTTTAGAGTTTAGGATTTAGGGTTTAGGGCTTAGGATTTAGGATTTTTGGTTTTTGGTTTAGGGTTTGGGGTTTTAGATTTTAAGGTTTAAGGTTTAGGGTTTAGGGGGGTTTAAGGAGTTTTAGGGTTTAGGGTTTAGTAGGTTTAGGGTTTAGGTTCAGAATTTAGGCAGATTTAGGGTTTTCGTGGGGTTTTGTGTTTTGGGTTTTGGAGTTGTGGTTAGGTTTAGGGTTTAGGTTTTAGCGTTTAGGGTATGGTTTAAGTTTAATTTTAATTTTTAGGTTTAGGTTTATTTTAGGTTTTATTTTATTTCTTTTATTTAGGTTTAGTTTATTTATTTAATTAATTTTTAGGTTTTATTCATTTTAGGTATAGGTTTTCAGGTTTTCAGGGTTTAGGGTTTATGGTTTAGGGTTTAGGGTTTAGGGTTTAATGTTGTAGGTTTAGGATTTGGGGTTTAAGATTTAGGGTTAATGGTTTAGGATTTTTAAGGGTTTAAGACTTAGATTTTATCGTTGTAGGTTTAGTCTTGTTGGTTTAGGATTTAGGGTTTAGAGATCTTTTAAAAAAAAGCGAGGTTTGGTTTTAGTTTACTTAGTTTATTTTAATTTATTTTATTTTATTTTATTTTATATTTCAGTTTATTTTTTTTATTTTTGTTTAATTTTGTTTATTTATTTTTAGGTTTAGGTTTATTTTTTAGTTTAGTTTTAGGTTTGGGTTTTTAGGTTTAGTGTTAGTTTATGGTGGTAGGGTTTAGATTAAGTTTTAGGGTTTATGATTTGGGTTTTAGGTTTTAGGTCAGGGTTTAGTGTAAAACCTAGAGAGTTTTAGGCCTGAAGGTTTAGGGGTGGTTATACAGGATTGTGGGGTTTGGGGTTAGGTCAGGGTAGGGTTGGGTGGTAGGGTTTAGGGCCTTAGGGTTTAGGTTTTTTAGGATTTGGGTAGGTTTAGGTTTAGGGTTTAGGGTTTAGGGTTTAGGGTTTAGGGTTGCATGTTTAGAATTAGGGTTTAGGGCCTGGTTGAGTTTATGGTCAGGCTCAAGTAGGGTTTAAGATTTCAAAAAAAAAAAAAGTGACAAGTAGGTCAGGGTTTAGGGATCCGTGATTTATGGTACTTATTTAGTAGTTTTTTTTATTATTTAGTTTATTTTATTTTTATTTAGTTTATATTATTTATTTATAGTTTAGATTTTTTGTTTTATTTTATTTTTTAGGTTTATGTTTAGGTATAGGTTTATTTTTTAGTTGCATTTTATTTTTTTTATTTTTTAGGTTAAGGAATTTTTGGTTTTTAGGGTTAAGGGTTTAATGTTTAAGATTTTGGATTTAGGGTTTGGTGTTTTAGGATTTAGTTTGTGGTCATGGAAGTTGGGGTTAAGGTTTAGGTTTAGTGTTTAGGCTTTAGGGTAGTTAGGGTTTAGTGTTTAGGATAGGGTTTTGGGTGGGAAGAAGGTTTTAGGGTCAAGGTTTAGGGTTTAGTTAGTTTAGCATTTATTCTTCTTTATTTTTAATATTTTTTATTTTAAGGTAGATCAGGGTTTAGGGAGGTTTTAGTGGTTTATTTTCAAAAAGCAAATCAACAAAGGATTTTAGATTTTTAGGTTTGGGATTTAGGTTGAGGGAGTGGTTTAAGATATTGATTAGGTTTAGGGTTTGTATTTTGGGTCAGGAAAGTCAAGTTTAAGAGGGTTAAGGTTTAGGTAGGTTTAGGTGTGGAGTTTAGGGTTTAGGGTTTAGGTTTTTCCCAGGTTTAGGGTAGTTTAGTTTAGTATGGTTTTAGATTTAAGGTTTTAAGGTGGTTAAGTTTAGGGTTATAAGTTTAGGGTTGTAAGTTTAGTGTTGTAGGTTTAGGGTTTAGGGTTTAGGGATAGTTTTAGGGTTTAGGTTTTAGGGTTTAGGGTTTATTGTTTAGGGTTTATGATTTAGGGTTTACAATTTTTTTTCAAATTAAGTAAACCTGTAAGTTTAAGTTTATTTAGTTTACATAGTTTATTTTTATTTTTTGTAGGTTTATTTTTTATTTAGTTTAGTTTATTTATTTTAGGTTTATTTATTTTAGTTTAGGTTTTATTTTAGTTTATTTTTATTTTAAGTTTAAGTTAAGGTTTATTTTAGTTGAGTTTATTTTATTTTATATTTAGGTTTTGGATTTTAGGTTGGCTATTAGGAGAGTGGAGTTAGGGTTTAGGGTTTAGAGGAAGGGTTTATGGTTTAGGTCAATTTAGGATCAGGTTTAGGATCTGGGTTTTGGGGCAGGTTTAGGGTTTAGGTGGGTAGGTTTAAGTGCCTGGGGTGCCCAGATTTAGGGTTTAGGATTCCTAGGCTCACAGGGTTTAGTTTAGGAGGGATGGTTTAGGGTTTAGTGGTTAGTTAGGTTTAAGATAGTATGGTTTATGTTTTAAGGTTTAGCTCATTTTAGAGGTCCAGTTTTAATTTAGGTAGAGTTTAAGGTTTAGGGCAGGTTTAGTGTATTGAGGCCTGTACCCATGAGAGTTTAGGTCAGTTTAAGACTAAGTTTAAAGCCTAAAAAAAACCAGTTTAGTCATTTAGTTTACTATTTATTATTCATTTTAGTTTAGGTTTCAAAGTTAGAGGTTTAGGGTTTAGGGTTATGATTTAGGGTTTAAGGTTTAGTGAGGCTTTAGGGTTTAGGGTTTGGGTTTGGGATGATTTGTGGTTTGGGTTTTGGGTTTGGGGGTTTAGGGTGTGGAGATTTAGGTTTAGGGTGTGGTTTAGGCAAGTTTAGGGTTTATGGTTTAGGGTTAGGGATTTTTTTGTTTCTTTTAAATTTTTTTATTTTTTTATTTTTAGGGTTTATGATTTATGGTTTAGGGTTTAGGGTTTAGGTTTTTGGTTTATGGTTCAAGTTTTAGTTTAGTTTTTTTATAAAATTAATTAAATCGGTAAGTTTAGGTTCTTATTTTAGTTTATTTTTAGGGTTTAGGGTTTAGGGTAAGATTAGAGTTTAGGTATGTTAGTGTTTAGGGTTTTCATTTTGGGGTTTAGGTTTAAGTGTTTTTTAGGTTTTAGGGTTTTTTTGGGTTTAGGTTTTAGGGTATAGGGTTAGTTTTAGGGATTAGGGTTTAGGTAAACCCTAAACCCTAAACTAACCATAAAACATAAACACTAATCCCTAAACCCTAAACCCAAAACCCTAAACCCTAAATAGTAACCCTAAACCATAAACTATCCCTAAACCCCCTCAACCTTAAACCCAAAAAACCTTAAACCATAAAGTCTAAACCTTAAATATTAAACCTTAAACCTTAAACTAACCTTAAACCCTGAGCTAACCTTAAAACCTAAACCCTATAACCCCTAAATCCTAAAGCCTAAACACTAAACCGCAAACCCTAATCCGTGAAACCTAACCCTAAACCTTAAATCTTAAAATCCTAAACCTTAAAACCCTAAACCGTAAACCCTAAACCCTAACCCCTAAACCCTAAAAATCTAAAAACCTAAACTTAAACTAAATAAAACCTAAAAGTAAAATAAATAAATAAGCTTAAACCTAAATAAAATAAATAAATAAATAAAATAAAAACACAAACTTAAAAATAAAATAAAAATAATAATAATAAACTAAAATAAAATAAAGATAAACCTAAACAAAACTAAAAAAATAAAATAAACCTAAGAATAAAAAACCTTAATAAAATAAAAACTAAACATAAAATAAAACTAAAAGAAACCTAAAATATAAAATAAAAAACTAAATAAAAACCTAAACCTAAAATAACAACCTAAACCCTAAACTAAGAAAAATTAAACCAAAACTAAATAAAATAAAATAAACTAAAATAAATAAACCTAAAAATAAACTAAACTAAAATAATTGAAACATAAACCTAAACATAAAATAAACTAAAACTAAACCTAAACCTAAACCCTAAATAATATAAAATGAACTAAAACTAAACCGAAACTTAAACTAAAAAATAAAACCTAAAAATAAACCTAAAATAAAAACCTAAACTTAAACCTACAAAAATAAAATAAAAACCTAAACCTAATCCTAGAAACAAAAAATAAAACCTAAACCAAAAAAATAAAATAAAAATAAAACTCAACTAAAAAAAACCTAAACCTAAATCTAAACCTAAAAAATAAACTAAAATTAAAAACCTAAACTAAAATAAATAAACCTAAAATAAATAAACTAACTTAAATAAAAACAAAAATAAACCTAAATAAAAATAAAAAATAAAATAAAGTAAAAAAAAAACTAAATAAACCTAAACCTACCGGTTTACTTAATTTAAAAATAAAAACTCACAAATCCTAAATCCTAAACCCTAAATCCTAAACCCAAAACCTTAAACCTCAAAACTAACCCTAAACCCTAAACCGTATACCCTAAACTTTAAACCCTAAAAAACCCTAAACCTTAAACCCTAAACCATATGCCCTGAACCATAAACCCTAAACCTTAAATCCTAAATCGTAAAACCCTAAACCCTAAAACCCTAAACCCTAAACCCTAATTCTTAAAAATCTAAAAAGCTAAACCTAAACAAAATAAAACTGAAAAATAAAATAAATAAAAAAATTTAAATGTAAACATAATAAAATAAACTTAAGAATATATAAGTTAAATAAAATAAAAACTACACGTAAAATAAAAATAAAATAAACCTAAAATAAAAAAGTGATAACTAAATAAAAACCTAAACGTATCGTTTTACATAATTAAAAAAAAAACTTAAACCCTAAATCATAAATCCTAAACCAAAAAACTAACCCTAAACCCTAAACACTAAACCTACAACCCTAAACCCTAAACCCTAAAAAAAACCCTAAACCCTAAGCTAACCCTAAACCACAAACCCTAAACCCTAATGCTTAAACCCTAAACCCTAAACCAAAAAGCCTAAACCCTAAATCCTAAACCCTAAACCCTAACCTTAACCTTAAACCCTAAACTCTAAACCTTAAACCCTAACACCCTAAACTAACCCTAAACCCTAAACCCTAAACTAACCTTAAACCCTAAACCCTATACTAACCCTAAACACTAATCCTAAACGTTCAACTTTAAACATACAAATTCAAACTAAAACACTAAAACCCTAAAACCTAAAACTTAAACACTAAACTTAAAACCCTAAACCCTAAACTTAAACTCCTAAACTCACTAACCTCAATCTAAACCCAATGCTCTACTAAACTTAAACTTAAACCTAAACCCTAAAACCCTAAAACCCTAAACCCTATACCCTAAACTAACCCTAAACCCTAAACCCAATACCCTAAACCCCAAAAACCCTAAACCATAAAGACTAAACCCTAAATTTTAAAGACTAAACCCTAAACCCTATACGCTAAACCCTACACCCTAAACCCTAAGCTAACCCTAAACCCTAAACCCAAAAACCCCAAAACCTTAAAACCTAAACACTAAACCTAAACCGTAAACCCTAAACCCTAACCCTAAACCCTAAATCCTAAAACCCTAAACCCTAAAAGTCTAAACTGTACACCATAAACCCTAAAACCTAAACCCTAAAAACCTAAAAACCTAAACCTACACTAAATAAAACCTAAAAATAAAATAAAATAAAAAACCTAAACCTAAATAAAATAAAAACCTAAAACTAAAATAAAATAAAATAAAAAATAAATAAACTAAAATAAAATAAAGAAAAACTAAACTAAACTAAAAAAATAAAACTAAGAATAAAAAATAAACATAAAATAAAGTTAAAATAAACCAAAACTAAAATAAAATAAACACTAAATAAATTCCTAAACCTAAAAAATAAACCTAAAAATAAATAAAAATTAAAGCCTGAACCCTAAACTAAAAAAAGTCCTAAACCTAACATAAAAATAAAATAAAATAAACCTAAACCAAAATTAAAATAAATAAAACCTAAACCTAAACTTAAAATAAATTAAACTCTGAAACCTAATAAACCTAAAACTAAACCTAAACCCTAAGAATGGGCAGAACCTTGACGGCAAGAATATCACCATCAACTAGGCTCAGTCTAGATCTAGCTGCGGAGGCTAAGTCAGAGACGGCTGTTATCGTAGTGGTGGTGGGGGATCTAGAGGTGCTCATGGATATGGAGGTGGTGGTAGGAGCCATGGTGGTTATGGAAGCGGGAGGAGTAATAGAGGTTACAATCGTGGTGCTGACGAAGGGAGAGATTGGGAATATTATGGTGGATCCCGCTACTCCAGAGGCAGGGGTGCTTCTGATGGGATCTGGAGATACTGAGGAACGACCGATCCGATCTGCTGCTTATGGAATTGTGTCTTTATAGAAGAGACAATTCTACTTATCTAGGGTTTTTTATTTTCTCTAGCTAATTTTTCTATATCATTGCCAGTGTCATAAAAAACTTGTGCTACTTTGGTTGATGAGTTCAAAAAGAAGAAATGTTGAATTTGAATTTATTCTCTATTAAAAAATAACCTTAAACCTTAAACCCTAAACCAACTAGTTTACTTAAATTTTATTTTTAAAAAAAAACTCTAAACTCTATACCCTAAGCCCTAAACCCAAAATCTTAAACCTTAGACCCTAAACCCTAAACCCTAAAACTAACCCTAAACCCTAAAAAACCCAAAACCCAAAACCCAAAAATTCTAAACACTAAAGCTTAAAGCCTAAACCCTAAACCCTAAACCCTAAAAATTAAACCCTAAACCCTAAACCCTAAACCCTAAACCCTAAACCCTAAAACCCTAAAACCCTAAACCCAAAACCAAAACCCTAAACCTTAAAACCTACAACCCTAAACCCTAAACCCCAAACCTTAAACCCTAAACCCTAAACCCTAAACCTTTACCCTAAAAAGCTAAAAATCTAAACCTAAACCTAAACAAAAAAAAAAACCTAACAATAAAATAAATAAAAAACATAAAACAAAATAAAATAAAAAATAAAATAAAATGAAAGCATAAACTAAAACATAAACCTAAACCAAAACCTTAACCTAAAAAGAAAATAAAATAAAAAGTAAATTAAATTAAATAAATAAAAATCAACACTAAACTAAAAAATAGAAAACCTAAATAAAAATAAAACTAAACCTAAAATAAAAATATAATAAACTTAAAATAAAATAAAATAAAAACTAAAAAAAACCTAAAACTAAATAATAAACCTAAAAATAAAACTTAAAAAAATAAAATATTAAACTTAAACCCTAAACTAAAAAAAAAACCTAAACCTAAAATAAAAATAAAATAAACCTAGGCCTAAACTAAAATAAACTAAGTTAAAATAAATAAAACCTAAACCTAAACTTACAATAAACTACACCTAAACCTAAATCTAAACTAAATAAAATAAAATAAACTAAAAATAAACCTAAACCAAAACTAAAAAATAAAACCTAAAAATAAACCTAAAACCTAAACCTAAAAAAAGAAAATTAAAAACTAAACCTAAACCTAAAAATAAAAAAATAAAACCTAAACTTAAAAATTAGATTAAAAATAAAACTAAATTAAAAAAATAAAAGTAAACCTAAACCTAAACCTAAAAGATAAACTAAAATAGAAAACAAAAACTAAAGTAAATAAACCAAACTAAATAAAAATAAAAAATGAAATAAACTAAAATAAATTAAAAATAAACTAAAAAACTAAGTAAACATAAACCTACTAGTTTACTTAGTTTTTTTATTTTAAAAACCTAAACCCAAATACTAAACCCTAAACCCCAAACCTAAAACTCAAAACCCAAAACCCTAGACCCTAAACCCTAAACCATAAAAAACCTAAATCCTAAAGCCTAAATACTGAACCCTAAACCCTAACCGTAAACCCTAAACCCTAAACCCTAAACCCTAAAACCCTAAAACCCTAAACCCTAAAACCCTAAACCCTAAATCCTAAACCCTAAACCCTAAAAACTTAAAATCTTAAGCCTAAAAAATAAAATTAAAATAAAACTCAACTAAAAAACAAACCTTAACCTAAACCTAAACCTAAAAAATAAACTTAACCTAAACAAAAACATGAAAAACAAACTAAAATAAAAAACCTAAACTAAAATAAATTAATATAAAATAAATAAAATAAACTAAATAAAAATAAAAAATAAGCCTAAATAAAAGTAACCCTGAACCTTAAACGCTAAACCCTAAACCCAAATCATAAACCCTAAACCTAAACCCTAAAACTAACCCTAAACTTAACCTAAACGTACAACCCTAAACCATAAACCTTAAAAAATTTGAAACCTTTAAACCTAAACCCTACCAATTTACTTAATAAATAAAAAAATAAATTGAATAAACTAAATAAAAAAACCTGAACCCACCATTTTACTTAATTTAAAAAAAAACCTAAACCCTAAATCCAAAATCTTAAACCCTAAACCCTAAATCCTAAAACTAACCCTAATCCCTAAACTTTAAACCTAAAATATTAAATCTTAAACCCTAAACCCTAAACCCTAAAACCCAGCCTAAACTTTCAGCCATAAACCCTAAAACCTACAACCGCAAACCCTAAAACTTAAACCCCAAACCTTAAACCATAAACCCTAAACTCTAAAACCTAAAACCATAAAACCCTGAACCCTAAACCCTAAACCCTAAACCCTAAAACCTATAACCGTAAACCCTAGATCCTAAACCCTAACAAGCTAAAACCCTAAATTTAAACTAAAAAAGCACTTCAAAATAAAATAAATAAAAAAATGCGAACCAAAATAAAATAAAAAAATAAAATAAATAAAAAAATTGAAAATATAAACTAAAACATAAACCTAAACCTAAATGTAAAAAAATAAAATTAAACATAAAAATTAACTAAAATAATAAAAAATCATAATAAATTTAAAACTAAACCTAAAATAAAAATAAAATAAACATAAATTAAAATAAAATAAAAACTAAATAAAAACATAAACATAAAATATAAATGTATAAGTAAAACCTAAAAATAAATAAAAAATAAAATCTAAACCTTAAATAAAAAAAACAAACCTAAAATAAAAATAAAATAAACCTAAACCTAAACTAAAATAAACTAAGCATAAATATTTAAAATAAAATAAACTAAAAATAAACCTAAACCTAAACTAAAAAATAAAACCTAAAATTAAATCAAAAATCAAAAACCTAAAACCCAAACCTAAAAGAAGAAAATAAAAACATAAACCTAAACCTAAAATAAAAAATAAAACATAAACCTTAAAAATAAATAAAATTAAACTAAACTTAAAAATAAAAATAAACATAAACCTAAACCTAAAAAAATAAACTAAAAGAAAAAACCTAAACTAAAATAAATAAACCAAACTAAATAAAATAAAAATTAACCTAAATAAAAATTAAAAATAAAGTAAACTATAATAAATAAAAACTAAACTAAATAAAATAAATAAACCTAAACCTGCTAGTTTAGTTTTTTTCTTATATAAAAAAATCCTAAACCCTAAACCCTAAACCTTAAACCTAAATCCAGTACCCTAAACCCTAAAACCTAAAACTAACACTAAACCCTAAACCCAAAACTCAAAACCCAAAACCCTAACCCCGAAAACCTAAACCCAAAAACTCTAAACCAAACCCTGAGCCCTAAACCCTAAGCCCTAAACCTAAACCCTAAACCCTAAACCCTAAACCCTAAACCGTAAACCATAAAAGCCTAAACCCTAAACCCTAAATCCTAAAACCCTAAATTCTAAACCTAAACCGTCCCCTAAGCCCCAAATCCTTAAACACTAAAACCATAAACCCTAAACCCTAAACTCGAAACCCAAAACCCTAAACCCTAAAACCTACAACCATAAACCCTAAACCCTAAACCCTAAACCCTAAACCTTAAACCCTAAACCTCAAACCCAAAACCCAAAACCCAAAACCCTGGAAAGCTAAAAGCCTAAATCAATACTAAATAAAACCTAAAAATAAAATAAATAAAAAATGTAAACCAAAATAAAATAAAATAAAATAAAATAACATGGAAAACATAAACTAAAACATAAACCTAAACCTAAACCTAAAAAGAAAATAAAATAAAAATTAAAATTAAATTAAAATAAAATAAATAAAAACCTAAACTAAATAAAAAAATTGATAACCTAAATAAAATAAAAACTAAACCAAAAATAAAAATAAAATCAACCTAAAATAAAATAAAATAAAAACTAAATAAAAACCTAAACCTAAATAATAAATATGTAAATAAAACCTAAAAAAATAAAAAAACCTAAAAAATAAACTAAAATAAAAAACCTAAACTAAAATAAATAAACCTAAAATAAATAAACTAAACTTAATGTAAATAAAAATAAACCTAAATCTAAATGAAAATAAAATAAACTAAAATAAATAAAAAAATAAACTAAATAAACCAAAACCCACCAATTTCCATAATTTAAAAATAAATAATAATAATAAATAGTAAAGAAAAAACCCCTAACCCTAAACCCTAAACCCTAAACTCTAAACCCTAAACCTATAACCCTAAACCGTAAACCCTAAAACCTACAACGCTAAACCATAAAGCCTAAACCCCAAACCCTCAACCCTAAACCCTAAACCCTAAACACCAAACCTTAAGCCCTAAACCCTAAAAACCTAAACAAAATAAAACCTAAAAATAAAATAAATAAATAAAACATAAACCTAAATAAAATAAAATAAAATAAAAACTTCAACTAAAACCTAAACCTAAACCAAAAAATGAAATAAAAAAATAAAAACTAAACTAAAATAAAATAAATAAAATCCTAAATGAAACTAAAAAATAAACCTAAAATAAAAAACATAAATAAAATTAAAACTACGCATAAAATAAAAATAAAATAATCCTAAAATAAAATAAAATAAAAACTAAATAAAAACCTAAACCTAAAAAATAAACCTACAAATAAAACCTAAATCCTAAACTAAAAACAAAATCTAAACCAAAAATGAACAAAATAAAATAAACCTAAACCGAAACTAAAATAAACTAAAATAAAATAAATAAAACCTAAACTTAAAGCTAAAATAAAGAAAAACTAAACCCTAAACTAAATAAAATAAAATAAACTAAAGATAAACTTAAACCTAAACTAAAAAATAATACCTAAAAATAAACCTAAAACCTAAACTAAAAAAATACCTAAAATTAAACCTAAAACCTAAACCTTAAAATATAAAATGAAAACCTAAACCTAAACCTAAAAATAAAAAATAAAACCTAAACCTAAAAAATAAAATAAAAGTGAAACTAAACTAAAAAATTAACATATACCTAAAACTAAACCTAAACGTAAAAAATAAATTAAAATAAAAAACCTAAATTGAGATAAATAAACCTAAAAATAAATTAAATAATAACAAATAACTTAAATAAATATAAAACACTAAATTAAAACTAACCTTAATTTAAATCTTAAACCCTAAACCTTAAATCCTAAACCCTAAAACTAACCGTAAACCCTAAAGCATAAACCCTAAACCATAAACCCTAAACCCTAAACTAAATCTAAACCCTAAATCATAAACCCTTCACCCTAAACTCTAAAACCTAACCCTAACCCTAAACCCTAATCACTAAAACCCTAAACCCTAAACTAATCCTAAACCCCTTTTTTCCTCTCTAGTGTTCTCTCTCTGCGATTTTATGCTCTAGGTGGATTGGCCATTTCTCATTTGCGCTTCTTGCTTTCACTGAGCACGCAGACTCCCCCAGATGTGTGACGCCCTTGATTAGAGCAATGGCGAGGCTCGTCTCACCCCGTCGCCGCTCTCGACGACCACCGCTTTGCTCTTCGACTCTACAGGTTTTCTGGATTCGATTGCTCCTGTTAATGCACCTGCTGTTAAATCATTCAAAGAAGCTTTATCTGGTAAGATCCCTAGCTCGAATGCTTCGATTAATCTCATTTCAACATCTTATCGTGGATTGCCGACAGTAATGTGTTCAGATCAGGATGTTGAGAAACTTGCTAAGCCCTTCGAGTTCACTTTGGTGGGTAAATTCTCCCTTAGACGCCCAACTCTTGATAATATTCACTCTTTCTTTCATAGTTTAAAATTATCGGGTACTTTCTCTATTGGGCTGATCGATCCCCGTCACATTCTTATTCAACTCTCAAATGATTTAGATTATTCATGGGCTTTCGCTCGTCATTCTTATTTTATGCATAATTGTCATATGCGGCTATTGAAATGGTCGCCCCTCTTTGATGTCAAAGAGGAATCTCCCATTGTCCCTCTTTGGCTTGTATTTCCTAACATGCGAATTCATTATGTCACTCATCAAGTTTTGTTTCTGCTATGCCTTTTGGTAGACCTCTCCAAATAGACCAAGCAACGGCCACTAGATCTAGGCCATCTGTCGCTCATATTCTCGTTGAGATAGACATCACAAAAAAATATCCCAAAGAGGTTTGGATTGGCTTTGAAAAATTTGGATATAATCAAAAAGTCAATTTTGAAAATTTTCCTGTCTTTTGCACTCACTGTAAGATTCACGGGCATGATCACTCAGAATGCTTTGTGCTTCATCCTAATCTCAGAAAAAATTTACCACAAAATATGAACACAATTAATGGAACTGGGAAAACCAATACTCTAGCATATGTGCCTAAAAATACTCAAAAAGAGCCTCTCCTCCCTACTCCTCCTACTGATTTATCTATTGGAAAACACTCTGACCTTGGTACTAAAATAGGCATTGAGGGGTGTGACGCTACCAATGGCAATTTACCTAACCTCACCCCTGCTTGTAATAATTTGGTTTCCCATGATAGCTCTTTGCTTCAGTTAAATCCTACTGAAAATCTGAATGGTAGCCTTATATTGGACACCCAATTAAACAATTTGAATGGGAATCATATAATGGACCAAAATAATGACCCTATGGCTTCGTAACATATTGAGAAAGATATTTGTATTAATGGTGCCGAACTTCCCCATCTATTTCCCTTCGTGAGTGATAATCAATTGAACCCAATTTCTCACACTCTATCCGATACGGAAGAAGGTGAAATCCCCTCTTCTAAAACATTGATAGATTCTTCTATTATTCCGGAACCCAAAAATCAATCCCTTTCTGATGGAGATAATTTGGATTTTGATAGACCCTTTCAAATTGCTAAAAACAAAAAACCCTACAAAGCAAAATTTTCTAATAATAACTTCTAGAACCACTCTCTTCTTCCACCCCACACAAGTAATGTGTCATCATTTCTCTCCTCTCTTCCTTTCTTTTTCCTTTTCCCTTTCGTTGTCTCCTTATGATTAATTTTCTTATTTGGAATATCCGGGTTGTGGGTCTCTTCTAATCGTGTTAGAGTCTTTGTCGTGCTCATAATATCAAGTTACTTGTTCTTATTGAACCTTTCATTAATTCTTCCAAGATTGCTTTTGTCGAGATCCCTTGGTTTTCATAATTTTTCTTCAATCTTAATAATAAAATTTGGTGCTTTTGGCACAACTCCATCACCATTTCCATCATTGATGATCTTGACCAATTGGTTAATGTCAAAATCTCCTTAGGTGACTTATCGACTTTTGGCTCTTTTATCTATGCTTCTTGTAATAGAGTGGTAGGAACATCCTTTGGAATGACTTACGCACCGCTTCCTTGGCTAACCTTCCACGGTTGGTTGGAGGTGATTTCAATACTATCATAGCTAGTTGGAAGAAGGGGAGGATGTACTCCTAACCTTCATTTCATGGAGGACTTCTCAAATATGATCCTTGATTGCAACTGATCGACATTGGTTTCTTGGGTCTAACTTCATAGCACAACTTTAGACTTTGGCAGCGTCTTGATAGGACCCTCTTTAATTCTCTTTGGATCAATCAGTGGCCTACTACCAATGTTGAGCATTTGAGCATAACTTTGTCTGACCATGCTCCTCTTTTGATTTCCTTTAAAAATCCCCCCCAACCCATCTACTCCCTCTCCTTTCAGATTTCAAAATATGTGGACCCAACATAGTGACTTCACCAATGTCACTCTCACTAATTGGATGGCCCCTATTTTCCCGGATAATTCTGTTAAAGGTATGACTCGTCTTTGGCTTAAGCTCAAAAGACTTAAACAAAATCTCAATTGGTGGAACAAACACATTTTTAAAAACCTTTTCACAAATCTTAAAGCTATGGAACAAGAGGTTTGTCCCCTTGAAGAGGCTGTCTCAACTGATCCCAGTAAACTTGAGGATTTGAACATTGCCAAGAATAACTTGGTTAATTATCAAAACATGGAAGAAACCTATTGGCGTCAAAAGCGCAAGCAAACATATATTCGATGGTGTGAAACACCAAGTATTTTCATGCCATTTGTAATAAATGAAAAGCCTTAAACTCGATTAAGAAAATTAAGAACTTTAATGGTGAATGGATAGATAATAATGATATTAAGGATTACATCATCATTTCCAAACTTTATTAAATTCTAATCCGTTGCTAGGAACTTTATCTAACACACATCTTATCCCTTCTATGATTAACAGTGAGGATAATCATTTACTCACTATGTGCCCTTTCAAAGAAGAGATTAGTAATACTCTTAAGAACATGAACACTGACTCTGTTGCTGGCCCTGACGGCTATACGACACACTTCTTTCAGCATTGTTGGCCATTTATTAAAACCGACTTAGTTGATCTTTGTTATTGATTTCTTTGATGGCAATCCTATTCCCAAATACTTTTCAAGCACTTTATTGTCCTTATTTCCAAAACTAACAATCGAATCTTGGGGCGATTTTTACGATTAGTCTTTGCACTTTTTTCAAAACTCATTGCTAAATTAATAAATAATAAACAGCCCTTTGCTTCCTAAAATCATCTCCCCAAATCAAGCTGGTTTTGTTAAACACAGAGCAATATCGGATAATATTCTTCTTGCTCAAGAGCTGGTTCATGACCTTTATGTCCCTACTAGAGGAGGCAACATCTTATTCAAACTAGACATCGCTAAAGCCTTTGACAAACTCTCATGGGATTTTCTCTTTTAAATCCTGAATTTGTTTGGTTTTTCGATAGTTTTATCCATTATAAAAGGTGTATCACGAATGTCTAGTTTTATCATGAATGGCGAGTCCATAGGTTTCTTTCCTTCTAGCCATGGTTTGAGGCAAGGTGACCCACTATCACCTTCTCTTTTATCATCGCTATTGAATACTGCAGGAGCCTTAACGATCTTTTATTAATAATCTAATATGTCTTTTAAAACTCATGGAGGTTTCCTATTTCTCATCTTAGCTTTGCAGATGATTTCATTATCTTCTTGCTCCCTTGACATGTTAAAACCATTAAGAACCTTCTAAATGATTTTGGTAAAGTTAGTGGTCTTTTTCTTAATGAAGGAAAATGCGGTTTTATTCCTTGACTAAGATTCCTCCTAATAGACTTAACCAAATATCAGAATTACTAATTTTAAGCAAAATCAACTCCCTCTTAATTACCTAGGGGCTCCGCTTTTAAAGGCCAAAAAAAATCCTTTTGATGATCTAATTTAGAAAATTTCTAACAAAATTTTGGTTTGGGAATTTCATTTACTCTCTTTTGGTAGGCTTACCTTGATCAAGAGCACTCTAAATTCCATACCTATATACCTTCTTCAAACCATTGTGCCTACCAATTCTACCATCAATAGAATTGTCTCTTAAACAAATTCTTACGAACCTCCTCTAAAAGAATGTACTAGTCATCTTGGTCTAAAGTTATGGTACCCTTGAAGAGGAGGTCAGGATGTAAATCCATCAAAGAAGTTATCAATGCCTTCTCCTACAAACTTTGGTGGAATTTTAGGAGCAAAAATAGTCTTTGGGTAAATTTCATGACTTCTAAATATTGCCAGGGTAAACATCCTCTCATTTGTCCCTTTAAATCGGGTGATTCTCTTGTATGGAGAAGACTTTGTTCTATCAAATGGGATGTTGAATCCTTAATTTTTTGGGACATAAACTCTGGCAATTCCTTCTTTTGGCAAGACAACTAGAGTGGTGGTGGATCCATTGATGACTTACTCTACACTCACTCCACTTCCGCTATCAGAGTTAATTCATTCTGGCAAAACCACAAGTGGAACACTAGTAAGATTACTGATTCTATTCCTTCCACTTTCTTAAATATGATTACTAATATTCCTATCACTCCTAACAATCATGATCAGATTATCTTTAAGCTATCTCATAATGGATTTCAACCTTAAAATGTGTGGCTTCACACTAAAGACACTCAGATTCTTCTATTGTGTTCTCCAAAATTTGGAATAACAATATCCCCTTCTTACTCTTCTAACTTGGTATCCTAAAAACTTTATTCTGTTGACTCTTTATTATGGGGTAAAGGGTTTTATTTACCCTAAATATCAATGTTTTTCCCATATTGAGAATGTTAACCATGTTTTTTTTGTTAATGGGGCTATTGCATCTAAAATTTGGATTTGGTATGATCTATTCAACACCAATTTTAATTGTACTTTTATTATATATCAACTTCTTGAAGTTTACTTTGACAATGCCATTAAAGGTCATATTAAAATCATAATCCATTACTCTTATTTGGTTCATATGGATGGACGAAATGAAACTAAACATCTGGGATTCATATGAATCACATGAGGATTATTACTAGAACTAAAACAAAATTTGTGACTTGTTTAAAACTAATTTAATTCATCACAAACATTTTAGCAGGTAAATACATTGCCAATAAACTTGGCCTCAACCTTCCAGACCAGTCTTACTATCGAAATGATAGAATGGTTTTTTGGAAAAAACCTCTTGATCATATTATTAAAATTAATATTGATGGCTCTCTCTCATAATGGCTCACGGTTGTGGAGGCATTTTGATTCTAAGGGTATAGTCTTATGTGCATTTGCTTATCCCCTTATTTCTAACCTTGTCCCTTATCTTTGAGCTTATGGCGTCTCTTGAAATTTGTCTTCAAAAGCGGTGGCTCAATATTTGGATAGAGGTGGGCGCACTTCTCTTGATTGACCTTTTGACTTCTACCAATATGAGCAGCAGCTTGTTTGTACTACCTCCTCAAGCAAACTAGGGCTCTTTTCTCTCAACTGAATTTTACCATCACTCATGTTTGGCGTGAAGGTAACGCCTGTGCTGATTACCTTGCTAATCTGGGTGTGAGATTAGACAGTATCATTCTCTTTGATCAATTTACAATACCCAAATACTTGTGTGGTCTGGTTAACTTGGACAATTCTGGGCTTCCTTACCTCAGAATCTAATTCTCCTCTTCGTCTTCATTTTTTTCTGGTTTTTTGTTTCCTTGTGTTCTTTATGGAAACTCCTCATAGATTTCATTGCTGTCTTATGCTCTTTACAATGACTTGCTACCTTTACCCCCTTCTCCTTTAGTTGGAAGATCTCTGTTTTTGGCATTTACAATATTATGGGGTAGATGTTGAACTATATGCACATCAATCTCTTGAATTGGAACCCAGTTGAGCTTTGTGTTACCTATTACTGGTTTTATAAGCGCAATCCCACTTGGGATCTTGATGATTCTTGTTAGGTTATTGGATCCTAGCGATAATGGCTATTTGGTTTTTTGATATGCTGATTATCTCCTATATTCTCTTTGATTCTAGCTTGGAGCTGACAGTTTTCTTTTACTTCTTGGAATTATATTTTAATTTATTTCTGTGCATGAAGAGGCTTTTTTACTGATACTCATCATCTTGGTTGTTGTTTATACTGTAACCTGGACCCCTTACAGCAAGCTCTTTCTGGAATCCATTTCCTTTTTCAGCAGGGTCTCTTTGGTGGGATCTTGTTGTGGGGTGCTTTCTTCTTTTCTTCCACCTGCTATGGATGTTCTTTGCAGGCTTTCTCACAGGAAGCTTCTGAGATTGGGGCTCTGGTCTTATCTTGCTCCCTGCAGGAATGGGCTTTCATCTCTTATCCTTGGCAGATCTGGATTAATGTGACTAATCATCCTGCTAATGCTTTGAATGTCCCTTATTGGATTGGCTTGTGGTGGGGAGTTTTCTTCCCCACCCTATCTTTATATATGCTTTTGGGGTGGATTCTTGGCCAGCTTGTTGGTATTAACTGCCTTGGTTGTTGGCTGCACTGGATTAATACTCTACAAGCTATTTCTAGGGTTTTGGTTTGTTTTGTTCAGCAAGATGTTGATGATTGCTTGATTGGTTTTATTTTGAACCCCGTTAAACTTGTATCAATTGCACTGTTTATCCTGGATGGGTGGTTTTATGGCAAATAGGCGGTTTTGTTATCTTGATTGTCCAAGGTTTTTTGGTGTTTCTTTTGCGATTCTTGAACTCAAGATACTTATTCCTATGTTATATCTTCTTGGCTATTAACTATGGCATTGTCTACTCGATTGAGAGGCTTGGATGGTTTTGCCTATTTGTTGCTGGTTGGTTTTATCTTGGTTTCCTGTTATATTATTTTTTCTGGATTCTAATGATGTTTTTCATTTGAATACAATTTTTGATCCTTTTGCTGGTGGGTTCCAATCTGGCAATAACCTCTATGTTGTTGGGATTGGCTCTCTGATTGGCTCTCTGATTGCCTGTGCTATTGCTCAACACGTGGTAGTTTTTCTTGTGTTTGGTTATGCTGCTCTGGATATGATTAAGGGTTTCAAGCTGTATGCTTGTCCAGTTATCTTGTCTCTTTTGTTTTGGTCATTGGTGTCTCAGTGGCTTTCACGAATTATGGTACTATGTTGTCCCTTCTCTTGGTGGTGTCTTGGCTACTACTGCCTTGGCTATTTTTTTGTCTTGGTTATTTGCTATCTTATTTTTTTGGATTCTAATGTGGATCCTAATTTGTATTTATGTTGCACTAGCTATTTTTTTGTTGGGGCTATTTCTCTGAGTGCCCTTGCTATTTCTATCTGGGGTATTGCTCATTATTTGATAACTGCGATCTACATTACCCTTGTTATTTCTATTCCCAACTGGGACCTGAATGGCTTGTGCTCTGCTACTATCTTTTTGTCTTGGGGATCTATCCTGGAATGCAATCTTTATCCAGCCCTTTCATGTCTTGGCTTTGGTGTCTTGCTCTTGCACGGCTACCTTTTACTCTTAGTTATCTACTGTCTTATTTTTCTGGATTCTCATATGGAAATTATTTGGACTCCCAATTTTTCTAATCTTGGATCGGTCAGGTTAGTGCTTACTCCTTGGAATATAATCTCTATTATTAAGGGGTGGTATTATAAATTGTTTCTGTCTTTTCCTATTTATGGTTTAGTTCTACTGGCTTTTGCTGCCATGCTTATTGGCTATTTTCTTGGGTTTCTGGTTTTGCTGCCTTCCCTTACTATTGTTTCTTGCCAACTATTATTTTGGATCTAATAAAGGGATTGCCCCAATCTACATTCATTATATTGATTGGGCTCATTTTCTGGACTTTACATCTACCCCTAAGCTGTACTTCTAGCCCGACTGATTCATTTATATACCTTATAATTGGGATGGTGTCATTTAAAGACTCATTGACTTGCTTTGCAGGATTTCAGTAGGCTACTTCTTCTGCTGATGTTTTCCAGTGGATGATTTCTATGCTGACCTATTTCATATGCATAAATATGATTTTGTTTAGGTTTGTAGGTAATAAAGCTCACATGATTATCAACAACTAGGTGCTGCCTTCTCACAGGTTTGTTGGCTATGATGGCTGTGAGTTTCTCACTCCTTTTTGGTTCGGTAGTAGCTCATGTGATGTAACCCTTCTGCTGAAGTTTGGATGCTCATACTTGCATCTACCCCAACATGGTGTGATTGAGCCTGAGCCTTCTCTATCACATTTCCTTATTATCATACTCATATTATATTGTTTCCTTCTACCTTTTTGTCTGTATTACCTTAAGCTCTTCTCTCTCATTATAACTTTGTAGGTGTTTCTTTCTTTTTATCTTGCAGGTTTGCTCCATATTACCAAGCACTCTTACAACCATCAGAGCATTGGCCTTAACCTTCCTTTAGCCTATTATGTTAATCATCTTGTATCTTTTGATTGCTTTAATGTTTTCTTTTGCTCTTGGATGTACTTAGATGGGGATTTACTCCTTAGGCTGATTGTAGCTCTTTGAGCAATAGTTTCGGAGTTTATCCCCTTTAAGGACCTTGTAACCCTTTTTTTGTGGCAATAAAATACCCCCACATCATGGGGTTTCCCAAAAAAAAAAAAAAAAAAACCAGCTAGCTAAAACTAATCCTAAACCCTAAAAATTCTAAACCCTAAAGCCTAAAGCCTAAAGCATAAAACCTAAACCCTAAATCTAAACCCTAAACTAACATTAAACCTTTAGCTAAAACTAAACCCTAAACCCTATACCCTATACCCTAAAAATACTAAACCCTAAAGCTTAAATGCTAAACCCTAAACCCTAAACCATAAACCCCAAACCTAAACCCTAAACCCTAAAACCTATAAAAGAGGAATCCCCAATTGTTCCTATATGGCTAGCTCTTCCTAATATGAGAATACATTATGTTACACATCAAGTTCTCTTTGCAGTTGGGGCTCTCTTTGGTCAATCTCTTCAAATTGATCAGGCCACCACTGCGAGATCACGACCTTCCATTGCTCATATTTTGGTTGAGATTGATATTACTAAAAAGCATCCTAAAGAAGTTTGGATCGGCTCTGAGAAATTTGGTTATAATCAAAAAGTGGAATTTGAGAATTTCCCTATTTTTTGCACACATTATAAGATACATGGCCATGATCAATTTGAATGTTTTATGTTGCATCCTCATCTTAAAAAGAATAATTTGTCGGATCCTAATCCTACTCTACCAAATGAAAAAATCAATAAATTTGCTTATGTGCCTAAAGTCACTCAAAATGGGAATCAGGCCCCTACCCCTACTCCTTTTTTATCCACTGATCTGCCTATTGGAGAGAAATCTGAGCATGTTACAAATAATTCTTCTGAGGTTCATGAGGAGGCTAATAATAACATACTTAACATTGCTTCTAATTGTAATAATTTGGTTCCTCAAGATAATACCTTGACTCATTCTAACCTACCCCTTTTGGCTAGTGAACATGAGGAGACAAATTCTAAAATTAATCCTTTGATGAAAGAGCAAAATCTGAAAACTATTGATCCTTTGATGATGGAACAAAATCTGACAAGTAATTCTGAAAATGAGCATGAAATCTGTGCTATTAATGGCATCACAACCTCTCCTTCTACTACCCTTCAGAGTGATACACATGCTAACCCTCTTTCTCAGCTTAATTTCGAAGAAGGAGAAATTACTGAAGAAGGGGAAATTACCATTAGGAATGCTTTGACTGATACAGGTCCTATTTTGAATATCACAAATCACTCTCTCTCAGATGGGGATACTTTGGACAAAGATAGAGCTTTTCAAACTATTTTTTAAAAAAACCCTTAAAGCTAGAATGTTCACTAATAGCTCCACTAGAACTACTAGATCTTCTCTAACGTTCGTTAAATAATTGCATCTACTTTTTTTTTCTTCTTGCTTTTTATTTCTTTAGTTATCTCTTTTCATTTCCTTCCTTTTTTATTATGAACAATTTACTTATTTGGAATGTTATGGGTATTGGGACTCTCATTGTCAGCAACCATATTAGAAGTCTTTGTTGTACTCATAACATAGCCTTACTTGTTGTTATTGAACTATTCATACACTCTTCTAAGATCAACCATGTTGCTAGAATGCTTGGCTTTCAAATTTTCTTTTATAATATTAGAAATAAAATTTGGTATTTTTGAATAATTTAGTCAACATCTCTATCCTTGATGATCTTCAACAATTGGTTAATGTCCACATCTCATTGGGTGAATTTTCTATTCTTGGTTCCTTTATTTATGCTTCTTGTAATAGAGCTGGTAGGAACATACTTTAGGATAACTTAAGAACCTTTGCCTCCTCAGTCAACAAACCCTAGTTGGTTGGGGGTGATTTCAACACTATTATCTCTTCCTCAGAAAGAAGGGGAGGTTGCTCTCCTAACATTCATTCCATGGAAGAATTTTTTAATATGATTCTTGATTGCAATATGATTGATATTAGCTTTACGGGCTCCGACTATACATGGCATAACTCTAGACTCTGGCAGCGGCTTGATATGACTCTTTTTAATTCTCTTTGGATCAATCAATAGCCCATTACTTCTGTTGAACATTTGAGTAGAACTTTGTTTGATCATGCTCCACTTTTGATTTCTGTCCAAAATCCCTCCAGTAGATTATCCTCCCCCACTTCTTTTAGATTCCAAAATATGTGGATCCAACACATTGATTTCATAAATGTTGTATCCATTAACTAGATGGCCCCTCTTCATCTGGATAATTCCTTTAAGGGAATGATTCGCCTTTGGCTTAAGCTTAAAAGGCTTAAACAAAACCTAAATTGGTAGAACAAGCATCATTTTAAAAATCTTTTTGCCAATCTTAAAAATATGTAACAATTAGTTTGTTCTCTTGAAGATGTTGTTTTTTTGACTCTTAAACTTGAGGAGTTGAATGTAGCTAAAGATAACTTGGTTAAATATTAGAATATGGAAGAAACCTACTGGCGGCAAAAGGCTACTAGCAAACATATTGCTGATGGTGATAGAAATACCAGGTACTTCCTTGCTCTTTTCAAAAAAAAAAGAAAGCCTTAAACTCTATTAAAAAAATTAAAAATGATAATGGCAGCTGGATCACTGATAATAATGATATTAAAGATTCTGTAATACATCATTTTAAAAATTTATTAAACAACAACCCTTCCTTAGAAGCTCTTTCAAACTCACACCTGATTCCCTCAACAATTACTAATGATGACAACCACTTGCTTAGTTTGCATCCTACAGAAGCTGCGATTGGTAATATTCTCAATAACATGAACATTAATTCTATTGCTGGCCCTGAAGGCTACACGACTCAATTTTTTCAATATTGTTGGCCTATTATTAAGTCTGACCTTGTTGATGCTGTCATTAATTTTTTTGATGGCAATCCTTTACCTAGATATTTTTCTATCACTTTCATTGTTCTCATTCCCAAAATTAATAATTCTAAATTTTGGGGCGATTTTAGACCTATCAGCCTTTACACCTTCTTTCATAAACTCATTGCTGAATTAATTGCCAATAGAATTAATCCGCTGCTGCCTAAAATTATTTCACCCAACCAAACTGGCTTCGTTAAAGGTGGAGCTATATCTGACAACATTCTTCTTGCCCAAGAGTTGATTCATGACATTAATGCTTCTACCAGAGGTGGTAACATCCTTTTCACACTGGACATCTCTAAAGCTTTTGACAACCTCTCTTGGAATTTCCTCTTCCAAATTCTTCATTTGTTTGGTTTTTCTAACTACTTTATCCGCCTCATTAAAAATTGTGTTACCAATGTTTGGTTCTCCATTATCATGAATGGTAAGTCCCTTGGTTTTTTCCCTTTGATGCATGGTTTGAGACAAGGAGATCCCTTATCTTCATCTCTTTTTATTATTATTGTTGAATATCTTTCGAGGAGCCTTAATGATTTTTTCAACAATAATCCCAACATATTTTTTAGAACTCAAGGTGGTCTTCCTATCTCTCATCTTAGTTTTGTTGATGACTTCATAATCTTTTGCAATGCCTATATTCATCACATTAAAACTTTTAAGAATCTTTTAAATAAATTTGGTAACGAAAGTGGTCTTTTTCTTAACGAAGGTAAAAGTTGTTTCATTCCTTCCTCTAAAATCCCTAGTAATAGGATCAACCAAATCTTGAGAATTACTAACTTTCAGCAACAACAACTTCTTATTAAATATCTTGGTGTTCTAGTTTTTAAAGGTCAGAAAAGATCACATCTCTTTGATGAGCTAATCCAAAAAATTTCTAATAAAATTTTTGTTTGGGAATTTCATTAACTCTCTTTTGGTGGTAGGCTCACTTTGATTAAGAGCACCCTTAACTCCATGCCTCTATATCTCATTCAAATCATTGTGCTGACCAATTCTACCATTATGCAAATTGAGCCTCCTTAATAAATTCTTAGGTTCTAACAATTCTTCTAAAAGAATGCATTGGACCTCTTGGTATAAAAGTGGCACTCTTCTCTTGAAGGTGGTCTTGGATCTAAGCCAATCAAGCTATCTTTTTTCTTATAAACTTTGGTGGAATTTTAGGAGCAACAATAGTCTTTGGGCTAATTTAATGACGCCAAATCTTGTGGTAAGCACCCTCTCATTTGCCCTATAAATGGAGACTCTCCTGTTTGGAAAATACTTTGTTCCATCAAATGGGAAGCCAAATCATTAATATCATGGGGGATTAACTCTAGTACCTCTTTCTTTTGGAAAGATAACTAGACTAGAGGTGGGTCCATTGATGACTTACTTTCTACCCATTCCACTGCTGCTATTAAAGTGAACTCTTTCTGGCAGAAAAATATGTGGAACAATAGTAAGCTTACTTATTATATTCCTTTCTCTCTTCTAAATAAGCTTACTACTATTCCTATCATTCCAAGCAATCATGATTAGATTCTTTTTAAGCTTTCTCAAAATAGTGACTTCATCCTTAAAAATGTTTGGATTCATATTAAAGAAGCTCATGACTTTTCCAATGTGTTTTTCAAAATTAGGAATAACACTATTCCCATTTCTTATTCTATTCTAACTTGGCGTATCCTAAAAAACTTCATCCCTGTTGACTCCTTGATGTTGGGTAAAGGTTTTTACTTACCTTCAAAATGCTACTGCTGCTTTCACATTGAGAATGTGAATCATGTTTTTGTTAATGGAGCCATTGCTTCCAAACTTTGGAATTGGTATGATGATCTCTTTAACATTGAAAAATTCAATGGCTCCTTAACTTTATACCAACTTCTTGAAGTTTATTTTAAAAACACTATTAAAGGCCACATTAAAGTCATAACTGCTAACACTCTTATTTGGTTCATATGGATGGACAGAAATGATGCAAAACATCATGGGACTCCTATGTACCACATGAGGATAATTACTAGAATTAAAAATAAAATCTGTGAATTGTTTAATGCCAATTTAATTAACTACAATCAATTTAAAGGTTGTAAATTTGTGACAAATAAATTGGGTTTTAACTTGTTGGATCCACCCAACGGTAAGGATGACAAGATTGTTTATAGGGTAAAACCTCATGCTAATACTATTAAAATTAACACTGATGGCTCTGTTTCTCAAAATGCTTCTGGGTATGGTGGCATTTTTAGAAACCTTAATGGTAAAGTCTTATGTGCTTTTGCTTACACCCTTAATACTTGCTATGTTCCTTTTGCTGAGCTAATGGCAGTTTACAAAGCTATTGAGATTTGCCTTCAAAAAGGTTGGCTTAATATTTGGATTGATGTGGATGCCTTGTTGCTGATTGATCTTTTGACCTCCACCAAAATGGGCAATACAGAATTGTACTACCTTCTAAAGCATACTAGGGCTCTCCTCTCTCAACTCTATTATAAAATAACTCATGTATGGCGTGAAGGTAATGCATGTGCTGATTACCTTGACAATCTTGGAGCTAAATTGCATGGCATAAAATTTTTTGATCAACTTACACTTCCTAAACATTTGTGTGGTTTGGTTAATTTGGACAATACTAGATTCCCTTACCTCAAAAATTAATACATTCTATTGGTTTGGACTGTTACATTACCTATTTAACTTCATGATCAACTTTTGTTTAGTTTTGATGTTTCTCTATTTTGTTGATGTTAATTCCTGTTACCCTTTTTCTGGTTAGTTGCTGATCTCTATGGCATCTGTTGTTGGATTACTTACCCTAACCTTATTTGGGGTTTTACTGCTACTACTATTTTCATTGAAACCACTACTTTTGGTAAGGTTTCTCCTATCTGCTGGAGGGAGATGGATTATTTTTTGCTTTTCTTTCTACTTTACAGGGATAGACTTCTTGCTATCATTATTCTATTTATGGGTCCTATTGTAATTTTCCATTAAATGATTAAGGATGTGTTTTTTCTCTTTTCCTTAATCTGGAAATTTGTTCATGGCCTCATGACTTTGCTATCTCATTTTGTAAGTGCTATAATTTTGTACATCTTCATGGCAGGCTCGAATTTATCTATCTTTTCTCTCTTTAATAGGGTTGTGCCCCCTCCTATGATATCTAACCTCACCTCCATTACCACATATGGAGAGCAACCAATAACCTTGCAATTATTACTTGTTTCAGATGGGATTTTATTCTTGATTTCATTTCAGCCAATTTTTACTGGTGATGTTGGCTTACCTGTTTGTCTGCTTTTTTTTGTCTTGAAGGATTTCAATGATGGTTTTTTCTTGAACCCCTTTCAAGTCTATGTTGTCTTCCTGTTCCATACTAATTTATCTTATGGTGGGTGCAACAATTGTTTTGTTATTTTAATTGTTGGTTGTTGGATTATGGATTTAGTCCAGTACTCTGGGTTGTTTCTCGATTGTCTTTGTTTGTGACTAGATGCGCTTATCATCGATATTTGTGGACTACTTAATCTGCGCTATTTATTTCATCTTCTATTAGACTTGTGGATCCTGTGTTATCTTATGCTATTCGAATGGTGGTTCTTTGTCGAATTTGCTTTCTTGGCTATTTGTTGTCTAGGTTATTTGTTATCTTAATTTTTCTGATTATTCTTGTTAATCTCATCTCCCCAACCTGTATGGAGAGACACTGTTATACCCTTGTTATTATTATTATTTTCTCCTTGTAGGATTGGACTTTTTTTTTATCTTCTTTCCAGTCTGCTTTTACTAATGTTGTTATTGTCAGTCTGCTTTTCTTTATCTTGAAGGATTCCAATGTTGGCTCTCCTTTGAACCCTTCATGTTTATGTTGTATCACTATTTTATTTTGGTTTATCTTATGGTGGGTGCAATAATGGCTTTACTATTTTATTTGTTGCCTGTGATTATGCTACTACCTACTTGGTTACTAACTAATGCACTGTCTATTCTGAATGGGTGGCTTTATGGCTAGCTAGCTATTATTTGCTGTCTTGGTTGTTTGTTATCTTGGTTTTTTTAGGATTCCAATATTGGCTCTCCTTTGAACCCCCTAAGTGTCTATGCTGTTTCTCTATTTTTTATTGGATTATCTTATGGTGGGTGCAATAATTGTTTTGCTGTTTTATCTGTTGACTATGGGACTTTAGGGTCCTACATCTAGCAAGCTGCTTATGGGGTTGGTTTACTGATTATCTTTGTTGTTTGTGTCTGGGCTACTGCTTATCACATGATATATGTGGACTACTTAATATGCTACTATTTTTTCCATCTTGGTTCAGTTAGACTTGTGCAGATCCCTGTGATTATGCTTCTATCTACTTGGTTATTATCTTATGTACTTTCTATTTTGAATGGGTGGTCCCATGGATAGTTGTTGTCATTTGCTATCTTGCTGTCTTGGTTGTTTGCTGATCTGGATTATCGAGTTTTATGCCATCGCATTCTTGTTTGTCTTTCTATCTTTATTTGGTCTTATTGTGGGATCACTATTTCTTTGGTTACTAGTACAACTAATCTTATTGCATTCTCACCTTGGTCTTAGACTTCATCATTTGTTGTATTTGGGTTTGGGTTCTCTTGCCTTGCTTTACATTTGCTTTTTGTTAACCGCAATGGTTATTAATAAGGGGTTGTTAACATCGCATTGTTTATTATGATTGGGTTTCTTTTTTACGACTATACTCAGTATACTCTGTCTGAAAGTTTCATATATGTCTCATATGTTTGGCTCATTGATTTGCTTAGTAGGATTTCAGTAGGATGCTTTTTCTGCTGTTCTCTTATGGTGGGTTTTTATGCTGGCCTAATTATACTCTTGGCTATGGTTTTAAAAGGGATTCTGGAAAAGATGGCTCATTCTCATATGTATAGGGATTCTCATGCTATGGTGACTATATTGATGATAATTTTCCTACATGGGACCCCTTATCTTTCTGCTCTTTGCCATCTCCTTTCTATATTATATATGGCTTTGTTTAGGTTTGCAGGTACTAAGGACCATAAGACTTTCAAAAAATGGTTGCTTTCTTCTCACAGGTTTGTAGGCAATGATGGCTGTGATGATTTCACTCCTTCTTGGTTTGGTAGTAGCTCTTGTGATGTAACCCTTCCGCTGAAGTTTGGATGCTCATATTTGCATATGCCCCAATTTGGTGTGACTGAGCCCTTCTTTCACACACTTCTCTATAATTTTCCTCAGTTTATGCTGCTCTCATTTTTCACTTTCTCTGTATTACTTTAACTATTCTAATTTCTATCTTTCTTTATTTTTCCAGATGCACTTCTCTTTTTCTCTTACAGGTTTGCTCTCTACTAGCATGCATTCTGTCATCCTGAAGAGCTTTGGCCCTGATCTATCCATTGGCTTATCTATGTTAATCACTTTGTGTCTTTTGCTTTACTTTTCTCTTTTATTTTGCTTTTGGTTGTACTTTGATAGGGGATTTACTCTCTAGGCTGATTGTAGCTCTTTGAGCAGTAGTTTTGGAGTTTATCCCCTCTTAAGGATCTTGTAACCCTTTTTTGTGGCAATAAAATTTCCCCTATATGGGGTTTCCCAAAAAAATAAAAATAATAAAAAAAACCTTAAAACCACCCAAACCTATAAAACCTAAACCTAAACTCTAAAACAAAACCAAACCTAAAGTAAATAAAATCTAAAAATAAAATAAAAAGAAACATAAACCTAAATAAAATAATAAAATAAAATAAAATTAAAACCTAAATTTAAACCTATAAATAAAATAAAATAAAAAAATAAAAAATAAAAATATAAACTAAATTAAAAAAGTAAAATAAAACTAAGAATAAAATAATAAATAAAATAAAAAATAAACTTGAATTAAAAATAAAGAAAACCTAAAATAAAATAAAATAAAAACCTAAACCTAAAAAATAAACATAAAAGTAAAACCTAAGAATAAATAAAAAATAAAACCCAAATCCTAAACTAAAAAAAACCTAAACCTAAAATAAACAAAATAAAATAAACCTAAACCTAAACTAAAATAAATAAAACTAAAATAAATAAAACTTAAACCTAAACCTAAAATAAACAATACCTTAACCCTAAACAAAATAAAATAAAATAAACTAAAAATAAACCTAAACCTAAAGTAAAAAAAATAATACCTAAAAATAAACCTAAAATAAAAATCTAAAACCTAAACATAAAAAAATAAAATAAAAACCTAAACTTAAACCCAAAGAATAAAAAAATATATAAACCTAAAAAATGAAATAAAAATAAAACTATGCTAGAAATAAACTAAAAAGAAAACCTAAAATAAATAAACTAAACTAAATAAAAATAAAAATAAACCTAAATAAAATAAAAATAAAATAAACTAATATAAATAAAAAAAAATTAAATAAACTAAATAAACCTAAACTGGGTTTTAATTTTAAAATAACTAAACTAAAATACTAAAATAAACCCTAAAACCCTGCAGACACCCTAAACCCTAAAACTGACCCTAAAACCTAACTCTACTAACCCTGATCTACTACATCTAAACCCTAAATCTTAAACCCCAAACATTAAAACTCTAAAGCCTAAAGCCTAAAATCTGACCTAAATAACTAAAACTAATAAATAAACCTAAACCTAAAATAAAATAAAAACATATACTAAACTTAAAAACCTAAACCTAAACCTAAACCTAAACCTAAACTTAAAAAGAAAATAAAATAAAAAATAAAAACTAAACTAAAAATAACTAAATAAAACCTAAAATAAACTAAAAAATAAAAAATGTAAATAAAATAAAAACTAAACGTAAAATAAAATTAAAATAAACCTGAAATAAAATAAAATAAAAACTAAATAAAAACCTTAACCAAAATAATACACCAAAAATAAAAACTTAAAAAGAAATAAAAAAATAAAGCCTAAACCCTAAACTTAAAAAAAAGACCTAAGCCTAAAATAAAAATAAAGTAAACCTAAACCTAAACTAAAATAAACTAAATTAAAATAAATAAAACCTAAACCTAAACCTAAAATAAACTAAACCTAAACTTAAACCTAAACTAAATAAAATAAAATAAATTAAAAATAAACCTAAACCTAAACTAGAAAACAAAACCTAAAAATAAAACTAAAATTAAATTCTAAAACTTAAACCTAAAAAAAGAAAATAAAAACCTAAACCTAAAAATAAAAATAAAATCAAAATAAAAATAAACTAAAAAATAAACCTAGACCTAAAAAAACATAAACTAAAATAAATAAAATAAATTAATAGAAATAAAAATAAACATAAATCAGAACAAAAAATAGATTAAACTAAAATTAATAAGGTAGCTAAACTAAATAAACCAAAACCTAGTAGTTTATTTAATTTTAAAAAAATAAAAAAATAATTAAAAAACCCTAACACTAAATCTACAACCCTAAACCCTAAACCCTAAACTCTAAAACCCTTAACCCTAAAGCCTAAACCCTAAAACTTAAATACTAAAACCTACAACCCTAAACCTTAAACCCTAAACCCCAAACCCCAAACCCTAAGCCCTAAACCCTAAAAACTAAAAACCTAAAATCTAAAATCCTAAACCTAAACAAAATAAAATCTAAAATTAAAATAAATAAAAAAACCTAAACCATAATAAAATAAAATAAAATAAATAAAATAAAATAAATGCCATAATTAAAAGCTAAATCTAAACTTAAAGCTAAACTTAAAGCTAAAAAAATTATAAATAATAAACTAAAATAAATAATTAAAAACCTAAAATAAACTAAAAAAATAAAATAAACCTAAAAATAAAAAACCTAAATATAATAAAAACTAAAACTAAAATAAAAATAAAATAAACCTAAAATAAAATAAAATAAAATAAAAACTAAATAAAAACCTAAACTTAAAAAAATAAACCTTAAAAAAAATTAAAACTGAAATCCTAAACTAAAGAAAACCTAAACAAAAAATAAACAAAATAAAATAAACCTAAACCTAAACTAAAATAAATTAAACTAAAATAAATAAAACCTAAACCTAAACTAAATAAAATAAAATAAATTAAAAATAAACCTAAACACAAACTAAAAAATAAAACTCAAAAATAAACCTAAAATAAAAACCTAAAACCTAAACCTAAAACATAAAAACAAAAAACTAAACCTAAACCTAGAAATAAAAAATAAAACCTAAACTAAAAAAATAAAATAAAAATAAAACTCAACTAAAAAATAAATGTAAACCAAAAAAAATAAACTAAGATAAGAAACCTAAACCAAAATAAATAAACCTAAAATAAATAAATTAAACTAAATAAAAATAAAAAATAAACCTAAAATAATATTAAAAAATAAAATAAACTCAAATAAATTTAAAACAAACAAAATAAACCTTAACCTACCGCTTTACTTAATTTTTAAAAAAACCTAAACCCTAAGTACTAAACCCTAAACCTTAATCCCTGAACCATGAACCCTAAAATCCTAAACACTAAACCATAAACCCTAAACCCTAAACCGTAAAACCTACAACCCTAAACCCTAAACCCCAAACCATAAACCCTAAACTAACCCAAAACCCTAAGAATGGGCAGAACCTTGATGGTAGGAACATCACCATCAACTAGGCTCAATCTAGATCTGGTGGTGAAGGTGAAAGCGGAGGCGGCAGTTATCGTAGTGGTGGTGGGGGATTTGGAGGTGCTTATGGATATGGAGGTGGTGGTCGGATCAGTGGTGGTTATGGAGGCAGGAGGAGCGACGGAGGTTATAATCATGGTGGTAGCGAGAGAGAGATTAGGGATTTGATGGCAGATCCCACAACTTGAGAGGCAGGGGTGGTTCTGAGGGGAACTAGAGAAACTAAAGAACGATCGATCTAATCTGCTGCTTATGGAACTATGCCTTTAGAGTAGAGACGGTTCTACTAATCTATGGTTTTTGAATTGCACTATGGGTGCTTATTTTTGATCTATGTCATTGCTTGTGTCTTAGAAAACTTGTGGTGCTACTTGGTTGATGAAATAAAAAAGAAGAAATGTTGAATTTGAATTTGTTCTCTGTTTAAAAAAAATCTTAAATGTTAAACTAAAACTTAAAGCCTAAACCTAAAACCTAAACCCTAAACCCTAAACCCTAAACCCTAAAAACCCTAAACCATAAACACTAAACCCTAAACCATAAACCCTAAAACCCTAACTTAAACCTAAAATCTAAAACCTAACCAAACCTTAAACCTAAACCACTCTAAACCATACCTAAACCTAAACCATAAACCTAAACTAAACCCCTAAACTAACCATAAACCCTAACCCTAAACCCTAAGCCCTAAACCTCAAATAAAGATATCATTAGAAAGAGATCTAAAGAATGACCTAATCCTAGCATAGTTATGATATCTAAAGAATATGTCTTACTTTCCCTTGACTATTAGAAATTTGAATACCCTAAACACTAACCCTAAATCATATTATAATACCATATATTATTGTATAATGTAGCATCATATATTTGAGCATGTAGTGATGTGTTTTTGGATGTTATAAGATGTTTTGAAATGTTTTAGTATGTTATGGTATTATGTCCTATAGTCTATATTTATATAAATCATAAAAATATTGATTTAATAAATTATATGTTGAAATTTATTAAATTTAAAGTGGGAATTAGGTTGTAGTACCAAAGGTGTGCTATGCCACTTGTAGTCTAAAATGTAAGATTTTATGTTCAAAATAAATATTATATGTTGTAGCATATTATAATATCAAAATTCTTTAAGTATTTTACAATCATGCAATCGAGCCTACTCTAGCATTATTTTAAAAAAATATTGATTTAGACTTTAAAATGGTGGAATTTTTGACATATTCATAATAGGTAGAGCATGGCATAATAATATATTGTTTCAATTTAAAATATGTAAGTGATATAACTAAAATATATTGTTTTTTATTATTTTGACTAATTTTTTGATTTTCTATCTTAAGCAATCCCTTGTGATGTGATATGCAACATAATATAGTATAATGGAGGTGGCAGAAGGAGAGATCGGGGATATGATGGCAGATCTCGCTACTCGAGTGGCAAGGGTTATTTTGATGGGAACTGAAAGCGAAGAATGATTGATCTCGCTTATGGAACTATGCCATTACAAAAGAGATGGCTCTACTTTCTAGGGTTTTTGATTTGCTCTATGGGTGCTCATTTTTTATCTATGTCATCGCTTATGTCTACAAAAGCATGGGGTGCTACTTAGTTGATGAATTGAAAAAGAATAAATGTTGAGTCTAAATTTGTTATCTATTAAAAAAACCATAAACCCTAAATGCTAAACTTTAAACCCTAAATCCTAAACTAAAACTTAAACCCTAAATTCTAAACCTAAACCCTAAACTCTAAACTCTAAACCCACAAACCTAAACCCTAAACCCTAAAACCTAAACCAATCTTTAAATCTTAAACCCAAACCCTAAACCCTAAATCCCAATCCCCACCACAAACCCCTAAAATCACCTAAACATAAATCAATCCTAAACTTAACACTAAAAAACCCTAAAAACTAAACCCTAAACTAAACTTAAACCCTAAACTAACCCCAAACCCTAACTCTAAATCCTAAACCCTAAACCTTAAATAAAGATGTCATTAGGAGTAGATCTAAAGAATGACCTAATCTTAACATAGTTAATGTAGCTAAAGAAAATGTCTCCAAGAGACTTTCCCTTGACTATTAGAGATTTGAATACCCTAAACCCTAACCCTAAATCATATTATAATACCATATATTATAGTATAATGTAACATCATATATTTGAGCATGTAGTGATGTGTTTTTGGATGTTATAAGATGTTTTGAAATATTTAGTATGTTATGGTATTATGTCCTATAGTCTATATTTATATAAATCATAAAATATTGATTTAATAACTGAGATGATGAAATTTATTAAATTTGAAGTGTGAATTAGGTTGTAGTACCAAAGGTGTGCTATGCCACTTGTAGTCTAAAAAATAAGATTTTATGTTCAAAATAAATATTATATGTTGTAACATAGTATAGCATCATATATCATAATATATTGTTCTGAGCATTTTAAATTCTTTTAGTATTTTCAATCATGCAGTCAAGCCTACACTAGCATTATTTATAAAAATGTTGATTTAGACCTTTAAATGGTGTAATTTGTCTAAATTCATAATAAGTAGAGCATGGCATCATAATATGTTATTTTAATTTAAAATATGTAATTGATATGACTAAAATATATCATTTTTATTTTTGTTTAGACTAATTTTATGATTTTTTATCTTAAGCAATCCCATGTGATGTGATATGCAATATAATATAATATAATATGTTGTAGTGTATTATAGTATAGGATGCCATAACATAGTGTAGCATCATGCATTATAGCACACTATTGTGTATTTCTACTTATTGTTTAGCATATTTTAGTTTATTATAGTATGATGTAGTAGAGTTTGTACTAGTATAATTCATAAAAAATACTGATTTATAGGCTGAGATGATGGGATTTGGCCAAATTTAAGGTAAGCTTTAGGGAACATCATTAAGGTGTGCTATGGTGTGTCATTTAATCAAAAGAATGGAATTTTGCATCCCAAATAAATGTTCAATTTTCAACCAAATTTTATAAATTGTTTGCTTAAAGTGGTTCATTTTAAGGTGTAATGTAAGATAATATATTGTATGAAAGCATATTCAAATATAATGTATATAACAATATAACTTCACATATATATGAATGTGGTGGTATGTTACTAAATGTTATTATAAATTTTAGTATGTTTTACTTTTGTTATAATACATTGGGTCAAAACTCACAAAAATGTTAATTTGAAGGTTGAGATGGAAGAATTTGGCCAAATTCATGGCACACACCAAGAAGAAACACCAAAATTATCCTATTTTGTACCATTTCTAAAAGAAAATTAACAATTTTACATCAAAAATGAACATTATTCATATATTGAGAAAATTTTGTTATTTATTCTTTTTAAGTGATTCTAATGAGGTGTAATGTAAAATAATACATTATATTATAGCAAATTATAATATAACATCATGTATTATAATATAATATAGTGTGTTAATTCACACTATAATATGTTTAGCATGATTTTGTATAGTTAGTTTGAGCTTGCACCATCACAAATCATAAAATGTTGATTACAATGTTAAGGTGATGTAATTTGAAGGAATACATTGTTAGGCTTTTAGTTGAAGTATTAAAGGTGTGCATAAGAGAAGAAATAAGATTTGATGAAAATTCCATGTCAAGAACATGGAGGGAAATCTGCTAGGGGATCACACTTGCATTAGACATGATAGGTGAGGGGTCTATGTCGAGGGCATAGAAGAAGAAAATCTGTTGGAGATAAGGTTTGTATTTGATTTGATTATATGATTTATGGAAAGAAGATCTGCAAGGGATAAAAATCTATAATCCACTAGGGATTAAGATCGAATTAACTTTAGTGTTCTTTTATTTTAATTGATATGGAGGCATATCTGCTAGAGATATGGGCTCGAGTCCAGTGGGGATCGGGTATATAAACCTTCCATTAGGGAAGCTGGTTCGGGCTATCCACGTGGGATTGGGATTTGAGTTTGATTTCATAAATTTGTTTGGGGATGTATCTGCTGGTGATAAGAGTTTGGTTGGATTTCTTTGATTTAGACTTTAATGGGGGAGTTAGTTTAATTTGGTTCCACTCGGGAGGTTGGTCTTGAATTTCATTTGTTTGCTTGACTCATTTATATATGATTTGGGGCTCCACTAGGGAGAAGGGTGTGATTTAAATCAATGGGGGAAAATCAAATTTGGTTTAATTTAATCTGAGTTAATGTATAGACCCTGTCGAGGTACGATGGATCCACTAAGAAGGGGCTATATCACCCTTGACCTACCTTAAGTTTACAAATCTAAAGGGATAGTCTACCAGTTGTGGAGTAGAGATAGCCAACCTAAGGGGTTTCCTTTTGGTGTGCAACGGATGTGCTAAGAAGATGGTGTAGAAGACTTACATCTTCCAAAGTGAGGAACAACTAGGGGGGTGACATGTTGGATGCACAACAAATCAAACCTGACCTAGGGCAACTACTTAGTGAATGTTATTGGGGACTTATGTCATCTCAAAATTAGTCAGGATTAATTTTATCTTTATTTTATGTGATTTTATATGGTTAATTATGTTTATCTTGATTTCAAATTGAGGGCATATCCGCTAAGGATGTGAGCTCGATCAAATTTGATAGATTTAATTTATGGACCATATCATTGTGTGATGGACCCACTGAGAAGGGGATGTATCAAACTTGTTCTATCTCAGATTTACAAATCCTAAGGGATAGTCTACTGGCTGTTAGGTAGAGCTAGCCAACCTAAGGGGTTACCTTTCGGTATGCAATGGCTGTGCTAGGAAAATGGCATAGCAGACTTACATCTTCTAAAGTAGGGAAATAACCCCTAGGATGACCTGTTGGTAGCACAACAAATTGAATCCAACATAGGGGCAACTATTGAGTGAATGTTGCTGGGGACTTATATCAACTCAAGAGTAGTCAGGAAATTCCTATAGGGAGTTTTGCTAACACTATCCTAAAGATAGGATGCTTGCATAGGAAAAGGTACCACCAGGGATGTCCTCTTAATCCACAAGTGAATATATATTTTGTTTATATATTTTTGTTGACCCTGTTGGTGTGCTAGGGACCACACTGAGAAGGGGCAATGCCGGCCTTGACCTATCTTAGATTTACTGGATCAAGGGAGAATCTACACATCCACAAGATAGCTTCTCCAACCACAGGGGTGGTTATTAGGAAAGGAGAATTGTCCAATACGATAGTAACTCGAGTAAAGTCTAAATGGGGTTGCAAAGGATGTGATCCAAATATAGTGCCCACAGGGGCGGTGCTACTAGAGGCATTATCCTAATCCCTAGAAAAGAAATCCTATAGGTGTACGGTGGCCAACTCAAGGAGAAAGTGTGGCAAACTTACATCTATCATGAGTGGTGTATAGGGGTGTAAATGAATCGAGCTTGAGCGAGTCAAACCTTTGTTCGTGTTCGGCTTGTTTGAAAATTATTTTGTTCGTGTTCAGCTCGTGTTTGAAATGGCTCAAAATTTCACTGTTTGGGTTCGGCTCGTTTGAAAATTTCTTTGTTCATGTTCAGCTCGTGTTCGAAATTGGCTCAAAATGCAATAATCCAAAAAATATGTATGAGAGAGGATTCAAACCAGGGCCAATCTTTTGCATAAGAAAAACATTAACCACTAAGCCATGCTCGCATTTAAGATATGTACATGTGTTTGTATGTATATATATAATAATAATAATAATAATAATAATAATAATTATAATAATAATAATAAATAGTAGTAAAAAATAAAATTAATAGTAATAAAATAATAATAATAATAATAATAATAATAATATAAAATAATATAATATACTTTTTATTTCGAGCTAAATCGAGTCGAACACGATTGAACAAATGGTTGTTCATATTTGGCTCATTTATATATCGAGCTTAAAATGTATGTTCATATTCAGCTCATTTAGTTAACGAACAAGTCAAACATGAGCTACTGAACGAGTCAAACATGAGATGTTTATGAACAACGAGCTTTTTTTGGCAACCCTAGTGATGTATCCTAAGGTGCGAGAACCAACCAACCTAATGTGTATCCATCAGCATGAGTGATTTATCCATCAGCATTATGAGAACTAACCAACCTAAGGTGTCCTTCGGTTTGCAACGATCAATCTAGAAAGAAAGTGAGTTAGCTTACAACTTTTCAAGCATAACTGATCATCGGGATAGTCTGTCATGGGCGGGACAAATGCTATCTGACCTAGAGTGACTACTTAGCGGGGAGCTCCGAGGAAGGACTGGACCCAGACTTGAAGCAATCATGAGGAAAGGTCCCACTAGGGGACTTATCCTAAACCTAAAATATAATCGACCCAATCAGTGCATAAAGGCTAATCCAAGAAGAAAGCGTCACTAAATGAAAAAGGCCTACCAAACTAACAAGGTACTCATCGATGTGTAGTGGCCAAGTAAAGAAGGAAAGCATAATAGACTCACATCCTCCAAAAGAATGAAAATCACTGAGGTGACTCACTAGCAGGGTAACATGTCAGCTTGACCTAGAGCAGCTACTATGTGAGTGTTGTTGGGGGCATTATCTCAACTTGGAGTAGCCCTAGAAAGATATGTGTTTGTTTTATATGTTTTTGTGTAGTTTTTATTCATGTTGTGTCGATGAAGGATAGGATACCACTCAGGGTCCTTTTACCTATCCTAAATACATCATGGCGACTTTGCAAAAAAGAATACTTTCAATATGGAAGAGATTGAATTCAAAATAGAATTTTCATTGATGATAAATATTTTCAAACATGATTTATATTATTTCTTTAAGTAGATCTCGTTGATTAGAAGCATTGGGCACTCTCCCTTATAATTATTAAGCTGATAAGATCCTCCTTGGTATGCCTTCTCTATGGAAAAAGGGCCTTCTCAAGTGGGTTCAAACTTGTCTCCCATCTTACAATGGGCAACAATCAGTCTCCTTAGATCTAAAATAAGCTTTTCTACTTGAAAAGCTCTAGGATAGACAAACTTATTATGAGCTTGAACCATTTTAGCTTTGTATAACTTGAGATTTTGGCATTCCCGCAGGCGTCTCTCTTCCAAACTTTTGAGCTCTTCTAACCACAACATCTTGCTACTCACAGCTATCCTTAGTGATGGGAGTTGAACTTCTAATGGTAGAACGATTTCAGACCCATACACTAAAGAGAAAGGAGTAGACTGAGTTAGAGTTCTATATGTGGTGAGGTAGGCCCATAAGGCTTCAACTAACTGCTCATACCACAATCACTTGTTATTGTTGAGTGTCTTCTTCAATATTTGGATGAGAGTTTTATTGAAGACTTTTGCTAAACTATTTGCCCTCAGGTAGTTGATAGTAGAGTATCTCTAATCTATGTTGTGTCTCATGGCAAAGTTTTTGATCTCGGTGCTCTTGAATATAGTACCATTATCTAATATAATTCTTTAAGGCACTCCAAACCTATATACGATATGGTTCCTAAAAAAATTAGAGCACATGCTGAGTTGTGACCTCTCTGAGTGAAATCATCTTTTCCCATTTGGAAAAGTAGTTAGTAGCAACTAAGATGAATTGATGACCCTTGGAAGGAAGAGGATCACTCGGACCCACTATATCAATACCCCAACACTCGAATGGTCATAAAGCCAATGTAGGATGTAGAATGTTGGGTGGTTGGTGTAGGACCACACCGTGTATTTGACATTGATGGCATTGCCTAGCCATATCCATGCAATCTTTGATCATCGATGGCTAGTAGTATCTTAGTCTCTTGATCTTGGCTTTTATCTTTAGACCAGATTGGTTGGCTCCACATAATCTTGAGTGTACCACAGTCACAATCTTACAGGCTTCGTGCTTATCTAAGCAATGTAACCATATATGATCGAAAGATCATCAATATAAGAAACCATCCATAAGAGCATAAAAAAGTGTTTTTTGCTTCATCTAATAGGCTTGGGTCTTCTCTTAAGGTAGTTTTCCTTTATTTAGGTAATCCATGAATGGTTGCCTCCAATCTAACCAACCTAGTCCTTCTTAACAATGGCAACCTTCCCTTCAAGAGAGTACTTTTTGATGAGTTCAATATCAATAAGAGATAAGACTTGTCTATTTTGGAAATTTATTGATATGGACTCATCCTCTAGACATGCCAACTCCTTGGAAAACTTGGCTAAAGGATATGCTACAGAATTCTATCCTTGAGGAATCTTATAAATGGTAACCTCTAAGATTTAGGCTAACAACTCTATGGTGTACTTATGTTAATGATGAAGCTTGGGCTTTTTCACCTTATAGGACTCAATGATTTGGTTGATAACTAGTTGAGAATCCCAGAAGATGTTGATGTTTTGGATGCTTAGAGTAATGGCTAACTCGGATCGTAATTAGAGCCTCATTGCTTCATTGTTGTTGCAAGGATTGGACATATGATATGAGAATCTCATCACATCGCAGTCCGAAGTTAAGAGAACTATTCCTACCCCTGCCTTTCTTGGGATAGTAGATTATGGTTCTTCTCCATTTTAAGAAGAAATCACACCATCAAAGTACATCTCCCAGTGGTGAATGCTAGTATCCCCTAAGTTCATGATTTGTTCATCGGGGAAATCATCACTAAGTGGAGAGTCAGTGGGAAGTGGGTGTGCCTCTAAGAAATATGCTAACACTTGTCCTTTCACCACACCAAGGGGTAAGAAGGTAACATCAAACTGTGATAGGATCATGAACCGTCATGCCAACTATGAGGATAGTGTCGACCGTGTCATAAGATACTGTAATAGACTGATCTTAGAGATTAAGTTCACCTTATGAGGAAGCATGTAATGCTATAGCTTTTGGGATGCAAATATTAAAGCTTAGCAATGCTTCTCAATGGTTGGATAATTAGCCTCAACATCGATTAGATGACGACTAAGGTAGTAGGGTGCATTTTCCTTCCCTTTAGCATTGGCTTGGGCTAACAAGGCACTAAGGGAGTCGACTAACACATCAGTGTAAAGTTTTAGCAGATTGCCATGGATAGGGGTTGCTAGAACCTACGGCTTCATCAGGTAATGCTTGATGTCTTCGAAGGCATGCTTATACTTATCATCCCACTTGAACTTGGCTTCCTTTTTTACAAGTGCTTAGAATGGCTAACATCTTCCCGATAGGTTGGATATAAAGCATCTTAGATATGCCAACCTCCTTTGGAATGATCTAAGTTGAGTTAAATTTTTAGGGGGTGGCATTTCTAATATCGCATTGATCTTCTCTAGATCAATTTTGATTCCCTGGTGTCGGACAACTAACCCAAGAAATTTCTTTGAAGCTACTACGAATGCACACTTCAGGGGGTTCATTTTGAGGTTAAATTATATTAACTGTTTGAAAACTACTCTCAAGTCATAGAGATGGTCTTCTTTTCTCCACTTTTGACCATGAGATCATCGACATAACACTCATCTTGATGATGAATGAGTTCATCAAAGATTCGAGTCATAGCTCGCTGGAATGTAGCACCGGCATTTTTAAGGCTAAAAGGCATGACTAGCAATAGATTTCGATCAAGGTTCTAAAAATTGTGTTTCATTCATATTCAGGGGCCATCTTTATTTGGTTATATCTAGATGAGCCAACCATATAAGAGAAGACTGTATTTGATGAGGCAATCTCCACCATCAGCTCCATGGTTGGTAGTGGAAATTCATCTTTTGAACATGCCTTATTTAAATCCCTAAAATAGACTCATATGTGAATTTGACCATTCCTTTTTTTTTAACTTGGATGATGCTGGCTAACTAGGTAGGGTATTTTTCTTTCCGGATGAAGCCAACATTGATCAATTGCTTGACTTCAGAAATGACTTATTGTTTGATGTCTAATTGCATACGTCTAGGAGCTTACTAGATAGGGTTAGCAGTAGGCTCTATTACTCTAGTACCGTCGAGCCGCACATTTCTTCATAACTCAATGAAAAAGTAGTCCTTAAACTCAATCAATAGCCTAACTAATTCATTGGTTTCAATTTCATTCAACGAAGAACAGATGTATGTTGGATGTGGATCTTCTTCAGTTCCGAAGTTGATTTCCTTGAGCTCGTTGATGGTTGACTTGATCTCTTCTTCAAACTCTGGCGGTGCATCTTTAGCTTCAATGTCATCTGGATCATCTAAAGTTTCTAAGGATAGCTCATCATATGAGTTAATCTGATTTAAAAAGAACCTATCATATTCCAAATGATTGGTGATGACTAAGCAGTAATCATCATCATTGACTAGACACTATAGGTAGTCCCAGTCTTGATTGAGATTTTGCATTTATTCTTCCATATTCTTTCAAGTAACTGAATTTGTGCTTTCACCAAGTATGTGGGATTAACCCTTTCTTTCTTAAATTCTGAACACAAGGCAAGTACCAATCAAAAGGTAATTCTATTAAATCTTTATATTAATCATCCTCAAGTTCTACATCAACTTCTTGACTTGAAGATGATGCTCCTAGAAAGAACCTCTAAGTCTTCACACCTGTGGATGACTTAGGAGCTTCCTTAACTACCAAACCCTCAACTTTTTGAGGGGAAAGTGGGGTTAGAGCTAAGGTTCCTAACTGATGCCTAACTATTTCACATATAGACTTGGATTCACTTATGCTTTGGGACATATCTTCCATTGGGTGGCCAACAAGGAGGTTTTCCACCCTTAAGACTGCCTCTAAATTGGCCTTTTCCTCTGCTTGGTGGAGGTCAGGTCATCTTACCCATAGGTTCTAATGGATTAACAAACTGTGGGTGGAATCTGATGTCATGCTCCACTTCCTCCTCCAAGTCTATTTTTGCACCTTTTATTTTATTTTCATTTTCTTTTCTTTTTTTTATTTCTTTTTTTATTTTTAAACTTTGGACAAGTTCACAAGAATAGACTTATTGATTTTAAGGGAGGTAGTAAGCCACATCCTCATATATGTCAACCTTGTGAACTGTAAATGGCTTGAGATCTCCTTTGACACAGTAGATGATCCCATATCTCACAAACTTTATACACTAATGTAGAGAGGATGGAACTAGGTTGTTCTCATGTATCCATGGTCTCCCAAGCAAAGCGTTGAAAGATGTATCTGAGTCAATAATGTGGAACTTGGCTTTGGTCTTCCAATCATCTATCTCCAAGGCCAACACTATGGAGCCTAAGGCATGTTGATCGCTTTTGGAGTTTTGATTCAATCTTCCCATCTTAGACTTAGGAGTCTTCTAGACACTAAGACTTCCCTAGTCATATGACACTTTTAATAATTAGGTAAACACTTAACCTAAGCCTAAAGACTTAGAAGGTTAACCATAAAATTAGGTTATGCCTTTAAGATTAGGATAATCTACCTATCCTACAACCAAAATCTAATCCATGTTCACCTTCTCAAACCAAACCTCAAGTTCAATTTAAACATCAAATTGAAATCCAAATCAAAAGCCAAATTACAAAATGAAATGATTAAAGCCCATGATTAAATCCAAACTTGAAACCCTAACTATGCCATATGACCTATCCCATTGACTTAGCCAAATCTTAATCCAAATCATTCCAAAATCAATTAATTTTCTATAATAAATTTATATCTTCAGTCATCTTCCTTAATATAAATCAAATCTGCATTCAAATGATCAAAACTAAATCAAACTAAATCAAATTAAATCAAAACCCTTCCTAAGGCATATGACCTATCCCATGGATTTAGCCAAATCTTAATCCAAATCGAGTCAAACTCAATTGATTTTCTCACAAATCAATCATATTTTCAATCAACTTCAAAAATTTAAATTAAATATACATTTAAATCATCAAAAGTAAATCAAACCAAATCAAAATCCAAACCTAAGCCACATGACCCAACTCCATGGACTTAGCCAAATTCCTTCATTCCAAACCCAAATTCAATTGATTTTCACATGAATCAGTCATACCTTCAATCATATTCACAAATATAAATGATATCTACAATCATAAATTCAAACCAAAATCAACCGAAGTCAAACCCAACATAACCCTTTTGACTTGAACCTGGCCCATCAAAGCCTATTTGAGCCAATTTGACCTATTTGACCAATTTGAGCCAAGTTTTAATCCTACCCAAATTGGATTGAACCAAGCCCATCAAAACCTCCAATCATGATTGTTGATGACCCTAGGTTGATCAATTATCATAAATTAGGTCAAACAAAGTCAATACCTTAACCCATATGAACCTAAACTATCCAAATTATAACCTAAGCCAAATCCCTTGAAACCAATTATTCATACCAAATGAAAATCAATTTTTGAATATGACTTGACCTTCAATTGAGTCAAACCAAATCCAATTGGCTGTCTTGACCCAAGTTGATCTAAATTGACCTAAAAGACCAAATTGGGTCAAATCAAAATATAAACTAAATTGATTGCAACCAATGGCTCAAGTTCATTCCAAATTGAATGTTGAACTTGACCAAAGCCAAGATTAAACCCAAATTGACCTAAAGGTTCAAGTTGGCCTAAATCAAAACCAAATCCAAATTCACTAAAACTAAAGCTTACAATCATCTTCAATTGGTCAACTAAACTGAAACCAACACCCATCCCAAGACATGGCCAATTTGGTCAAATTGGTCAACTTAACCCATTTCACCCAAATGAATTCAAATGAGCCAAAATCAAATCTAAGCCAAACTAAACCAAATCAATTGAACCAAAATATCTCAAAGGATCATATGAACTTTACCCAACCCTTGGTCTGACCCAATTTGACCAATTGGTCAACTTGACCCAACCTAACCCAATTTAACCTAAATGAGTCAAATTGATCCAAACCTAACCAGATAAACTCCAATTGACTTAAAATTTGGGCTAACCCCCTTTTGGCTCATTTCAAATCTGTCTAAATCAAATCTAATGCTAAATGATCATTCTAATCTTAGGTTAAGGGCATCACATGAGACAAATCACCCATGTAAGTGGTCATTTCCATTCCTAGGCCACTTGATACTCTCCTAATGGTCCACCTAAGCACCTAGGACACTGCCCAACTTGACCCAAGGGGTGGTTGATTCGGCCATGAACCATGAGAGGTGAAGTCACCTCACCCTCCCCATTGGAGCATTTAAAACCCATAGGAAACCCATGATTCTTCATTAGCAGCCAACTCCACACATTCAACCAACCAACCTGAGCCAACTGACCTCCTCCCTATAACCACGACTCCTTGAGATGGTCGTCTGATCAAGATGAAGGGGGTATACAACCCCTCATTTTAATTCAAACACACACAAAAATCATTCTTCAAAGCCCTAGCTACCTAAGACAAGCTGCTAGAGCCATTCCCTAAGCTCTTAATCTCATTCCTCGATCAAAAAATGCCATTCCCGTCCATCCCGAAACTGAACACTCCAATTTTTATCCTAACTTCCCCATTTATCCATCAAACTAAAATTAACTTTGCACGCACATTCCCTAGGCCTCATCGGCAAGAACAAATCATCTCCCAAGCTTCTCGATCACTGGAGGTGGGACTTCAATCAAAGTTAAGTTCCAAATCATTGATTCATGTCCTTTCGAGTGAACATCGAGGAATTGATCCAATTACTTCTCAACAAGGCTTCATTTCCACTAGATGAAGCTTACTTAATTGTTCGAGCAATCGATCTTGAGCTCTGGTGAGGTATACTTCCAAAACTGATCCTTAGGCAAAAATAGGATGGAGCTTTTTGAAGAAAACTTTCATCTCTTGTGATCATAATTGTTGGATCCCCTCCGATCGATGTTGTGAAGGTTTGGGATCCTTTTCGAGTTGATTCGAGCTCGGGTAAGCTCTAATCAAGTGAATAATGGTGGACGTACTCCATTATCCCACTCGTATGATGTCAGATCACGTACCGTCTATTCCACATGATCAATATGAACGGACGTGATTATATTTGCTAGATCAATCTGATTTAATCCTATTAAGCTGTGGGATTAATCGTAGTCGTCTGATCTTATATCAAATGGCGAACGAGAAAGCACATTTTCTGCCGCCATGTAAGCGCTGAGTCAGATAAGTTTTAAAAAGCCAATCTAACAGAGCCATGTGGAAAGCACGTCGAGTCAGCGTGCCACATGGCACCAACAGGATTAAGCTTTAATTAGGTTTAATTAATCATTTTTAATTGCTAAAAATTATAGAAATCATAAAAAATCATAGAGAAATAAAAAATACAAATAAATTCACATTTTAAAGTCATTTCAAAGGAGAATTAATCAAAAATGATCTTAACTAATTTTAAATAGTAATTAAGGTTTAATTATAAATTTTATTAGCTTAATTACTCCTTAATTACTTGAGCAATTAATCCCAAATTTTTTGGGTTAATTTAATGGGATCACCTCTACCTCCCATGATTTTCAGGAGATTTATTTCTCACTTAATTAGGAAAATTGACTAATTAAACCTTAACTACTCTTTTAATTTAATTAATGATAAATTAATCCCATGAATAATAATAATTTGGTTCCTTAAGTTTATTAATCATTGTTCAATAGTAAGTGAACTAAGGAATAGAGTTGGGACCCCTTTCCCTAAGTTCAATTCACCCTTTTTAAAAATGAAATTAATTAAAATTTAACTAATTAATTAAATCACTTAATCAAATTAAAATCATAATCACATCAGACTTTAATTAATTAAATCATGGGGTAGATCTTTAGGTGTTTAATAACCAAAAGGAGTTTAATGATATTATGGTTAGTCCACATGTGTTGGAAAACCATAAGAGTAATTAATTAAGTCCATTAATTTAATTAATTATTAATCGTGAGCCAATTGCATTCATCCCCTTTTATTTCTTAGCTTCATTGCAAGTTTATTTTCTATGCATATCATGTTGGCTCATAATTATTTTGTTAATTACCTTAAGGTGACATAGGTAAGGGTAATTAACTCATCTAATCAAGGGTTCAACTTAATTAACCCATAAGATCAACTTAATTACATTTCAATAAATTAAATCAAATAACTAATGTGGGAATGGGTTTAAAACAACAAGTGATGATTTCTGTTCTCCTCTTTAAATCAAATCAAATCCAAAACTTAATTAATAAAGAAGCTTTGGTTTGCTTTAAATAATCTTATTTGATTTGATTATCTTTAAGAACTAGTTTGGATGATTGAATCACATGCTTATATTTGATTGCCCTCTTTCCAATCATGTTAAATTTGGTATGTCATTTGAATTCATGCATCCATCTTTTTGAAATCAAGTAAAATAAAATGGATTTCATTTCTGTAAGCTTGCATGCGTTGATTTAATATAATATCTACGTGGCTATTATCACTATTAAATCCAAATATAATTTTCAAGAGCTTATAAATGAATAATAATAATATGTCTTATAATAATAGTTATAAATACATAAGAAATGCATGTACTCATAACTTAAGTGTATGAATGTTGAGTTCTCTTTTCTTTTTTCGTTTGTTGATTTATACAATAATGAATGGTAATGGGTATATAATATGGACATCCCGGGAACACGAGGCTTTAGCTAGCCCCAAGGAGGTCATTTGATTACCTCACTTCCCTGGTTTAACAACGGCATGTACCCATTTGATTCCATTCTTATGTATTTCAACATTAGAATTTGGATAGAGCTTTATTTCATATATATAAATGATTCAATCAAACAAAATATACAATCTTTGCATGACTTTCTTTCCCTCATTTACGTATACATCCATGTGTGTCTAAGAAAAGTAAGTATATTGTTTGGACATCCCAGGAATACGAGGCTTTAGTTAGCCCCAAGGAGGTCATTTGATTACCTCAGTTCCCTGGTTTAATAATGACACATACTTGCCTATATCTTTGTACATGTATATGTGATTAGTGAATGAAAATCCCATTTTACATTAAAATGGCATGCATTCATAATTGACTAAGTGGTTGAATTAATTAGCCATATGATTTGGAGCTTACTTCCTAGGTTCATGTATACAGATTTACATATGTTTGAATGCAAATGGGTATATAGTCTAGACATCCCGAGAATATGAGGCTTTAGCTAGCTCCAAGGAGGTTATTTAATTACCTCACTTCCCTGATTTAACAATGGCACATGCCTATTTAATTTCTTTCTTATGTCCTTTTTGTATAATAATTTGGATAAAGATTTAAGTTAATATGTTTAAATAATTCAACAAAATAAAATATAAATTCTAAACATACACTTACATTAATCATTTAACTGTGCTAAAATATATTACTTATACTGATACACTTAGGATTAAATAACTACCTTAGCTTTCTTATAATTCATGAGACCAAACTACATGGTTTTAAAATCATTGGAGGAGTTAGCTGGCAGCCAATTCAGATGATTATGAGTCCAGAAGTCGGACAATTTATTCTCTCTTGTGGAGGTAAACTCTTATGTCCACCGATCGCATAGATTTAGGTCATGCTTTAGCTCGTACTAAAGCTCCCAAGATTTAGGATCTGAGGTAGCTATTTCCTTCGGGCTACGAGCATAAATCCCCACCTCTTAGGCATTCCCACAACCTTGTGTTGGTGGATTGTAAGCCTTAGTAATCTAATTAAATTTCAACTTAAAACACATAATGTAAAGAGGCAGTTGTGCTCAGTCGTCCCTAGGAGTAAGTCTTCATTGCTAAATGTAACTCTAAGATGTCCTTCAAGTGGCATGCCTTCTCCTTAATAGCATCACTGAAGCTAAACATATCTCTAGATCAAGTAAGGCCTTGATTAGAGATTCTCTCATCTCTTTGGATAAGACAAGGTCATCAGAGCTAACTTAGCTAGAAACTTTCTAAGGTGAGCTAGACATTGTAATCAACTCGCTTGAACCTCCAGCATATCCATGGGTGGAGCATCCTATGGAGGGGATATCACCTCACTGGAACCAATGACTTGCTCCTAAGAAGTAGAACTTCTCCACATGGTTGACTTGGACTTCTGGAATGATGAGCTTTTGGAAAGTTCTACATTCTCATCTCGCATACATACAACTTCTCCTATGGGATCCTCAGAGTCAGTTGACTCCAAGCCAATCTCAAGAGGTGAACCCTAAACCCTAAACCCTAAAACCTAAACTGCAAATACCCTAAACCCTAAACCCTAAACCCTAAACCTTAAAAAGCTAAAAGCCTAAACCTAAACTAAATAAAACCTAAAATTAAAATAAATAATTAAAATTAAACCAAAATAAAATAATAAAATAAAAACATTAACTAAAATAAATAAATTAAACTAAACGAAACTAAAAAATAAACCTAAATAAAAATATAAAATAAAATAAAATATATAAAAAATAAAGTAAATAAACTTAAACCTATCGATTTACTTAATTTCAAAAAAAAAAACTCTAAATCCTAAACCGTAAACCTACAACCATAAACCCTAAACCCTAAACCCTAACCCTAAACCATAAACCCTAAACCCTAAACCCTAAACCCTAAAAGCATAAACCCTAAACCCTAAATACTAAACCCTAAACCCTAAACCCTAATACCCTAAACCCTAAACCCTAAACCTTAAACCCACTACACTAAACCCACAACCCTAAACCCTAAAACCCCAAACCCCAAACCTAAAACCCAAAACCCAAAACCCAAAACCCTAAACTCTAAACCCTAACCCATAAACCCTAAACCCTAAACCATAAACCCTATAAATAATAAACCCTAAAGCTTAAACACTAAACCCTAAACCCTAAACCCTAAAAACCCTGATATCTAACCCTAAACCCTAAAACCCTAAACCTTATACCCTAAAAACCTAAAAACTTAAAAACCTAAACCTAAAAAATAAAATAAAAATAAAACTCAACTAAAAAATAAACATAAACCCAAACCTAAACCTAAAAAATAAACTAAAATAAAAAACCTAAACTAAAATAAATAAACCTAAAATAAATAAACTAAACTAAATAAAAATATATAAAAACATAGATAAAAATAGAAAATAAAATAAGCTAAAATCAATACAATATTAATTAAGTAAACTAAATAAACTTAAACCTATCAGTTTACATAATTTAAAAAAAAACCCTAAACCTTATATCATAAACCCTAAACCCTAAACCTTAAAACTAACACTAAACCATAAACCTACAACACTAAACCAACAACCCTAAACCCTAAATCCTAAACCGTAAACCCTAAACCCTAAACCCTAAGCCCTAAATCTTAAACCCTAACCCTAAACTTTAAACCCAAATCCCTAAACCTCTAACTCTAAACCTAAACTTAAAGCAACTAAAAAAATTAAAAAATTAACCTAAACCCTAAAACCTAATAAACTTAATCCTAAACGCTAAGAATGGGCAGAACCTTAATGGCAAGAACATCACCATCAACCAGGTTCAGTTTAGATCTGATGACAGAGGTGAATGTCGAGGCAGTGTTTATCATAGTGGTGGTTGGGGATCTAGAGGTTCTAGTGGATATGGAGGTGGTGGTCGAAGCAGTGGTGGTTATGGAGGCGAGAGGAACGATGGAGGTTACAGCCGTGGTGGTGGCGGAGGGAGAGATCGGGGATATGATGGTGGATCTAGTTACTCGAGAGGCTGGGATGGTTCTGATTGGAACTCAAAAAGAAGAAGAATGACCAATCTGATCTGTTGCTTATGGAACTATGTCTTTATAGTAGAGATGATTCTAGTTATCTAAGGTTTTTAATTTCCTCTAAGCATGCTAATTTTTTATCTATGTCATTACTTGTGTCTTAGAAAACCTGGTGTGTTACTTGGTTGATGAAATCAAAAAGAAGAAATGTTGAATCTGAATTTATTCTCAATTAAAAGAAAAATCCCTAAACCCTAAACTAAAATTCAACTAAACCTAAAACCTAAAGCCTAAAGTTTAAACCTAAAACCCTAAACACTAAACCTAAACTCAACTAAACCATAAACCTAAACCCTAAACCTGAACCTACAACCCTAAACCCTAAACCTAAAAAATCCTAAACCTAAACCTAAACCCTAAACCTTAAACCCTAAGCTTACCCTAAACCTAAACTATAACCCTAACCTAAACTAAACCCTAAACCCTAAACCCTAAACCAAATTAACTAACCCTAAACCTAAACCTAAAACTCCTAAACAAAAGTTTAAACCTAAACCTTAAACCCTAAACCCTAAACTAACCCTAAACCTTAAGCTAACCCTAAACCCTAAACCCCAAACCCTAAAAACCCTAAACCTTAAACCCAAAATGCTAAATCCTAAACCCTAAAACCTAAACCTTAACCCTAAACCCTAAATAAAACCTAAAATAAATAAATCATAAACTAAACCTAAAATAAAATTAAAATAAACCTAAAAAATAAAATAAATAAATAAACTTAACCTAAAAAATAATAAATAAAATAAAATAAAAAATAAATTAAAATCTAATAATAAACTCTAAAAAAATAATAGAAAACTAAACATAAAATAAATATAAAATAAACCTAAAATCAAATAAAACATAAAAATAAATTAAAAATAGAACCTAAACCCTAAACTAAAAAATACCTAAACCTAAAATGAAAATAAAATAAACAAAATAATGAAAACCTAAACCTAAAATAAAATAAACTAAACTAAAATAAATAATTCCTGAACCTAAACCTAAAGTACACTGAACCTAAACCTAAATGTAAACTAAAAAAAAACTAAAAATAAACCTAAACCTAAACTAAAAAATAAAACCTAAAATCTCAACATAAGAAAATAAAAAATAACCTAAATCTAAACTTAAAAATTAAAAATAAATTCTAAACCTAAAAAATAAAATAGAAATAAAACTCAACTAAAAAATAATCCTAAACCTAAAAAATAAATTAAAATAAAAAACCTAAACTAAAATAAATAAACTTAAAATAAATAAACTAAACTAAATAAAAATATAAAATAAACATAAATAAAAATATAAAATAAAATAAACTAAAATAAATAAAAAATAAATTAAATAAACCTAAACTAAATAAAATAAAATAATGTAAAGTAAACCTAGACCTAAACTAAAAAATAAAACCTAAAAATAAACTTAAAAAAATAAAATAAAAACCTAAACCTAAACCTAAAAATAAAAAATGAAACCTAAACCTAAAAAATAAAAAAATAAAAACCAAAAAATAAATAATAAACATAAAATAAATAAACAAGTAAAAATAAAAATAAAAATAAATCTAAATAAAAATAAAAAGTAAAATAAACTAAAATAAATAAAAAATGAACTAAAGAAACCTAAACTTACCGATTTACTTAATTTAAAAAATCCCTAAACCCCAAAGCTTAAACACTAAACACTAAACCCTAAACCCTAAACCCTAATCTTAAACCCTAAAACATAAAACCCTAAACCCTAAACCCTAAACCCTAAATCCTAAACAAACACTAAACCCAAAGCCCCAAACTTGAAGAAGCATAAACCCTAAAGCCTAAATCGTAAAACTTAAGCTAACCCTAAACCCTAAACACTAAGCCCTAAACCCTCAAAACTCTAAACCCTAAAGCCTAAACACTAAACCTTAAACCTTAAACACTAAACCCTAACCTTAAACTTTATACCCTAAAACCATAAACCCTAAAACCCTAAACTCTAAACCCTAAACCCAAAACCCTAAACACTAAACCCTAACCCTAAACCTAAACCTAAAGTAATTAAATAAATTAAAAAATAAACTTAAACCCTAAAACTAATAAACCTAAACCCTAAGAATAGGCAAAGCCTTGACGATAGGAACATCACTGTCAACCAGGCTTAGTCTAGATCTGGTAGTGGAGATGAAGGTGGAGGCTTTATAGTGGTGGTGGGGATCTGAGGTATTGGTGGATATGGAGGTGGTGGTGAGTAATGGTTATGGAGGCTGAGGAGTGACTGAGGTTATGCCTGGTGGTGGTGGGAGGGAGATCGGGATATGATGGTGGATCCTGCTACTCGAGAGGCCGGAGTGGTTTTAATGGGAACTATAGAAACTGAACAACGATCCAATTGGTCGCTATGGAATGTTGTCTTTATAAGTAGAGACATTCTAGATTCTAGATTTTGCTCTATGCATTTTATTTTTATCTATGTCATCGCTTGTGTCTTAAAAAATTTGGAGTGTTACCTGGTTGATGAAATCAAAAAGAAGAAATGTTGAATCTGAATTTATTCTTTGTTTAAAAAAAACCAAAAACCAAAAACCCTAAACCAAGATTTGATCCCTAGACCTAAAACCTAAACCCTAAACCCTAAATTGTAAACTCTAAATACCCTAAATGCTGAAACTTAAACCCTAAATCCTAAACCCTAAACACTTATCCCTAAACCTTAAACCCTAAACCCTAAACCCTCAACTAACCCTAAACCTTAAAAAGCTAAAAACCTAAACCTAAACTAAATAAAACATAAAAACATAATAAATTAAAAAACATTAACCAAAATAAATCCTAAACCTAAACTTAAAACTAAAAAGAAAAAATAATAAAAAAGAAAAAATAAACTAAAATAAAATAAATAAAAACTAAACAAAAATAAATTAAATAAAAACCTCAACTAAACTAAAAAAATAAAAAACTTAAATAAAATAAAAACTAAACCTAAAATAAAATAAAATAAAAACAAAATAAAAACCTAAACCTAAAAAATAAACCTAAAAATAAATATAAAATAAAACCTAAACTCTAAACTAAAAAATCCTAAACATAAAATAAAAATAAAATAAACCTAAACCTAAAAAAGAAAAATTAAAAAAAGACTAACTAAAAAATAAACCTAAACCTAAACCAAAACCTATAAACTAAACTAAAATAAAAAACATAAACTCAAATAAATAAACCAAAAATAAATAAACTAAACTAAATAAAAATAAAAATAAACCTAAATAAACTAAATAAACCTAAACTTATTAGTTTACTTAATTTAGAAAAAAATCCTAACCCTAAATCATCAACCCTAAAACAAAACCTATACCCTAAACCCTGAACCGTAAACCTATAACCCTAAACCCTAAACCCTAAACCCTAAACCCTAAAACCTACAAACCTAAACCCTAATCCCTAAACATGAAACACTAAACCCCAAACCCTAAACCCTAAACACCTAAAAACTTAAATTTAAACTAAATAAAACCTAAATAAAATAAAAATAAAAAGCTAAGGATAAACCTAAACCTAAACCTAAAAGTAAAAATAAAATAATATAAAATGTAAAAAACTATACTAGAATAAAATAAATAAATACTTAAACTAAACTAAAAAAATAAAGTAAACCTAAAAATAAAAAACCTAAATAAAATATAAACTAAATGTAAAATAAAAATAATATTAAATAAAAATTAAATAAAAACCTAAACCTAAAAAATAAACTTAATATCCTAAACTAAAAAAACCTAAACCTAAAATAAACAAAATAAAATAAACCTAAAACTAAACTAAAGCCTAAACCCTAAAATAAACCTTAAAAAACCTACAACCCTAAACCCTAAACAATAAACCCTAAAAAAACCCTAAACCCTAAAACCTACATCCTAAACTAACCCTAAACCCTAAATCCTAAACCGTAAACCCTAAACCTTAAACCCTAAACCCTAACCCTAACCATAAAACCTAAACCCTAAACCAAAACCCTAAACCCTAAAACCCTAAACCCTAAACTTAAACTCAAACTTAAACACTAAAAAAGAAACTAAACCTAAACCTAAACGCTAAAACTAAACCCTAAAGTTTAAACATAAACCTAACCCTAAACCTAAACTTAAAACCCTAAACCCTAAACCTAATCCCTAACCCAAACCCTAAACCCTAAAATATTAAAACCAATAAAACACTAAATCCTAAACCCTAAACCCTAAACCCTAACCCTAAACCTCAAATCTTAAACATAAACCTAAATAAATTTAAAAATAAACTTAAACTCTAAAACTTAATAAACCTATACCCTAAGAATGGGAAAATAAACATCAAACTAATGGTGGAGGAATGGTGGTGGATCCTGTTAAAGTCACTTGGTTATGTTTAACCGAGATATTGAAGAATAAGACCGATCTACTACTTATGGAACTATGTCTTAACAAAGAGACAGTTCAGTTATCATTTGCTATGCATGCTTTTTTTATCTATGTTGTTACTTGTGTCTAAACATGGAGTGCTACTGTTGAAAATCAAAAGAACAAATGTTGAACCTGAATTTGTTCTCTATTAAAAAAAATTATAAACCCTAAACCCCAAACTAAAACTTGAACCATAGAGCTAAAACCTAAACCCTAAACCGTAAACTAAAATCTGAACCCTAGACCTAAAACCTAAACCTTAAACCCTAAACCTTGAACCCTAAAACACTAAACACTAAATGCAGAACCCTAAAACCTAAAACCTAAAACCTAAACCATAAACCCTAAACACTAAACCCTAAACCCTAAACCCTATTCACTAAACCTTAAACCCTCAACTAACCCTAAACCCTCAACTAACCCTAAAACCTACAAACCTAAATCCTAATCCCTAAACATGAAACCCTAAACCCTAAACACCTAAAAACCTAAATTTAAACTAAATATAACCTAAATAAAATAAATAAAATAAAAATAAAAAGCTAAACTAAAACCTAAACCAAAACCTAAAAGTAAAAATAAAATAATATAAAATGTAAAAACTATACTAGAATAAAATAAATAAATACTTAAACTAAACTAAAAAAATAAAGTAAACCTAAATAAAATAGAAACTAAATGTAAAATAAAAATAATATTAAATAAAAATTAAATAAAAACCTAAACCTAAAAAATAAACTTAAAAATAAAACCTAAAAATAAATAAAATATAAAACCTAAAAAAAAAAACCTAAACCTAAAATAAACAAAATAAAATAAACCTAAACTAAACTAAAATAAATAAACCTACACTAAACCTAAAAAACTAAACTAAACTAAATAAAATAAAATAAACTAAAAAATAAACCTAAACCTAAACTAAAAAAAAAACCTAAAATAAAAAACCTAAAACCTAAACAAAAAAAAATAAAATAAAACCTAAACCTAAAATTAAAAAATAAACTAAACCTAAAATATAAAATAAAACTAAACTAAACCTAAACCTAAACTTAAACTAAAATAAAATTAAAATAATAAATAAACTAAAATAAAAAAATAACTTTAAATAAAATAAAAATAATAATAAAAACTAAATCTAACTAAACTAAAATCCTAAACCCTAACTAACCCTAAACCCTAAACTAAAACTCCTAAACCCTAAACCTAAACTAACTAAACCTAAATTTAAACTCTAAACCCTAAACCCTAAACCCTAAACCCTAAAACCCTAAACCTAAAACCCTAAATCCTAAACCCTAAACCATAAACCTTAAAGCCTAAAAACCTAAAAACTTAAACCTAAACTAAATAAAAAAACAACATAAATAAAAAAACAAAATAAAATAAAATGAAAACATAAACTAAAACCTAACCTAAACATAAAAATATAATAAAATTAACTAATAAAAATAAACTAAAATAAAATAATTAAAAACCTAAACTGAACTTAAAAATATAATAAACCTAAGAATAAAAAAGTTAAATAAAATAAAAACTAAACATAAAATAAAAATAAAAAAAACCAAAAATAATGTAAAATAAAAACTAAAGAAAAACCTAAACCTAAAAAATAAACCTTAAAATAAAATCCAAACCCTAAACTAAAAAAATAAGAAAAACTAAACTAAAAATAAAAAATAAACAAAATAAACCTAAACTAGACGGTTTACTCAATTTTAAAAAAAAACATTAAACCCTAAACCCTAAAACAAACCCTAAAAAACCTACAACCCTAAACCCTAAATAATAAACCCTAAAAAACCCTAAACCCTAAAACTTACATCCTAAACTAACCCTAAACCCTAAATCCTAAACCATAAACCCTAAACCTTAAACCCTAAACCCTAACCCTAACCATAAAACTAAACCCTAAAACTATAAACCTAAACCCTAAAACTAAACCCTAAACCTAAACCCTAAGAATAAACTAAAGGCTAAACCCTATGCTAACCCTAAACCTTAAACGCTTAAAACCCTAAACCCTAAAGCCTAAACACTAAAACCGAAGGCTTAACCCTAAACCTTAAACTCTAAAACCCTAAACCCTAAAACCCTAAATCCTAAACCCTAACCCAAAACCCTAAACCCTAAAAGCATTAAGCCAAAAACCCAAAACACTAAATCCTAAACTCTAAACCCTAAACCCTAACCCTAAACCCCAAATCCTAAACATAAACCTAAATAAATTTAAAAATAAACTTAAACTCCAAAACTTAATAAACCTAAACCCTAAGAATAACCTGATGATAAACATCACCATGCCTAGAATGGTGGATGGAGATGGTGGTGGATCCCGTTACTTGAGAAGTTAGGGTGCTTATGATTGGAACTGGAGAAATTGAAGAACAACTGATCCGATCTGCTACTTATGGAACTATGTCTTTACGGTAGAGACAATTCTTATTATCTAGGGTTTTTGATTTGCTCTATGCGTGCTCATTTTTTATCTATGTTGTTTCTTGTGTCTTAGATAACATGGAGTGCTACTTGGTTGATGAAATCAAAAAGAACAAATGTTGAACCTGAATTTGTTCTCTATTCAAAAAAAAACTAAAAACCCTAAACCCTAAACTAAAACTTGAACCATAGAGCTAAAACCTTAACCCTAAACCCTAAACTAAAATCTGAACCCTAGACCTAAAACCTAAACCCTATACCCTAAACCTTGAACCCTAAAACACTAAACACTAAATGCGAAACCCTAAAACCTAAAACCTATACCCTAAACCCTAAACACTAAACCCTAAACCCTAAACCCTAATAGCTAAACCTTAAACCCTAAACCCTAAACCCTTAACCCTCAACTAACCCTTCACAACCCATCTTCCTTGGCTGCACTCCCTCTTTGGCAATTTTGTGTTCCCGTGCTATTCTCTACGGTTTGGCCACCTGATGTTCCCATGTTTCTATGGTTTCGCTTCCCGATCGTGTTCCAGTGTAATTCTCTGTGGTTTGGTTGCATTTCAGGCCACCCCAATCGTGATCGCTATTTTATTGCTTGTTTGTGCTTCCTTAGGTTGCTTATGTGATTCTCACCGGATGGTTCAATGGCGGAGGCATCGGTAACCAACTCACTCCTTGATGTGCCTTTAACCTCCGACACCCTAAAGGTTTTGATCCGACTTCGCACGCTCACAAGTCCTTAAGGATGCTCTTTTAGGTAAGATCTCTAACTCTAATGCCTCGGTTAACTTAATTTCAACCTCTTTCTGTGGATTTTCGGTTGTCATGTGCTCTGACCAGGATGTGGAGAAATTAGCAAAGTCTTTTGAATTCTCTTTGGTTGGTAAATTCTCTTTACGGTGCCCTACTCTAGATAATATCCGATCTTTCTTCCATAGCTTAAAGCTTTCGGGAGTCTTCACTATTGGGTTGATTGATCCTCGACATATCCTCATTCAATTATCCAATGATTTAGATTATTCTCGAGTCTTTGCTCGTCACTCCTACTTTGTTTATAATTATCAAATGTGGCTCTTGAAATGGTCACCCCTCTTTGATGTCAAAGAGGAATCCCCTATTGTTCCCTCTATATTTTGCTTTTCCCCAACATGAGAATTCACTATGTTACTCACCAAGTTTTGTTTTGGGGCTTTATTTGGTAGACCCCTTCAAATTGATCAAGCCACCGCTAGATCTCGCCATCTGCACATCTTGGTTGAGATTGACATTACCAAAAAAATACCCCAAAGAAGTTTGGATTGTTTGAAAAATTCGGATATAACCGTAAATTAATTTGAAAATTTCCTATCTTTGCTCTCAGTAAGATCCATGGTCATGATCACTGAATGCTTTGTGTTACACCCTAACCTTTAAAAAAGAATATATCACGATACTAATACCTCTCTTGGAACTAGGAAAACTAATAAGTTAGCTTATGTGCCTAAAGCTACTCATAATGGAATTCACCCTCCTACACCTACCCCTTTATTACCTATTGATTTGTCTAATGAAAAACATTCTGAGCTTGGTATAAATACTACTAGTGAGGTGTGTGCTAAAACTAATGATAACTTACCTAGCACTACTCTTACCTAGCACTACTCTTACTTTCAATAATTTGGCTTCTCATGACAAACCTTTACTTCAGTTGAATCTTAATGACAATTTGAATGGAAATTTTATATTGGATCAAAATATTGTTGATCCTTTGGTGTCAGACCAAAATTTGAATATACATCATGGCAATGAAAATGTTATTTGTATTATTAATGGTGCAAGAACCTCCCCTTCTACTTCTCTACAGAGTGATACTCAGGCAATCCAAATTTCTCATTCTAACTCTGATACTGAAGAATGAGAAATCACCACTAACAAAACATTGACTGATAATACTCCTATTCTGGATACCAAAAACCAATCGCTTTCTGATGGAGATACTTTGGATTCTGATAGACCCTTCCAAACGTTATTAAAAAAAATCTTATAAAGACAAAATGACTAATAATAACTTCACTAGAACCACACGCTCTTCTCTAACACCTCACAAATAATTATGTCCTCCTCTCTTCCTTTTTCCATTTTCTTTTTTTACCTTTTCTTTTTTGGAGTTTTTATTATGATTAATTATCTTATTTGGAATATCCGGGGTTGTGGGACACTCCCTGTTTGCAACCGTGTTAGGAGCCTCTGTCACGCTCATAACATCAAACTTCTTGTTATTATTGAGCCTTTCATTAACTCTTCCAAGATTGTTCATGTTGCTAGATCGCTTGGATTCCAAAATTTCCACTTCAATCTTAATAATAAAATTTGGTATTTTTGGAATAATTCAATCACCATTTCCATCATTGATGATCTTGATCAATTGGTCAATGTCAAAATCTCATTAGGTGAGTTCTCGGCTTTTGGTTCCTTTATCTATGCTTCTTGTAATAGAGCCGGTAGGAACATCATTTGGAATCACTTAAGAACCTTTGCCTCCTCAGTTAACCTTCCCTGGTTGGTTGGGGGTGATTTCAACACTATCATTTCTTCTTTAGAAAGGAGGGGAGGATGTTCTACTAACCTCCATTCCATGAAAGACTTCTCTAATATGATCCTTGATTGCAATCTGATTGACATTAGTTTTTCAGGGTCTGATTACACGTGGCATAACTCTAAACTTTGGTAGCGTCTTGACAGGATTCTCTTTAATTCTCTTTGGATCAATCAATGGCCTCTTACTTCTGTTGAACATTTGATCAGAACTTTGTCTAATCATGCTCCTCTTTGATCTCTATCAAAACTCCCCTTAACCCTTCTACTCCCTCACCTTTAGATTCCAAAATATGTGGACCCAACATGTGATTTCACTAATGTTGTTTTCACTAATTGGATGGCCCCTGTTCACCCTGGATAATTCTAAAGGCATGATTCGCTTTGGCTTAAGCTCAAGAGGCTTAAACAAAACCTCAATTGGTGGAACAAGCATATCTTTAAAAATCTTTTTACCAATCTTAAAGCTATGGAACAAGCGGTTTGTTCTCTTGAAGAGGTCATCTTAATTGACCCTAGTAAGCTTGATGAATTGAGCATTGCCAAAGATAGTTTGATTAATTACCAAAATATGGAGGAAACCTATTGGCATCAAAAAGCCGCTAGCAAACATATCGATGGCTAATGTAAACACAAGGTATTTCCATGCTATTTGTAATAAATGAAAAGCTTTAAACTCGATTAAGAAAATTAAGAACTCTAATGATGGCTGGATAACTGATAACAATGAAATTAAGGATCATCATTCATCACTTTCAAAATTTATTAAATTCTAATCCTTCGTTAGACCCCTCCAACACCCATCTCATCTCTTCTATGATTAGCAATGAGGATAACCATTTGCTCACTATGCGTCCCTCGGAAGCGGAGATTAGTAGTACTCTCAATAGCATGAACATTGATTACATTCGTACGATGGTTTTATGACTCATTTCTTTCGGCATTGTTGGCCTTTTATTAAATCTAATATTGTTAATGTTGTTATTGATTTCTTTGATGGCGACTCTATTCCAGATATTTTTTAGTACTTCTATTATCACTTATTCCCAAAATCCAACAATCCACGAATCTTGAGGCGATTTTGACCTATTAGTGCTTTGCACCTTTTTCATTGCTAAATTAATTAATAATAGATTAGCGCTCCCTAAAATCATCTCCCTAACCAAACTTTCATTAAAAATAGAGCCATATCTCGATAATATTCTTCTCGCCAAGAGTTGGTTCATGACATTGATGTTTCCTTCCAGGAGGTAATATCCTCTTCAAACACATCTCTAAAGCCTTTGACAACCTCTGGGATTTCCAAATTTACATTTGTTTGGTTTCTCTAATAATTTTATCCATAAAAAAGTTGTATCACTAACGTCCGGTTTTCTTATCTTAAAATGGTGAGTCCCTTGGTTTCTTTACTGAGCCATGGTTTAGGTGACCCTCTTTCTCCTTCTCTTTGTCATTGCTATTGAATATCTTTCGAGGAGCCTCAATGATCTTTTCATTAAAACCTAACATGGTTTTAAAACTCATGGTGGTTTCCTGCTTTCATCTTAGCTTTGCCGATAATTTTATAATCTTCGCAATGCCTCTCTTCAACATGTTAAAACTATTAAGAATCTCTTAAATGATTTTGGCAAAGTTAGTGGTCTCTTCCTAAATGAAAGAAAATGTTGTTTTATTCCCTCAACTAAGATTCCTACCAATAGGCTAAATCAAATCTCCAGAATTACTAATTTTAAGCAAAATCAACTTCCCATTAATTATCTAGGGGCTCTGCTTTTTAAAGCCCAGAAAAGATCTCATTATTTTGATGATCTTATTTAGAAAATTTCTAATAAAATTTTGGTTTGGGAGTTTCATTTACTCTCTTTTGGTGGTAGGCTTTCCTTGATTAAGAGCACTCTTAATTCCATACCTTTATATCTCATCCAAACCATTGTGCCATTTCTATCAAATTGAGCCTCCTAAACAAATTTTTCGGGCTCCAATATCTCTTCTAAAAAATGCACTGACCTCTTGGTTTAAAAGTTGTGGCACTTTTGATGAAGGTGGTCTTGATTGTAAATCCATAAAAGAAGCTATCAATGCTTTTCCTATAAACTCGGTGGAATTTTAGAGTAATCATAGTCTTTGGGCTAATTTCATGACTGCTAAATATTCGTGGTAAGCACTCCTCATTTGTCCCTTTAAACCGGGTGATTCTGGTGGAAAAGACTTTGTTCTATCAAATGGGATGCAATCCTTAATTTTTTTGGGGCATTAACTCGCCTTCTTTCTTTTGGCAAGATAACGAGTGGATGTGGATCCATTGATGACTTACTCTTCACCCATTCCACTGCCGCTATTAGAGTAAACTCTTTCTAGCATAACAATAAGTGGAACAATAGTAAGCGATTTTATCCCTTTTACTTTCTTGAATATGGTTACTACTATTCCTATCACTCCAAACAATCAAGATGATTCTCTTTAAGCTCTCACATAATGGTGATTTCAACCTCAATGTGTGGCTCCACATTAAAGATACTCATGATTCCTCCTATGTATTCTCCAAACTTTGGAATAACAATATCCCTACTTCTTATTCTCGTTTCTTACTTGGTGTATTCTAAAATTTTATCCTCGTTGATTCCTTGTTGTGGGGTAAAGGGTTCCATTTACCCTCTAAATGTCAATGTTGTTTCCATATTGAGAATGTTAATCATGTTTTTATTAATGGGGTCATTGCTTCTAAACTTTGGATTTGGTATGATGATCTTTTTAACACTGTCACTTTCAATGGCTCTCTTACTTTATATCAACTTCTTGAAATTTATTTTGATAATACTATTAAAGGTCACATTAAAGTTATCATTGCTATCACTCTTATATGGTTCATATGGATGGACCGTAATGATGCAAAACATCGTGGGATCCCTATGAACCACGTGAGGATTATTGCTAGAACTAAAAACAAAATTTGTGACTTGTTTAAAGCCAATCTCATTCATTACATAATTCAAAGGCTGTAAATTTGTGCCAATAAAGGCTTAACCTCCGGATCAACCTTCGAAAATGACAAGATTGTTTATTGAAAAAACCTTGACCATATTATTAAAATTACCGATGGCTCGCCTCTCATAATGGCTGGTTGTGGTGGCATTTTCGTGAACTCTAAGGGTATAGTATGTGCTTTTGCTTATCCCCTTATTTCAGACCGTCCCATTTTCTCGAGCTTATGGCGCCTTTCAAAGCTCTTGAGATTTGCCTCCAAAATGGTCGGCTCAATATTTGGATTGAGGTGGATGTTGTTCACTGATTGATCTTTTGACCTCCACCAAGATGAGCAAAGACCGAATTGTACTACCTCCTCAAGCAAACTAGAGCTCTTCTTTCCAACTGAATTTTAACATCACTCATGTTTCATGGAAGGAAATGTTTCGGCCGACTACCTTGCCAATCTGGGTGCTAGATCCGATGGTATCATCTTCTTTAATCAACTCACCTTGCCCAAACACTTGTGTGGGCTGGTTAACTTAGACAATTCCAGGTTTCCTTATCTCAGAACTTAATCAAACCTTTGATGTATACTGTCCATTCATCTTTTATCTGTATGCCTCTTTATTTTTTTGCCTTTCTGTTCCTTTTTGTGTCTTTTGTGGATGCTTCACATGGATATTACTTGTTGTCTTGATCTATGTGTCATAATTTGGTGTTTTAAAAGCTTCTCCTTCATTTAGAGGCTCTCTGCTTTTGGCATTTACACTGATAAAGGGCTGCTGTTGAGCTATGTGCATACTAATTCTCTGCATTGGCATTTTGTTGAGTTATGGGTTAGCTGCTATTGGTTTTATAACATCAATCCTATTTGGGATTTTAATATCAATGTTGCCTTCATTCCTAATCCTAGGGCTTAATCACCGGATGGAGATATTTATTTTGATGGGTTTAGCTATCGCCATTAATTTTGCAACCGCCGCTTTCAAAGATATTACCGCTTGGAGCATCTTAGTTATCTATGTTGTTTCTATGCATTGTATTAGTGTTCACTATGCTGGTTGCAATATTTATTTTGATGATTTTTAGGTTGTTGATTTTAACCGATAATGACTCTGGCTTTTGACATGTTGTTTGTCTCCCTATTAGATCTCGTTGATATTCTTTTGCCTCTACCTTGAGTCGACATTTTCCTTTTATTTTTGGGAGTTATCTTTATTTTATTTTTCGCATGAAGAGGTTTTTTGGCCTTTTTTCGATATTTATCTTCTGTTGTCTATAATCGACCCCATTTAGCATGCTTTCTTTGGAATCCATTTTCGATTCAGGTCCCTTTGGTAGGATCTTGTTGTGGGGCTTTCTTTTTCTTCCACCGCCATGGTTATTTTGTTTTCTTATGTGTCATCGACCTCCTTACCCCTTCTGCGACTATTATTGTGCAAAAACTTTGATATTACTTGGTTATCTTTTATGCTTCTTTACTTTGTTTGGGTGGAATCTCCGCATTATTGTTTCTCAGACTTATTTTTTGACTTGGATGGAGTTTCTTCAAATTGTTTCTGGCTATTTTATTCAGGAGATCCTTTCTATGCAGGATGTTTCTGAGATTGGGGCTCAATCTTTTACGCTCCAAATATTATTTGTTTTTTGTCGCCTTCTCTCTTGCTCCCCAGGAATTGGACCATGTCAGTGTCTTTGTGGATTTATGGTTAATTTTTGATTCTCGATTTTCCAACTGTTTGTGTTATTATCAGCTCGGCTATTTTTGATCACACATGCTGTTGTTATTTACATCCTGATTCTATTTTTTTGGGTCTTTTGTGGATGTTTCACACAGATATTATTTGTTGTCTTGATCTTTGTGCCATGATTTGGTGTTTTAATAGCTTCTTCTTTATTTGGAGGCTCACTGCTTTTGGAATTTACATTGACAAAGGGCTAGTATTGAGCTATGTGCATACTAATACCTTGCATTAGAATTTTGTTGAGCTACATGTCAACTGCCATTGGTTTTATAACAATCATTATTGGATGGAGATATTTATCATAATGGGTTTAGCTACTGCCATTATTTTCTACCATTTGTTTCTCAAAGATATTCTTGCTTGGAGCATCTTAGTTACCTATGTTGTTTCTATGCATTATATTAGTGTTCATTACTGTTGCAATATTTATTTTGAAGATTTACTATTAGGTTGTTGGATTTTAGCGATAATGATTGGTGGGCGGCTTTTGAAATCGCTTGTCTCCCCTATTAGATCCGGGCATCGATATTCTCTTTGTCTCCGACTTTCTGATGTTTTCCTTTTATTTCTGGGAGTTATCTTTTATTTTATTTTTCTGCAGGAAGAGGTTTTGGGGTCTTGCTATTTCTGCCTCTCCTATGCTTCATAGCCTTACCTTCACATCCTATAAAAATAATAGATGCAACATCCTGGTTAAAACTCTTTCTCTATAGATTTGGAATTATTTCACAATTATTCGATCTTGTGGGTCTAGCTTGTCTATTTCTTTGTGCTCCTTTGCTCTTTAATGGCTTATCCTATGTTTGGAATTGTTTATTAACTTTCACTCAATATGATTTCTCTGAGGATGATATTTCTGCTGCTAACCTGCTCTTTTTTGTCCTAGAAGATCTCATTGATGAGACTCTTTTGAACCCCTATTGTGGCTCTGTTTCCCCACTTCTTTTTATTGGCTTACCCTATGGTTGCAATCATTGTAGTGTTGTTTTAAGCTATGACTGTTGGATTTCTGGATTCACTGTCCTGTAGGCTAACCTTGTTTTAATCTATGGCTGTTGGATTTCAGGCTATTCTGTGTCCTGCAGGCTGTTGGATCATCTGCCTTTATATAATGTTTGTGCCGCTAATAATTGGGATGATGCTGTTCTCACCTACTGCTATTTTTTATTTCCTGGTTCAGCTAGTCTTGGCCAGACCACTTCATTAACTATCTAGGAATTTACTTATGCATTGTATAATTTGAATGGTTGGTTTTATGGCCAACTTGCTGTTATTTTATTTCTTGGTTGTTGGATTTGCGGTTAATGTCTTATATCCTTTATCTTGGGTTGTTTATCCGATTCATAGGTGATTTTGGTATTGTCTTGCTGTTTGTCTTTGACAACCTCCTTTTCCCAACCTGTCAAGCGAGATTTTGTTATTTCCTGCTCTTTTTTATTATTTCCTTGCAGGTTTGGATTCCCTTAATGGATTCTCTATTAGCCTTTATTGGGGTTGTAGGTTTACTGCTACCCTGATCTGCTTTATCTGGAAGGTTTTTTCTTTTTATTATCCTTTGAACCCTGTAGCTACCATTGTTGGCTTTTGGACTTTAGGGCCCTTTGTCCAGCTGGTGGACTTTGTGATTATTATCTGTTCCCTATTTTTTGATTTTTTGACTATTTTTGCTATTATCAATTTCTTGCTATTTTTTCCTGCTTATTTTTCCCACTCATTAACATTGTTGATCCACGTGATTTTCCATCGATTATTTGGATCTTTACATATGCTTTTGGGTGGACTCTTGGCCAGCTTGTTGGTATTAACTGCCTTGGTTGTTGGCTGAACTGGTTTAATACTCTACATGCTATCTCTGGTGTTTTGGTTTATTTTGCTCAGCAACTCTCTATTGAAGTTGTTGATTGCTTGGTGGACTTTGCCTTGAACCCCCTTAATGGTTTATTATATGCATATCATCTTAATTCATTGGTCTACTTTATCTGCTGCTATTTTCTCCATCTTCTTTCAGTTAAACTTGTATCTATTGCAATGTTTATCCTGGATGGGTGGTTTTATGGCAAACTAGCTGGTTGTTTCTTGTCTTGGATATTTGCTGTCTTGGTTTTTTAGGACTCCTATGTTGGCTCCATCCTGGTTGGCTGTAGGACTTCTAGGTCCTATGTTCAGCTAGTTGTTTCTAACATTGCTGTTTTGATGGTTTTTTGCTTTTACGGGTTCTTTGCCTTCCGATACCTATTTTTATGCTCTATCTACTTGGTTATTAACCATGGCAATGTCTACTCTGATGGAGAGGTTTTATGGCCAACTTGCTGTCCCTTCCTGTCTTGGATGTTGTTGTCTTAAGTATTGCTGTCTTGGCTGATTTTTTCCATGGTTATCTGCTGTCTTATTTTTTCTGGATTCTAATGTTGATATTCATTTGAATCCATTTTTTGATTTTTCTTCTGGTGGGTTCCAATGTTGGATTAACTTCTTTGTTGTTGAGGTTGGCTTCCGGAATGCCTGTGCTGTTTACGTCTGGGCTATTGTTCATCTCCTGATTGTTGTGATCTACATTATCTGCTGTTGTCTCTATTCCCATCTCAGTTTGATTAGGTTTGTGCAGTTGTATGCAATGTCTATGCTGATTGGGTGGTACTATGGACAGTTGCTGCCTTTTGCTATCTTGCTCTCTTGGTTGTTTGTTGATCTGGATTATCCGATTTTTGGTTCTGAATGCTGCAACTGGAGTTGTAGCTCCGACTGTATTTATTTGGTGCTATTTTTGGGTGGTTGCAGTCTATTTCCTGTGTTCGGCTATGCTGCCTTCCTTTACAATTGCTTTTTCCCAATTACTGATATGGATATTAATAAGGGGACTTCAGCAAGTTGCCTCCTCTGCTGCTTTCCTGTGGAGGGCTTATATGCTGGCTTTTTTCTCTTCTTGGATATGACTTTTCATGAGGTTATGGAAATGATGGCTCATGATCATATGTTTATGCATTCTCATGTCAAGGTGATTATATTGATGATACTTTTCTTGAATGGGACACCTTATCCTTGACTCTTTGTAATTTCCTCTATATTAGATATGGTTTTATTTAGGTTTTGTAATAAAGCTCTTTTTCAACAAGCTTATCTCCTCACAAGTTTGTTGGCTATGATGGCTGTGATGATCTCACTCCCTTTTAGTTTGGTAGTAGCTCTTGTGATGTAACCCTTCAGCTGAAGTTTGGATGCTCATATTTGCATGTGCCCCAACTTGTTGTGCTTGAGCCTGAGCCTTCTCTATCTCAATTCCTTTCTATCATTCTCAGATTATGTTATTTTCATTTATCCTTTTGTCTGTATTACCTTAACTGTTCTAATCTCTTTCTTATTACAATTTTGCAGGTGATTCTCTCTTATCCTCTTACTGGGTTTGCTATTGTCATGCATTCTCACGTCCTCAGGCATTGGCCTAATCTTCTTTTGGCTTATTATGTTAATCAACTTGTATCTTTTGATTGCTTTAATGTTTTCTTTTGCTTTTGGATGTACTTAAATAGGGGATTCACTCCTTAGGCTGATTATAGCTCTTTGAGCAGTAGTTTTGGAGTTTATCCCCTTTAAGGACCTTGTAACCCTTTTTTTGTGGCAATAAAATACCCCTACATGGGGTTTCCCTTAAAAAAAAAAAAAAAAAAAACTAACCCTAAACCCTAAACCCTAAAACTTAAATCCTAAAAAGCTTAAACCCTAAACCTAAAATAAATAAAACCAAAAAATAAAATAAATAAAAAAACCTTAACAAAAAAAATAAAAAAATAAAATAAAATAAAAACCTAAACTTAAACCTAAAAAGAAAATAAAATAAAAAAAATAAAAACTAACTAAAATAAAATAAATAAAAACCTAAACTACATTAAAAAAATAAAAAAACATAAATTAAATAAAAACTAAACCGAAAATAAAAATAAAATAAACATTAAATAAAATAAAATAAATCAAAAACTAAATAAAAACCTAAACCTAAAAAATAAACCTAAAATAATAAAAAAATGTAAACCTTAAACTAAAGAACAAAAACATAAACCTAAAATAAAAATAAAATAAACCTAAACCTAAACTAAAATAAACTAAACTAAAATAAATAAAACCTAAACCTAAACCTAAAATAAACTAACCTTAAACCTAAACCTAAACCCTAAATAAAATAAAATAAACTAAAAATAAACCTAAACTAAAAAATAAAACCTAAAAATAAACATTAAATAAAAACCTAAAACATAAACAAAAATAAATAAATAAAAATCAAAACCTAAACCTAAGAAGTAAAATAAAAATAAACCTAAACTAAAACATAAACCTAATTCTAAACCCTAAACCATTATGTTGAAATGATGTTGATACTTAGACTTGATTATTTTGGTTGGTTGAAATCAAAAGAAGAAATATTAATATCTTCTGTAAAACCTAAACTAAACTTAAACTACTAAATCCTAAACGATAAACTAAACCTAATGACCCTAAACCATAACCCTGAGCCCTAACCACACCCTAAATAAACCCTAAACCCTACCCTACCCCAAAAAACCTCCACCCTTAAACATGAGCTCCTTTACCCTATCCTACTAAAAATACCTGACCCCTGAGACCCACTTGCCTGGGCTCTCCACTAAACCTAAACCTAAAACAGACCCAAAACTGACTGAGCCTCGTAAACTCAAACTAAACCTAAACTAAACCTAAATCTAAACTGAGCCCTAAACCTACCCACTCTGGGCTAAACTTAAACTGAGCCTGTGCTTACTGACCTAAACTGGGCATGGATTAAACTAAACTGGGCTCTAAATCTAATAAACCTAAAGGCCCTGGGCCTAAACTAAACTAAACACTACATTAAACCTCCTGACTCTGACCTGGGCTAAACTCTCTAAACTTAAATTAAACTGGGCCTAAACCACTCTAAAGACTAAAAACTAAACTAAACCTCCTGGGCCCTAAACCCTAAACCTAAACTAAACCAACTAACCAAAAAACCCAGGCTATAACTGGGCCTTTGGCTAAACTTTAAACTTAACTAAACCTAGGCCCTAAACTGGGCTTAAACCTGAGCCCTAAACCTCTTAAACCTAAACCTAAACCCCAGATACTGGGCCCCTGGGCACCCACTGGGCCCTCCACCTAAACCCAGGCTAAACCTAAACCCTGAGCCTAAAACTGGGCCCTAAACCCTGGGCCTCCTCCTCTCCTGGGCCCTAAATCTGGGCCTACTAAACTACAATCCCTGGACCAACCAACCTAAATCCTCCTAAACTCAACCACCCTAAATTAAACCTAAACCCTCCTTAAACCCTAAACCTAAACCTCCCACTTAAACTAAACTAAACCTAAATAAACCTAAAACCTAAACTAAACTAAACACTAAACTAAAACCAAAATTATTGCTAGAGCCATCTCTGTTTCTAGTGAGTTCCCTTTCCCCCACTCATTTTTAGCTTTCTAGCGACTACTTGCTGGCTAGTTTGAATGATTCTCACTGGATTCCTTTTTGAATCAATGGTCACTGTCCTATTTCATGTCTTCATTGGAGTGATGCCATGACTTGGCATCTTCTTCGATGATTCCTTGGGGAAAATTGAAGGATCCTATGGATCCTATTATGGCATCAACCAACTTGGCTTCGACTGCTTAAAAATCATTCAAAGACATTCCAATTTGGATTTGTCTCTCCAATATGCAAATTCATTTTGTTAACCATCAATTCCATTTTATTGTGGGTGCTTTATTTGGTCAGTCATTGCAAATTGATCAGGAAACGACTACAAAATCTTGTCCTTAAGCGACTAGAATCCTTATTGAATTGGACATTACCAAGAAACACCTCAAAGAAATTTGATTAGGATCTGAAAATTACAGTTATATGCAAAGAATTAAATTTGAAAATTATCCTTTCTTTTCTTCTCACTGTAAAATCCACGAGCATGATAATTCTTACTGTTTCATTCTTCATCCTCACCCAAAAAAGAAAATCCCTATTAAAGGATCTTCTATTCCTAATCCTAGGCTGACCACTGTTAAATATCAAAAAGCTACTTCGAAAAAAAGGAATTTTTGAATGTTCTTAATAAGGCTATTTTACCTCTTACTTCTTCTGTGCAATTGAAAGCTTCTAATGTGAATAATAATAGTTTTTCTAAACTTTTGGATGATGATTCTATTTCCTGTGATTAAATCGTTGCATCTTTGCCAGCTTTGATTGATGAAAATGAAGCTTTGATTGAGAATATAAATGAGTATATTAATGTTATGCATCATTCAAATTTAATGTAGAATATGGCTTTAATACCTCATGATAATTAGGTTGAAAAAACTAATTCTATTTTCTAGATTTAGGATGATTAAAATTCTCATTAAGATTTGGCTTTGTCTAATAATTTGGATCATGAAGAGGAAGGGCTTGGTGTTCACACTTGCCTATAAATAAATATGTTTTAATAAATTGTAATGTCTTAAAAGAAGGAGAACTCATTTCTAATCAAGAGATTCCTCTTAAATGTGTGACTAATGTTGCTAAATCCATCTTAAATGATGATTATGTGGAATAAAATGGTTTCCAAACTTATCATGCTTTTTTTTTTTTTTTAAAATCTCCCTCCCAAATTGCCCAAAAACACTAGATCAGCTATGGCCTCCCTCACCTCTCTTAATTAACCTTTTCTTAACCCCTTTTTATTTCTTTATGTTTAATTTTATTATTTGGAATGTTAGAGGGATCGATACCATCTCTATTCATAATCGTGTAAGAAATCTTTATTGTATACATAATATTTATTTACTTATTTTTTCTAGAGCCTCTTATTCATGCTAACAAAATTAACCATGTTACTAAAATGATCAGTTTGAATAAATTTTTCTCTAATGTCAGTAATAGATTTCGCATTTTTGGAATAACTTTGTAGAGGTTTCTATTCTTGATGATTTTCAATAAGTTTTCAATGCTTAAATCTCTTATGATGATTTTAAATAAGTTTTCAATGCTTAAGTTTTCAATAAGTTTTCAATTCTTTAAATAAAATTTTTGTTTGGGAATTCCATTTACTTTCCTTTGGTGGCATGCTCACTATTCTTAAAAGCACTCTCAATTATATGCTATTTTATTTTATTCAAATTATTATTCTGATTATAATTTTTTTTGGGGACCCAATAATTCTATTAAAAGAATGCATTGAACATCTTGGAATAAATGTTGTGGTCTTTTGGGTGAAGGTGGTCATGGTTGTAAACCTATTCGTGAAGCTATGATTGCCTTTTCCCATATGCTCTAGTGGAAGTTTAGAAAGAATGATAGCCATTGGGCTAATTTTATGATGGAAAAATATTGCGAAGGTAAACACCCTCTTATCTATCCTTATAAAATTGGCGACTCTCCGATTTGGAAAAGGCTTTGCTCCATTAAATGGGTTGTTGAATCCTTAATATCTTGGGGTTTTCATTCGAGTTCTTCTTTCTTTTCCCAAGACAATTGGATTGCCAATGGCTTTATTGACTCCCTTTTATCTACACACTCTACTACTGCTATCAAAGTTAACACTATTTGGCTTAATAATAATTGGAATGAAAATAAACTTGGGAACTACATTCCTATTTCTATTTTTGACAAGTTTTGCAACATTGCTAACTTTTTTAATAAACCTGATCAAATTCTTTTCAAGCTCTCTTACACTGAAGATTTCATTCTTAAAGAGGTTTGGAATTTTATCAAAAATAAACAAAACACCTCTAATGTTTTCATTAAACTTTGGAACAATATCATTCCCATTTCTTATTATGTTTTAGCTTTGAGGATTTTGAATAACTTCATTCCTTTAGATTCCTTGCTCTGGCTTAAAGCATTTTATATACCTTCTAAGTGCAATTGTTGCTTTCATATTGAAAATGTTAATCAAGTTTTTGTCAATGGTGCTATTGCTTCCAAACTTTGGATATGGTATGATGATTTATTTAACACTAACTATTTTCATGGCACTATTTCATTATATCAACTTCTTAAAGTTTATTTCCATAAAACTGTGAAAGGTCATGTGAAATTTTTAATTTCTATTGCCCTTATTTGGTTCATTTGGATGGATAGAAATGATCTTAAATATTGAGGCATCCTATGAACCATAGAGGGATCCTTGCTAGAACTAAAGAAAAAAAATTCAAGCTTTGTTTAATGCAAATTTAACTTGTAATCTTCATTTTATAGGTTATAAATTTATGGCTAAAAAATTGGGTATCACTTTGCATGATGACCCTTCCTACAAGAGTATTAGAATTATACATTGGATTAAGCTTAAAGAAAAATTTATTAAATCAATACTAATGGTTCTGTTTCCCTAAACAAATATGGTTGTGGTGGAATTCTTATGGATTCTAAAGGTACTGTCATTTGTGCTTTTGCCTACCCCCTCAAAGCTTGTTCTCTTATTTATGCTGAGCTCATGGATGTTAACAAAGCTATTGATATTTGTTTAAGCGAAGGCCTCTTTAATATTTAGATTGAAATTGATGCTCTTCTTTTACTTGATATGCTCAGTACTAATAAAATGGGGAATGTTGACTTATTTTATCTTCTTAATCACACTAAAAAGCTTTTTTCTCAAGTTTGCTACAAAATTTCTCACATTCTTTGTGAAGGTACTGCTTGTACTAATTTCCTGGCTAATTTGGGAGCTAAATTAAATGAGCTCACTTTATTTGATAACCACAGCTTACTTAAGCATCTGCATGGTCTGGTCAATATGGATAATACTAGACTGCCTTACCTCAGATTTTAACTTTCAGCTATTTTGTAGATCATATTGGTATAGTGGTTTAATTAAGTCTATTTTTTGGTTCTTTTTTTTGTCATTCCCTCACAAGGAAGTGGTTTTTGCTAATTTTCTTTAGGGTCCTGGTCAATCTCACTTTAATTGAAAGCTACCTTATTAGTTTTAGTTTATTTCTAAACTTAAAACCCCTTCCTCTTTACCCCATTGTGTACTTGACTAACCCTTATTTGGGTCGTAGTGGTGCTATTTTTATTTGGTTTTTCTAACCTTTGACATTGGTGGTTTTCTTTCTGTGGCTCGTGCTCTGCTTCTTTTGTCACACATCTAGTGATGTTTCAGGGTCAGCTATTGGGTTATGGCGGTGTCTGATTTTGGCATACTACTTATTCTAATTGATGTTAGGTTTGCCTCTAGTTTTGGCTGGCTATTACCTTATTTGAATTGAATTTTTGGCTGCTATGGTTGGTTCTCTTGGATGCTGCTATTTGCTTCTTCCATCTACCTGATTATTTTGGATGGTCATTTTTTCATTGCTGCTATTGGTCTCTTCTAGTTTAGCTTAGTTTTAGGCTTTTTGGTGGTTGTTGTTCTCCTTTCCTAGTTTTGCTTGGGGGCTTCTGCTGGTTGGTTTTTCCTTCTGCCTTGTAGATTGGAGGTAGCTTTTTTCTGGTTGTTGCCTTCTTATTTTCTCATTTATTGTGACTATCTACTCTATCGAGTTTGGAAGGGGCTTTGTTTGCCTCTGGCCTTATTACTTTCCTCACTGATTTGTTGCTTATGGTTGGGTGGTTCTCTTTGTCCTTTTCTACCTTAGTTTTATGTCTGGCTAAGTAACTACCAATTTTATTTCTTAGTTTTTTTTGGAGATCTCTAGGTGGGTTGTGGCTATGCCTGCTGTTGTTCTTTCTCTTTATTTTGGGCTCTGTATTGGGTTAGCCTCTTATCTTAGTTGGCTGCTCCCTTTACTGAATTGGAACTTATGCTGTTGTGGTTGGTTGTTGAGTATGAGCTATTGGTCTATTCAGGATTTGCTTAGCTTTAGTTTTTTTTTCAATTATTTTTGGTTATTTTCCTAGTTTGGGTTGGTGTTTTCTTATTGTTCATTATTTTCTCTATTGATTGGTATGAGGACAGCTGCTTTGTGGTTCTTTTTGCTTCCAGACTTGGGTTTCTACTTATTAGAGGAGAGAGTTGTGGCTATTATTTTGTCTATGCCTACTGGTTTGCTAGAAGCTGCTCCACTGATTGGATTGGTCTGGTGTTTGTTGAGGTCTGGTTGTGGCTCTCTCTGGCTTGGTGTCTTAGGATTGGATGTTGTCTTGCCTTGGATACTTTGCCTGGCTAGGTGTCTTGCGATTTAGGTTGGCTGTTGGTATTGACTCCCTCTAGTTTATTTTGCTCTCCTTGTTTCCTGATATTTGCCTCTTAGTCGGTGGTGCTGGATTTGCTATTTTTCTTGCTGCCTTGGTAGTGGCTTTGATAGTAATTTATGGACACCCTCTTGGTCTCCCTATGGATTCCTCTCTCTAGTGCTACTTATCTTCTACTATTTTGTTGTTTGGATGGAGGTTTTGCCCTTGGATTTGGATTGCTAGTGCTTTGGAGATAGTCATGGGTTGTTGTTATGCCTTTGGGACTATTTTGTTGGGTTGTGTTGTTACCCCTATTCATGCTAATTGCTCCTTTTATGGGTTTCTCTTTCTTTTGGTGGTGGCTTTGGCAGAGTTACTGCTTGGTTTTTCTAGCTCTTTTCTCTATTTGTTTGGTGTAAGACTTGGATCACTATGGACTATTTTGCCTTGGATGGTTTGCTTATATCAAGTATGCTGGCTATGATAGCCTTGATGTTTCCTCATATCTTCTCTCTGGTTGGTAGCATTACATATGACTGTAACCCTTCTCAAGAAGTTTGGATGCTCATATGTATTGCCACTTGATGATCTTAACTGAGCTCGAGCCTTCTCTTTCTCAACTCTCTCTAAATTGTTTACTTTATCCTTTTCCCTTGAGCTATGATTATTTCCTTTGTAGTGTTTTGCAAAATTCTTTTGCAAGTTGGAACTTTATAGATGGAATGAGCTTTACTCAGTCAACTCAAGTGTTGTTGCTGTGGATCTTGCTGATCTTGCTTTCTTAAAGGGATCAAGAGCTACTGTTGACTAGTCTTTTTACTGCTTTCATGAGCTATATTGGTCTTATTCTGTGTCTTTTTCTCATATGCTTTTTAGCTATTATATTTGTTTTTATTTTTGTTTTGTTTTCTTTTCCTTTTTTATTGTACTTAGATCGAGGTTTAGCTTTTTAGGTTTCTTGTAGCTCTGAGAGCAGTAGAACTTTGAGCTATACCCCTATTAAAAACATTGTATCCTTTCCTTTTATGGTAATAAAATTCTAACTTTTCCCAATAAAAAAACTCTAAAAACCTAAACTAGAACCTAAACCTAAACCTAAACCTATAAAAAAATAAAATTTAAAACTAAACTAAAATGAAATAAAATAAAATAAACTAAACTAAAAACAGAGAATAAAGCTAAAAGTAAAAAACCTTAATAAAATAAAAACTAAACCTAAAATAACCATAAAATAAGCATAAAATAATCTAAAATAGAAACTAAATAAAAACCTAAACCTAAAAAACAAACCTAAAAAAAACCTAAAAATAAATAAAAAATGAAAACTAAACCATAAACTAAAAGTAAAAACTTAAACTTAAAATAATAATAATAATAACAAAATGAAATACACCTAAACTAAAATAAAATAAACTAAAATAAATACAACCTAAACCTAAACCTAAAATAAACTAAACTTAAACCTAAAATTAAACTAAATAAAATAAAATAAACTAAAAATCAACCAAAACTTAAACTGAAAAATAAAACCTAAAAATAAATCTAAAACCTAAACCTAAAAAAATAAAATAAAATCCTAAAACCTAAACCTAAACCTAAAAACTAAAATAAAAATAAAACTAAAATAAAAAATAATCCTAAACCTAAACCGAAAAAATTCTCTAAAATAAAAAACCCAAACTAAAATAAATAAACCTAAAATAAATAAACTAAACTAAATAAAAATAAAAATAAAAATAAACCTAAATAAAATAAAAAATAAAATAAACTAAAATAAATAAAAAATAAAATAAATAAACCTCTGGGAACTAATTTAAACAAAAAATTACAAAAGATAAATAATTAAATGAAAACCCACCCTAAATTTTACCAAAATCCTAAATAAACGCTAAACCCTAACCTAACCCTAACCCAACCCAAATCTAAACCTAAACAAACCCTAAACCCTAAACCTAAACCCCCCCAGACACTAAACCCTAAAAACCCTAAAACCTAAATCCTACCTACCACCCTACCACAATCCTACCAAACTGGACCATAATGCTAAATTAAACCTAAACACCTAAACTAAAGCTCAAACCCTGAGCCCACACTAAACCTTAAAAAATGTAATGCTGAGCCCTAAACCTTAATAAACCTAAATCTAAACCACATAAACCATAAACTCCCCACCCTGGGCCCACCCTAAAACCAAACTTAAACCTAAAATAAAATAAATAAAACCATAAACCTAATAAAATAAATGAAATAAAATAAAATAAAAATACTAAACCTAAACCTAAACCTCAAGAAATAAAATAAAAATAAAACTAAACTAAAATAAATAAATAACAACCTAAACTAAACAAAAAAAAAACCTAAATAAAATAAAACTAAACCTAAAATAAAAATAAAATAAACTAAACTAAAATTAAAACCTAAACTAAACCTAAAATAAACTAAACCTAAACCCACAACTAAATAAAATAAAATAAACTAAAAATAACCTAAACCTAAAATAAAAAATAAAACCAAAAAATAAACCTAAAATAAAAACCTAAAACCTAAACCTAAAAAATTATAATAAAATATAAACCTAAAATAATAAAATAATAACCTAAACCTAAAATACAAAATAAACCTATGCCTAAAAATTAAAATTAAACTAAACATAAACCTAAACCTAAACCTAAAAAAAAACTAAAATAAAAAACTAAAGAAATAAAGCTAAAATAAACTAAACTAAATAAAAATAAAAAATAAACCTAAATAAAAAAATAAAATTAAATAAACTTAAATAAATAAAAAATTAACTAAGTAAATGTAATAAACCTAAACCTACTAGTTTACTAAATTTAAAAAGAAAAAAAATCCCTAAATCATAAACTCGTAACCCTAAATCCTAAATTATAAACACTAACTTTGGCTATTACACCTAACTAAACCTGCACTCCTAAAATCATCCCTAAAATACAACCCTACTACCCCCACCTAACTGAGCCACTGAATAACTACCTACCAAAAACCATCCCACCTACCCTAATCCCATGGCTACCCTAAATCTGCACACTGAGCCTCCAAACCCACCCTAATTGGCCTATAAACTGACCCTGGCCTACCACAATCCTGGGCCAAATAAAACCTAAAGCTAAACACTCTAAACTAATCCTACCACCCTTGTAAAATAAACCCTAAACCCACCTAAAACCTATACTCTAAATAACACTTAAAAATAAAATAAAATAAATAAACTAAACCTAAACCTCTCCTCGTAAATGCTAAACCCTAAACCCAAAACCCTAAAGCTCCGTACCTTAAATCCTAAACCTTGAATCCTAAACCCTAAACCTAAACTTAGAGTAACTAAATAAATAAAAAAAATAAACCTAAACCCTAATAATGGGCAGAACCTTGACGGTAAGAAAATCACCGTCAACCAAGCTTTATATAGATCTGGTGGTGTAGAAGTGAAGGTTAGGCTACGTTCATTGTGGTGGGGGTTCTAGAGGTGCTGGCTGATATGGAGGTGGTGGTTAGACTAGTGGTGGTTATAGAAGCGGGCGATGTGACAGAGGCTACAACTATGGTGAAGGCAGAGGGAGAGATCGCTGATTTGATGGCAGATCTCATTACTCGAGATACGAGGGTGGTTCTAATGAGAACTGTAGAAACTTAAGAATGACCAATCCGATCTGCTGCTTATGGAACTGTGCCCTTATTATAGAGATAATTTTAATTGTCAAGAGTTTTTGATTTGCTCTACGCATGCTCTTTTTTAATCTATGTGGTCACTTGTTTCTTAGAAAACTTTCTGTTACTTGGTTAATGAAATTGAAAAGAAGAAAGGTTGAATTTGAATTTATTTTCTATTAAAAAAATACTTTAATCCCTACACCTTAAACCCTAAACTCTAAACCCTAAACTAGAACTAAACCCTAAACCCTAAAACCCTAAGCCATAAACCCTAAACCCTAAATAATAAAACCTAAACATAAAAATATAAAATAAAATAAAATAAAATAAAAACATAAACTAAAACCTAAACCTTAAACCCTTTTAAATCCTAAACCTTAAACCCTAAAACCTCATACCCTAAACCTTAAACCCTAAACCTAAAATGTTAAAACCCTAACCTGACCTAAACCCTACCCAACCAAAACCTACCCACAAAACATACCCTAAACCATAAGCCAAAACCCTGTCGTGACTTTAAACCCTAAATCCAAATAAACCCTAAAATAATCCTAAACCCTAAATTATAAACCCTAAACCTAAACCCTAAAACCTAAAAAAAACCTAAATAATAACACTTACAAATAAAATAAATTAAAAAACTTAAACTTAAATAAAATAAATAAACCTAAACTAAAACCTAAACCTAAACCCTAACCCGTAAATGCTAAACCCTAAACCCTAAACCCTAAAAGCCTAAACCGTAAAACCTTAAATCCTAAACCTTGTATCCTAAACCCTAAACCTAAACTTAGAGTAACTAAATAAATAAAAAAATAAACCTAAACTGTAAGAATGGGCAGAACCTTGACGGTAAGAAAATCATCGTCAACCAAGCTTTGTATAGATCGGGTGGTATAGCCGAAGGCGGAGGCAACAGTTAACGTAGTTGTGGTGGGGAATCTAGAGGTGCTGGCTGATATGGAGGTGGTGGTCAGACCTGTGGTGGTTATAGAGGTAGGCGGTGTGATGGAGGCTACAACTATGGTGGTGGAAGAAGGAGAGATTGCAGATTTGACGGTGGGTCTCGTTACTCAAGAGATGAGGGTGGTTCTAATGGGAACTGTAGAAACTTAAGAACGACCAATCCGATCTGTTGCTTATGGAACTGTGCCCTTATTATAGAGATAGTTTTAATTATCAAGAGTTTTTTATTTGCTCTATGCATGCTCATTTTTAATCTATCTGGTCACTTGTGCCTTAGAAAACTTTGTGTTACTTGGTGAATAAAATTGAAAAGAAGAAAGGTTGAATTTGAATTTGTTTTCTATTAAAAAATACCTTAATCCATACACCTTAAACCCTAAACCCTAAACCCTAAACTAGAACTAAACCCTAAACCTAAACCCTAAAAACCCTAAACCCCAAACACTAAACCCTAAACCCTAAACCCTAGATAATAAAACCTAAACATAAAAATATAAAATAAAATAAAATAAAATTAAAACATAAACTAAAACCTAAACCCTAAACCCTAAATTAACCCTAAATCCTAAACCTTAAACCCTAAACCTCCATACAACCCTAAACCTTAAACCCTAAACCCTAAACCCTAATACCCTAAAACTCTTAAAACCTAAACCCTAAACCCTAAACCCTAAAACCCTAAACCCTAAATAATAAACCTAAACCCTGATAGGCAGAACCCTAAATCCTAAAACCTATAAGCCTAAACCCTAAACCCTAATCCCAAACCCTAAATTATAAAACCCTAAACCCTAAGCCCTAAAAACCTAAACCTAAACTAAATAACACTTAAAAATAAAATAAATTATAAAACTTAAACTTAAATAAAATAAATAAACCTAAACTAAAACTTAAACCTATACCCTAAACCGTAAATGCTAAACCCTAAACCCTAAAAGCCTAAACCATAAAACCTTAAATCCTAAACCTTGAATCCTAAACCCTAAACCTAAACTTAGAGTAACTAAATAAATAAAAAAATAAACCTAAACCCTAAGAATGGGCAGAACCTTGACGGTATGAAAATCGCCGTCAACCAAGCTTTGTATAGATCTGGTGGTGTAGGCGAAGGGAGAGGCGACAGTTAACGCAGTTGTGGTGAGGGATCTGGAGGTGCTGGCTCATATGGAGGTGGTGGTCAGACAAGTGGTGGTTATAGAGGCGGGCGGTGTGATGGAGGCTACAACTATGGTGGTGGCAGAGGGAGAGATTGCAGATTTGATGGTGGATCTCATTACTCGAGAGACGAGGGTGGTTCTAATGGGAACTATAGAAACTTAAGAACGGCCAATCCAATCTGCTGCTTATGGAACTGTGCCCTTATTATAGAGACAGCTTTAATTATCAAGAGTTTTTGATTTGCTCTATGCATGATCTTTTTTAACCTATGTGGTCACTTTTGTCTTAGAAAACTTTGTGTTACTTGGTTAATGAAATTGAAAAGAAGAAAGGTTGAATTTGAATTTGTTTTCTATTAAAAAATACCTTAATCCCTACACCTTAAACCCTAAACCCTAAACCCTAAACTAGAACTAAACCCTAAACCCTAAACCCTAAAACCCAAACACTAAACCCTAAACCCTAAACCCTAAAACCCTAAGCCATAATCCCTAAACCCTAAATAATAAAACCTAAACATAAAACTATAAAATAAAATAAAATAAAATAAAAACATAAACTAAAACCTAACCCTAAATTAACCTAAATCCTAAACCCCTAAACCATCCACTTAAACTCAAACCCCACCATCTAATCACCCAACCTCCCTAAACCCTAAACCTCCACAAACCCTACCATACCACCCACCAGCTTACCCACCCTATCAAAAACTACTCCCTATTAATTATGTCTACCTACCACAAAACATAAAACCTAAACCTAAACTAAATAAACCTAAATAAAATAAGTAAATAAACCTCAGCTTAAATAAAAAATAAAATAAAATAAAATAAAAACCTATAGTAAAATGTAAATCTAAACCTAAACCTATAAATAAAATAAAAAAAAATAAAAAATAAAAAATAAATTAAAATAAAATAAATAATAACCTTAACTAAACTAAAATAAACCTAAAATAAAGAAAAAATAAAATAAAATTAAACATAAAATAAAAATAAAATAAACCTAAAAAATAAAATAAAAACCTAAACCTAAAAATAAAATATAAAACCTAATCCTAAAAAATAATATAAAAATAGAACTAAACTAAAAAATAAACTAAAACAAAAAACCTAAATTAAAATAAATAAACCTAAAATAAATAAGCAAAACTTCAAAAATATAAAAATAAAAATAAACCTAAATAAAAAAATAAAATAAACTAAAAAAATGAAAAATAAATAAAATAATCCTAAACTTACAGGTTTACTTAATTTTTTTTTTAAAAAAATGTTAAACCCTAAGCATAAAATCTTAAACCCTAAACCTACAACCTACAACTCTAAACCCTAAGCCCTAAGCCTACAACCATAAACCCTAAACTTACAACCTTAAATGTTAAACCCTAAGCCCAAAACCCAAAACCTTAAACCGTAAACTCCAAACCTTAATAAACCATAAACCCCAAAAAATAAACCCTAAAACCCTAAATCATATACCATAAACTCTAAATCCTAAACTGTACACCTCAAACTCTAAATCCTAAACCCTAAATCCTAAACCATAAAAAATAATAAATCCTAAACCCTAAACCCTAAACTAACCATAAACTCTAAACCTTAAATCATAATACCCTCTGAACTAAAACCCAACCCAATCCACTATCAAACCATAATTCTACTCACCCTGACCATACCCAAATCTTACCCAAAACTACTTGACTCTAGGCCCTAAAATAACCATGAAAAACTTGGATCCACCTGATAATAAATATACCAAACCCCCCAAACCCTAAACCCTAAACCCTAAACCCATGCCTAAAACCAAAACCAAAACCTAAACTAAATAAACCTACAATAAAGTAAATAAAACCTAAACCTCAATAAATAAAATAAAATAAAATAAAAAACTAAAACCTAAATCAAACTAAACAAAGAAAATAAAATAAAAAAAATAAAAATCTAAACTAAAATAAAATAAATAAAAACCTAAAATAAACTAAAAAATAAAAAACCTAAATAAACTAAAAATAAAACCTAAAATAAAAATAAAATAAACCTAAACCTAAACTAAAATAAATAAAACCTAAAACCAAACCTAAAATAAACTAAACAAAAACCCTAAACTAAATAAAATAAAATAATTAAAATAAACCTAAACTAAAATAAACCAAAATAAACCTAAAGCCTAAACATAAAATAAAATAAAACCTAATCCTAAACCTAAAACAAAATTAAAATAAAACTAAACAAAATTAAATCTAAACCTAAAGCTAAAATAAACTAAAATAAAACCTAAACTAAAATAAATAAACCTAAAATAAAATAAACTAAACTAATTAAAATAAAATAAAATAAACTAAAAAATAAAAAAAATAAACTAAAATAAACTCTGGTTTACTAATTTAAAACAAAAAATACCCTCCTACTAAAACTAAACTACCCACTAAATCCTAAAACCACCAAACTAAACCCTAAACCCTACCCTACCAAAGCCTACCCTCCCTAAACACTAACCCTAAACCCAACCCTAAACCCAACCTTAAACCACAAAATCTGATCACTAATCTTTCCCAAAACACCAAACTGCACCCTAAACCACAAACCTTAAAACCTAAGCTAACCTAAAGTAAACCCTAAATAATAAAGCTCTAAACCTAAAGCTAAACACTAAACCAACCTAAACCTAAAACCCAAACCTCCCATCCACATTCGCTCCCTCTCGGCGTTTGGGACTTCGTTCCCCTGGGTGGATTGGTTCTCGGGTTGGCCGCTTCTCTACGCACTTCTCTCAGCCTGAGCGCACATTTAGGCCCCTCCGTATGTGACATCCTTGGATTAGAGCAATGGCGGAGGCTCTGTCTCACGTCCTCTCTCGACGCCGACTTTGATCTCTTACTCTGTTTTGGATTGATTGCACTTAATGTAACTATTGTTAAATCATTCAAAGATGCTTTATCGGTAAGATCCCTAGCTCGAATGCTTGATTAATCTCATTTTGACTTCTTATCGGATTGTAATGTGTGTTCATCGGGATGTTGAGAAACTTGCTAAGCCCTTGAGTTCTTTGGTGGGTAAATTCTCCCTTAGACACCCAACTCTTGATAACATTCACACTTTCTTTCATAGTTTAAAATTACGGGTTCTTTCTCTGTCGATCCGTCACATTCTTATTCAACTTCCTAATGATTTAGATTACTCGCGGGTTTTCGCTCGTCATTCTTATTTTGTGCATAATTGTCAAATACGGCTACTAAAATGGTCGCCCCTATTTGATGTTAAAGAAGAATCTCCCATTGTCCCTCTTTGGCTTGCTTTTCTTAACATGCGAATACATTATGTCACTCATCAAGTTTTGTTTCTTGTTGGCGCCTTTTTTGGTAGACCTCTCCAAAAATAGACCAAGCAACGGCCAATAGATCTAGGACATCTTTCATTATTCTCGTTGAGATAGACATCACAAAAAAATATCCCAAAGAGGTTTGGATTGGCTCTAAAATTTGGATATAGTCAAAAGTCGAATTGAAAATTTTCCTATTTTGCACTCCTTTGCAAGATTCCGGACACGACCACTCAGTTGCTTTGTGCTTCATCCTAATCTCGTGAAAAATTTACCAGAATATGACTACCATTAATGGAACTAAAAAACCAATACTCTAGCATGTGCCTAAAGATACTCAAAAGAACCTCTCCCTACACCTCCTCTTGATCTATCTAGTGGCAAACAATCTGCTTGTAAAACAACCAATGAGGGGTGTGATCTTACCAATGGCAATTTACCTAACTTCACCCCTACTTGTAATAATTCGGTTTCCCATGATAGCTCTTTGCTTCATTTAAATCCTACTAAAAATCTGAATGGTAGCCTCATATTGGACACCCAATTAAACAATTTGAATGGGAATCATATAATGGACCAAATCAATAATGACCCTATGGTTTCAGAACATATTGAGAAAGATATTTGTATTACAAATGGTGCCACAACTTCCACATCTATTTCCCTTCAGAGTGATACCCAATTGATCCCAATTTCTCATACTCTACCCGATATGGAAGAAGGTGAAATCCCCTCTTCTAAATCATTGATAGATTCTTCTACTATTCCGGAACCCATAAATCAATCTCTTTCTGATGGAGATAATTTGGATTCTGAGAGACCCTTTCAAATTGTTAAAAACAAAAAACCCTTCAAAGCAAAATTTTCTAATAATAACCTCTCTAGAATCACTCGCTCTTCTTCCACCCCACACAAGTAATGTGCCATCATTTCTCTCCTCTCTTTCCTTTCTCTTTTTTACTTTTCCCTTTTGGTTGTCCCCTTATGATTAATTTTCTTATTTGGAATATCAGGGGTTGTGGGTCTCTTCTTTGTCATGTCGGAGTCTTTAATGTGTTCATAATATCAAGTTGCTTGTTCTTATTCAACCTTTCATTAATTCTTCTAAGATTTCTTTTGTCGCTAGATCCCTTGGCTTTCATAATTTCTTCTTCAATCTTAATAATAAAATTTGGTGCTTTTGGAACAACTCCATCACCATTTCCATCATTGATAATCTTGACCAATTGGTTAATGTCAAAATCTCCTTAGGTGACTTATCGACTTTTGGCTCTTTATCTATGCCTCTTGTAATATGGTAGGAACATCCTTTGGAATCACTTACGCACCTTGCCTCCTCGGCTAACCTTCCACGGTTGGTTGGAGGTGATTTTAATACTATCATAGCTAGTTCAGAAAGAAGGGGAGGATGTTCTCCTAACCTTCATTCCATGGAGGACTTCTCAAATATGATTGTCGATCATTGGTTTCACTGGGTCTAACTTCACGTGGCACAACTCTAGGCTTTGGCGCGTCTTGATAGGGGCCCTCTTTAATTCTCTTGGGATCAATCAATAGTCTTACCCTTGTTGAGCATTTGAGTAGAACTTTGTCTGACCATGCTCCTCTTGATTTCCTTCAATAATCCCCCACCAAACCCGTCTACTCCCCCTCCTTTCAGATTTCGAAACATGTGGACCCAACATAGTGACTTCACCAATGTTGCTATCACTAATTGGATGGCCCCTGTTTTCCTGGATAATTCTGTTAAAGGTATGACTCGTCTATGGCTTAAGCTCAAAAGACTTAAACAAAATCTTAATTGGTGGAACAAACACATTATTAAAAATCTTTTCACAATCTTAAAGCTATGGAACAAGAGGTTTGTTCTCTTGAAGATGCTGTCTTAACTGATCCTAGTAAACTTGAGGAGTTAAACATTGCCAAGAATAACTTGCTTAATTATCAAAACATGAAAGAAACCTATTATCAAAAGCAAAACAAACATATTGCGATGGTGGCGAGTACTTTCATGCCATTTGTAATAACGGAAAGCCTTAAACTCGATTAAGAAAATTAAGAACTCTAATGGTGCATGGATATAGATAACAATGATATTAAGGATTCTATCATTCATCATTTCCAAACTTTATTAAATTCTAAGCCGTTGCTAGATACTTTATCAAACACCCATCTTATTCCTTCTATGATTAGCAATGAGGATAATCATTTACTCACTATGTCCTTCCTTAGAGGAGATTAGTTATATTCTTAAGAACATGAACAACACTCTGTTCTACGATGGCTCGACCCACTTCTTTCATTGTTGGCCATTTATTAAAATCGATTTAGTTAATGCTATTGATTTCTTTGATGGCAATCCCATTCCCAAATACTTTTCAAGCACTTCTATTGTCCTTATTCCCAAACTAACAATCACGAATCTTGGGTGATTTTAGGATTAGTCTTTTTTTTTTTCAAAAACTCATTGCTAAATTAATAAATAATAGGCTTAGCCCTTTGCTTCCTAAAATCATCTCCCCAAATCAATGGTTTTGTTAAACACAACAATATCGGATAATATTCTTCTGCTCAAGAAATGGTTCATGACATTGATATCAATTCTAGAGGAGGCAACATCTTATTCAAGCTGGACATCGCTAAAGCCTTTGATAATCTCTCATGGGGCTTTCTCTTTCAAATCTGAATTTGTTTGGTTTTTGATAGTTTTATCCGGATTATAAAAGATGTATCATAATGTCTAGTTTTGGTTATCATGAATGGTGAGTCCATAGATTTCTTTCCTTCTAGCCATGGTTTGAGGCAAGGTGACCCACTTCTCTTTTATCATCTATTGAATACGTCAAGGAGCCTGAATGATCTTTTCTCTAATAAGCCTAATATGTCTTTTAAAACTCATGGAGGTTTCCCTATTTCTCATCTAAGCTTGCTGATGATTTCATTATCTTCAGCAACGGTTCCATTCAACATGTTAAAACCATCAAGAACCTTCTAAATGATTTTAGTAAAGTTAGTTGTCTTTTTCTTAATGAAGGAAAATGCTGTTTTATTCCTTCAACTAAGATTCCTCCTAATAGACTTAACCAAATATCTAGAATTACTAATTTTAAGCTAAATCAACTCCCTCTTAATTACCTTGGAGCTCCGCTTTTCAAAGGCCATAAAAGATCACACCTTTTTGATGATCTAATTCAAAAAATTTCTAACAAAATTTTGGTTTGGGAATTTCATTACTCTCTTTGGTGGTAGGACCTTGATCAAGAGCACTCTAAATTCCATGCCCATATACCTTCTTCAAACCATTGTGCCTACCAACTCTACCATAAATAGAATTGAGCATCTCTTAAACAAATTCTTACGAACCAATACATCCTCTAAAAGAATGCTGGTCATCTGGTCCAATAGTTGTGGTACTCTTGAAGAGGGAGGTGCAGGATGTAAATCCATCAAAGAAGTTATCCATGCCTTCTCCTACAAACTTTGGTGGAACTTTGAGCAAAAATAGTTTTGGGCATTTCATGACTTCTAAATATTGCTAGGGTAAACATCCTCTCATTTGTCCCGATTCTCTTGTGTGGAGAAGACTTTGTTCTATCAAATGGGATGCGAATCCTTAATTTTTTGGGGCATAAACTCAGCAATTCTTTTTTTGGCAAGACAACTGAGTGGTTCTCCATTGATGACTTACTCTACACTCACTCCACCTCCTATTAGAGTTAATTCATTCGGCAAAACCACATGTGGAACACTAGTAAGATTCTTGATTCTATTCCTTCCACTTTCTTAAATATGATTACTAGTATTCCTATCACTCTCATAACAATCATGATCAGTTATCTTTAAGTTATCTCATAATGGGGATTTCAACCTTAAAAATGTGTGGATTCACATTAAAGACAATCAGGATTCTTCTATTGTGTTCTCCAAAATTTGGAATAGCAATATCCCCTCTTCTTACTCTGTTCTTACTTGGTGTATCCTAAAAAACTTTATTCCTGTTGACTCTTTGTTGTGGGGTAAAGGGTTTTATTTACCCTCTAAATGTCAATGTTGTTTCCATATTGAGAATGTTAACCATGTTTTTGTTAATGGGACTATTGCCTCTAAAATTTGGATTTGGTATGACAATCTATTCAACACTATCAATTTTAATTGTTCTTTTACTTTATATCAACTTCTTGAAGTTTACTTTGACAATGCAATTAAAGGTCATATTAAAATCATAATCGCCATTACTCTTATTTGGTTCATATGGATGGACCGAAAATGAACATCATTATTCATATGAATCACATGAGGATTATTGCTAGAACTAAAACAAAATTTGTGACTTATTTAAAGCCAATTTAATCCATCACAAGCATTTTAAAAGTAAATCTGCTAATAAAGCGGCCTCAACCTTCCGCACCTCTTACTATCGAAATGATAGAATGGTTTTGGAAAAACCTCTTGATCATATTATTAATTAATACTAATGGCTCGTCTCTCATAATGGCTCTCGGTTGTGGAGGCATTTTTGGATTCTAAGGGTATTGTTCTATGTGCATTTGCTTATCCCCTTATTTCCAAAGCCTTGTTATATCGAGCTTATGGTCATAAAGCTCTAGAAATTTGTCTTCAAAATGAGCTCAATATTTGGATAGAGGTGGATGCTCTTCTTGATTGACCTTTTGACTTACCAATATGAGCAACGCTTGTTTGTACTACCTCCTCAAGCAAACTAGGGCTCTTCTCTCTCAAGAATTTTACCATCACTCATGTTTGGCATGAAGGTAATGTCTTGATTGCAAATTTGGGTCGATTAGACAAGATCATCCTCTTTAATCAATTTACATTACACAAATACCATTGTTAACTTGGACAATTCCGGGCTTCCTTACCTCAGAATCAAACTCTCCTCTTCGTCTCTCTTTTTTTGGTTTTCTGTTCCCTTGTGTTCTAACTCTCCTTGACATTTTTCTTTTATTTTTGGGAGTTATATTTTACTTCATTTTTGTGCATGAAGAGGACCTTTGGTTTTTTTGCTGATACTTATCATCCTCGATGTTGTTTTTACTGGAACCTGGACCCCATTCATCATGCCATTTCTGTTTTCAAGGTTTCTTTGGTGGGATCTTGCTATGGGGTGCTTTCTTCCTTTCTTCCTCCCCTATCGATGTTCTTTGCAGGCTTTCTCATAGGTCGACCTTCTTAACCTTAATGGTGACTTATGTTGCAATAGTTGCTCTAATGGGAGTGACTCTCTGATTGCCCGGATTATTTGGGTTGTTGCTCATTTTTGGGTGGCTGTGAATCATATCTACAGTCTTTGTTTATATTGTAATCCCATCTATTGGTCGTGTTGTTACCTTCTTGGATTGGAGTGCCATTTCTATTAGTGTGGTACTATAGTGATGTTACATTCGCTTTAAGACTTTGGATGTTTGTGGATTTGGTTTATCGATTATTGTTTAATGTCTTACCACCTATAATATCCCTTTTTAGTCTTGTTTGTGCAACTCACTATGCCTTATCAACTGTTCTACTTGATCATAAACTATGGTTGGTATACTCTCAATGATTTATTTTGGCAAGCCGTGGGTATTTCTCCAAGGATTGTGGGCTGAATAGGGATATTGTTGCTGCTGTTATGAATGTTCCTTATGTCGTAGTTTTTCTGAGGTTGATTTGGTTCCTTGAGGCTTCTGTCAATCTTGCTATCTCTGGTTTTGTTTTCCAGGAGCAGCAAGCTTGGATTTTCTCAATGGATCATTATCCCCATTTCTTTGTGATTGTGGGTAATTTTGTATTCTTGATTTTTGGTTTTTTTCCTTGTCCAAGATGCCAATATCTAGATTGTTGTTTTTTTGTGGTCTTCTCTCCATTTGTTATGTTGTGAACATGCCTTTTTAAATATCCTTTTTTTGTTATCTTTGGAAGGGCATCAATGGTTTATCTTATAAGCATAATGGGATTATTGGCAATCCTATTGGTTATTATTGTCACTATCCAGTGTTGGATTATGGTGATTAAGCACCACATGATCTAATTTCTCTGTAATTTGCTTGGGGTGGGGTGCTATTCATTATCTATCCTTCCATTTACTTATATATAATTTTGGGTGGCCTCTTGGCCATTTGGTTTTCTGCTTTATTTATTGGATTATTGTGTCTGGGGTTTTGGTTTACCTTGTTCAGCATGTTGTTGTTGATTGCTTGGTGGACTTTGCTTTGAACCCCCTTTTTGGTCTTTTAGTTGCTTATCATCGGACTAATGTGATCTATCATATCTGTTGCTATTTCTTTCATCCTCTCTCTGATAAACCTGCATCTGTTGCTCTATTTAGATTGGATGGGAGGCATTATGACATGCTAGCTGGTTTTTGTTATTTTGATTGTTTCATGTCCTGGAAATTTCCTGGCTTGGTTTATCTGGCCACCCTTATTGGCTCCTTCTATGTTGGTCGCAAGATTTGGGTCCTTCTTGCTCAAACATTTCTCTTGATGCTCGATGGTGATGGTTTTGGAGTCTGTTTGCGCCTTCAAGATAACTATTTTTATTGCCTAATATCTACTCTGATTGGGAGGTTTTATGGCCAATCTGTAGTCCTTCGCTGTTCGAATGTTGTCGTCTTCATTGTTGCTGTCTTGGCTATTTTTTGCTTTGGTTATCCATTGTCCTATCTTTTTTTGCATTCTATTTTACATTGTTGCATTACTTGTTTTCTTGTTGGGGTTGGCTTTATTATGCGTCTTTTTTTCACACTGTTCATCTCTGAATCTTGTAATTTGCATTACCTATTGTCTCTATTCTATCTCTCAGTTTGGTTTGTCGATTTTGAGTTGTCTATTCTAAAAGAGTGGTGTTATGGGAAGTTGCTTCCTTTTGTTGTCTTGTTCTCTCGGTTATCTGTTGAGCTGGATTATCTGAATTTTGACTGCTGCCATGGGAGCTGTAGCTCTAAATGTCCTTACTTGTTGTTAGTTTTGGTTGGTTGCACCTTTTTCCGTGTTGAGCTAGCCTTCCTTTACAATTGTCTTTCTCCAATTACTCATATGGACATAAAAAAGGGGGTTGTTTTCTGGCCTAAAAGTTTCAATTATATATCTTATGATGGGAAGGTCTGAGCTATAAGATCATTGACTTGATTAGCAGGATCGCAGCAATTGCAGGTAATAAAGTTCATAAGACTATCAACAACTGGGTGTTACCTCCTCACAGGTTTGTTGGCTATGATGGCTGTGATGTTTTCACTCCCTTTTGGTATGGTAGTAACTCATGTGATGTAACCCTTCTAATGAAGTTTGGATGCTCTTTGCATCCAATTTGGTGTGATTGAGCTGAGCCTTCTTTATCAACTTTCCCTATTATCGCTCGCTTTTATTGTTTTCATTTCTCTCTATTTGTATTATTTTTGCTCTAATCTCCTCTCTAGTGTCACTTTGCAGGTGATTCTCCCTTGTTCTCTTATAGGTTTGCTCCATATTACCAAGCTCTCTTACAACTATCAGAGCATTGGCCTTAATCTTCCTTTCGATTATTATGTTAGCCATATTGTATCTTTTGATTGTTTTAATGTTTTCTCTTGATTTTGGATGTACTTAGATGGGGATTTACTCCTTAGGCTGATTGTACCTCTTTGAGCAGTAGATTCAGAGTTTATCCTCTTTAAGGATCTTGTAACCCTTTTTTTGTGGCAATAAAATACCCCCGTATAATGGGGTTTCCTTAAAAAAAAAAAAAAAAAAAAAAAAAAAAAAAAAAACCCTAAACCCTAAACCTAAAACCTAAACCAAAAAACCTAAAATCCTAAACCTAAACTAAATAAAACCTAAAAATAAAATAAATAAAAAAACCTAAACCTAAATAAAATAAAAAATAAAATTAAATAATAACCTAAACTAAAGCATAAACTTAAACCCAAAATAAAATTATCTAATAGAAATAAACTAAAATAAAATAAATATAAACTAAACTATAGAAAAAATAAATTAAACCCAAGAATAAAAAACCTAAATAAAATGAAAACTAAATGTAAAATAAATATAAAATAAACGTAAAATAAAATTAAATAAAAACTAAATAAAAACCTAAACCTAAAAAATAAACCTTAATGTAAAAAACCTAAATGAATTAAAAAACCTAAACTAAAACTAAAAAAATGTAAAACCTAAAATAAAAAAATAAAAAAAAATAAATAAAACCTAAACCTAAAAAAATAAATAAAACCTAAACTAAACTAAAATAAAGTAAACTTAAACCTAAAAAATAAATAAAAAAAACTAAACCTAAATTAAAGAATAAAACCTAAAATAAACCTAAAATAAAACTTAAAAGCCAAAAAAATAAAATAAAACCTAAACCTAAACATAAAATAAAAATAAAACCTAAACATAAATAATAAAATAAAAATAAAACTCAACTAAAAAATAAACTTAAACCTAAACCTAAACCTAAAAAATAAACTAAAATAAAAAACCTAAATTTAAATAAATAAACCTAAAATAAATAAACTAAATTAAATAAAAGTAAATGAAAAAATAAACTAAACTAAAATAAATAAAAAATAAACTAAATAAACCATAACCTGCATTTAATTTTAAAACCATTAACCTTAAACCTACAACCTAAACCCTAAACCTAAATCCTAAACCCTAAAATCTAAACCTCAATGCATCAACCTAAACTTAAACCCTAAACCAAACCCTTAAACCCAAACCCAACCTAAGTAACTAAACAAATTAAAAAAATAAATGTAAATCTTAAAACCTTAAACCTAAACATAAACTTGACTAGGAACATCACCATCAACCATGCTCAGTGGGTGGAGAAGAAGGCCGAGGCCATTGTAGAGGGTGGGACTGAGGTGGAGTGGTTAGGGAGGTGGATGAAAGCGATGGTTGTTATAACCATGGTGATGGAGGAGGAAGAGATCTGGGATATGATGGTGGATCCTACTACTCAAGAGGCTAGGGTGGTTCTGATGAGAACTGGAGAAACTAAAGAACAGACGATCTGATCTACTACATATAGAACTGTGTATTTATAATAGAGATAGTACTAGTTATATAGGCTTTTTTAGTTGCTCTATTCTTGCTCATTTTTTATCTATATTGTCATTTGTGTCATAGAAAACTTGGTGTGATACTTGGTTGATGAAATCAAAAAGAGGAAATGTTGAATCAGAATTTGTTTTCTATTAAAAAAAGACCAAAAACCTTAAACCCTAACCCCTAAACTAAATCATGAACCCTAAACCTAAACCCTAAAACCCTAAACTGTAAAACCTAAACCCTAAAACCTAAACCTTAAACCCTAAACCCTACTAAACCCTAAACCCTAAACCCTAAACCCCAAACCCTAAACCCTAAACCCTAAAACCTAAAAAGCTAAAAACCTAAACCTAAACTAAATAAAACCTAAAAATAAAATAATTAAAAAAACCTAAGCCAAAATGAAATAAAAAGATAAAATAAAATAAAAACATAAACTAAAACCTAAACCTATACCTAAACCTAAACCTAAACCTAAAACCTAAAATAAATAAAAATAAATCTAAAATAAAATAAAATAAAAACTAAATAGAAACCTAAACCAAAAAAAGTAAACCTAAAAATAAATTAAACCTAAACCTTAAACACTAAAAATCCCAAACCTAAAATCCTAAATCCTAAACTCTAAACACTAAACCCTAAACCTACAACCCTAAGCCCTGAACCCTAAACCCTAAACCCTAAAATAACCTAAACCATTATCTGTAAACCTTAAACCCTAAACCTTAAAAAACCATAAGCCCTAAACACTAAATCCTAAACCTAAACTAACCTAAACCATGAACACTAAACCCTAAATAAACCTTAAACCCTAAAACCTAAACCACCCTAAACCCTACAACCCTAAACCCTAAACCCTAAACCTTAAATTGTAAACCCTAATCCCCCTAAACCCTAAACCCTAAAATAACCCTAAAACCCTAAACCCAAAACCCTAAGCCCTAAACCCTTTAACCCTAAATCATAAACCCTAAACCCTAAACCCTAAACTAATCCTAAACCCTAAAGTCTAAACACTAAACCCTAAATATTAAACCCAATCATAACCCTAAACACTAAACCCTAAAAGCATAAACCCTAAAACCCTAAACCCTAAACCCTAAACCTTAACCTTAAACCATAAACCCTAAACCCAAGACCCTTAACCTAAAATAAGTAAACTAAACTAAATAAACCTAAAATAAATAAACTAAACTAAATAAAAATAAAAATAAACCTAAATAAAAATAAAAAATAAAATAAACTAAAATAAATAAATAAAACTAAATAAACAAGATAAACCTAAACCTATAAGTTTACTTAATCTTTTAAAAGAAAACCTAAACCTAAAATAAACCCTAAACCCTAAACCTTACACCCTGAACCATAAAACCCTAAACCCTAAACCCTAAACCCTTAACCCTAAAAAATAAAAGCCAAAATCCTCAACCCTAAACCCTAAACCCTAAATCCTAAACCCTAAAAACCTAAAAACCTAAACCTAAACTAAATAAAACCTAGAAATAAAATAAATAAAAAATCTAAATCTAAATAAAATAAAAATAAATTAAAATAAAAATCTAAACCTAAACCTAAACCTAAATGTAAACCTAAAAATAAAATAAAATAAAAATAAAAACTAAAATAGAATAAATTAAAACCTAAATAGAATAAAAAATAAAATAAACCTAAAAATAAAAAACCTACATAAAATAAAAACTAAAAGCAAAATAAAAATAAATTAAACTTAAAAATAAAGCCAAATAAAAACTAAATAATTACCTAAACCTAAAAAATAAACCTAAAAATAAATTAAAAAAATAAAACTTAAACCCTAAACTAAAAAAAAACCTAAACCTAAAATATATAAATTAAAAAAAACCTAAACTTAAACTAAAATAAACTAAACTAAAATAAATAAAACATAAAGATAAACCAAAAATAAACTAAATAAAATAAAATAAACTAAAAATAATCATAAACCTAAAAATAAACCTAAAATAAAAACCTAAAACCTAAACCTAAAAAAATAAAATAAAAACCTAAACCTAAACCTAAAAAATATAAAAGAAAACTTAAACCTAACAAATAAAATAAAAATAAACATTAACCTAATCCTAAACCTAAAAGATAAACTAAAATAAAAACCTAAACTTAAATAAATAAACTTAAAATAAAGAAACTAAACTAAATAAAAAATAAACCTAAATAAAAATAAAAATAAATATAATAAACTAAAATAAATAAAAAATAAGTTAAATAAACTAATTAAATCTAAACCTACTAGTTTACTTAATTTTTTTTAAAAAAACCTAAACCTAAAATAAACCCTAAACCATAAAAAACCCTAAACCTTAAACCCTAAACCCAAAACCCTAAACCTTAAACATAAAAAAACCATAAACCTTAAACTTTAAAGTTTAACCTAGCCTAAACCTAAACCCTAAACCCTAAACTAACCATAAACTCTAAACCCTAAACCCTCAAAACCCTAAACCGTAGAGCCTAAACACTAAACCCTAAACCCTAAATCCTAAACCCTAAACCATAACCCTAAACCCTAAACCTTAAACCCTCAACCCTAAAGTTATTCTCACTTTTTAGCTTGAGGTGGGTTATGTTTTTGACCTCTAGCTTTTGGATTAGCCTGGTGGTTGCTACTTGGTGGTTCCTGTCTTTCCAGCCTGGGTTGGTTTGATTTTTTTAGCCTGGTGGATCCTGTCTTCCCGGCCTTCTTACTTTGGTTGTTGGTGGATGAGATGGTTTTTGCTCTGGCTTTATTCTATTTTCTACACAGGTTGGTTTGTTGGCTCTACTCTTAAACTTAAATTACTTTTTGTTGATTTTTTATTATTGGATGGGTGGCCTTTCTTGTGGTAACTGCTATTGGTTGTTGCCTTTCTAAACCTTTTTTGGAAAATATTTTGGCTACTTTTTTGGGTTTGCTTCCCTGTTCCTTGATGTTTATTGTTGGATCCTTCTTTTGCCTTGGTTTTGTGTTCAATTTTTCTCTTGGGATTAGCCTCTATTGGGTGCATTATTTGTAGCACATTTTGTGTTATTATTACGCTTCATGTTAGGTTAGCCTTTATTGCTGGGGAAGTTTGGTTTTTTGGTAGGTCCTAGCTAGCAACTACGGTTGCCTTTCTATGGTTGTTGTGCTTCTTTTCAACCTCTATTGTATGGTACTTTATCAATTTTCTACTTTTCCTTGGCTGCTGAAAAATGCTTCTTTGATTGGTTACTTATTATGGGTTGTTCTCTAGTGGTTGTCTTATGGCTGTTTTACATAGCTTATCTGGTTGAAGGACTTTTAGTTGTCCTTAGAATCTTGGCTGGTTGATTTTTTCCTTATTCGTATTTTCCTTCTTCTTGGACAATTTTCTGGAGCCTTTTGTTGTACTGCTTTGTTGATCCTTGGATTGGACTTTTGGTTTCGGTGGTGGTCGCCTCCCCTTTTGTGTGGTTATTTTGTCTTCTACGATTTCGCTGCCTTATGTTTCCTTCCGCTTGATGGTTTCATTTCATGTCGTTTGTGGTTGCTCTCACCGGTTTGGCTTGGTGACTACTTGTCGGACTTTGGTTTGAGGGCTCCTATCTTGGTTTTGTTGTTTCTATTAATTGGCATGGGTCCTGCTTGTTGATTGTTTGTTCTCCCTCCCGGTTTGGAGCTTGGATGGGTTTTGGATAATGGTTGTTGTTGGTGTTCGACTTTGTTCTAGCCTCTCTGGTTATTGTGATTAGTTTGTTGTGGTTTTGTTTGTGGTTAGCTAGTTGTTGGTCAATTTCTCTTTGTTTAATGGTTGATCTAGAACACTATTGATTGTCGGCCTTGGATGTTTGCTTGTATGGTATGTCCTATGATGTCTTTGATGTTACTCACCTCTTCTCCTTTGGTAGCATTACATATGATTATAACCCTTCTTTATGATGTTTGATGCTCATATGTATTATTGCCCTGAGATGATCCTAACTGACAACATTCTCTTTCTCAAGACTCTCCTTTTCCTCTCTTTATCCTTATCCTTTTAGCTATGACTTTTGCCTTTGTAGTGTGTTGCTAATTTCTTTTACAGGTTGGAAATTTACAGAGTGAATGGTCATTACTCAGTCAACCGAAGTGTTGTTATTATGGATCTTGTTTATCTTGCTTTCTCAAAAAAATCTTTAACTGTTGTTGACTTATTTTCTAACTATTTTCAAGATTTATTTTAGTCTTACTCTGTGTCTTTTTCTCTTATGATTTTTAGCTATTGTATTTGCTCTTTTGTTTTGTTTTCATTTTCTAATGTACTTAGATGGGAGTTTAGTTCTTTAGCATTCTTGTAGCTCTGTGAGTTGAATTTTAGAGCATTAACCCTTTTAAGAAAATTGTATCTTTTCTATGGTAAAACAACCCACCCCCCCCCCCCAACATACACACACACACACACACAATAAAAAAATCATAAACTCTAAACTCTAAACCCTAAATCCTAAACAACCCTAAAACCCTAAACCCTAAACACTAAACCCAAACCCTAAACCATAAACCCTAAACCAAAACCCTAAACCATAAACCCTAAACCCTAAACCCTAAACCTTAAACCCTAAAGTCTAAACCATAAACCCTAAACCCTAATCTAACCCTAAACCCTAAAAACCCTAAACCTTAAAGCCTAAACACTAAGCCCTAAACTCTAAACCCTAAAAGCATAAAACCTAAAACCCTAAACACTAAACCCTAAACCTCAAATCCTAAACCTAAACTTAAAGTAAATAAATAAATTAAAAAATAAACCTAAACAATAAAACTTAATAAACCTAAACTTAAACTTAAACTCTAAGAACTTTGATGATAGGAACATCATCAACTAGGATCACTTAGATCCGCAATGGAGGCTAAGGCAGAAAATTATCATTATGGTGGTGGGGCATTTGGAGGTGCTGGTGGATATGGAGGTGGTGGTCGGTGGTGGTTATGGAGGAGGGAGGAGCAACAAAAGTTACAGAAATGGTGGTGGCGGAGGGAGAGATCGGGGATGTGATGGTGGATCCTACTACCAAAGAGACCGGGGTGGTTCTGATGGGAATTGGAGAAATTAAAGAAGGACCAATTTGATCTACTACATTTGGAACTGTCTTTACAATAAATGGTTCTAATTATCTAAGGTTTTTGATTTTCTCTATCCGTGCTTAATTTTGATCTATGTTGTCTTATGTGTCTTAGAAAACTTGCTATGTTACTTAGTTGATGAAATCGAAAAGAAGAAATGTTGAATCTAAATTTATTCTTTGTTAAAAAATACCATAAACCATAAACTAAAACCTGAATCCTAAATCAAAAACTTAAACCCTAAACCCTAAACCCTAAACCCTAAAAACCCTAAACCTTAAACCCTAAACCCTACACCCTAAAACCTTAAACTCTAAACCCTAAACCCTAAAGCCTAAACCCCAACCCCCCTAAACCCTAAATCCTAAACCCTAAACTAACCATAAACCCTAAACCCTAAACCCTAAAAAACTAAAATCCTAAACCTAAACTAAATAAAACCTAAAAATAAAATAAATAAATAAACCTAAACCAAAATAAAATAAATTAAAAACAAAAACAAAAACTTAAACCTAAACCCAAACCTAAACCTAAACCTATAAAAATAATAAAATAAAGAAAAACCTAAACTAAACTAAAAAATAAAAGACCTAAATAAAATAAAAACTAAACATAAAATAAAAATAAAATAAAATAGAAACTAAAAAAAAACCTAAACTTAAAAAATAAACCTAAAAATAAATAATAACTAAAACTTAAACCATAAACTAAAAAAAACCCTAAACCTAAAATATATAAAAAATAAACTTAAAGCAAAACTAATATAAACTAAAATCAAATAAACAAATCCTAAATTTAAAATAAAATAAAGTAAACCTAAACCTAAACTAAAAAATAAAACCTTAAAATAAACCTAAAACCTTAACCTAAAAAAATAAAATAAAAACCTAAACATAAACTTAAAAATAAAAAATAAAATGTACACCTAAAAAATAAAATAAAAATAAAACTAAACTAAAAAATAAACATAAAAATAAAAAATAAACTAAAATAAAAAATCTAAACTAAAATAAATAAACCAAAAATAAATAAAGTAAACTAAAAAAAATAAAAATAAACCTAAATAAAAAATAAAATAAAATAAATAAATACAAATAAAAAAACTAAATGAACTAAATAAACATAAACCTAGGAGTTTACTTAATTTAAATAAATAAAAAATAATATAAATAAAAATACAAAAAAACCCTAGCCCTAAAGCCTAAACTCTAAAACCCTAAACCCTAAACCCTAAACCCTAAAGCCTACAACCCTAAACCATAAACCCTAAAAACCTAAAAATCTATGCCTAAACTAAATAAAACCTAAAAATAAAATAAATAAATAAACCAAAACCTAAATAAAATAAAATAAAATAAAACCTAAACTAAAACTTAAAACCAAACCCTAAACCTAAAAAAAAACTAAAAATAAAAATAAAAACAAAACTCAATTAAAATAAATAAAAACTAAACTAAACTAAAAAAAATTAAATAAATGTGAGAGAATTTAAATAAAATACTAATAAAATGTAAAAAAAAAATAAAATAAAATAAAAACTAAATAAAATCCTAAACCTAAGAATATTAACCTAAAAATAAATAAGAATTTAATCCTAAATAGAAAAACCAAAATCGAAATAAAATAAAAAAATAAAATAAAATAAAACCTAAACTAAAACCTAAACCTAAACTAAATCTATAAATGAAATAAAATAAAAACTAAAAACTAAACTAAACTAAAATATATAAAAACTAAACTAAACTAAAAAAATAAAATAAACATAAGAAAACCTAAATAAAATAAAAACAAAATGTAAAATAAAAACAAAATAAAATAAAAACTAAATAAAATCCTAAACCTAAAAAAATTAACCTAAAAATAAATAAAAAATGAATCCTAAACCCTTAACTAAAAAAAACCTATACCTAAAATAAATAAACTAAAATAAACCTAAACCTAAACTAAAAAAATAAAAACTAAAAATAAACCTAAAATAAACTCCTAAACTTAAAAAAATAAATAAAAACCTAATCATAAACCTAAAAATAAAAAATAAAACCTAAACATAAAAAATAAAATGAAAGTAAAACTAAAATAAAAAATAAACATAAACGTAAACCCAAACCTAAAAAATAAACCAAACTAAAAAACCTAAACTAAACTAAATAAAAATAAAAAATAAACCTAAATAAAAATAAAAAATAAAATAAACTAAAATAAACAAAATAATTTTAAACCTACCAGTTTACTTAATTTTTAAAACACCCCTAAACCTAAAATAAACACTAAACCCTAAATTCCTAAACCATAAATCCTAAACCCTAAACCCTAAATATTAAACCTTAAACCCTAACCCCTAAACCCCAAACTCTAAACTCTAAATCCTAAATCCTCAGCTAACCCTAAACCCTAAAAACCTAAAAACCTAAACCTAAATTGAATAAAACCTAAAAATAAATTAAATAAAAAAATCAAAATTGAAATAAAATAAAAAAATAAAATAAAATGAAATCCTAAATTAAAATTGTAACCTAAACCTAAACCTAAACATAACCTATAAAGAAAATAAAATATAAAGTAAAAACTAAACTAAAATAAAATAAATATAAACCTAAACTAAACTAAAAAAATAGAAAACTTAAATAAAATAAAAACTAAACCTAAAAAAATTAAAATAAACCTAAAATAAAATAAAGTAAAAAAATTAAATAATAACCTAAACCTAAAGTATAAACCTAAAAATAAATAAACAATAAAACCTAAACCCTAAACTAAGAAAAAACCTAAACTTGAAATAAAAATAAAATAAACCTAAACCTAAACTAAAATAAATAAAACCTAAACCTAAACCTAAAATAAACTAAACCTAAACCTAAACCTAAACCCTAAATAAAATAAAAAAACTAAAAAAAACTAAACCTAAACTAAAAAATAAAATCTAAAAATAAACCTAAAATTAAAACCTAAACCTAAACCTAAAAATAAAAAGTAAAACCTAAACCTAAAAAAAAAAACTAAATAAAAAAATAAACTTAAACCTAAAATATAATCTAAAATACCTAAACTAAAATAAATAAATGTAAAATGAATTAATAAAACAACAACAACAACAACAACAACAAGCCATTATGCCACTAAGTGGGGACGGCTACATGAATCCTTAATCTCCATTATGCCCTATTATGTGTCAAATTCTCATTAAATTCAAGTACACTAATTTGATTTTTTATACATCTTAACCATGTCTTTTAGGTCTACCTCTACCTTTCTTAACATAAGGCAATTCTAATGCATCTACTCTAAGTCATCGGACAATCGATGTTTTATGTGGCCAAACCATCTATGGCGACTCTCTCAAATTTTATCTGCCACTAGAGCTACTCTAACTTTTTCCCTAACATACACATTTCTCTTTTATCTATAAGAGTAAAGCCACTCATCCACCAAAGCATCCTCATCTTTGCAACACTTAACTTAGTCTCATGCTTCTCTTTTATTGGCCAACATTCTACTCCATATATCATAGTCGGTCTTACCACCACCTTATAAACTTTTCTCTTAAGCTTAAGCAATACTTTTTATCACACAAGAGGCTAGATGCATTCCTTCAACATACACATTTAAAATTTTAATGACTTGTTCACCTAATGTCACAACACTACCACTATTAACTTCTACAACTAAAATTACACTCCATAAATAAACTAAACTAAATAAAAATAAAAATAAACCTAAATAAAAAAACTAAAATAAATTAGAAAAACAAAAATAAACCTAAATGTACCAGTTTACTTAATTTAAACAAAATTTAAAAAAACCCTAACCCAAAACCCTAAACTCTAAAGCTAACCCCAAACCCTAAACCTTAAACCCTAAGCCCTAATCCCTAAACCTTAAAACCTTAAACCCTAAACCCTAACACCCTAAACCCTAAACCCTAAACCTAAACACTAAATCCTAAAACCTACAACCCTAAACCATAAACCCAAAACACTAAATCCCAAACCCAAAACACTAAACCCTAAATTCTAAAAATTGAAAAATTGAAACCAAAACTAAATAAAACCTAAAAATAAAATAAATAAAAACCTAAACTTAAATAAAATAATAAAAATAAAATAAAATAAAAACCTAAACTAAAACCTAAACCAAAACCTAAACCTAAGAAGAAAATAAAATAAAATTTAAAAACTAAACTAAAATAAAATAAATAAAGGTCTAAACTAAATAAAAAAATAAAAAACCTAAATAAAATAAAAACTAAACCTAAAATAAAAATAAAAATAAACCTAAAATAAAAACTAAATCAAAACCTAAACATAAAAAAGAAAACCAAAATATAAATAAATAATCATACCTAAACCATAAATTAAAAAAAACCTAATCCTAAAAGAAAAAAAAAATAAACCTAAACCTAAACTAAAATAAATAAAATATAAACCTAGAATAAACTAAACCTAAACCTAAAAAAATATAAAAAAAAATACCTAAAATAAAAAACCTAAACCTACCAAATAAATAAAATAAAACCTAAGCCTAAACCTAAAATAAAAATAAAACCTAAAAATAAAAATAAACTAAACTAAAAAATAAACATAAACCTAAAACCTAAATTAAACTAATAAATAAACCTAAAATAAATAAACTATACTAAATAAAAAAATAAAAGAAAAGAAAAATAAAGAAAAATAAAATAAACTAAATTAAATAAAAATAAATAAAATAAACCTAAACCTACCAATTTACTTAATTTTAAAAAATAGAAAAAATAATAATAAAACCAAAAAATCATAAACCTACTACTGACCTAAATCTAAACCCTAAACCCACAAAACACAAGAAACCCAAACCCAAAACTCTTAAACCTACAACCCTAAACCCTAAACCTCAAACCCCAAACCCTAAACCCTAAACCCTAAACCCTAAAAAGAAAAATACCTAAACCAAAATAAAATAAAACCTAAAAATAAAATAAATAAATAAAACCTAAACAAAAATAAAATAAAGAAATAAAATAAAACCAAAACATAAACTAAATTAGTGATTTGGGTTTAGGGTTTTAGGGTATAGGATTTTAGGGTTTAGGGTTAAGGTTTAGAGTTTAGTCTTTAGGGATAGTTTTATGGTTTAGGGTTTAGAGTTTTTTTTAAAAAAAATTGAATGAACCGTTAAGTTTAGGTTTATTTAGTTTATTTTTATTTTCATAGTTCATTTTATTTTTATATTATTGTTTATTTTTATTTACCTTAGTTTATTTATTTTAGGTTTATTTATTTTGGTTTAGGTTTGTTATTTTAGTTTATTTTTTAGGTTTAGGTTTAGATTTAGGTTTATTTTTTATTTAATTTTAGGTTTAGGTTTATATTATTTTTGTGTTTAGGTTTATTTTATTTTTTAGGTTTAGGTTTTATTTTATTTTGTTTATTTTTAGTTTAGTTAGGTTTTGGGTTTAAGGTTTGGTGTGTAGGGTTTAGGGTTTAGGGTTTTTGGTTTAAGATTTAAGTTTTTGGGTTTAGGATTTAGGGTTTAAGGTTTTAGGATTTAGGGTTTAGTGTTTGGGGTTTTTAGGGTTTAAGGTTTAGGCTTTAAGGTTTATTGTTTTGGTTTTAGGTCTAGGGTTCAAGTTTTAGTTTAGGGATTAGGGTTTTTGGTTTTGTTTTAAATAGAGAACAAAAACATATTCAACATTTTAGAGTTTTTTTTTTTAAATTAGCTAAACCGGTAGGTTTAGGGTTTTTTTAGCTTATTTAGTTTATTATTTATTTATTTTTTTTATTTTTTTATTTAGGTTTAATTTTTATTTTTATTTAGTTTATTTTTTTGGTTTATTTATTTAAGTTTAGGTTTTTTTTATTTAAATTTATTTTTTAGGTTTAGGATTAGGTTTATGTTTATTTTTTAGTCTAGTTTTATTTTTATTTTTTTTTTAGTTTAGGTTTTATTATTTATTTTTAGGTTTAAGTTTTTATTTTGTCTATTTAGGTTCAGGTTTATGGTTTCTATTTTAGGTTTCTTTTTAGTTTATATTTTTATGTTTAGGTTTAAATTTATTTTCAGTTTATTTTATTTTATTTAATTTAGTGTTTAGGTTTAATTTATTTTAGGTTTCGGTTTAGGTTTTATTTATTTTAGTTTAGTTTTAATTTATTTTATTTTGTTTATTTAAGGTTTATGTTTTTTTTAGTTTAAGATTTAGGTTTAATTTTTATTTATTTTTATGTTTTATTTTAATATTTATATTTTGGGTTTAGGATTTTATTTAATTTTTTTATTTTTATGTTTATTTTATTTTTTTTAGTTTAGCTTAGGTTTTTATTTATTATTTTATTTTATTTTTATTTTTATTTTAAGGTTTAGGTGTAGGTTTTGTTTTATTTTATTTCTTTTATTTTAGTTAGGTTTAGGTTTATTTATTTATTTAATTTTTAGGTCTTATTTATTTTAGGTTTTCAGGATTTAGGGATTAGGGTTTAGGGTTTAGGGTTTAGAGTTGTTGGTTTAGGGTTTGGGGTTTAACGTTTATGGTTAAAGGTTTATGATTTTTAAGGGTTGAGGGTTTGGGGTTTAGGGCTTAGATTTTATTGTTGAAGGTTTTTTTTTTTTTGGGAAACCACATGTAGGGGAATCTTATTACCACAAAAAGAGGGTTATAAGGTAATTAAAGGGGGTAAACTCCAGAACTATTGCTCAAAGAGCTACAATCAGCCTAGGGAGTAAATCCCCTATCTAAGTACAGCCAAAAGAAAAAGAAAACAAGAAAGAAATCAAAAGATTCAAATTGGTTAACATAATAAGCCAATGGAAGATTAGGGCCAGTGCTCTGTAGGATGTGAGAATGCATGACACTCTGGAGCAAACCCACAAGAGGACAAGAGAAACACACAAAAATGTAGGAAAGAAGTTAGAGTAGTTAAGGTAATACAAACAAAATGATAACTGAAAATTGCATAATCTGAGAATGATAGTAAAGAAATGTGATAGAGAAGGCTCAGGTTCAGTCACACCCAATTGGGGCAGATGCAAATATGAGCATCCATGGATCAGCAAAAAGGGTACATCACAAGATCTACTACCAAACCAAAAGGGAGTGAAATCATCACAGCCATCATAGCCAACAAACCTGTGAGAAGATAGCAGCCAGTTGTTGAAAGTCTTATGGGCTTTATTACCTGCAAACCTAAACAAAACCATAGATAAAATAGAGAGGAAATTGCAAAGAGCAGTAAGATAAGGGATCCCATGCAGGAAAATTATCATCAATATAGTCACCATGACATGAGAATACTTATCCATATGAGAATGAGCCATCTTTGCCAGAACCTCATGAAAAATCATAGCCAAGAGGTATAATAAAGATAAAAAACCCACCACAAGAAAAAGTGAGGAGGGTAACAAATTTTGCTAAGCAAGTCAATGAGCCTATAAATAACACCATCCCAAACATATGATATATATATATATATATATATATGAATCTTTCTGGCTAGGAGTACAGCCTTGAAGCATAGTCCAGAAAATGAACCCAATCATAATAATGAATGCAGATGTGAACAACCCCCTTATTAATATTCATAACAGTAGTTGAAAAAAAGCAATTGTAAAGGAAGGCAACATAACCCAACAAAGGAAATAGACTGCATCCCACCAAAAATAGCACCAAATAAAGACAAATACTACACAAGAAGAGATGTCGGATAGAAAATTGGATAATCATCAACAAACAACCAAGATAACAAGACAGCAAAAGGCAACAGGTGCCCATAGTACCACCCATTCAGAATAGACAGTGCATACTAAGTGGATAGATGCTTAATCACAATGATCTGCACAAGCCTAACTGAACCAAGATGGGAAAAGAGACAACAGTAGATAAGGTAGATCATTGCCCAGATAAAAACAACAAGGGAAATCAGCAATCCAACCCCAATAGCAAAATAATTAATGCAACAATGGAACCCACCAAAAAAAAAATAAAAAAGGGGATTCAAATGAGAGTCAACATTGGAATCTAGATAAAACAAGACAACAGATAACCAAGATAACAAATAGCTAAGACAACAAACAACCCAGACATCAAAAGATAGCTAGCTGGCCATAAAAGCTCTCATTCAGTGTAGACATTGCAATAGTTAGTAACAAAATAGGTAGACCATAAATACAGGGATCTGAGAAGCAGCAGCCCAGACAGCAATCATCCAAGACAATCAGAACAGCAATGTCAGAAATAGCTTGCTGAACATAGGACCTTAAAGTCCTACAATCAACAAAGATAGAGCCAACATTGGAATCCTGAAAGTCAACCCAATCATAATAATGAATGCAGATGTGAACAACCCCCTTATTAATATTCATAATAGTAGTGGCAAAAAGTAATTGTAAATGAAGGCAGCATAACCCAACACAAGGAATAGGCTGCATCCCACCAAAAATAGCACCAAATAAAGATAGTTAGAACTACACGAAGAAGATGTTGGATGAAAATCGATAATCCAGATCAACAAACAACCAAGACAAGAAGACAAAGAAAAGGCAGGTTATAGTACCACCCATTCAGAATAGACAGTGCATACCAAGTGGATAGATGCTTAATCACAATGATCTGCACAAGCCTAACTGAACCATGATGGAAAAAAAAATAGTAGCAAATAAGGTAGATCACTGCCCAGATATAAATAGCAAGGGCAATCAGCAATCCAACTCTAATAGCAAAATAGTTTATGCAATAATGGAACCCACCAGAAGAAAAATCAAAAAGGTGATTCAAATGAGAGTCAACATTGGAATCTAGATAAAATAAGACAGCAGAGAACCAAGACAATAAACAGCCAAGACAGCAAAAGACAGCTAGCTAGCCATAAAAGCTCTCATTCAGAGTAGACATTGCAATAGTTAGTAACCAAATAGGTAGACCATAAACACAGGGATCTGAGAAGCAACAGCCCAGATAGCAATCATCAAAGACAATCGTAACAAAGAATGTCAAATATTTAACATAGGACCCTAATGTCCTACAACCAACAAAGATAGATCCAAGATTGGAATCCTGAAAAACTAAGACAACAAATATCCAAGGCAACAAACAACGAAGACAACAAAAAATAGCAAGCTGGCCATAAAACCACCCATTCAGAATAAACTGTGTAATAGATCCAAGTTTAACTGAAACAAGATGGAAAAAATAGCAGCAGGTAAAGTAGTCCACAAAATTCAGATGATCTGCATAAAATAAACAACTAAGGGGATTTAAAGCAAAAGCCACCAAGCAGTCAACAACATCAAAAGAGGTTTGCTGAACAACACAAACCAAAACCCCAGAAGTAGCTTTCAAAATATTAATCCAGTTCAACCGACAGTAATTTCCAACAAGCTGGCCAAAAGTCCACCCATTCAGAGTAAATAGAACATATGTTAATATCCAAACCTTCCAGATAAAGATGATCAGGCTAGCAGCTAAACCCACATCCACTAAAAAGGAAAACTGATAAGCCATTAAGGAAGTCCAAACCTACAGGGGAATAATAAAAATTGAACTTGCAGTTTCTCTCCTGGCAAGTTGGGTATATGAGGTTGGCCAAAACAATCAACAAGAAAACTCCAAAAACACCCCGCAGAACATGATAAACATCCCCAGTAGCAGCATGCTGGACATAAGACTCAATGATCCATAATAGCCAACAACCAAGAAAGAAAATAACAGCAAGTTGGCCATAAGACCAACCATTCAAAGTAGACAATGCATAAGGTAATTCCCAGATAGCGGAGGAAGTGGTCTGGCCAAGACTAGCTGAACTAGGATGGAAAAAACAATAGTAGTGAAGTCAGTAGCATCCCAGATGTTAACAACATAAAAAGTTAGAAAATCGAAAGGTAAGAAACAGCCTACAACCTCAAAGACAACCTGCTGGACAAATGACCCACAAAACTAGAGGCCAATAGTGGAAACATAATGCAAATCATACACCCAACAGATAGAACACCATAAAAAATTAGAGATATAAAATAATAGCAAAATGAGTTCAAAAATGGAGTGAACATAAATAACCATCCAGATTAAGATGATCAGGCTTACATCAAAGCCCACATCCTCAGTAGAGGCAAACGGATAAGCCATGAGGGAAGTCCAATCTTGCAAAGAGATAGAAGAAATAAATAGGAAATTGTAGTTACACTCCTAGCAGGTTGGGGATATGAGGTTAGACAAAACAATCAGCAAAACAACTCCAAAAGCACCCTGTTGAACATCATGGACAACCCCAGTAGCAACATGATGAACATAAGATGCAATGATCCAGATCAGTCAACATCCCAGGTAGAAAATTGTATCAAGTTGGCCATAAGACCACCCATTCAAATTAAGCAAAGCAAAGGTTTGAAAGACATTCAACAAATACATTAAACCAACCCTAAGAGCAGTCTGCAGGATAGTGTCAGTCATAAAGTTATACAGAAGTATAGCAGATAGGCATTGAGGCAAGGGACCAAGAATATAATTCTAGATGTCCCTGTTGATCAATAAATAGAGCAGAAAATAGAGCATTAAGTAATATATCTCCCTCCAGCAACCAAGCAACATCTTACCAGTAACAGCAAGACCCCAAACAAGGGTGGGAGAGTTAAACCAACAGGCGGCACATAGCTCATAAGGGCGCAAGGAGTAATAGGATGAGACATTAACAAATTCCAAAGGAGCATCGACATTAACAATAAAAAATAGTATAAGCAGTAGGCTCCCAATTAGAGCTAAGGTAATTAAACCAACAACACATGTCACTAAGATCAACAAGTAAGCAACAAGGGATATCACATTAATGCATCAGCAGAAACCAAGAAAGCAACAACACTGAATATAAAATGGGCATGCAGTTAAACTGATATTGAACCAGAACAATCCCATGGGCTAGATTAATTTCGAGATAAGGAGTATTGTCCAAATTAACCACGCAAATGTTTGGGTTGGGTGAGTTGATCAAAGAAGATAATACCATCCAATCTGGCTCCCAGATTGGCAAGGTAATCAGCACATGCATTACCTTCACACCATACATGAGTGATGTTAAAATTAAGTTGGGTAAGAAGAGCTCTAGATTGCTTAAGAAGGTAGTACAATTCAGTGTTGCTCATTTTGGTGGAAGTCAAAAGATCAATCAGCAGAATGGCATCCACCTCAATCCAAATATTGAGCCAACCATTTTGAAGGCAAATCTCAAGAGCTTTGTACACTGCCATAAGCTCAACAAAAGGAACATAGCAAGAAATAAGGGGGTAGGCAAAAGCACATAGGACTTTTCCATGAAGATTTCTGAAAATGCCACCACAACCTGAACCTTTATGAGAGATAGAGCCATCAGTGTTAATTTTAATAGTATGATCATGAGGTTTTACCCAATAAACAATCTTGTCATTTCTACAGTAGAGTTGATCCGGTAAGTTAAGACCCAGTTTATTGGCCACAAATTTACAACCTTTGAGATGTTTGTAGTGAATGAGATTGGCATTAAACAAGTCACAAATTTTGTTTTTAATTCTAGCAATTATTCTCATGTGGTTCATAGGGATCTCACGATATTTTGCATCATTTCTATCCATCCATATGAAACAAATAAGGGTGTTAGCAGTTATGACTTTAATGTGACCTTTAATAGTGTTGTCAAAATAAACTTTAAGAAGTTGATATAAAGTTAGGGAGCCATTGAAAATGACAATGTCAAAGAGATCATCATACCAAATCCAGAGTTTAGAAGCAATGGCCCTGTTAACAAAGGCATGGTTCACATTCTCAATGTGAAAGTAGCATTGGCATTTTGAAGGTAATTGAAAACCTTTATCCCACAATAAGGAGTCAACAGGGAAGAAGTTTTTCAAAATATGCCAAGTTAGAACAGAATAAAAAGTAGGGATAGTGATATTCCAAAGTTTGAGAAACACATTGGAAGAAACATGAGTTTCTTTAATGTGAAGCCAAATATTTTTAAAGTTGAAATCACCATTATGTGAGAGCTTAAAAAGGATCTGATCTTGATTGGTAGGAATGATAGGAATACTAGTGAGTTTGTTCAAGAGAAAAGAAGGAATATAATCAGTAAGCTTACTATTATTCCACATATTATTCTATCAGAAAGATTTCACTTTAATATCTAGAGTGGAATGGGTGGAGAGTAAGTCATCAATGGACCCACATCCACTTCAGTTATCTTGCCAAAAGAATGAGGAACCAAAGTTAATCCCCCAAAAAATTAAGGATTCGGCATCCCATTTGACGGAACAAAGTCTTTTCCAAATAGGGGAGTCTCCCGCTTTATAGGTACAAATGAGGGGGTGCTTACCCTGATAATATTTAGCAGTCATGAAATTAGCCCAAAGACTAATGTTACTCCTAAAATTCCACCAGAGTTTATAGGAAAAGGCAGTGATAGCTTCTTTGATTGGCTTGATCCATGACCCTTAGAGTGCCACAACTTTTAACCCAAGAGGTCCGCATTCTTTAGAGGAGTTATTAGAGCCCAAAAATTTGTTAAAGAGATGCTCAATTGCTAATGATAGAAATGGTCATAATGATTTGGATGAGATATAAAGGCATGGAATTAAGAGTGCTCTTAATCAAGGTGAGCCTACCACCGAAAGAGAGTAAATGAAATTCCCAAATAGAAATTTTATTGGAAATTTTCTGGATAAGATCATCAAAAAGATGAGATCTTTTTTGACCTTTAAAAAGTGGAGCCACGAGATAATTAATAGGAAGTTGATGTAGCTAAAAATTAGTAATTCTGGAGATTTGGTTGAGCCTATTGGTAGGGATTTTAGCAGAAAGAATGAAACAACATTTTCCATCATTGAGAAAGAGGCACTTTCTTTGCCAAATTCATTTAAAAGGTTCTTAATAGTTTTAATGTGCTAAATAGAGGCATTGCAAAAGATTATAAAATCATCAGCAAAATTAAGATGAGAAACAGGGATACCACCATGAGTTTTAAAAAACATGGTAGGCTTTTTATTGAAAAGATCATTCAGGCTCCTCGAAAGATATTCAATAGCAAGAATAAAAAGACAGGGTGATAGGGGGTCTCCTTGTCTCAAGCCATGCGTTGAAGTAAAGAAACCGAGGGACTCACCATTCATCATAACAGGAACCAAACATTGGTAATGCAGTTTTTGATGAGGCGGATGAAATTATCAGAAAACCCAAAAAAATGTAAGATTTGAAAGAGGAAATCCCACGAGAGGTTATCAAAGGCAAAGGCTTTAGAGATATCCAGTTTGAGGAGGATGTTGCCACCTCTAGTAGGAACATCAATGTCATGAACCAGCTCTTGGGCAAGAAGGATATTGTCAGATATAGCTCTATTTTTAATGAAGTCAGTTTGGTTAGGAGAAATAATTTTAGGGAGCAGCAGACTTATCCTATTATTAATTAATTTAGCAATGAGTTTTTAAAAGAAGGTGCAAAGGCTGATAGGTCTAAAATCTCCCCAAGAATCAGGATTATTAGTTTTGGGAATGAGGACAATAGAAGTGCTAGAAAAGTATCTAGGTAAAGGGCTGCCATCAAAGATGTCAACAACAGCATCAAAAAGGTCAGACTTAATAAAAGGCCAATAATGACGAAAAATGAGTCGCCATCGGGGCCGAACAGAGTCAGTGTTCATGCTATTGAGAGTACTATTGATCTCAGCTTTCGTAGGATGCAAAGTGAGTAAATGATTCTCATCATTAGTAATCATAGAGGGGATCAGGTGTGTGTTGGAGAGGGCTTCTAAGGGAGGGTTGATGTTTAATAAATTTTGAAAATGTTGTATGACAGAATCTTTAATTTCATTCTTATCAGTGATCCAGCTACCGTTAATATTTTTTATTTTTTGAATAGAGTTTAAGGCATTCCTTTTGTTGAAAAGAGCATGGAAATACCTTGTATTTATGTCACCATCAACAATATCTTTGCTAGCAGCCTTTAACAAAATTGTCCGGGTGAAAAGGGGCCATCCAATTAGTGGAAACAACATTAATGAAATCATGATGTTGGGTCCACATATTTTAAAATCTAAAAGGAGAAGGGGAGGAAAGATTACTGGAAGAGGATTTGATAGAGATCAAAAGAGGATCATGGTCCGACAAAGTTCTGCTCAAATGCTCGACAGAAGTGAGGGGCCATTGATTGATCCAAAGGGAATTAAAGAGGGTCGTATCAAGCCGCTGCCAAAGTCTAAAGTTATGCCACATATAGTCAGAGCCAGAAAACCAATATCAATCAGGTTGCAATCGAGGATCATATTTGAGAAGTCTTCCATGGAATGGATGTTAGGAGAGCAGCCTCCCCTCCTTTCCGAAGAAGCGATAATAGTGTTGAAGTCACCCCAAACCAACCAAGGTTTGTTAACCGAGGAGGTGAAGGTTCTTAAGTGGTCCCAAAGGATGTTCCTACTAGCTCTGTTACAAGAAGCATATATAAAGGAACCTAGAGTAGAAAATTCACCCAATGAGATTTGAACATTAACCAATTGTTTGAGATCATCAAGGATAGAAATGTTGATTAAATTATTTCAAAAACACCAAATTTTATTACTAATATTATAAAAGAAATGTTGAAAGCCAAGCATTCTTTCAACATGTGTAATCTTAGAAGAGTGAATGAAAGGCTCAATAACAACAAGTAAGGTTATGTTATGAGTGTGACAAAGGCTCCTACCATGATTATGGATAGTGAGAGTCCCAATACCCTGAACATTCCAAATAAGAAAATTGATCATAATAAGGTGGAAAGAAAAGAAAAGAGATAACTAAAAAATTGAAGGAGAAGAAAAAGAGAGCATGAAGCAATTATTTGTGGAAGTTAGAGAAGATGGAGATTCTAGCTTTAAGGGATTTTTTTAATAATAGTTTGAAAAGGCTTATCTATGTCCAATGTATCTCCATCAGAAAGGGAGTGGTTGGTTATATTTATAATAGGAGCAGTATCTGTCAAAGAATTCCTAATTGTGATTTCTCCTTCTTCGATATCAGAGTTAGGTTGAGGAGTTGGATTAGCATGGATATCACTCTGAAGGGTAACAGAAAGAGAGTTTGCGACACCATTAATAGCACAAATTTCATTCTCATTTCCATGATGATTATTCAGTTTTGATCCATCACCAAAGTATCAACATTTTTTTAGAATAATTCGAATTAGTTTGATTTTTTGATCCAACTTGAGATTTCCATTCAAATCACCATGATGGTTCATATGAGTCAAGGGATTGTCTTGTGATGCCAAATCATTATAAGTAGGAGTAATGTTAAATAAGTTATCATTAGTTTCCTCACAAACCTCAATATCATTATTTTTACCAAGCTCGGATTTTTCTCCAATATGCAAATCAGTAGATAGTAAAGGAGTAGGGGTAGGAGGGTGAGTTCCATTTTGAGTAGCTTTAGGCACATAAGTGAAATTATTGGTTTTTTCATTTCCTATATAAGGTTTAGGATCTGACAATTTATTCTTTTTAAGATTAGGGTGTAACACAACATTCAGAGTGATCATGACCATGGATCTTACAGTGTGTGCAAAAAATAGGGAAATTTTCAAATTCCACTTTCTGATTATACCCAAAATTTTCCAAACCAATCCAAACTTCTTTAGGATACTTTTTGGTAATATCAATCTCAACTAAGATACGTGCAACTGATGGCCAAGATCTAGCGGCGGTGGCTTGGTCGATTTGAAGGGCCTACCAAAGAGAGCCCCAACCGCAAATAGGACTTGATGGGTAACATAATGTATCCTCATGTTTGGAAAGGCTAGCCATAAAGGAACAATAGGGGATTCCTCTTTGACATCAAAGAGAGGTGACCATTTCAGGAGCCTAATTTAACAATTGTACATAAAATAGGAGCGACGAGCAAAGACTCTAGAGTAGTCTAAATCATTCGATAGCTGAATAAGGATATGCCTAGGATCAATCAATCCTATAGTGAAAATGCCCAAGAGCTTTAGGCTATGAAAGAAGGAACGAATATTATCAAGAGTCGGGTGAAGTAATGAAAATTTACCCACTAATGAAAACTCAAATGGCTTCGCCAATTTTTCCACATAAAGATCAAAGCACATTACAGCTGGCATTCCACAGAAAGAAGTAAAAATTAAGTTGACCGAAGCATTAGAGAAAGTGTTCTTACCAGATAGCGCATCTTTGAAGGATTTAACAGCAGGCGCAGTAATAGATTGAGTCGGGTCCATACTACCTTGTAAATCGGGAGCCATAGCCGACGCCTCCAAGTTTGAAGAGCTCAGTTGCACGAAAAATGGTGCGTCCGCAATAAGTGGCCAAACCAAGAGCAAAAAACCTGAAAATCCAATCGAGAAGGGCCGAGAAGCAGCCAAACCATAAGGAAATGAAAAGGAACAAGAAATCTCAGAGAGAGCTGAGCGGGTGGTATTCCTTCTCTATGGCAAAAAAAGGGTTTATTGTTGTAGGTTTAGTCTTATTGGTTAAGGGTTTAGGGTTTAGGGTTCTTTTTTAAAAAATTAAGTAACCCAGTAGGTTTAGGTTTATTTAGTTTACTTAGTTTATTCTAATTTATTTTAGTTTATTTTATTTTTATTTGTATTTAAGCTTATTTTTTATTTTTATTTACTTTTGTTTATTTATTCTAGGCTTATTTATTTTAGTTTATTTTTTAGGTTTAGGTTTATTTTTTTGGCTTAGTTTTATTTTTATTTTATTTTTTAAGTTTAGGTTTTTAGTTTTTTAGTGTTTTGGGTTTATGGTTTAAGGTTTAGGGTTTAGGATTAAGGATTTAGGGTTTTAGGGTTTAGGGTTTTAGGTTTTAGGGTTTAAGGTTAGGGATTTTTTATTCTCTTTAGGGTTTAGGTTTATGGTTTTTAGGGTTTAGGGTTAGGTTTTTTTTTATTTTTATTTTATTTAGTTTACTTTAGGATTTAAGGTTAGGGTTTAATGTTTAGGCTTTAGGGTTTAGGGTTTTTGGGTTGGGTTGGGTTTAGGGTAGGGAGGGTATGGTAGGTGGGGTCAGGGCCCAGAAAGGCATTTGGGTGGGCCCAGGTCACAGTTATGCGCTCAGGGCCTAGATTTATAGAGGATTTGGGTTGGGAGGGTAGGCTCACTAGGTTAGGAGGGTCATGTTTAATTTAGGGTAGGGTTTATAATTTTAGGCCTGGGGTAGGCTGAGAACCAGGGTTTAGGTTAGGGAGGATTTAGGGTTTAAGATTTCAAAACCAGATTAGGTAGGTTAGGGTTTAGGATTTAGGATTTAGGGTTTTATTTATTTTAGTTTAGTTTATTTTTTATTTTTACTTAGGTTTATTATTATTATTTTTATTTAGTTTATTTATTTAAGGTTTATTTATTTTAGTTTACATTTTTTTTATTTTATTTTATTTTTTAGGTTTAGGTTTAGGTTTAGATTTAGGTTTAGGTTTATTTTTTTAGTTACATTTTAATTTTATTTTATTTTTTAGGTTAAGTTTTTTTAGTTTTTAGGGTTAAGGGTTTAGAGTTTAGGGTTTTGGATTTAGGGTTTGTGGTTTTAGGGTTTAAGGTTTAGTGTTTAGGGTTAGGGTTTAGGGTTTAATGTTTAACCTTTAGGGTTTAGGGTTTTTATGGTTTAGTGTTTAGGGTTTAGGGTTTTGAGTTCTGGGTTTTGGGTTTGGGATTTAGGATTTTACGATTTAGGGTTTAGGGTTTAGGGTTTAGGGATATAACTTTAAGGTTAGTTTTAGGGTTTATGATTTAGGGTTATGGTTTTTTATTTCTTTTAATTTTTTTATTTTTTATTTTTAAGGTCTAAGGTTTAGGGTTTAGGGTTTATGGGTTTTTAGAGTGTTAGTTTAGTTTTAAAATCATGTAACCCGATAAGTTTAGGGCTTTTAGTTTATTTTACGGTTTGAGGGTTGATTAAGGTTTAGTAAACAGGGTTTAGAGTTTAGGGTTTTAATGTAGGTTTGTATTTTGGTGGGATTAGGGTTTAGAGTCCAGGGTTTATGGTTTAGACTGATTGTATTTAGTGGGTTGGGTTGGGGAGTTGGTCCAAGTTATTTAGGGAGGGTTTGTTTAAAGTTTAGAGTGGAGTTTAGGTTTGGGGAGAGGGTTAGGAGTGGTCAGCAGAGTTAGAGGGTTAGGGTTAGTTATGTAGGTAGGGTCAGGGATTATGTAGGGTTTATGATTTAGGATTTAAGTTTTAAAAACCAAAGAAACCCAAGTAGGTTTAGGTTTATAGTTTATATTTTATTTTATTTAAGGTTTATTTTATTTTATTTAGTTTAGTTTATTTCTTATTTAGTTTAGTTTAAGTTTGTTTAGTTTATTTTATTTTAGGTTTAGGTTAAGGTCATTTTTTTAGTTCAATTTTTTTATTTTATCTAGGATCTTAGGTTTTAGGGTGTTTTAGGGTGTGTTTAGTGGGTGGAGTTTAGGGTTTAGGGCCCAGTGTTTAGGTTTATAGTGGTTTAAGGCCTGTTTAGGTTTAGGATTTTGGTTTTGGATTTGGGTGGGTTTTGGACTGCAAGGAGGTTAGGTTTAGTTAGGTTTTTGTGGTTTATGGTTTAGGGTTTAGGGTTTAGGGTAGTTTGGGTTTATCATTTGCATTAAGGTCAGGGTCGTGGGGGTTTTGGGTTGGTGGTGGGTTTAGGGTTTTAGAGTTTAGGGTTTAGGGTTTTGGATTTAGGGATTAATCTTTAGGGTTTAGTTTGTTTAGTGTATGTTATTGTTTGGAGGATTTGAGTTTAGGGTTTAAAGCACGTTTTAGGGTTTAGGGTGGGAGATCCGTTTAGGTTTTTTTAAATTAAACCAACAGGTTTAGGTTTATTTAGTTTACTTTTTATTTATTTTATTTTATTTTATTTTTTTATTTATGTTTATTTTTTTTCTTTTTATTTATTTTTTTTAGGTTTTTTACTTTAATAAATTTTTCTAGGTTTAGGTTTATGTTTAGGTTTATTTTTTAGTTGAGTTTTAATTTAATTTTACATTTTAGGTTTAGGTTTTTAGAATTTTGGCCAGGGTAGAGAGGGTAGAATTTAGGGTTTAGGGTTTAGGGTCAGTTTAGGGTTAGAGTTGGTGGAGTGGAGTGTTTAGGATTTAGGGTTTAAGATTTTTAGGCTTTAGGGTGGTTTAGGGTGTGTTTTTAGGTTTGGGGTTTGGGTTTAGGTGGTTGTAGTAGGGTTAATTTTAGGGTTTAGGTGGTGGTTTAGCATTTTGGTGTTAGAGTTTTTGGTTTAGGGTTGAAGGATTTTTATTTATTTTTAGGTTTTATTTTAGTTTCTTTTTTAGGTTTAGGTTTAGGTTTATGTTTTATTTTTAGTTTAGTTTTATTTTTTTTATTTTTTTGTTTAGGTTTTATTATTTATTTTTAGGTTTAGGTTTAGGTTTTTATTTTATCTTTTTAAGTTTAGGTTTATGGTTTTTATTCTAGGTATATTTTTAGGTTTTATTTTTTAGTTTATGTTTAGGTTTATTTTCAATTTATTTTATTTTATTTAGTTTATGGTTTAGGTTTAATTTATTTTAGGTTTAGGTTTAGGTTTTATTTATTTTAGTTTAGTTTATTTTAGTTTAAGTTTAGGTTTATTTTATTTTATTTATTTTAAGTTATGGTTTTTTTTTACTTTAAGGTTTAGGTTTTCTTTTTTATTTATTTTTAGGTTTTATTTAAATGTTTATATTTTAGGTTTAGGTTTTTATTTAGTTTTTATTTTATTTTAATTTATATTTTTTAATTTTAATTTTTTTGTTTAGTTTTTATTTTATTTATGCTTTTTATTTTAAGGTTTATTTTATTTATATAGTTTAGTTTAGGTTTTTATTTATTTTATTTTATTTTAGTTTTTATTTTCTATATTATTTTATTTTTAGGTTTAGGTTTTAGTTTAAGTTTTTATTTTATTTTATTTATTTTATTTTATTTTATTTAGGTTTAGGCTTTTTATTTATTTTATTTTAGGTTTTCTTTAGGTTTATTTTAGGTTTTTTTTTTTTAGGTTTTAGGGTTTATGGTTTAGGGTTTTAGGGTTTGGGGTTTAGCATGTAGGGTTTTTTTGGGTTTTAGGGTTTAGGAAGTCAGGCTTTATTGTTGTAGGTTTAGTCTTGTAGGTTCAGAGTATAGGGTTTAGGGTTTTTTGTTTAGGATTAAGGGTTAAGGGTTTTAAAATTTAAACCCAGGTCACGTTTATTTACTTAATTTATTTATTTTAGTTGATTTTATTATTATTTTTATTTAGGTTTATTTTTATTTTATTTAGTTTAGTTTATTTATTTTACCTTATTTAGTTTAGTTTATTTTAGGTTTAGGTTTAAGTTTATTTTAGTTTAGTTTTATTTTATTTTTATTTTATTTTTATTTAGGAGACTTTTAGTGTAGGTTTAAGAGTTTAGGGTTTAGAGGCTTAGGATTTATTGTTTGGGTTTAGGGTTTTAGGGTTTAGGGTCCCAATGGGCTTTAGGGTTTAGGGTTTTAAGCGTTTATGCAGGGTTTAGGGTTTATGGTTTAGATTTAGGGTCAGTGGTTGTGTAGGTTTTAGGTTTAGGTTTAGGGTTTAGTAAGAGGTTTAGGTTTATGGTCACGTTTAGGTTTAGGTTTTAATTTAGTTTGAGTAGGGTTAGGTTTAGTGGTTAAGTTAGTATAGGGTGACGATTTAGAGTTTAGGGTTTAGGGTTTAATATGGAAAGTTTTTTTAAAATCTAAACCATAGTTTAGGTTTATTTAGTTTACTTACCATTTATTATTTATTTTAGTTTAGGGTTTTGATTTAGGTTTAGGGTTTGTTTTTAGGTCACAATTGGGTGGTTTAGTGAAGGCTTTTAGGGTTTAGGTTTAGGGTTTAGGGTTGGTTTTGGGTTTTGGGTTTTGGTGGGTTTGGGGTTTAGGGTTTTAGGGTTGATTTAGGTTTAAGACAGTTTGGTGGTTTTAGGATTTATTTAGGGTTAGGATTTTTTATTTCTTTTAAATTTTTTTATTTTATTTTTAGGGTTTAGATTTATGGTTTAGGGTTTAGGTTTAGTAGGTGTAGGTTCAAGTTTAGTTTAGGTTTATTTTAAATTAAGTAAATCGAAGTTTAGGTTCTTATTTTAGTTTATTTTAAGGTTTGGGGTTTAGGTAAGATTAGATTTTAGGTAGATTTTTAGGGTTTTCATTTGGGGTATTTTGGTTTTAGGGTTTTTTGGTTTTAAGGTTTAGGGTTTAGGGTTAGTTTTAGGGATTAGGGTTTAGGTAAACCCTAAACCCGAAACCCTAAACTCTAAATCCTAAAACCCTAAACCTTAAACCCTAAACTAACCCTAAACCCTAAACCCTAAACTAGCCCTAAACCCTCAACCTTAAACCCAAAAAACCTTAAACCCTAAAGTCTAAACCTTAAACCTTAAACCTTAAACCATAAACTAACCTTAAACCTTAAGTTAACCCTAAAACCTAAACCCTATAACCCCTAAATCCTAAAGCCTAAACACTAAACCGCAAACCCTAATCCCTGAACCCTAACCCTAAACCTTAAATCCTAAAATCCTAAACCTTAAAACCCTAAACCATAAACCCAAAACCCTAAGCCCTAAACCCTAAAAACCTAAAAACCTATACTTAAACTAAATAAAACCTAAAAATAAAATAAATAAAAAAGCCTAAACCTAAATAAAAAAATAAAAATAAAAACCCAAACCTAAAAATAAAATAAAATAAAAATAATAATAAACTAAAATAAAATAAAGATAAAGCTAAACTAAACTAAAAAAAATAAAATAGACCTAAGAATAAAAACCTTAATAAAATAAAAACTAAACATAAAATAAAACTAAAATAAACCTAAAATATAATAAAAAAACTAAATAAAAACCTAAACCCTAAACTAAGAAAAATTAAACCTAAACTAAATAAAATAAAATAAACTAAAATAAATAAACCTAAAAATAAACTAAACTAAAATAATTGAAACATAAACCTAAACATAAAATAAACTAAAACTAAACCTAAACCTAAACCCTAAATAAAATAAAATAAACTAAAAATAAACCTAAACCTAAACTAAAAAATAAAACCTAAAAATAAACCTAAAATAAAAACCTAAACTTAAACCTACAAAAATAAAATAAACACCTAAGCCTAATCCTAGAAACAAAAAATTAAACCTAAACCAAAATAATAAAATAAAAATAAAACTCAACTAAAAAAAAAAACCTAAACCTAAATCTAAACCTAAAAAATAAACTAAAATTAAAAACCTAAACTAAAATAAATAAACCTAAAATAAATAAAATAACTTAAATAAAAACAAAAATAAACCTAAATAAAAATAAAAAATAAAATAAACTAAAATAAAAAAATAAACTAAATAAACCTAAACCTACCGGTTTACTTAATTTAAAAATAAAAAATCACAAATCCTAAATACTAAACCTTAAATCCTAAACCAAAAACCTTAAACCTCAAAACTAACACTAAATCCTAAACTGTATACCATAAAAAACCCTAAACCTTAAACCCTAAACCATATGCCCTGAACCATAAACCCTAAATCCTAAGCCCTAAACACTAAATCCAAAAAAATCCTAAAACTTAAATCCAAAACCCTGAAGCCTAAATACTAAACCCTACACACTAAACCCTAAACCCTAAACCATAACCTTAAACCCTAAATCGTAAAACCCTAAACCCTAAAACCCTAAACCCTAAACCTTAATCCCTAAAACCTAAAAAAGTAAACCTAAACAAAATAAAACCTAAAAATAAAATAAATAAAAAATTTTAGCATAAACAAAATAAAATAAACCTAAGAATAAATAACTTAAATAAAATAAAAACTACACTTAAAATAAAAATAAAATAAACATAAAATAAAAAAAATTATAACTAAATAAAAATGTAAACGTATCGGTTTACATAATTAAAAAAAAAAACTTAAACCGTAAACCAAAAAACTAACCCTAAACCCTAAACACTAAACCTACAACCCTAAACCCTAAACCCTATACTAAACCTGACCTAAACCATGCTAAACTAAACCATAAACCAAAGTTTAAACCAAATCCTAAACTAACCTTAACCTTAAACCCTAAAACCTTAAGCTAACACTAAACCAACCTAAATCTAAACCTGCTAACTTAAACCTAAACTATATAACCCTAAACACTAAACCTAAATCAACTTAAACTCTACAACCTAAACCCTAAATACTAAACCTAAAACCTAAACCTAAACCAAAAGACTAAACCCTAAACTCTAAACCCTAAACACTAAACTTAAACCCTAACCCTAACTCAACCTAAACTAAACTGACACTTAAACCTTAAACTTAAAACCTAAACCTAAAACCCTAAACCCTATATACCCTAAACTAACACTAAACCCTAAACCCTGTACCCTAAACCCAAAAAACCCTAAACCCTAAAGACTAAACCCTAAACCATATACTCTAAACCCTACACCCTAAACCCTAAGCTAACCCTAAACCCTAAACCTTAAATCCTAAACCCAAAAACCCCAAAACCTTAAAACTTAAAAACTAAACACTAAACCCTAAACCGTAAACCCTAAACCCTAACCCTAAACCCTAAATCCTAAAACCCTAAATCGTAAAAGTCTAAACTATACACAGTAAACCCTAAACCCTAAACCCTAAAAACCTAAAAATGTAAACCTACACTAAATAAAACCAAAAAATAAAATAAAATAAAAACCTAAACCTAAATAAAATAATAAAATAAAAACTTAAAACTAAAATAAAATAAAATAAAAAATAAAAAAACTAAAATAAAATAAAGAAAAACTAAACTAAACTAAAAAAATAAAACTAAGAATAAAAAATCTTAATAAAATAAAAAATAAACATAAAAAAAGTTAAAATAAACCTAAACTAAAATAAAATAAACACTAAATAAATACCTAAACCTAAAATATAAACCTAAAAATAAATAAAAATTAAAGCCTAAACCCTAAAGTAAAAATAGTCCTAAACCTAACATAAAAATAAAATAAATAAAATAAAATAAACTTAGACCAAAACTAAAATAAATAAAACCTAAACTTAAACTTAAAATAAACTAAACTCTAAAACCCGATAAACCTAAAACTAAACCTAAATCTTAAGAATTGGCAGAACCTTGACTGCAGGAATATCACCATCAACTTGGCCAGTCTAGATCTAACGGCAGAGGCGAAGTCGGAGGTGGCTATTATCGCAGTGGTGGTGGGGGATCTAATCGTGGATATGGAGTTGGTGGTAGGAGCCATGGTGGTTATGGAGGCGGGAGGAGTAACAGAGGTTACAATCATGGTGGTGGCCAAGGGAGAGATCGGGAATATGATGGTGGATCCCGCTAATCGAGAGGCAGGGCTTCTTCTGATGGGAACTAGAGAAACTGAGGAACGGCCTATCTGATCTGCTGCTTATTGAACTGTGTCTTTATAGAAGAGACGGTTCTACTTATCTAGGGTTTTTTATTTTCTCTATGGGTGCTAATTTTTTATCTATATCATCGCTTGTGTCATAGAAAACTTGGGGTGGTACTTTGGTTGATGAGTTCAAAAAGAAGAAATATTGAATCTGAATTTATTCTCTATTAAAAAATAACCTTAAACCTTAAACCCTAAACCTACTAGTTTACTTAAATTTTATTTTAAAAAAAAAACTCTAAACTCTATACCCTAAGCCTTAAACCCAAAATCTTAAACACTAGACCCTAAACCCTAAACCCTATAAAACCCAAAACCGAAAACGCAAAAACCAAAACACTAAAATTCTAAACACTAAAGCTTAAATCCTAAACCCTAAACCCTAAAAATTAAACCCTAAACCCTAAACCCTAAACTCTAAACCCTAAAACCCTAAACCCAAAACCATAAACCCTAAACCCTAAACCTTAAAACCAACAACCCTAAACCATAAACTCGAAACCTTAAACCCAAAACCCTAAACCCTAAATCCTAAACCTTAAACCTTTACCCTAAAAAGCTAAAAACCTAAACCTAAATAAAAAAAAACCTAAAAATAAAATAAAAAAAAACATAAATCAAAATAAAATAAAAAATAAAATAAAATGAAAGCATAAACTAAAACATAAACCTAAACCTAAACCAAAACCTTAACCTAAAAAGAAAATAAAATAAAAAGTAAATTAAATTAAATAAATAAAAATCAACACTAAACTAAAAAATAAAAAACCTAAATAAAAATAAAACTAAACCTAAAATAAAAATAAAATAAAAACTAAAAAAAACCTAAAACTAAACGATAAACCAAAAAATAAAACTTAAAAATAAATATAATATTAAACTTAAACCCTAAACTAAGAAAAACTTAAACATAAAATAAAATAAAATAAACCTAGGCTTAAACTAAAATAAACTAGGTTAAAATAAATAAAACCTAAACCTAAACCTACAATAAACTACACCTAAACCTAAATTCTAACTAAATAAAATAAAATAAACTAAAAATAAACCTAAACCTAAACTAAAAAATAAAACCTAAAAATAAACCTAAAACCTAAACCTAAAAAAAGAAAATAAAATACTAAACCTAAACCTAAAAATAAAAAAAAATAAAACCTGTACTTAAAAGATAAATTAAAAATAAAACTAAATTTAAAAATAAAAGTAAACCTAAACCTAAACCTAAAAGATAAACTAAAATAAAAAACAAAAACTAAAGTAAATAAACTAAACTAAATAAAAATAAAAAATAAAATAAACTAAAATAAATGAAAAATAAACTAAAAAACTAAGTAAACATAAACCAACTAGTTTACTTAGTTTTTTTTTTTTTTTTTAAAAACTCTAAACCCAAATACTGAACCCTAAACCCTAAACCCCAATCCTAAAACTCAAAACCCAAAACCTTAAACCCTAAACCCTAAACCCTAAACTGTAAAAAACCTAAATCCTAAAGCATAAATACTAAACCCTAAACCCTAAACCCTAACCGTAAACCCTAAACCCTAAACACTAAACCCTAAACCCTAAACCTTAAAACCCTAAACCCTAAACCCTAAACCCTAAACCCTAAATCCTAAACCCTAAACCCTAAAAACCTAAAATCTTAAACTTAAAAAATAAAATTAAAATAAAACTCAACTAAAAAATAAACCTTAAATTAAACCTAAACCTAAAAAATAAACCTAAACCTAAACAAAAACCTAAAAAACAAACTAAAATAAAAACCTAAATTAAAATAAATTAATCTAAAATAAACTAAATAAAAATAAAAAATAAGCCTAAATAAAAATAACCCTTAACCTTAAACCCTAAACCCTAAACCCAAAATCATAAACCCTAAACCTAAACCTTAAACCCTAAAACTAACCATAAACTCTAGAACCTAAACGTACAACCCTAAATCATAAACCTTAAAAAATTTGAAACCTTAAAACCTAAATTCTACCAATTTACTAAATAAATAGAAAAATAAACTAAATAAAAAACTTGAACCCACCAGTTTACTTAATTAAAAAAAAACCCTAAACCCTAAACCCTAAATTTTAAACCCTAAACCCAAAAATTAACCCTAATCCCTAAACTTTAAACCCTAAAACATTAAACCTTAAACCCTAAACCCTAAACCCTAAAACCATGGCTAAACTTTCAACCCTAAACCCTAAAACCTACAACTGCAAACCCTAAACCTTAAACCCCAAACCCTAAACCCTAAACCCTAAACCCTAAAAACTATAACCCTAAACCCTAGACCCTAAACCCTAAACCCTAACAAGCTAAAACTCTAAACTTAAACTAAAAAAAAAATAAAAATAAAATAAATAAATAAAATGTAAACCAAAATAAATAAAAAAATAAAATAAAAACTAAAAATATAAACTAAAACATAAACCTAAACCAAACTGTAAAAAAGTAAAATAAAAAATAAAAACTAAACTAAATTAATAAAAAACCAAAATAAATTAAAAACTAAACCTAAAATAAAAATAAAATAAACATAAAATAAAATAAAATAAAAACTAAATAAAAACGTAAACATAAAATATTAATGTATAAGTAAAACCTAAAAATAAATAAAAAATAAAACCTAAACCCTAAATAAAAAAAACTAAACCTAAAATAAAAATAAAATAAACCTAAACCTAAACTAAAATAAACTATGCAAAAATAAATAAAATAAAATAAACTAAAAATAAACCTAAACCAAAACTAAAAAATAAAACTTAAAATTAAATCAAAATTAAAAACCTAAAATCTAAACCTAAAAGAAGAAAATAAAAACATAAACCTAAACCTAGAATAAAAAATAAAACTTAAACCTTAAAAATAAATAAAATTAAACTAAGCTTAAAAATAAAAATAAACATAAACCTAAACCTAAAAAATAAACTAAAATAAAAAACCTAAACTAAAATAAATAAACCAAACTAAATAAAAATAAAAAATAAACCTAAATAAAAATGAAAAATAAAGTAAACTATAATAAATAAAAACTAAACTAAATAAACTAAATAAACCTAAACCTATTGGTTTTGTTTTTTACTTATATAAAAAAAACCCTAAACCTTAAACTTAAATCGAATACTCTAAACCATAAAACCTAAAACTAACTCTAACCCCTGAACCCAAAACCCAAAACCCTAACCCCTAAACCCTATACCCAAAAACTCTAAACCCTAAACCCTAAGCCTAAACCTTAAACCCTAAACCCTAAAACCCTAAACCCTAAACCTTAAACTCTAAACCCTAAACCCTAAACCATAAACCCTAAAACCTAAACCCTAAACCCTAAATCCTAAAACCTTAAATTCTAAATTGTAAACCCTAAACCCTAAGCCCTAAATCCTAAAACACTAAAACCATAAACCCTAAACCCTAAACCCTAAACCCAAAACCCTAAACCCTAAAACCTATAATCATAAACCCTAAACCCTAAACCCTAAACCCTAAACCTTAAACCATAAAGCTCAAACCCAAAACCCAAAACCGAAAACCCTAAACCCTAAAAAGCTAAAAGCCTAAATCGAAACTAAATAAAACCTAAAAATAAGATAAATAAAAAATGTAAACCAAAATAAAATAAAAATAATAAAATAACATGAAAAACATAAACTTAAACATAAACTTAAACCTAAACCTAAAAAGAAAATAAAATAAAAAATAAAAAATAAATTAAAATAAAATAAATAAAAACCTAAACTAAACTAAAAAAATTTATAACCTAAATAAAATAAAAACTAAACCTAAAATAAAAATAAAATAAACCTAAAATAAAATAAAATAAAAACTAAATAAAAACCTAAACCTAAACAATAATTGTATAAATAAAACATAAAAAAATAAAAAAAATAAAACTTAAACCCTAAACTAAAAAAAACTAAAGCTAAAAAAAAATAATATACCAAAACCTAAACTAAAATAAACTAAGTAAAAATAAATAAAATAAAATAAACTAAAAATAAACCTGAAACTAAACTAAAAAATAAAACCTAAAATAAACCAAAAATAAAAATTTAAAACCTAAATCAAAAAGAAGAAAATAAAAACCTAAACTTAAACTTAAAAATAAAAAATAAAACCCAAACCTTAAAAATAATTAAAATTAAACTAAACTAAAAAATAAAAATAAACATAAACCTAAACCTAAAAAATAAACTAATATAAAAAAACCTAAACTAAAAGAAATAAACTAAACTAAACAAATAAGAAATAAAACTAAATAAAAAAATAAACTAAATAAACCTAAACCTACTGGTTTAGTTTTTTCTTCTTATATAAAAAAAACCTAAAAACTAAACCATAAACCCTAAATCTAAACCCCTAAACCCTTAGCCCTAAAACTAACCCTAAACCCTAAACCCTAAACCCTAAAAAACCTTAAACCCTAACCATTAAACTAACCCTAAACCCTAAACCCTAAAACCCTAAACCTTAAAGCCCAAACTAACCCTAAACTTTAAACCTAAACCAAACCTAAAGCAGAAACCTGAACTCTAAACACTGTTAACCTAAACTCTAAACTCTAAACTTAAATCAGAAACCCTAAACTCCAACTTGCCCTAAATCATAAACCATAAAAACCGTAAAACCTAAAGCCTAAACCATAAACCTAAACCCTAAACCCTAAACCCTTAGCTAACTCTAAACCCTAAACCTTAAACCCTAATCCCTAAACCCTAAACCTTAACCCTAAAACCCTAAACCCCAAAGCTTAAACAGTAAACCTTAAACCCTAAACCCTAAACCCTAAACCCTATCCCTAAATCCTAAACCCTAAAACCCTAAACCCTAAAACCTTAAACCCTAAACCCTAAATCCTAAACACTAAACCCTAAACCCTAAACCCTAAAAACTTAAAAACCTAAACCTAAATTAAATAAAACTTTAAAATAAAATAAAAAGAACTCCTAAACATAAATAAAATAAATAAAACAAAATAAAATAAAAACCTAAACTAAGACCTGAACTTAAACATAAAAATAAAATAAAATAAAAAAATAAAAAACAACAAAACTAAATTAAATAAAAACATAAACTAAACTAAGAAATAACATAAACCTAAGAATAAAAAACTTAAATAAAATAAAAACAAAATGTAAATTAAAAATAAAATAAACATAAAATCAAATCAAATAAAAATCAAATAAAAACCATAACCTAAAAAATAAACCTAAAAAAATAAAAAATAAAACCTAATCCCAAAACTTAAAAAAAAAAACTTAACCTAAGATAAAAATAAAATAAACAAAATAAAATAGACCTTAACCTAAACTAAAATATACTAAACTAAAATAAATAAAACTTGAACCTAAACCTGAAATAAACTAAACCTAAACTAAATAAAATAAAATAAACAAAATTAAACCTAAACCTACACTAAAAAATAAAACCTAAAAATAAACCTAAAATAAAAATCAAAAACCTAAACCCTAAAAATTAAAATAAAACCCTAAACCTAAACCTAAAAATAGTAATATAAACTAAAAACCTAACGTAAAATCTAAACCTAAAAATAGAAACTAAACAAAAATAAAATAAATAAAAACTTAAACTAAAATAAAAAAATAAAATAAACCTAAATATAAAAAGCATAATTGAAATAAAACCCAAACATAAAATAAAAATAAAATAAACCTAAAATAAAGTAAAACAAAACTAAATAAAAACCTAAACCAAAAAAGTAAACCTAAAAATAAATAAAATAAAAAACTTAAACCCAAAAAGAAATTAAACCTAAACCTGAACCTAAAATACACTAATCCTATACTTTAAACTAAATAAATTAAAATAAATTATAAATAAACCTAAACCTAAACTAAAAAGTAAAACCTAAAAATAAACCTAAAATAAAAAACCTAAAGCTAAACATAAAAAATTAAAATAAAAACCTAAACTTAAAAATAAAAAACTAAACTAAAATAAAATTAAAAAAAACTAAACTAAACCAAAAAAAATAAAATAAACCTAAAAATAAAATAATTAAATAAAATAAAACCAAAACATAAAATAAAAATTAAATAAACCTAAAATAAAATAAAATAAAAATTAAATTAAAAGCTAAACCTACAAAATAAACCTAAAAATAACACCTAAAAATATATAAAATATAAAACTTAAACCAGAAAAAAAATAAACCTAAAACTAAAATAAAAAGAATAAAATAAACTCAAACCTAAACTAAAATAAATAAAATCTAAACCTAAACCTAAAATACACTAAAGCTATACTCTAAACTAAATATAATTTAATAAACTATAAATAAACCAAAACCTAAACTAAAAAATAAAACCTAAAAATAAACCTAAAAGTAAAAAACCTAAAACCTAAACCTAAAAAATTAAAATTAAAACCTAAACCTAAACCTAAAAAAAATGAAAATAAAACTAAACTAAAAAAGAAACATAAACCTAAACCAAAACTAAAAAATAAACTACAATAAAAAACTAAAATTAAAATAATAAATTAAATTAAATAAAAAGAAAAGTTAAACCTAATTAAAAATAAAATTTAAATAGACTAAAATAAATAATAAATAAACTAAATAAACATAAACTTATTGGTCTACTTAATTTTAAAAATAAGCAAACCTTAAACCTTAAACCCTAAACCCTAAATCCTAAACCCCAAACCCTAAACCTAGACCCTAAAACTAACCCTAAACCTTAAGCCCTAAACCTATAACCTTAAATATATAACCCTAAATCCTAAACCCTAAACCTTAAATCCACCCTAAACCCAAAACCTTGAACACTAAACCCTAAACCCTAAACCCTCAAAACCCTAAATCCTAAGCTCTAAACTAACCCTAAACCTTAAACCATAAACCTTAAAGACTAAATTTTAAACCCTAAACCCTAAGCTAAGCTTAGACCCTAAACCCTAAACTGTAAACCCTAAATCCTAAAAAACCTAAACCCTAAAGCCTAAACACTAAACCCTGAACCTAAACCCTAATCCATAAACCTTAAACTCTAACCCTAAAGCCTAAACCCTAAAACTTAAAACCTTAAACCCAAAACTATAAACCCTAAACCCTAAAACCCTAAACCCTAAACCCTAAATGAAAGTGAGGCTCTTTGTCGTACTCATAACATAGCCTTACTTATTGTTATTGAACCATTCATACACTCTACTAAGATCAACCATATTGTTAGAAAGCTTGTCTTTCAAAATTTCTTTCATAATATTAGCAATAAAATTTGGTGTGTTTGGAATAATTTAGTCAACATCTCTATCCTTGATGATCTTCAATAATTGATTAATGTCCACATCTCATTGGGTGAATTTTCTATTCTTGGTTCCTTTATTTATGCTTCTTATAATAGAGCTAGTAGGAACATCCTTTAGGATAACTTAAGAACCTTTGCCTCCTCGGTCAACAAACCATGATTGGTTGGGGGTGATTTCAACACTATTCTCTCTTCCTCAGAAAGAAGGGGAGGTTGCTCTCCTAACATTCATTCCATGGAAGAATTTTTTAATATGATTCTTGAATGCAATCTGATTGATATTGGCTTTATGGGCACTAACTATACATGGCATAACTCTAGACTCTGGCAGCAACTTGATAGGACTCTTTTAAATTCTCTTTGGATCAATCAATGGCCCATTACTTCTATTGAACATTTGAACAAAAATTTGTCTGATCATGCTCCGCTTTTGATTTCTATCCAAAATCCCTCCAGTAGATTATCCTCCCCCACTTCTTTTAGATTCCAAAATATGTGGATCCAACACATTAATTTCATAAATGCTATATCCATTAACTGGATGGCCCCTCTTCATCCAGATAATTTCGTTAAGGGAATGATTTGCCTCTGGCTTAAGCTTAAAAGGCTTAAACAAAACCTAAATTGGTGAAACAAACATCATTTTAAAAATCTTTTTGCCAATCTCAAAAATATGGAACAATTAGTTTGTTCTTTTGAAGATGTTGTTTTGACTGACTCTACTAAACTTGAGGATTCGAATGTAGCTAAAGATAACTTGGTTAAATATCAGAATATGGAAGAAACCTCAGGGACAAAAGGCTAGCAAACATATTCGATGGTGACATAAATACCAGTACTTCCATGCTCTTTTCAAAAAAAAAGAAAATATAAACTTTATTAAAAAATTTAAAATGATAACTGACTAGATCATAATAATGATATTAAAGATTCTGTCATACATCATTTTAAAAATTTATTAAACAACAACCCTTCTTTAGAAGCTCTTTCCAACTCACACCTAATTCTCTCAATGATTACTAATGATGACAACCACTTGCTTAGTTTGCATCTCTGAGGTGAGTGGTAATATTCTCAATAGCATGAACGATTCGTTGCTAGCCACAAGGCTAATTTTCAATTTTTTGGCTTTTATTATTATGCGAACTTGTTGATATTATCATTGATTTTTTTGATGGAAATCCTTTACCTAGATATTTTTCTAGCACTTCCATTGTTCTTATTCCCAAAATTAATAATCCTAAATCTTGGGGCAATTTCAGACCTATCAGCCTTTTCACCTTCTTTCAGAAACTCACTGCTAAATTAATTGCCAATAGAATTAGTCCGTTGCTGCCTAAAATTATTTCACCCAACCAAACTGGCTTCGTTAAAGGTAGAGCTATATCTGACAATATTCTTCTTACCCAAGAGCTAATTCATGACATTGATGCTTCTACCATAGTTGGTAACATCCTTTTCAAACTGGACATCTCTAATGCTTTTGACAACCTCTCTTAGAATTTCCTCTTCTAAATTCTTCATTTGCTTGGTTTTTCTGACTATTTTATCTGCCTCATTAAAAATTGTATTAACAATATTTGGTTCTCCGTTATCATGAATGTGAGTCCCTTGGTTTTTTCCCTTCGATGCATGGTTTGAGACAAAGAGATCCCTTATAACCCTCTCTTTTTATTATTGCTGTTGAATATCTTTCGAGGAGCCTTAATGATCTTTTCAACAATAATCCCAGCATGTTTTTTAGAACTAATGGTGATCTGCCTGTCTCTCATCATAGTTTTACTGATGACTTCATAATCTTTTGCAATGCCTCTATTCATCACATTAAAACTATTAAGAATCTTTTAAATAAATTTGGTAATGAAAGTGGTCTTTTCTTAATGAGGTAAAAGTTGTTTCATTCCTTCCTCTAAAATCCCTAATAATAGGATCAACCAAATCTTGAGAATTACTAACTTTCAATAACAACAACTTCTTATTAAATATCTTGGTGCTCCACTTTTTAAAGGTCAGAAAAGATCACATCTCTTTGATGAGCTAATCCAAAAAATCTCTAATAAAATTTCTGTTTGGGAATTTCATTTACTCTCTTTTGGTGGTAGGCTCACTTTGATTAAGAGCACCCTTAACTCCACCCATATCTCATCAATTCAATTATGACCAATTTTACCATTAATAGAATTGAGTCCTTAACAAATTCTTCTAGGGTTCTAACAATTCTTCTAAAGAATGCATTGGACCTCTTGGTATAAAGTTGTGGCACTCTTTTGAAGGTAGTCTTGGATGTAAAGCCAATAAAGGAAATACCTTTTCCTATAAACTTTGGTGGAATTTTAGGAGCAACAATAGTCTTTGGGCTAATTTCATGACTGCCAAATACTGTCAGGGTAAGCACCCTCTCATTTGCCCCTATAGAGTGGGAGACTCTCCTATTTGGAAAAGACTTTGTTCCATCAAATGAGATGTTGAATCATTAATATCTTGGGGGATTTACTCTAGTACCTCTTTCTTTTGGCAAGATAGCTGTACTGGAGGTGGGTCCATTGCTTTCTACCCATTCCACTACTGCCATTAAAGTGAACTCTTTCGGTAGAATAATATGTGGAACAATAGTAAGCTTATTGATTATATTCCTTTCTCTCTTTTAAATAAGCTTACTATTATTTCTATCATTCCTAGCAATCATGATCAGATCCTTTTTAAGCTTTCTCAAAATGGTGACTTCAACCTTAAAAATGTTTGGATTCATATTAAAAAAGCTCATGACTTTTCCAATGTATTTTTCAAAATTTAGAATAATACTATTCCTATTTCTTATTCTATTCTAACTTGGCGTATCCTGAAAAACTTCATACCTGTTGACTCCTTGATGTGGGGTAAAGGTTTTTACTTACCTTCAAAATGCTACTGCTACTTTCACATTGAGAATGTAAATCATGTTTTTTTAGCATTGCTTCCAAACTTTGGACTTGGTATGATGATCTCTTTAACATTGAAATTCAATAACTTTATACCAACTTCTTGAAGTTTATTTTGAAAACACTATTAAAGGCCACATTAAAGTCATAACTGCTATCACTCTTATTTGGTTCATATGGATGGATAGAAATGATGCAAAATATCGTGGGACTCTTATGAACCACATGAGGATAATTGCTAGAATAAAAATAAAATTTGTGACTTGTTTAATGCTAATTTAAATAACTACAATCAATTTAAAGGTTGTAAATTTATGATGAATAAACTAGGTTTTAACTTGTTGGATCCACCCAACAGTAAGGATGACAAGATTATTTATTGGGTAAAACCTCATGCTAATACTATTAAAATTAACACTAATGGCTCTATTTCTCAAAATGCTTCTGGATGTGGAGGCATTTTTAGAAACCTTAATGGTAAAGATTTATTTTCTTTTGCTTACCCCCTTAATACTTGCTCTATTCCTTTTGCTGAGCTGATGACAGTTTACAAAACTATTGAGATTTGCCTTCAAAAAGGTTGGCTTAATATTTGGATTGAGGTGGATGCCCTGTTGCTGATTGATCTTTTAACTTCCACCAAAATGGGCAATCTGATTGTACTACCTTCTAAAGCATACTAGAGCTCTCCTCTCTCAACTCTATTTTAAAATCACTCTTGTATGCGTGAAGGTAATGCATGTCTTTGATTACCTTGCTCAGTGCTAGATTGGATGGCATAAAATTCTTTGATCAACTTACACTTCTAAACATTTTGTGGTTTGGTTAATTTGGATATCTTGGACTCCCTTACCTCAAAAATTAATCCATCCTATTGGTTTGGACTGTTACATTACATGATTAACTGCATGATCAACTTCTGTTTAGTTTTGATGTTTCTCTGGATTTTGTTGATGCTAATTCTTGTTGCACCTTTCTGGTTAGTTGTTGATCTCTATGGAATCTACTATTGGATTACTTACCCTAACCTTATTTGGGGTTTTACTATTACTGCTGTTTTCATTGAAACCACTGCTTTTGGTAAGGTTTCTCCAATCTGCGGGAGTGAGATGGATTATTTTATGCTTTTCTTTCTGCTTTATAGGGACAGACTTCTTGCTATCATTATTCTGTTTATGGGTCCTATTGTAATTTTCCAATATATGATTAAGGCTGTGTTTTCTCTTTTCCTTAATCTGAAATTTGTTCATGGCCTCATGACTTTCTTATGTAATTGCTATAATTTTGTATAGCTTCATGGCAAGCTTGAATTTATCTATCTTTTCTCTCTTTAATAGGGTTTTGTCCCCTCCTATGCTATCTAACCTCACCTCCATTACCTGTATGGAGAGAAACTACAATAATCTTGTTATTATTATTATTTCTTTGTAGGATGGGATTTTATTCTTGATTTCATTTCAGCCTATTTTTACTGGTGATGTTGGCTTACCTGCTAGTCTGCTTTTCTTTGTCTTGAAGGATTTCAATGATGGTTTTTTTCTCAAACCACTTTCGAGTCTATGTTGTCTCCATGTTCCTTACTGATTTATCTTATGGTGGGTGAAACAATTACTGTTTTTGTTTTAATTAGATTATGTGCTGGTCTTTAGTGGTTAATTAAAGGTTGTTACTCGATTGTCTTTATTATTTGCGGTAGACTCTTTATCATCTGATATTTGTGGACTACTTAATATGTTGTTGTTTAATTGATCCTAGTTCTGTTAGACTTGTGTAGATCCTTATGTTATCTTATGCACTATCTATTACGGTTCTAGAATTGACTACATTTCTGTCTTGGCTATTTGTTGTACATGTTATTTGCTGTCATGGTTTTTATGATTATTCTTGCTAATCTCATCTCCCCAACCTGTATAGAGAGACACTTTTATATCCTTGTTATTATTATTATTTTCTCCTTGCAGGATTGGACTTTCTTTTTATCTTCTTTCCAGTCTGCTTTTACTAATGTTGTTAGCTTAACTGCTGGTCTTCTTTTATTTAACTTGAAGGATTCCAATGTTGGCTCTCCTTTGAACCCCTTCTATGCCTATGTTATATCACTATTTTATTTTGGCTAATCTTATGGTGGGTGCAATAATGGCTTTGATGTTTTATTTGTTGCCTGTGATTATGCTACTACCTACTTGGTTACTAACTAATGCATTGTCTATTTTGAATGGGTGGCTTTATGGCTAGCTAGTTGTTATTTGCTATATTGGTTGTTTGTTGTCTTGGTTATCTGCTGTCTTGGTTTTTCAGGATTCCAATGTTGGCTCTCCTTTGAACCCCCTAAGTGTCTATGTTGTTTCTTTATTTTTTATTGGATTATCTTATGGTGGGTGCAATAATTATTTTGTTATTTTATTTGTTGACTGTGGGACTTTAGGGTCCTATGTCCATCAAGCTGCTTATGGGGTGGGCATACTGATTGACTTTGTTGTTTTTGTCTGGGATGCTGCTTGTCACTTGATATCTATAGACTACTTAATTTGCCGCTATTTTTTCCATCTTGGTTTAGTTAGACTTGTGCAGATCCTTGTGATTATGCTTCTATCTACTAGGTAATAATCTTATGTACTGTCTATTCTAAATGGGTAGTTCTATGGACAGCTGTTATCTTTTGCTATCTTGGTTGTTTGCTGATCTGGATTATCGGGTATTATGCCTAGCATGCTGTTACTAGAGATGTCTTTATTTGGTGCTATTTACGGTGGGATGCAACCTATTTCTTGTGGTTACTGACACAACTAATCTATTGCTGCATCCTCACCTTTGTCCTATTATACTTCTGCATCACTTGTTGTATTTGGGTTTGGGTTCTGCTACCTTGCTTTACATTTGCTTTTTCTTAACTTCTGCAATGGTTATTAATAAGGGGGTTGTTAACATCTCCATTGCTTATTATGATTGGGTTTCTTTTCTAGACTATATTTCAGGGCTATACTCCTGGCCTAAAAGTTTCATATATGTCTCATATGTTTGGCTCATTGATTTGCTTAGCAGGATTTCAGCAGGTTGCTTTTTCTGTTGTTCTCTTATGGTGGGTTTTTATGCTAATTTTCCTGCATGGGACCCCTTATCTTTCTGCTCTTTGCTATCTCCTTTATATATTATATATGGATTTGTTTAGGTTTGTAGGTACTAAGGCCCATAAGTCTTTTAACAAATGGCTGCTTTCTTCTCATAGGTTTGTAGGCTATGATGGCTGTGATGATTTCACTCCTTCTTGGTTTGGTAATAGCTCTTATGATGTAACCCTTCCGCTGAAGTTTGGATGCTCATATTTGCATCTGCCCCAATTTGGTGTGACTGAGCCTGAGCCTTCTTTCACACACTTATCTATGATTTTCTTCAGTTTATGCTGCTCTCATTTTTCACTTTCGTTGTACTACTTTAACTGTTCTAATTTCTATCTTTCTTCATATTTGCAGATGCACTTCTCTTTTCTCTTGCAGGTTTGCTCTCTACTGGCATGCATTCTGTCATCCTGAAGAGCTTTAGCCCTGATCTATCCATTGGCTTATCTATGTTAATCACTTTGTATCTTTTGCTTTACTTTTCTCTTTTATTTTGCTTTTGATTGTACTTAGATAGGGGATTTACTCTCTAGGCTGATTGTAGCTCTTTGAGCAGTAATTTTGGAGTTTATTTCCTCTTATGGATCATGTAACCCTCTTTTTGTGGCAATAAAATTCCCCCTATATGGGGTTTTAAAAAAAAATCTTAAACCCTAAACCATTAACCCAAAACTATAACCCTAAAGCCTAAACTCTAAAACCTTAAACCCTAAACCCTAAAACCTAAAACCCAAAAACCCTAAACCCAAACTCTAAACACCCTAAACCCTAAAAATGTAAAAGCCTAAACATAAACTAAATAAAATGTAAAAATAAAATAAATAAATAAATAAAATAAAATAAAAACATATACTAAAATCTAAACATAAACCTAAAAATAAAATAAAAAAATAAAAAAAACTAAAATAAAAAAAGAAAAACCTAAACTAAACTAAAAAATAAAACAAACTTAAGAATAAAACCTAAAATAATAATAATAAAATAAAAGATAAAATAAAATGCCTAAACATAAAATAAACCTAAAAATAAACTAAAAAAACTTAAATCCTAAATAAAAAAACCTAAACCGAAAATAAAATAAAATAAGAAAACCTAAACTAAGATAAATAAAACCTACACTAAACCTAAAATAAATAAAATAAAATAATAAAATTTTGTTAAACTAAACCCAAAAAATAAAGATAAAACCTAACCTAGGCACCTAGTTCTAAATCCTAAAATGCTAAACCCTGAGCTGAGCCTAAACCACAGACCCTAGCCATACCCACTGAGCCTACCACAAGGCTGGGCCTACCAATCACTGAGCACTGAACCAAGGCTGAAGCCCAGCCACCTGAGCCAAGGCCACTGAGCCATGAGCCCATCTAAGGCCCTAGCCAAGGCCAGCCAGGCCCTGGGCCCTAAAAGGCCAAGATCCAGACCCTGGGCCCAACCCAGACTCTACCCTACCCTAAACTTAAACCTGACATACTAAATAAAGATGTAAATAAAATAAAGATAAATAAAATAAAACCTCACTAAACTAAATAAATAAAATAATAAATAAGATAAAAATAAGAAGACTAAACTAAAGATAAAACCGAGAATAAAACCAGATAATAAAATAAAATAAACATAATAATAAAATAAAACTAAATGAAACTAAACATATAAACCTGAAATGCAAAATAAAAAAATAAACCTAAATCTAAAGATCCTAAATATAAAATAAAAATAAAATAATAATAGCTAAACCTAAACAAAATAAACTAAACTAAATAAATAAACCTACAAACTAAATAAATAAAACTAAATTATCTGACTAAATAAAATAAAGCCTAAAATGGCTATAAAACCTGACCTAGGCCCTAGGCACCACTACCTACACTGAGCCAACCCTAAACAAACTCCTGGGCCTATAACTGAGCTCTGTCTGAGCCTCCCCAGGCCCCACACTAAACTGGGCCACTGACCACAGACCCTGGGCCCTCTAGCCCAACCATGGGCCCTGGGCTCTGACCTGAGGCTGAACAACATTAGCCCTGACCCAAACCTAGACCAAACTGAGCCACTGAACTAACCACTGAGCCAACTAAGGCCACTAAAATAAACGTGAGCTAAATTAAATAATGTAAATAAATAAATAAAATAAAAACCTATACTAAAACCTAAACATAAACCTAAATAAAAGATAAAAAAATATAAACTAAAATAAAAAAAGAAAAACCTAAACTAAACTAAAAATAAAACAAACTTAAGAATAAAAAACCTAAATAAAATAAATGTAAAATAAAATAAAATAAAACTAAGTAAAAGACCTAAACCAAAAAAATAAACCTAAATAATAAATCTTAAAAATAAAAAAATAAAACCTAAATCTTAAACTTAAAAAAACCTAAACCGAAAATAAAAATAAAATAAACAAAATAAAATAAAGCTAAACCTAAACTAAAATAAACTAAACTAAAATAAATAAAACCTACACCTAAACCTAAACTAAATAAAATAAAATAAACTAAAAATTATCTTAAACCTAAAAAAAATCCTAAAAATAAACCTAAAATAAAAACCTAAAACCTAAACATAAAGAAATAAAATAAAAACCTAAACCTAAACCAAGGAATGATGGAAGTTATAGCAGTGGTGGTGGTAGGGGGAGAGGTCAGGAATATGATGGTCGATCCCACTACTTAAGAGGTCGGGGTGGTTCTGAAGGGAACTTGATAAATTAAAGAATGCTTTCGATCGATCACTTCTGTATGTGTCTTTTCGATAATTCTACTTATCTAGGGTTTTTTATTTGCTCTAAGGGTGCTCTTTTTTATCTTTGCCATTGCTTGTGTCTTAGAAAACCTAGGGTGCTACTTGGTTAATGAAATCAAAAAGAAGAAATGTTGAATCTGAATTTGTTCTCTGTTAAAAAAAAACCTTAAACCCTAAACCCTAAACAAAAACCTTAAACCCTAAACCTAAAATAAAAACCCAAATCACTAAACACTAAACCATAAAACCTCAACCCTAAACCCTAAATGCTAAAATCCTAAGCCCTAAACCCTAATCCCTAAAACATTAAACCTTAAACCCTAAAACTTAAAACTTATAGCCTTAAACCCTAAACTCTAAACCCTAAGCCATAGACTTTCAACCCTAAACCCTAAACTCTAAACCTATAACCCTAAACCTAAACCTAAAACTAAAGCAGACCCTAGGCCAACCCTGAGCCAAACCCTAAAGGCCCCACAAGCACAAGCTGCTCAGACCCTAAACCAGTGACCACTGAGCCCTAGGCACCTGATCTTGACTAAACATTGAAGGCCAGAGCCCTGAGCTGACACTAAACCCTGACCCTGAGCCTAACCTAACCACAGGCCTACTAATAAAGGCTTAAAATAAAATGATTAAAACTAACCTAGAAAATAAAATAAATAAATAAAAACCTAAACTAAAACCTAAAGCTAAACCTAAAATAAATTAAAAGGATTAAAATAAGGAATATAAGAAAAGAAAACTTGGATTAAATTAAAATAAAAAAACCTAATAAAAATCTTAATAAGATAAAAACTAAATGTAAAATAAAATAAAATAAACCTAAAATAAAATAAAATAAAACAACCTAAACCTAAAAAATAATCCTAAAATAAAACCTAAAATGAATAAATAATAAAACCTAAACACTAAACTAAAAAAACCTAAAATTAAAATAAAATAAACAAAATAAAATAAACCTAAACCTAAACTTAAAATAAATTAAACCTAAACCAAAACCAAAACTAAATAAAATAAAATAAACTAAAAATAAACCTAAACTAAAAAATAAAACCTAAAAATTAACCTAAAATAAAAACCTAAAGCTTGAACCTAAAAAAAGAAAATAAAAACCTAAACCTAAACATAAAAATAAAAAATAAAACCTAAACCAAAAAAAAATAAAAATAAAATTCTAAAAATAAAACTTAAACCTAAAAAATAAATTAAAATAAAAACTAAACTAAAATAAATAAACCTAAAATAAATAAACTAAACTAATTAAAAATAATAAATAAACCTAAATAAAATAAAATAAAATAAGCTCAAATAAATAAATAAATAAACTAAATAAACTAAATAAACTAACTTTGTCAATTGCTTAATTTAAAAAAACTAAAGGCTTAAATTCTAAACCTAAATACTAAACCCCCAAATCATAAAACTAACCTAAACCTTAAACCTACAACCCACCCAAACCCTAACACAATCCTAAAACCCTAAACCTAAACCTGCTACTAAACCCACAATGCCCAACCACGAATCCAAAACTCTAAATGCTAAACCCTAAAACCTAAAACATAAACCCTAAACCCTAAACCCTAAACCCTAAACCCTAAAACCTACAACCCTAAACCCTAAACCCCAAACCTTAAACCCCAATCCCTAAACCAACCCTAAACCCTCAACTAACCCTAAACCTTAAGCCCTAAGAATAGGCAGAATCTTGATGGCAGGAACATCACCATCAACTAGGTGGTGGTCGGAGTAGTGGTGGTTATGGAGGTAGGAGGAGCGATGGAGGTTATAGTTGTGCTAGTGGTAGACGTAGAGATCACGTATATGATGGCGGATCTCGCTACTCGAGAGGCGGGGGTGGTTCTGATGGGAACTGGAGACATGGAAGAACGATCGATCTAATCTGCTACTTATGAAATTGTGTCCTTATTATATAGACAGTTCTACTTATCTAAGGTTTTTGATCTGCTCTATGGGAGCTCCTTTTTCATCTATGTTGTCGCTTGTGTCTTACTACTTAGTTGATGAAATTGAAAAGAAGAAATAATGAATCTAAATTTGTTCTCTATTAAAAAAAACTTAAACCCCAAACCCTAAACCTTAAGCTAAAATTTAAACCCTAAACCTAAAACTAAAACCATAAACCCTAAGCTAAAACTTAAACCCTAAGCTATACCCTAAACACTAAACCATAAACCCTAAACCCCAAACCCTAAAACCATAAAACCCAAAACCTTAAACTTTAAACCCTAAAACCTACAATCCTAAACCCTAAAACTTACAACCCAAAACCCTAAACTCTAAACCCCAAACCCTAAACCTTAAACCCTAAACCAAAAACTAACCTTAAATCCTAAATCCTAAACTAACCCTAAACCCTAAAATAACCCTAAACTAACCCTAAACACTAAACCCTAAACCTTGAATAAATATGTCATTAGGAGTAGATCTAAAAAATGACCTAATCCTAACATAGTTATGGTAACTAAAGAAAATGTCTTCAAGAGACTTTCCCTTGACTATTAGAGATTTGAATACCTTAAACCCTAACCCTAACTCATATTATAATACTATATATCATAGTATAATCTAGCATCATATACTTGAGCATGTAGTGATTTTTTTTGGATGTTATAAGATGTTTTGAAATGTTTTAGTATATTATGGTATTGTGCCCTATAGTCTATATTAATATAAATCATAAAAAAATTAATTTAATAAATTAGATGATGAAATTTGTTAAATTTCAAGTGGGAATTAGGTTGTAGTACCAAAGGTGTGCTATGCCGCTTGTAGTCTAAAAAGTAAGCTTTTATGTTCTAAATAAATATTATATGTTGTAGCATAGTATAACATCATATATCATAATATATCATTCTTCGCATTTTAAATTCTTTTAGTATTATACAATCATGCAGTCGAGCCTACACTAGCATTGTTTATAAAAATGTTGATTTAGACTTTAAAATGGTGGAATTTGGCCAAATTCATAATGGATAGAGCATGGTATCATAATATATTGTTTCAATTTAGAATATGTAAGTGATACGACTAAAAAAATAGTCTTTTATTGTTTAGAATAATTTTATGATTTGTTATCTTAAGCAATCCCTTATGATGTGAAATGCAATATAATATAATATAATATAATATATTATAGTGTATTATAATATAGGATGTCATAACAGTGTAGTATCATGCAATATAGCATACTATTGTGTATTACTACTTATTGTTTAGCATATTTTAGTTTGTTATAGTATGATGTAGTATAGTTTTGTACTGGTATAATTCATAAAAATATTAATTTATAGGCTGAGATGATGGAATTTATCCAAATTTAAGGTAAGTTTAGTTAACAACATTGGGAGTCTGCTATGGTGTGTCATTTAATCAAAAGAATGGAATTTTGTATCCAAAATAAATGTTCAATTTTCAACCAAATTTTATAAATTTTTTTCTTAAAGTGATTCAATTTTAGGTGTAATGTAAGATAATATATTATATGAAAGCATATTAAAATATAACGTACATAACAGTATAACCTCACATATATATGAATGTGGTGATGTTTTACTAAATGTTATTGTAAATTTTAGTATGTTTTACTTTTGTTATAATAAGTTGGGTCAAAACTCAAAAAAAATTTAATTTGAAGGTTGAGATGGAAGATTTTTCCAAATTCACGATACACACCAAGAAGCAACACCAAAATTATGCTATTTTGTATAATTTCTAATAGGAAAAATAACAATTTTACATCCAAAATGAACATTATTCATATTTCTAGAAATTTTTGTTATTTGTTTCTTTTAAGTGATTCTAATGAGGTGTACTATTAGGCAATATAATATATTATAGCAAATTATAATATAACATCATATATTATAATATAATATAATGTGTTAATTCGCACAATAATATGTTTAGCATGATATTGTGTAGTTAGTTTGAGCTTGCACCATTATAAATCATAAAATGTTGATTATAATGTTAAGATGATGTAATTTGAACAAATACATTATTATGCTTTTTGTTGAAGTATTAAAGGTGTAACTAAGAGAAGAAATAAGATTTGATGAGAATTCCTTGTCAAAGACATGGAGGGAGATCCTTTAGGGGATCACACATACATTGGACATGACATGTGAGAGGTCTATGTCGAGGGCATAAAAGAAGAAAATCTATTGGGGATAAGGTTTGAATTTGATTTGACTATATGATTTGTGGAAAGAAGATCTGCTGGAGATAAGATTCTATAATCCACAAGGATTTAGATCAAATCGACTTTAATTTGTTTAGTTTTAATTGATGTCGAGGCATATCTGGTAGAGATATGGGCTCAAGTCTACTAAGGATCGAGTATATGAACCTTCCACTAAGGAAGAAGTTTCAAGCTATCCACTGGGAATTTGGATTTGAGTTTGATTCCATAGATTTATTTAGGGATGTATCTGCTAGGAATAAAAGTTTAGTTGGATTTCTTTAATTTAGACTCTACTAGGGGAGTTGGTTTAATTTGGTTCCACTAGGGAGGTTGGTTTTGACTTTGATTTATTTGCTTGACTTATTTACATATGATTTGGGGCTCCACTAGGTAGAAGGGAGTGATTTAACTCCATTAGGGATAATAAAATTGGTTTTATTTAATCTGAGTTAATGTATGGACCTTATCGGTGTGCAATGAACCCACTGATAAGGGGTTATATCTGCTTTGACCTACCTCAGGTTTACAAATCCAAAGGGATAATCTACCAGCTGCGGGGTAGAGCTAGCTAACCGAAGGGGTTGCCTTTCGATGTGCAACGGTTGTGCTAGGAAGAGGCATAGCATACTTACATCTTCCAAAGCAAGGAACAATCATTGCGGTGACTTCTTGGATGCAGAATAAATTCAACCTAACCTAGGATGACAACTGAGTGAATGCTACTAGGGAATTCTGTCAACTCAAAAGTAATTAGAAATAATTTTATCTTCATTTCATGTGGTTTGATATGGTTTTTTGTGGTTTAGTTTGATTTCAAATTGAGGGCATATCCATTGGGGATGTGAGCTAGGTCAAATTTATTAGATTTAATTTTTGGACCATGTCAGTGTGCAATGGACCCACTGAGAAGGGGAAATATCAGACTTATCATATCTCAAATTTACAAATCCAAAGGGATAGTCTACTAGCCATGGGGTAGAGATAGCCAACCAAAAGGGTTGGCTTTCAGTGTGCAATGGCAATGCTAGGAAGAAGGTCTAGTAAATTTACATCTTCTAAAGCAGGGAACAACCACTGGGTGACCTGTTGGTAGCACAACAAAAAGAACCTGACTTAAGGGTGACTACTGAGTGAATGTTGATGGGGACTTATATCAACTTAAGAGTAGTCAAGTGATTCCTATAAGGAGTTTTATTGACACTACCCTAAAGATAGGATGCTTGCTTGGGAAAAGGTACTACTAATGATGTCTTCCTAATCCACAAGTGAATATATATTTTATTTATATCTTTGCATGGACCTTGTTAGTGTGTGAGGGACCATATTGAGAAGAAGATATGCCAGACTTGACCTATCTCAGATTTACTAGACCAAGGGAGAATTTGCACATCCACAGGACAAATTCTCTAACCACAAGGGTGGTTATTTGGAAAGGGGAACTATCTAAGCCGATAGTAACCCAGGTACTGTCTAAATGAGGTCGCAAAAGACATGATCCAAATATAGTGCCCACAGGGGAGGTACTACTAGGGGAATTAATCTAAGCCCTGGAAAAGAAAGCTTATAGGTGTAAGATGGCCAACTCAAGGAGAAAGTGTTGCAGACTTACATCTACCATGAGTGGTGAATTCTAAGGTGTGAGAACCAACCAACCAAAGGTGTATCCATCAGCATGAGTGGTGTATCCATTAGTATAGTGAGAACCAACCAACCTAAGGTGCCCATCGGTGTGCAATAATCAATCTGAAAAGAAAGTGTGTAGGCTTATAACTTTCTAAGTGGAACTGAACATCGGGATAGCCTATCGTCAATGGAACAGATGCTATCTCATCTAGAGCGACTACTAAACGGGGAGCCTCAATGAAGGACTAGACCCAGACTTGAGGTAGTTAGAAGGGAAGGAGCCACTAGGGGACCTATCCTAGACCTTAAATATACTCGACCCAATTAGTGCACGAAGGCTGATCCAAGAAGAAAGTGTAGCAGACTCACATCCTCTTAAACTAAGCCCACATGAGGTAGCTTACCGGACATGTAGTAAGGCATACTAAACTAACAAGGCATTTGTCGATGTGTGTGGCCAAGTAAAGAAGGAAAGTGTAGCAGACTTACATCCTCCAAAGCAAGAAGACCACTGGGGTGACACACTAGCAGGGTAACTAGTCAGCTCAACCTAGAGTAGCTACTGAATGAGTGCCGCTAGGGGAATTATCTTAACTTAGAGTAGCCCGAGATAAAGGATATGTGTTTATTTTATATTTTTATGTGTAGTTTATATTTATGTTGTGTTGATGAAGGTTAGAACACCACTCGGTTTCCTTACACCTACCTTAAAGACATCATGGCATATTCACAAATAAGAATACTTTCAACATAGAAGAGATTGAATTTAAAATGAAATTTTCATTGATGATAATTATTTTCAAACATGATTTTTAATATTTCTTTAAGTAGAGCCCATTGATTGGAAGCATTGGGTGCGCTCCCTTATGCTGAATAAGCTGATAAGATCCTCTTTGGTAGGCCTTCTCTATGGAAAAGATCTTCCCAAGTGGGTTCAAACTTGCCTCCCATCTTATGATGGGCAACAATCAGTCTCCTTAGATCTAAAGTAAGCTCTCCTACTTAAAAAGCTCTAGGATGGACCAACTTTTTGTGAGCTTAAATCATTTAATCTTTGTATAATTTGAGGTTTTGGCATACTCGCAAGTGTCTCATCTCCAAACCTTCACGCACTTCTAACCGCAACTTGGCATTCTAGTTTATTGTGATCTTGCTACCCATAGCTATCCTTAGTGGTGGGAGTTGGACTTCTTTTGGTAAAATAGCTTCAAACACATACACTAAGGAGAAAGGAGTAGATTGAGTTGTAGTTCTATATGTGGTGCGGTAGGCCAACAAGGCTTCAACTAACTACTCATACCACTGTCCCTTATTATTGTCGAGTGTCTTCTTCAGTATTTGAATGAGAGTTTTATTGAAGGCTTCTGCTAAGCTGTTTACCCTCAAGTAGTTGATGGTATAATATCTCCAATATATTATGTGTCTCTTGCAAAGTTATTGATCTCCGTGCTCTTGAATGTAGTACCATTATCAGATATAATTTATCGAGGCACTCGAAACTTATATACAATATCATTCTTAAAAAACTAGAGCACATGCTGAGTTCTGACCTCTCTAAGTGTAATCGCCTTTGCCTATTTGAAAAGTAGTCAGTAGCAGCTAAGATGAACTGATGACCCTTGGAAGAAAGAGGATCAATCAGACCTATTATGTCGGTACCACCAACACTTGAATGGCCAAGAGGCCAATGTAGGACATAAAATGTTGGGTGGTTGGTGTAGGACCACATCGTGTATTTTACATTGGTGGCATCGCCCAGCCATATCCATGCAATCTTTTATCATCGATGAATAGTAGTATCCTAGTTTCTCGATCTTGGATTTCATCTTCGGACCGAATTGGCTGGCTCTACATAATCTTGAGTGTGCCTTAATAACAATCTTATGAGCTTCGTGCTTGTTTAAACAATGTAATCACATATGATAAAAGTCCATTAGCATAAGGCACCATCCACAAGAGCATAAGAAAGTGCTCTCTACTTAATCTGATGGGCTTGGGACTTGTCTTGAGGTAGCCTTTATTTAGGTAATCCATGAATAGTTGCCTCCAATCTAACTCCTCATCCTTCTTTGCAATGGTAACCTCCCCTTTAAGAGAGTACTTTTTGATGAGTTCAGTATAAAAAATGGATAAGACTTGTCTATTTTGGACCTTTATTAATATGGAATCATCCTCTGGACATGCCAACTCCTTGGCAAGCTTGGCTAAAGCATATGCTATGGTGTTCTCTCCTGGAGGAATCTTATAAATGGTAACCTCTTAGATTTGGGCCAACAACTCTATGGTGTACTTATGGTAGTAATGGAGCTTGGTCTTTATAACCTTATAAGACCCAGTGATTTAGTTAATAACTTGCTGAGAGTCCCCAAAGATGTTGATGTTCTGGATGCTTAGAGTAACAGATAACTCCAAACCATCAATTAGAGATTCATATTCAGCTTTGTTGTTGGTGCAAGGATTGGATATATGATATGATAATCTCATCACATCACGGTCCAGAGTTAAGAGAACTATTCCTACCACTACCTTTCCTCGAATAGTAGATTGTGGTTCTTCTCTTTGAGAGGAAGCCGCACCATCAAGGTACATCTCTCAGCAGTGAATGCTAGTATCCCCTAAGTTCATGATTTTTTCATCAGGGAGATCATCACTAAGAGAAGAGTCAGTAGGAAGTGGGTGTGCTGCTAAGAAATCTGCTAGCACTTGTCCTTTCACTGCATAGAGGGGTAAGAAGATAATATCAAACTATGAGAGGATCATGGACTATCATGCCAACCGTCTGGATAGCATCGGCCATGTCATGAGATATTGTAGTGAATTTATCATAGAGATTAAGTTCACCTTATGAGAAAGAATGAAGTTCTATAGCTTTTGGGATACAAAGATTAAAGATAGGCAATGCATCTCAATGGGTGGATAATTAGCCTCAGCATGGATTAGACGATGATAGAGGTAGTATAGTGCATTTTCCTTTTCTTCATCATTGGCATGGGCCAACAAAGCACCAAGAGTCTTCTAATGTAGTAGTGTAAAGTATGAGCGGGTTACCCTGGATAGGGGCTACTAGAATCAGCGACGTCATTAGGTAATGCTTGATGTCTTTGAAGGCAGGCCCATACTTATCATCCCACTTGAACTGGGCATCCTTTTTAACAAGTGTTAAGAATGGATGACATTTTCATGATAAGTTGGATATAAAGCATCTTAGATATGCCAACTGCCCTTAGAATGATCTTAGTTGAGTTAAACTTTTAGGGGGTGGCATTTCTAATACTGCCTTGATCTTCTCTGGATCAATTTTGATTCCATGGTGTCAGACAACAAACCCAAGAAATTTTGATAAATCTACTCCAAATGGAAATTACAGGGGATTCATTTTGAGGTTAAATTATCTTAAATGTTTGAAAACTACTCTCAAGTCAAAGAGATGGTCTTTTGTTTCTCTACTTTTGAGCACAAAATCATCGATATTGCACTCAACTTGATGATGAATGAGTTCGTCAAAGATTCGATTCATTGCTCGCTGGTATGTAGCACTGGCATTTTTAAGGCTAAAAGGTATGACCTTATAGTAATAAATTTCGATCGAGGTTCTAAAAGTAGTGTTTCTTTCATCTTCAAGGGCCATATTTATTTTGGTTATATCCAAATGAGACATCCATGAAAGAGAATATTGCATGAGATAGGCAATGTCCACCATTAGCTCTAGTATTCATAGTGGAAATTCATCTTTTCAACATGCCTTATTTAAAATCAATGTGAATTTATACATTCTTTTTCTTAACTAAGATGACACTAGCTAACCAGGTAGGGTATTTTTCTTCTCGAATGAAGCCATCATCGATCAATTTCTTGACTTCATAAATGACCTATTATTCTATGTCTAATCGCATGTGTCTAAGAGCTTTCTTGATAAGGTTAGCAGTAGGCTCTATTGTTAGTTTATGGACTACTATGTCAAGAGCCAATCCATGCATCTCCTCATAACTCCATGCAAAGCAGCCCTTAAACTCAGTCAATAGCCTAACTAAGCCATTGGTTTCAATTTCAATCAATAAAGAACTGATGTATGTCAGGCATGGATCTTCTCCAGTTCCTAAGTTGATTTCCTTGAGCTCATCGATGGTTGACTTGATCTCTTCTTCAAACTCTGGTGGTGCATCTTTGAATTCAAAATCATCTGGATCATCTGAAGTTTCTAAGCACAACTCCTCATATGAGTTAATGTGATTTGAAAAGAACCTTTCAGATTATAAATGACTGGTAATGACTAAGCAATAATCGTCATCATCGACTGGACCACCGTACTAAATTCTTGTCCTGGTCTTGATTGAGAGCTTTTATATTTATACATCCATATTCTTTCAAAGTAACCTGACCTGTGCTTTGACCAAGTATGTGGGATTAACCCTTTTCTTTCCTAAATTATGAACACTAAGCAAGTACTAATCAAAAGGTAATTCAATTAAATCTTTATATGAATCATCCTCAAGTTATACATCAACTTCTTCGCTTGAGGATGATGCTCCCAGAAAGAACCTCTGAGTCTTCACACTTGTAGATGACTTAAGAGCTTCCTTAACCACCAAGCCCTTAGCTTTTTGAGAGGAAAGTGGGGTCAGAGATAAAGTTCTCAACTGATAACTAACTATTTCACATATATACTTGGATACACTTATACTTTTCTTTTGAACCTTGTATTCATCGCTATCTGGCTAAAGTCTTACCTCTAAGGGAATCTACTACTGAGAAGAGGTGGCTAGTGTGCTAACCATATAAGACTCATCCTATGAACTAGATTCTAAGTCTATATGGATAGCAGGTGTACTCCTGGTAGCTGGGACATACCTTTTATTGTGTGGCCAATAAAGAGGTTTTGCACCCCTAGGACTGCCTCTAAACTGGCCTCTTCCTCTGCCTGGTGGAGGACAGGTCATCCTGCCCATTTGCTCAAATGGTGTAATAAACTATGGGTGGAATATAATGTAAAGCTCAACTTCCTCCTCCAAGTCTATTTCCACTCCCTTATATTTTCTTTTTCATTTTCTCATTTATTCTCTATTTATTTTTCTTTCTTTTATCATTTTCTTTTTCTTTTATTTTTGAACTTTGGCCAAGTTCACGAGAATAGACTTGCTAATTTTGAGGGAGGTAGTAAGACGCATCCTCATATATGTTGATGTCATGAACTGTAAATAGCTTGAGATCTCTTTTAACACAGTAGATGATCCCACCTCTCACAAACTTCATACATTGATGTAGAAGGAATGGAACTATGTTGTTCTCATGTATCCATGATCTCCCAAGCAAAGCATTGAAAGATATATTCGAGTATTTAAAATGAAACATGGCTTCAGTCTTCCAATCATCTATCTATAAGGGCAACACTATAGAGCCTAAGGCCTGTTGACCTCACTTATGGAGTGTGGATTCAATCTTCTCATCTTAGACTTAGTCTTCTAGACATAAGACTTCTCTAGTCATAAGACACTTCTAATAATTAGGTAAACACTTAACCTATGCCTAAGGACTTAGAAGGGTTAACCATAAGATTAGGTTATGCATTAGGGATTAGGATAATTCACCTACCCTACAACCCAAGTCCAATCCATGTTCACCTTCTAAAATGAAATCTCAAGTTCAATTCAAACATCAAATTAAAATCCAAATCCAAACCCAATTTTCAAAACCAAATGATTCAAGCCCATGATCAAATCCAAACTTGAAACCCTTTCTAAGCCATATGACCTATCCCATGGACTTAGCTAAATCATAATCCAAATCAATCCAAACCCAATTGATTTTCTCATAATCAGTTTATATCTTTAATCATCTTCCTAAATATAAATCAAATCTACATTCAAATGATCAAAAGTAAATCAAACTATATCAAATTATATCAAAATCCTTCCTATCTCATGGACATAGCCAAATCTTAATCCAAATCAAGTCAAACTCAATTGATTTTCTCACAAATCAATCATATTTTCAATAATCTTCACAATTTGAAATGAAAAATATATATTTAAATCATCAAAACTAAATCAAACCAAATCAAAATCCAAACCAAAGCCACATGACCCAACTCTATGGACTTAGCCAAATTCCTTCATTCCAAAACCCAAATTCAATTGATTCTCATGAATCAATCATATCTACAGTCATATTCACAAATATAAATTAAATCTACAATCATCAAGCCAAACCAAAATCAACCCAAGTCAAACCTAACTTAACCCTTTTGACTTGAAATGTTCAAATGAACTAAAACCCATTTGAACCCAAGTTAATTATAATTGAATTTATATATCAATCCTAAATCCATATATAAACTCAACTAATTCAAACTCAACCAAAAATTAACCCAACTAAACCCAATTGATCCACTTGACCCAAAGTGGCCAATTTGACCTATCTGAGCCAAGTTCTAATCCTACCCAAATTAGATTGAACCAAGCCGATCAAAACTTCCCATCATGATTGTTGATCACCCTAGGTTGATTAATTATCACAAATTGGGTCAAACCAAGTCAACTTGGTCATTTGACCAAGTCAACCCCTTAACCCATATGAACCCAAACTAGCCAAATTGCACTTTAAACCAAATTCCTTGAAACCAATGATTCATACCAAATCAAAATTAATATTTGAATATGACTTGACCTTCAATTGAGTCAAACCAAACCCATTTGTCTATCTTGACCCAAGTTGACCTAAATTGACTTAAAAGACCAAATTGGGTCAAATCAAAATATAAACCAAATTGATTGCAACCAATGACTAAAGTTCATTCCAAATTGATTGTTGAACTTGACCAAAGCCATGATTGGACCCAATTGAACCCAAGTGACCTACATAGTCCAAATTGACCTAAAGGTTCAAGTTGGCCAAAATCAAAACCAAATCCAAATTAATTGAAACCAATGCCTACAATCATCTTCAATCAATCAACTAAAGCTTAATTTGGCCAATTTGATCAAATTGGTCAACTTAACCCATTTGACCAAAATGAATTCAGATGAGCTAAAATCAAATCTAAGCCAAGCTAAACCAAAACAATTGAACTAATACATCACAAATAATCATATGAACTTTGCCCAACCCTTGGTTTGACCCAATTTGACTAATTTGTCAACTTGACCAACCTAACCCAATATGACCTAAATGAGTCAATTTGAGGAAAACCTAACCAAATCAACTCCAATTGACTTGAAATTTGGGCTAACCCACTTTTGGCTCATTTCAAATCAACCCAAATCAAATCCAATACCAAATGATCCTTCTACTCTTGGGTCAAGGGCATCACATGAGACAAATCACCCATGTAAGTGGTCATTTTTATTCCTTGGCCACTTGATACTCTTCCAATGGTCCACCTAGACACATAGGACATTGTCCAACCTGACCCAAAGGGTGGTTGGGTTGGCCATGACCCATAAGAGGTGAAATCACCTAGCCCTACCTATTGGAGCATTTCAAACCCATATGACACCCATGATTCCTCTTTGGCAGCCACCTCAACACCTTCAACCAACCAAGCTGAGCCAACTCACCTCCTCCCTGCCACCTACGACACCCTAAGATGGCTGGATGGCCACTAGAAGCCAAACCTAATCCCACCGTCTGATCAAGATGAAGGGGGTATACAACCCCTCGTTTCCACTCAATCATGCACACAAATAATTCCTCAGAATCCTAGCTACCCAAGGTGAGCTGCGGGACCCATTCCCTAAGCCCCCATGCTCGTTCCTCGATCAAAAAATTTCATTCCCATCCATTTCAAAATAGGACGCTCCCATTTTTGACCTAACTTCTCCATTTCTCCATCAAACTCAAATTAACTTTGAATGCACCTTCCTACGCCTCGTTGTGCAAGAATGAATCATCTCCCAAGGTTCTTGAGCATCGGAGGGGGACTTTGATCAAAGTTGAGCTCCAAATCATCAGTTCATGGCCTTTCGAGCAAACTTTGAGGAATTGATCCAATTGCTACACAACAGGCCTTTCGAGCTATGCTTCCAAAATCCATCCTTAGGCAAAAAATGGGTTGGAGCTTTTTAAAGAAAACTTTCATCTCGTGTGATCTTGACCATTGGAACCCCTCCGATCGATGTCATGAAAATGTGGGATCCTTTTATTGTTGATCCGAGCTTGTGTAAACTTAGATCAAGTGAGTAATGGTGGACAGACTCCTCTCTCCCTCACTCACATGACATTAGATCATGCATTATCCGTTCCACATGATCAGAATAGACGGTCGTGATTAGATCCGCTAGATCGATCTGATTTAATCCTATTAATCTATGGGATTAATCATTGCCATCCGATCTTAGATCGGATGACAAACTAGAAAGTGCGTTCGCCGCTGCCATGTAATTGCTGAGTTAGATAAGTTTATATAGTCAATCCCGAGGTGCCACATGGCACCAACAGGATTAGGCTTAATTAATCATTTTTGATGGTTGAAACTTCTAAAAATCATAGAACATCATAGATAAATAAAAAAATGAAAATAAATACTCATTTTAATGGTATTTCAAAGGAGAATTAATTAAAAATGATCTTAACTAATTTTGACTAGTAATTAAAGTTTATTTGCAAAATTAATTAGCTTAATTATACCTGAATTACTTGAGCAATTAATCCCAAATTTTGTGGGTTTATTTAATGGGTTGACCCTAAACCCTAAACCCTAAACCCTAAACCCTAAAAAACCCTAAACCCTAACCATTAAACTAACCCTAAACCCTAAACCCTAAACTAACCCTAAACTTAAAATCCTAAACCCTAAACCCTAAAGCCTAAAGCCTAAACACTAAACCCTAAACCCTAAACCCTAAACACTAAGCTAACCCTAAACCCTAAACCTTAACCCTAACCCTACACCCTAAATCCTAAACCTTAAACTGTAAAATCCTAAACCCTAAATTAACCCTGAACCCTAAACCCTAAACCCTAAATATCCTAAAACCTAAAGCCTAAACCATAAACACTAAACCCTAAGCCTTAAGCTAACCCTAAACCCTAAACCCTAAACCCTAAATCCCAAATCTTAAATAGTAAACCTTAAACCCTAAACCCTATCCCTAAATCCTAAACCCTAAAACCCTAAACCCTAAAACCTTAAACCCTAAACCCTTAACCCTTAACCCTTAACCCTAAAATGCTTGGCTTTCAAAATTTCTTTTATAATATTAGCAATAAAATTTGGTGTTTTTGGAATAATTTAGTCAACATCTCTATCCTTGATGATCTTCAATAATTGGTTAATGTACACATCTCATTGGGTGATTTTTTTTCTCTTGGTTTTTTTATTTATGCTTCTTGTAATAGAGCTGGTAGGAACATCCTTTGGGATAACTTAAAAACCTTTGCCTCCTCGGTCAATAAACCATGGTTGGTCGGGGGTGACTTCAACACTATTCTCTCTTCCTCGAAAAGAAGGGGAGGTTTCTCTCCTAACATTCATTCCATGGAAGATTTTGTTAATATGATTTTTGATTGCAATCTAATTGATATTGGCTTTTCGGGCTCCGACAATATGTGGCATAACTCTAGACTCTGGCAACGGCTTGATAGGACACTTTTTAATTTTCTTTGGATCAATCAATGGCCTCTTACTTCTATTGAACATTTGAGGAAAATTTTGTCTGATCATGCTCCACTTTTGATTTCTGTCCAAAATCCCTCCAGTAGATTATCCTCCCCAACTTCTTTTAGATTCCAAAATATGTGGATCCAACACATTAATTTCATCAATATTGTATCCATTAACTGGATGACTCCTCTTCATCAGGATAATTCTGTTAAGGGCATGATTCTCCTTTGGCTTAAGCTTAAAAGGCTTAAACAAATCCTAAATTAGTGGAACAAGCATCATTTTAAAAATCTCTTTGCCAATCTCAAGAATATGGAACAATTAGTTTATTCTCTTGAAGAAGCTATTTTGACTGATTCTACTAAACTTGAGGAGTTGAATGAAGCTAAAGATAACATAGTTAATAATTAGAATATGGAGGAAACCTACTGGCAGCAAAAGGCTGCTAGCAAACATATTGCTGATGGTGATAGAAATACCAGGTACTTCCATGCTCTTTTCAAGAAAAAGAAAGCCTTAAACTCTATTAAAAAAATTAAAAATAATAATGGCAGCTGGCTCATTGATAATAATGATATTAAAGATTCTGTCATACATCATTTTAAACACTTATTAAACAACAACCCTTCCTTAGAAGCTCTCTCCAGCTCACACGATTCCCTCATCGATTACTAATGATGACAACCACTTGCTTAGTTTATCCTACGAAGCGAGATTAGTAGTATTCTCAACGATGAACATCGATTCTCGGGCTCAAGGCTACTTGACTCAATTTTATCAGCATTGTTGGCCTATTATTAAGTCTGACCTTGTTGATGTTGTCATTGATTTTTTTGATGGAAATCCTTTACCTAGATATTTTTCCATTGTTCTCATTCCCAAAATTAATAATCCTGATTCTTGGGGAGATTTCAGACCTATCAGCCTTTGCACCTTCTTTCATAAACTCATTGCTAAATTAATTGCCAATAGAATTAGTCCGCTGCTGCCTAAAATTATTTTCCCCAACCAAACTGGCTTTATTAAAGGTAGAGCAATATCTGACAACATTCTTCTAGCTCAAGAGCTGATTCATGACATTGATGCTTCTACCAAAGGTGGTAACATCCTTTTCAAATTGGACATCTCTAAAGCTTTTGACAACCTCTCTTGGAATTTCCTCTTCCAAATTCTTCATTTTTTTGGTTTTTTTGACTATTTTATCCACCTCATTAAAATTTGTATTACCAATGTTTGGTTTTCCATTATCATGAATGGTGAGTCCCTAGGTTTTTCCCTCTCGATGCATGATTTGAGACAATGATCTTTTTTGAATAAAGATTATCTTGAACTCATTTTTTTATGACTTCATAATCGCATGACTTCATAATTCATCATTCATCACATTAAGAATCTTTTAAATGAATTAGGTAACGAAAGTGGTCTCTTTCTTAACGAAGGTAAAAGTTGTTTCATTCCATCCTCTAAAATCCCAAGTAATAGGATCAACCAAATTTTGAAAATTACTAATTTTCAGCAACAACAACTTCTTATTAAATATCTTGGTGCTCCACTTTTTAAAGGTCAGAAAAGATCACATCTCTTTGATGAGCTAATCTAAAAAATCTCTAATAAAATTTCTGTTTGGGAATTCCCTTTACTCTCATTTGGTGGTAGGCTCACTTTGATTAATAGCACCCTTAACTCCATGCCTTTATATCTCATTCAAACCATTGTGCCGACCAATTCTACCATTAACAGAATTGAGCGCCTCCTTAACAAATTCTTCTGGGGTTCTAACAACTCTTCTGAAAGAATGCACTGGACCTCTTAGTATAAAAGCTGTGGCACTCTTGCTGAAGGTGGTCATGGATGTAAGCCAATCAAAGAAGCTATCATTGCTTTCTCCTATAAACTTTGGTGGAATTTTAGGAGCAATAATAGTCTTTGGGCTAATTTCTTGACTGCCAAATACTCCCAGGGTAAACACCCTCTCATTTGCCCCTATAAAGCGGGAGACTCTCCTGTTTGGAAAAGACTTTGTTCCATCAAATGGGAAGCCGAATCATTAATATCTTGGGGGATTAACTCTGGAACTTCTTTCTTTTGGCAAGATAACTTGATTTGAGGTGGGTCCGTTGATGATTTACTTTCTACCCACTCCACTGCTGCTATTAAAGTGAACTCTTTCTGGTAGAATAATATGTGGAACAATAATAAGCTTATTGACTATATTCCTTTCTCTCTTTTAAATAAGCTTACTACTATTCCTATAACTCCTAGCAATCATGATCAGATACTTTTTAAGCTTTCTCAAAATAGTGATTTCAACCTTAACAATGTTTGGATTCATATTAAAGAAGCTCATGATTTCTCCAATGTGTTTTTCAAACTTTGGAATAACACTATTGCTATTTCTTATTCTGTTCTAACTTGGCGTATTTTGAAAAACATCATCCCTGTTGACTCCTTGATGTGGGGTAAAAGTTTTTACTTACCTTCAAAATTCTATTGCTACTTTCACATTGAGAATGTGAATCATGTATTTGTTAACGAAGCCATTGCTTCCAAACTTTGGATTTGGTATGATGATCTCTTTAATATTGTCAAATTCAATGGCTCCTTAACTCTATACCAACTTCTTGAAGATTATTTTGAAAACACTATTAAAGGCCACATTAAAGTCATAACTACTATCACTCTTATTTGGTTCATATGGATGAATAAATGATGCAAAACATCGTGGGATTCCTATGAACTAGATGTGGATAATTGCTAGAATTAAAATTAAAATCTATGACTTTTTTAATTCCAATTTAATTAACTACAATTAATTCAAAGACTTTAAATTTATGGCAAATAAACTAGGTTTTAACATGCCAGATCCACCCAACTGTAAAGTGACAAGATTGTTTATTGGGTAAAACCTCATGCTAATACTATGAAAATTAACGCTGGTAGCTCTATCTCTTAAAATGCTTCTGGCTAGGGTGGCATTTTTAGAAACCTTAATGGTAAATTCCTATGTGCTTTTACTTACCCTCTTAATACTTGCTCTGTTCCTTTTGCTGAGCTAATGGCTGTTTACAAAGCAATTGAGATTTGCCTTCAAAGAAGTTGGCTCAATATTTAGATTGAGGTGGATGCCCTGTTGCTGATTGATCTTTTGACTTCCACCAAAATGGGCAAATACATAATTGTACTATCTTCTCAAGCAGGCTAGAGGTCTCCATTCTCAACTCTATTTTGAAATAACTCATGTATGGCATGAGGGTAATGCATGTGCTGATTACCTTGCCAATTTGGGTGCTAGATTAGATGGCATAAAATTCTTTGATCATCTTACACTTCCTAAATATTTGCGTGGTTTGGTTAATTTGGACAATACTAGACTCCCTTACCTCAGAAATTAATCCATCCTATTGGATTGGCCTATTATATTACCAATTTAATTGCATGATCAACTTCTATTTTGTGTTGTTATTTCTCTGGATTTTTCTGATGCATCTTCCTGATACCACTTTCTAGTTATTTGCTGATCTTTGTGGCATCTGCTATTGGTTTAATTACCCTAACCTTATTTGGGGTCTTACTGCTTCTGTTGTTTCCACTATTAATGGTCAGGATTGGAATTACTTCTTGATTTCCATCCAACCTATTTTTACTGATGCTGTGGGATTAGCTGTTGGCCTACTTTTATGTGTCTTGATGGATTTCAATGATGGCTTTCCTTTGAACCATTCTCGACTCTATGTTATTCCACTACTTTTTATTGGATTTTTCTATGGTGGGTGCAATATATGTTTTGTTGTTTTAATTGTTGGCTACTGGCTTTTGGGTCTTATTTCCTACAGGCTGCTTTTGGGGTTGGTTTTCTGATTGCTTCCTCTAACCTCACCTTCCCAACCTGTAAGGAGAGAAACTGCAATAACCTTATTATTATTATTATTATTGTCTCTTTGTAGGATTGGACTTAATGATTTCCTTCCAGTTTGTTTTTACTGAAGATGTTAGTTTAGCTGCAAGCCTGCTCTCCTTTGTCTTGAAGGATTTCAATGATGGCTTCCTTTTGAACCCCTTTTGTGTCTATGTTGCATCACTATTTTTTATTGTCTTTTCCTATGGTGGGTGCAATAATTGTATTGTTGTTTTATTTGTTGGTTGTTGGAATTTTGGATCTTATGTCTAGCAGGCTTCCTCTGAGGTTGTTTTGCATCTTCTTGATAACCCTTTTTGGTTAATTGTTGATCTCTGTGGCATCTGCTGTTGGATTAATTGCCCTAACCTTTTTTGGGGTCTTACTGCTTCTGTGATTTCCACTGTTAATGGTAAGGTGATTCCTGTCTGCTGGAGGGATATGTATTACCTTATTCTTTACTTTCTACTTTACTTTCTGATCAACAGGGACAGACTTCTTGCCATCAATATTTTGTTAATGGGTCCTAATGTATCTATTTTCCATTATATGGTTAAGGTTGTGTTCTGTCTCTTTTCTTTTTTCTGGAAATCTATTCTGGGGCACATGACTTTGTTGTATCAATGTTTAATTGTTATATTTTTGTATAGCTTCATGATAGGCCTTAATTTATCTATTTTTTCTCCCTTTATTATGGATGTGGTCCCTCTTATGCTCCCTAATCTCACCTCCACAACCTGTAAGGAGAGAAACTGTAATACCCTTACTACTGTAACTTCTTCTTTGCAGGATTGGAATTACTTCTTGATTTCCTTCTAGCCTACCTTTACTGATGTTGTGGGCTTAGCTATTGTTCTGCTTTTGTGTGTCTTGAAGGATTTCAAAGATGGCATTCCTTTGAACCACTTTTGACTCTATGCTGTTCCACTATTTTTTATTGGTTTATCTTATGGTGGGTGCAATAAATGTTTTGATGTTTTAATTGTTGGTTGTTGGATTTTTGGGTCTTATGTCCAAGGTTTTGGGGTTGTTTTGATTGCTTTTGCTAACCTCACCTTACCAACATGTAAGAGAAATTATATTATTATTGTCTCTTTGCAATTGGACTTACTTAATGATTTCTTTCCATTCTACTTTTTTGAGGATGGTAGTTTAGTAAAACTTCTCCTTGTCTTGAAGGATTTCAATGATGGCTCCCTTTTGAACCCCTTTTGTGTCTATGTTGTACCATTATTTTTTATTATCTTATCTTACGGTGGGTGCAATATTTGTATTGCTGTTTTAATTGTTGGCTATTGGAAATTTGGATCTTATGTCCAGCAGGCTTCCTCTAAGGTTGTTGGCTGTTTGTTGGCTTTTTTTTTGCTTGATTTTGCTATTTCCATCCGGGCTGCAGCTGATCACCACATGTTTGTGGTCTATCTAAATCACTGCTATTTTTTTCATTTTGGTTCAATTAGTCTCGTCCAGATCACTGTGATTATGCTATTATTATGGAAATTAACTTATGCTTGTCTATTAATGGGTGGTTTTATGGCCGCTTCTTTGTTATTTTTCTCTTGGTTGTTGGTGATCGGATTATTTATGCGACAAGTTTATCGTTATCTATCATGTCGGAGGTGCTTTTATTTCTTTTGCTTTTGCTATCCTCACCTTCCCAACCTGTAAGGAGAGAAACTGCAATACCCTTGTTGTTATTATTATCTCTTTGTAGGATTGGACTTACTTAATGATTTCTTTCCAGTCTGTTTTTACTGAAGATGTTGGTTTAGCTGCAAGCCTGCTCTTCTTTATTTTGAAGGATTTCAATGATGGCTCTCTTTTGAACCCCTTTTGTTTCTATTTTGTATCTCTATTTTTCACTTGCTTATCTTATGGTGGGTGCAATCATTGTATTGCTGTTTTAATTATTGGTTGTTGGATTTTCGGGTCCTTTGTCCAGCAAGCTACCTTTGTGGTTATAGGCTATTTGTTGACTGTTGCTTTTATGATTGTTTTTGATGTTTACAATCGGGCTGCAGTTGATCACCTGGTGCAGATCACTGTGCTTATGTTATTGCCTACTTGGATGATACCTTATGCACTATTTATTCTAAATGGGTGGTTTTTTTGGCCAGCTTGCTATTTTTTGCTATTTTGGTTGTTAGCTAAACTGGATTATCAAGTTTTATGCCCAACAAGCTACTTCAGGGGTTGTCTCTCTGATTTTCTTAATTTGGAGCTATTTGTGGTGGGGAGCAGCTTATTACCTATGCCTTCTGGTCCACCAAATCTGCTGTTGCATTCCCAACTTATCTCTGTTAAACTTCTGCATTTCCTGTTGTAATTTGAGTTTGGGTTATGTTGTTTTGCTATACACTTGCTGGTTATTAACTTCATATATATGTCCATATTTGGGTTAGTTATTTACATGCTTGTTTATTTGCCTTGTTATTTCAACAAGCTTTTCAACTAGTTGTGTATTGCTTCTTTCCTACCTAACCCTTTGCTATTTTCTGTGGTGGGTTTTCATCGTCTAATTAAACCCTTGCTCTGTTAAAATAAGGTGGATCCCAATTTCATTTTCATATGTGTATGGTTTGTCATGCCATGGTGACTATATTGATGATATTTATTCTGCATGGGATCCCCTTACCCATTATGTTCTTTGTTGTATCCTTTTTCTATTTTGCTTAGGTTTTGCAGATACTAAGGCTCAAAAGACTTTCAACAAATGGTTTTCTATCTTCCCACAGTTTGTTGGCTATGATGGTGATGATTTCACTCCTTTTTTGGTTTGGTAGTAGCTCTTGTGTTGTAACCCTTAAGTTTGGATGCTCATATTTGCATCTCCAATTTGATGTGGCGAGCACAGCCTTCTCTATCACTACTTTATAATCTTTCTCAGTTTATGCTGCTTTCAATTTTCATTTTGTCTGTATTAATTTAACTTTAACTGCTCTAATTTCTATCTTTTTACAATTTTATAGGTGCACTTCTCTTGTTCTCTTGCAGGTTTGCTCCCTAGTGTCATGCATTCTCTCATCCTGAAGAGCTTTGGCCCTAATATATCCATTGGCTTATCTATGTTAATCAATTTGTATCTTTTGCTTTCCTTTACTCTTTTATTTTGCTTTTTGTTGTACTTAGATAGGGGATTTACTCTCTAGGCTCATTGTAGCTCTTTGAGCAGTAGTTGTGGAGTTTGTCGCTTTTAAGGATCATGTAACCCTCCTTTTGTGGCAATAAAATTCCTCCTATATAGGGTTTTCAAAAAAAAACCCATAAAAACCTAAAAACCTAAACCTAAATAAAATAAAACTTAAAAATAAAATAAATAAAACCCCTAAACATAAATAAAATAAAATAATGAAATAAAATAAAACCCTAAACTAAAACCTAAACCTAAACCTAAAAATAAAATAAAATAAAAAAATAAACAAAAACTAAACTAAAATAAATAAAAACATAAAATAACCCGAAGAATAAAAAACCTAAATAAAATAAAAACTAAATGTAAGTTAAAAATAAAATAAACCTAAAATAAAATAAAAAAAAATCAAATAAAAACCTTAACCTAAAAAATAAACCTAAAAAAATAAAAAATAAAACCTAATCCCTAAACTAAAAAAAAAACCTTAACATAAGATAGAAATAATATAAAAAACATAAAATAAACTAAAATAAATAAAACTTAAACCTAAACCTAAAATAAACTAAACATAAACTAAATAAAATAAAATAAACAAAAAATAAACCTAAACCTAAACTAAAAAATAATACCTAAAATAAAGCTAAAATAAATATAAAAAACCTAAACCTTAAAAATTAAAATAAAACTCTAAACCTAAACCTAAAAATTATAAAATAAATTAAAAACCAAAACTAAAATCAAAACCTAAAAAAAAACAACTAAACTAAAATAAAATTAATAAAAACTTAAACTAAACTAAAAAAATAAAATAAACTTAAAAATAAAATGCATAAATAAAATAAAACCCAAACATAAAATAAAAATAAAATTAACCTAAACTAAAGTAAAATAAAAACTAAATAAAAACCTAAACCTAAAAAATAAACCCAAAAATAAAACCTAAAAATAAATAAAATATAAAACTTAAACCCAAAAAGAAAATAAACCTAAACCTAAAATAAACAAAATAAAATAACCCAAACATAAACTAAAATAAATTAAACCTAAACCTAAACCTAAACTAAAAAATAAAAATAAAAATCTAAACCTAAAAATAAAACCTAAACTAAAATAAAATTAATAAAAACTTAAACTAAACTAAAAAATAAAATAATCCGAAAAATAAAATACATAAACAAAATAAAACCAAAACATAAATTAAAAATAAAATAAACCTAAAATAAAATTAAATAAAAACTAAATTAAAACCTAAATCGAAAAAATAAACCTAAAAATAAAACCTAAAAATAAATAAAATATAAAACTTAAATCGAAAAACAAATAAACCTAAACATAAAATAAACAAAATAAAATAAATCCAAACCTAAAGTAAAATAAATAAAACCTAAACCTAAACCTAAAATACACTAAACCTATACCCTAAACTAAATAAAATAAAATAAAATATAAATAAACCTAAACCTAAACTAAAAAATAAAACCTAAAATAAAAAACCTAAATCTAAACCTAAAAAATTAAAATAAAAACATAAACAAAAAACCTAAAAATAAAAAAAAACTTAAACCTAAAAAATAAAATAAAAATAAAACTAAACTAAAAAAGAATCATAAACCTAAACCAAAACCTAAAAAATAAACTACAATAAAAATCAACTAAAATAAATAAAATAAATAAAAATAAAATAAAATTAAAAATTAAAATAAAACAAAATAAATAATAAATAAACTAAATAAACCAAAACATTGGTTTGCTTAATTTTAAATAAATACAAATCCAACCCTAAAGCTAAACCCTAAACCCAAAATCCAATACCATGACTAAAAATCTAACCTAAATAACTTTAAAACCTACTAAATCTACCCTAAACTAAATGCAACCCTAAACCCTAAACCCAACCTTACCCCATCCTAAACTCTACCTAAACCTAAACCCTAACCACCCACCACAAAATTAACCTTATAAACCTAAACCACAAGACTATTAAAACCTCAAACCTCCCTAAAATGGTGACCTAACTAAAACCTCAACCACAAACTACACTACCCAACCACACTAACCATACCTGACTGACCTCTAAACCACAACCTAAACCTAAAACCCTAAACAAAAACCCTAAACTTAAACCCTAAACCTAAAACCTAAAATATAAACCCTAAACTAACTAAAGACAAAACCCTAAAATAAACTAAACTAAACTTAAAAAATAAACTAAAATAAAAATAAAAAAAACCTAAGCATAAACTAAATAAAATGTAAAAATAAAATAAATAAATAAAAATAATAAAAACCTATTGTAAAACTTGAAACAAAAATTAAAAAATAAAAATAAACTAAAATAAAAACCTAAACGAAACTAAAAAATAAAATAAACTTATGAATAAAAAACCTTAATAAAATAAAAATAAAATAAACATAAAATAAAATAAAATAAAAACTAAATAAAAACCTATACCTAAAAAATAAACCTAAAAAATAAAAAAATAAAAACATAAACCAAAATCTTAAACTAAAAGAAAACCTAAAAAAAAAATAAAATAAATAAAATAAAATAAAAAACTAAACTAAAATAAACTAAACTAAAATAAATAAACCTACACCTAGACCTAAATAAAATAAAATAAAACCTAAACCTAAACCCTAGACTTACAACCTAAAATAAAAACTAAAACCTAAAAAAATAAAACTTAAACCTAAACCAAGGAGCGATGGAGGTTAAAAATGGTGGCGAGAGAGATCGGGATATGATGGCGATCACCGAGGTGGGTGGTTCTAATGGGAATTGGATAAATTGAAGAATGGTCGATCCGATCTGTTCCTTATGGAACTATGTCTTTACAATAAAGATGAATCTACTTATCTATGGTATTTTATTTGCTCTAAGGGTTCTCTTTTTTTATCTCTACCATCACTTCTGTCTTAGAAAACTTATGGTGCTACTTGGTTGATCAAATCAAAAAGAAGAAATGTTGAATCTGAATTTATTCTCTGTTAAAAAAAACCTTAAACCCTAAACAAAAAACTTAAACCTTAAACCTAAAACTGAAACCCAAATCACTAAACACTAAACCATAGAAACTCAACCCTCAACCCTAAACCCTAAAACCCTAAACCCTAAACCCTAAATCCTAATCCATAAAACCCTAAACCCTAAACCCTAAACCCTAGACTTATAACCAACTAACCTAAACCTAAACCATAAACCCAGACCTAAACTAAACTAAACCCTAATCTAACTGACAAACCATAACCCTAAATCTAAAACCCTAAACCCTAAACCTAAACTACTTAAACTCAAAGCCAAAGCCTAGGCCCTAAACACCAAACCCTAAACCCTAAATACCATAAATGACCAACCCACCCTGAAAAAAGACCCTGGGCTACACTAAACCTAAACCTAACCTAAACCCTAAACTAAATAAACCTAAAAATAAAATAAAACCTAAACCTCAAGATAAAAAAATATAAAAAAACCTAAACTAAATAAAATAAAAATAAAATAAAATAATAATAAATAAAGAAAACCTATTAAAGTAAAATAAAAAATAAACTAAAATAAACAATAAATAACAACTAATGTAAATAAATAAAATATAAATAAAATAAAAAATAAAAAAAAATAAATAAACCTAAACCTCAAAATTAACCTAAATAAACATAAAAATGAATAAATAATAAACCTAAACCTAAACTAAAAAAGAAACCTAAACCTAAAATAAAAATAAAATAAACAAAATAAAATAAACCTAAGCCTAAACTAAAATAAACTAAACTAAAATAAATAAAACCTAAACCTAAACCTAAAATAAATTAAACTTAAACCAAAACTAAAATTTAATAAAATAAAATAAATTAAAAATAAACCTAAACCTAAACTAAAAAAATAAAACCTAAAAATAAACCTAAAATAAAAACCTAAAACCTGAACCTAAAAAAAGAAAATAAAAACCTAAACTTGAAAATAAAAAATAAAACCTAAACCAAAAATAGAAACTAAAGAAAAAAATTCAACTAAAAATTAAACTTAAACCTTAAAAATAAATTAAAATAAAAACCATAACTAAAATAAATAACCGTGAAATAAATAAACTAAACTAATTAAAAATAATAAATAAACCTAAATAAAATAAAATAAAATAAACTCAAATAAATAAAAAATAAACTAAATAAACTAAATAAACTACTACTAGTTTGCTTAATTAAAAAAACTAAACTAAATTCTAAACCCTAAATATTAAATCCCAAACCATTAAACTAAACCAAAACTTAAACCCTAAACCCACTAACCACTAAAACAAACCACAACTAAAAAAACCCTAAACCTAAAAACAACCCCAAACCCAAACCACAACCCTAAACCCTAAACCTAAATCCACAACCCTAAAACATAAACCCTAAACCCTAAACCTACCCTACTAACCCTAAACCTAAACCCCCAAATCTAAACCCTAAACCCTAAACTAACCCTAAACCTTAAGCCCTAAGAATAGATAGAATTTTGATGGTAGGAACATCACCATCAACTAGGATAAATCTAGATCTGGCGATGGAGGCGAAGGCAGAGGCCATGATTATCATATTGGTGTAGGATCTGGAGGTGCCGGATATAGGGTGGTGGTATGGTTATGGTGGTAGGAGGAGTGATAGTTAGTGGTGGAGGGAGAGATTAATATGAGATCTACTACTCGAGAGGCGGGGTGGTTAATGGGAACTAGAGCAAGATCATATCGATTTGCTTATGGAACTCTGTGAGATGGTTTTACTTATCTAAACTTTTGATCTCTATGGGTGCTCTCTTTTTCATCTATCATGTCTTGTGAAAACTTGGGATGCTACTTGGTTGATGAAATCAAAAGAAGAAATGTTAAATCTGAATTTATTCTCTATTAAAAATACCTTAAACCCTAAACCATAAACTAAAACTTAAACCCTAAACCTAAAACTAAAACCCTAAACCCTAAAAACCTTAAACCCTAAACACTAAACCATAAACCCTAAACCCTAAAACCAAAATCCTAAACCCAAGAGCCTAGAACCCTAAACCTTAAACCTCAAACCCTAAAACCTACAACTTTAAACCCTAAAACTTACCACCCTAAACCCTAAACCCTAAACTAACCTTAAACTCTAAACCCACATCTAATCTTAAACCCTAAACCCTAAACTAACCCTAAATCGTAAACACTAAACTAACCCTAAATCCTAAACTAACCCTAAACCCCAACAACCCAAAACCTTGAATAAAGATGTCATTAGGGTAGATCTAAAAGAAACCTAATCTAACATAGTTATGGTAACTAAAGAAAATGTCTTAAAGAGACTTTCCCTTGACTATTAGAGATTTGAATACCTAACCCTAACTCATATTATAATACCATATATAGTATATAAACATCATATATTTGAGCATGTAGTGATGTGTTTTTGGATGTTATAAGATGTTTTGAAATGTTTTAGTATGTTATGGTATTGTTCCCTATAGTCTATATTAATATAAATCATAAAAAGATTGATTTAATAAATCAGATGATGAAATTTATTTAATTTCAAATGGGAATTAGGTTGTAGTACCAAAGGTGTGCTATGCCACTTGTAGCCTAAAAAGTAAGATTTTATGTTCTAATAAATATTATATGTTGTAGCATAGTATATCATCATATATCATAATATATTGTTCTTCTCATTTTAAATTCTTTTAGTATTATATAATCATGCAGTCGAGCCTAAAATAGCATTATTTATAAAAATGTTTATTTAGACTTTAAAATGGTGGAATTTGGCCAAATTCATAATCGGTAGAGCATGGCATCATAATATATTATTTCAATTTAAAATATGTAAGTGATACAACTAAAAAATTAGTCTTTTATTATTTAGAATAATTTTATGATTTTTTTATCTTAAGCAATCCCCTATGATGTGATATGCAATATAATATAATGTAATATGTTATAGTGTATTATAATATAGGATGTCATAATAGTGTAGTATCATGAATTATAGCATACTATTGTGTATTACTACTTATTGTTTAGCATATTTTAATTTATTATAGTATGATGTAGTAGAGTTTGTACTGGTATAATTCATAAAAATATTGATTTATAGGCTGAGATGATGGGATTTGGCCAAATTTAAGGTAAGTTTAGGGAAACATTGGGGTGTGCTATGTGTGTCATTTAATCAAAGAATGGAATTTTGTATCCAAAATAAATGTTCATTTTTCAACCAAATTTTATAAATTTTTTTCTTAAAGTGATTCAATTTTAAGTGTAATGTAAGATAATATATTATATGAAAGCATATTAAAATATAATGTATATAACAGTATAAAACCTCACATATATATGAATGTGGTGATGTGTTACTAAATGTTATTGTAAATTTTAGTATGTTTTACTTTTGTTATAATAAGTTGGGTCAAAACTCACAAAAAATTTAATTTGAAGGTTGAGATGGAAGAGTTTGCCAAATTCATGTTACACACCAAGAAGCAACACCAAAATTATGCTATTTTGTACCATTTCTAATAGGAAAAATAATAATTTTACTTCCAAAATGAACATTATTCATATTTTGAGAAATTTTTGTAATTTGTTCCTTTTAAGTGATTCTAATGAGGTGTATGTTAGACAATATATTATATTATAGTGAATTATAATATAACATCATATATTATAATATAATATAATGTGTTAATTCACACAATTATATGTTTAGCATGATATTGTATATTTAGTTTGAGCTTGCACCATCATAAATCATAAAATGTTGATTACAACATTAAGATGATGTAATTTGAACAAATACATTATTAGGCTTTTTGTTGAAGTATTAAAGGTGTGTCTAAGAGAAGAAATAAGATTTCATGAGAATTCCATGTCAAAGACATGGAGGCAGATCCTTTAGGGGATCACACATACGTTAGACATGACATGTGAGGGGACTATCTCAAGGGAATAGAAGAAGAAAATCTATTGGGGATAAGGTTTGAATTTGATTTGACTATATGATTTGTGGAAAGCTGATCCGCTGGGGATAAGAATTTAGAATCCACTGGGGATTTAGATCAATTTGACTTTAATTTGTTTAGTTTTAATTGATGTGAAGGCATATATGCTAAAGATATGGGCTCAAGTCTGCTCCAGATTGGGTATATGAGCCTTCCACTAGGGAAGAAGGTTGAGGCTATCCACTGGAATTGGGATTTGTGTTTGATTCTATAGATTTGTTTAGGGATGTATCTGCTAGGAATAAGAGTTTAGTTGGATTTCTTTACTTTAGACCCTACTAGGGGAGTTGGTTTAATTTGGTTCCACTAGGGAGGTTGGTTTTGAATTTGATTTATTTGCTTGACTTGTTTACATATGATTTGGGGCTCCACTAGGGAGAAGGGTGTGATTTAACTCCATTAGGGAAAATCAAATTGGGTTTTATTTAATTTGAGTTAATGTATGAACCCTGTCGATGTGCAATGAACCCACTAAGAAGGGGATATATCAACTTTAACCTACCTCAAGTTTACAAATCCAAAGGGATAGTCTACTAGCTGCGGGGTAGAGCTAGCTAACCAAAGGGGTTGCCTTTCAATGTGCAATGGCTATGCTAGGAAGAGGCATAGCATACTTACATCTTCCAAAGCAAGGAGAAATTATTGTGGTGACTTCTTGGATGCATAACAAATTGAACCTGACCTAGGGTGACTACTGAGTGAATGCTACTAGGGACTTCTGTCAACTCAAAAGTAGTTAGAGTTAATTTTATCTTCATTTCATGTGATTTCATATGGTTTTTTTGGTTAAGTTTGATTTCAAATTGAGGGTATATCCACTGGGGATGTGAGCTAGGTCAAATTTAATAGATTTAATTTATGGACCATGTTAGTGTGCAATAAGAGAAAGGGATTCGACTTCTATCTCAAATTTACACATCCAAGGGATAGTCTACTAGCATGTGGTAAAGCTAGCCAAAGGGGTTGGCTTTTGGTGTGCAATGGTGCTAGGAAGAAGGTCTAGTAGATTTACATCTTCTAAAGTAGGAACAAAACGGGGTGACCTACTGGTAGCACAACAAAAAGAACCTAACTTAAGGGTGACTACTGAGTGAATGTTGATGGGGACTTATATCAACTTAAGAGTAGTCAGGTGATTCCTATAGGGAGTTTTGTTGACACTACCCTAAAGATAGGATGTCTGCTTGGGAAAAGGTACTGCTAATGGTGTCTTCCTAATCCACAAGTGAATATATATTTTATTTTTATCTTTGCATGGACCTTGTTAGTGTGTGAGGGACCATATTGAAAGGGGATATGTTGAACTTAACCTATCTCAGATTTACTGGACCAAGGGAGAATCTGTGCATCCACAGGATGAATTCTCTAACCACAGGGGTGGTTATTTGGAAAGGGAACTCTAATCATAGTAACCAGTAGTTTGAGGTCACAAAATATGATCCAAATATAGTATACAGGAGGTGCTAGGGGCCATTATTCTAAGCCCTGGAAAAGAAAGCTTATAGGTGTAAGATGGCCAACTCAAGGAGAAAGTGTAGAAGACTTACATCTACCATGAGTGATGTATTCTAAGGTGTGAGAACCAACCAACCAAAGGAGTATCCATCAGCATGAGTGGTGTATCCATCAGAATAGTGAGAACCAACCAAACTATGGTGGTGCCGGTGTGCAATGATCCTAAAAAAGAAGAATGGGCTTATACTAGTGGAATGAACATCGGGATAGCCTATCATCAGTGAGATAGATGCTACCTGACCTAGAGAGACTACAAAGCGGGGAGCCCTGAGGAAGGACTAGACCCAGACTTGAAGTAGTTAGGAGGGAAGGAGCCACAAGGGGACCTATCCTAAACCTTAAATATACTCGACCCAATTAGTGCATGAAGGCTAATCCAAGAAGAAAGTGTAACAGACTCACATCTTCTTAAATGAAGCCCACATGAGCTAGCTTACCGGCCATGTAGTAAGGCCTACTAAACTAACAAGGCATTTGTCAGTGTGTAGTGGCCAAGTAAAGAAGGAAAGTGTAGCAGACTTACATCCTCCAAAGCAAGAAGACCACTAGGGTGACACACTAGGGTAACTAGTCGACTAGACCTCTTGAGTGAGTGTCTAGGGGCATTATCTTAACTCGAGTAGCCAGACAAATGATATGTGTTTATTTTATATTTTGTGTGTAGTTTATATTTGTGTTGTCGATGAAGGTTAGGCACTCGGGTTCCTTACCTACCTAAACACATTGTGGCAGATTCACAAATAAGAATACTTTCAACATAGAAGAGATTGAATTCGAAATAAAATTTTCATTGATGATAATTATTTTCAAATATGATTTATAATATTTCTTTAAGTAGAGCCCATTGATTGAAGCATTGGGTGCTCTCCCTTATGCTTAATAAGCGATAAGATCCTCTTGTAGGCCTTCTCTATGGAAAAGGGCCTTCCCAAGTGGGTTCAAACCTCCCATCTTATGATGGGCAACAATCTCCTTAGATCTAAAATAAGCTCTCCAACTTGAAAAGCTCTAGGATGGACCAACTTATTGTGAGCTTGAATCATTTTATCTTTGTACAACTTGAGGTTTTGGCATACCTGCAATGCCTCTCCTCCAAACCTTCACGCACTTCTAACCGTAACTTGGCATTCTACTCTGTTATGATCTTGCTACCCACAACTATCCTTAGTGGTGGGAGTTGGACTTCTAATCGTAAAATAGCTTTAGACCCATACACTAAGGAGAAAGGAGTAGATTGAGTTGTAGTTATGTATGTGGTGCGGTAGGCCAATAATGCTTCAACTAACTACTCATACCACTCTCCCTTACTATTGCTGAGTGTCTTCTTTAGTATTTGAATGAGAGTTTTATTGAAGGATTTTGCTAAGTCGTTTACCCTCAAGTAGTTGATGGTAGAATATCTCTAATATATTATGTATCTCTGGGAAAAGTTGTTGATCTCGGTGCTCTTAAATGCAGTACCTTTATCAGATATAATTCATCGAGGCACTGCAAACCTATATACGATATCATTCTTAAAAAAACTAGAGCACATGTTGAGTTCTGACCTCTCTAAGTGGAATCACCTTAGCCCATTTGAAAAAGTAGTCAGTAGCTAAGATGAACTAATGACCCTTGGAAGAAAGAGGATCAGTCAAACCCACTATGTCGATACACCAACACTTGAATGGCCATGAGGCCAACTTAATATATAGAATGTTGGGTGGTTGGTGTAGGACCACACCGTGTATTTGACATTGGTGGCATCGCCCAGCCGTATCCATGCAATCTTTTATCATCGATGATCAGTAGTATACTAGTTTCTTGATCTTGGCTTTCATCTTCGGACCAAATTGGTTGGCTCTACATAATCTTGAGTGTACCTCAGTAATAATCTTATGAGCTTTCTGCTTGTTTAAATAATGTAACCACATCTGATCGAAAGTCCATCAGCACAAGACACCATCCACAAGAGCGTAAGAAAGTGCTTTCTACTTAATCTGATGGGCTTGAGACTTATCTTGAGGTAGTTTACCTTTATTTAGGTAATCCATGAATAATTGCCTCCAATCTAACTCTCATCCTTCTTTGCAATGGCAACCTCCCCTTTAAGAGTGTACTTTTTGATGAGTTCAATATCAATAAGAGATAAGACATGTCTATTTTGGACCTTTATTGATATTGACTCATCTTCTGGACTTGCCAACTCCTTAGCAAGCTTGGCTAAAGCATACACTACGGTGTTCTCTCCTTGAGGAATCTTATAAATGGTAACCTTTAGGATTTGGGCCAATAAGTCCATAGTGTACTTGTGGTAGTGATGGAGCTTGGGCTTTAATAACCTTATAGGACCCAACAAATTGGTTAATAACTAGCTGAGAATCCCCAAAGATGTTGATGTTCTAGATGCTTAAAGTACACTAACTCCAATCGAGCCTCATATTTGGCTTCATTGTTGGTGCAAGGATTAGACAGAAGATATGAGAATCTCATCACATCTCAGTCCAGAGTTAAGAGAACTATTTCTACCCCTGCCTTTCTTAGAATAGTAGATTATGGTTCTTCTCCTCTTTGAGAGGAAGCCGCACCATCAAAGTATATCTCCTAGCGGTGAATGCTAGTATCCACTAAGTTCATGATTTATTCATCGGGGAGATCATCACTAAGCAAAGAGGCTGCAGGAAGTGGGTGTGCTGCTAAGAAATATACTAGCGCTTGTCCTTTCACTGCATAGAGGGGTATGAAGGTAATGTCAAACTGCGAGAGGATCATGGACCATTATGCCAACCATCTAGGTAGCATCATGTGTGTGAGATCAGTTAATTAATCAGAGATTAAGTTCACCTTATAAGAAAGCATGTTGTGTTGTAACTTTTGGGATGCAAAGATTAAAGCTAGGCAATGCTTTTCAATGGTTGGATAATTAGCCTTAATAGGGATTAGTTGACAGTTGAGGTAGTAGAGGGTGTTTTCCTTCCCTCCATCATTGGCTTTGGCCAATAAAGCACCAAGGGAGTCATCTAAGAGTGTAAAGTTTGACTTGCCCAAGATAGGTGGCGAAACATCGTAATGCTTGATGTCTTTAAAGACATGCTCACACTTATCATCCCACCTAAACTTACCATCCTTTTTTATAAGTGTTTAGAATGGTTGACATCTTCTCGATAAGATGGATATAAAGCATCTTAGATATGCCAATCACCTTTGGAATGATCTGAGTTGAGTTAAACTTTAATAGGGTGGCATTTCTAATATCGTCTTGATCATCTCTTGATCGATTTCAATTCCTTGTTAATAATAAACCCAAGGAATTTCCTGCTACTCAATGTATACTTCAGAGGGTTCATTTTGAGGTTTAATTGTCTTACATGTTCGAAAACTACTCTCAAGTCAAAGAGATGGTGTTTCTTTTCTCTACTTTTGACCATGAGATCATTAACATAGCACTCGACTTGATGATGAATGAGTTCATTAAAGATTCGAGTCATAGGCCATTGGTATGTAACACTATCATTTTTAATTCTAAAGGCATGACCTTATAGCAATAGATTGATCATTTTAAAAGCAATGTTTCTTTCATCTTCAAGGGCCATCTTTATTTGGTTATATCTAGATGAGCCATCCATGAAAGAGAAGACTGCATCAGATGAGGAAATATCCACCATCAGCTCCAAGATTGGAAATGGAAATTCATCTTTTAGACACACCTTATTTAAATCCCTAAAATCAATGCATATGTGAATTTGGTCATTCTTTTTCTTAACTAGGATGACACTGGCTAACTAGGTGGGGTATTTTTCCTCCCAGATGAAGCCAACATTGATCAGTTTTTTGACTTTATAAATGACCTATTGTTCTATGTCTAATCACATACATCTAAGAGCTTGCTTAATAGGGTTAGCAGTAAGCTCTATTATTAGTTTATGGACCGCTTTGTCAGGAGCCAATCTAGGCATCTCTTTATAACTCCATGCAAAGCAGTCCTTAAACTCAGTCAATAGCCTAACTAAGTCATTGGTTTCAATTTCATTCAACAAAGAAATGATGTATGTTGGGCATCGATCTTCTTCAATTCCTAAGTTGATTTCCATAAGCTTGTCGATGGTTGACTTGATCTCTTCTTCAAACTCTGGCAGTGCATCTTTGACCTTAAAATCATCTAGATCATCTGATGTTTCTAAGCACAACTTCTCATATGAGTTAATGTGATTTGAAAGGAACCTATCAAATTACAAATGATTGGTAATCACTAAGTAGTAATCATCAACATCGACTAGACCCAATGTATTGAATCCTAGTTCCAGTATTGATTGAGAGCTTTTACATTTGTTCTTCCATATTCTCTCAAAGTGACCTGCACCTTGACAAAGTATGTACGATTAACCTTTTCTTTGCTGAATTATGAACACAAGACAAGTACCAATCAAAAGGTAATTATATTAAATCTTTATATGAATCAACCTCAAGTTCTACATCAACTTCTTGACTTGAGGATGATGCTCCTAGAAAGAACATCTGAGTCTTCACACACTTGGATGACTTTCTTAACTACCAAACCTTAACTTTTGAGAGGAAAGTGGGTTAGAGCTAAGGTTCCCAACCGATGCCTAACTATTTCACATATAGACTTGGACACTTATGCTTTTTTTGAAGCCGATCTTCATCACTATCCTCAAGTGTCACCTCAAGGGAATCTACTATTGAGAAGAGCTAGCTGGTGTGCTAACCATATAAGACTCATCCTATGAACTAGATTCTAAGTCTATATTGATAGTAGGTGTACTACTGGTAGTTGGGACATATCTTCTATTGGGTGGCCAATAAAGAGTTTTCCACCCCCTGGACTGCCTCTGAACTGGCCTCTTCCTCTGACTTTTGGAGGTCAATTCATCCTACCCATATGTTCGAATGGAATAATGAATTGGGTGGAATCTAATGTCAGGCTCCACTTCCTCCTCCAAGTATATTTCCACTCCCTTTTATTTTCTTTTTCATTTTCTATTTTCTTTTCTTTTTATTTTTCTCTTTCATTTTCTTTTTCCTTTTATATTTCTTTTATTTTTAAAATTTAGCCAAGTTCATGAGAATAGACTTGTTGATTTTGAGGGAGGTAGTAGCATCCTCATATATGCCTCATGAACTAAATAGCTAGATCTCTTTGACAGGTGATCCCACCTCTCACAAACTTCATACACTGATGTAGAGAGGATGGAACTATATTGTTCTCTTGTATTCATGGTCTCCCAAGCAAAGCATTGAAATATTTATCAAAGTCTATAATGTGAAATTTTGCTTCGGTCTTCCAATCATCTATCTCCAAGGGCAACACTATAGAGCTGGCCTGACCTCACTTTTGGAGTGTGGATTTAATCTTCCCACCTTAGACTTAGTCTTCTACTAAGATTTCTCTAGTCATAAGACACTTCTAACAATTAGGTAAATATTTAACCTTAGCCTAAAGTCTTAGAAGGGTTAACCATAGGATTAGGTTATGCCTCATGGATTAGGATAATCCACCTACCCTACAACCCAAATCTAATCCATGTTCACCTTCTCAAACGAAACCACAAGTTCAATTCAAACATCAAATTCAAATCCAAATCTAAACACAAATTATAAAACCAAATGATTAAAGCCCATGATCAAATCCAAACTTGAAATTCTTTCTTAGCCTATATCCCTTAGCCAAATCATAATCCAAATAAATCCAAAATCAATTGATTTTCTCATAATCAATTTATATCTTCAATCATCTTCCAAAATATAAATCTAATCTACATTAAAATGATCAAAACTAAATAGAATTTATTCAAAACCCTTCCTAAGCCATATGGCTTATCCCATGGATTTAGCCAAATCTTAATCCAAATCAAGTCAAACTCAATTGATTTTCTCATAAATCCATCATATTTTCAATCATCTTCACAAATTTAGATGAAATATTCATTTAATTCATCAAAACTAAATCAAATCAAATCAAAATCTAAACCTAAACCACATGACCCAACTCCATGGACTTAGCCAAATTGTTTCATTCCAAAACCCAAATTCAATTGATTTTCTCACGAATCAATCATACCTTCAATCATATTCACAAATATAATTGCAAAATACAATCACCAAAACCAAAATCAACCCAAGTCACCAACTTAACCCTTTTGACTTGAAATGTTCAAATGAACCAAAACCCATTTGAACCCAAGCCAATAATTGAATTTATATATCAATCCCAAATCCATATATAAACTCAACTAAATCAAACAAAACCAAAATCAAGCTAAACCCAATTGGTCCACTTGACCAAAAGTGGCCAATTTGAGCCAAGTTCTAATCCTACCCTAATTGGATTGAACCAAGCCGAACAAAATCTTCCATCATGATTGTTGATCACCCTAGGTTGATCAATTGTCACAAATTGGGTCAAACCAAGTCAACTTGGTCATTTGACTAAGTCAACCCCTTAATCGATATGAACCCAAACTAGCCAAATTGCAACCTAAGCCAATTCCCTTGAAACCAATGATTCATACCAAATCAAAATCAATATTTGAATATGACATGACCTTAATTGAGTCAAACCAAACCAATTGACCCTCTTGATTGACCCAAATTGACCTAAAAGACTAAATTAATTAAATCAAAATATAAACAAATTGATTGCAACCAATGGCTCAAATTCATTCAAAATTGATTGTTGAACTTGACCAAAGTCATGATTGGACCCAATTGAACTCAATTGACTTACTTAGCCCAAATTGACCTAAAGGTTCAGTTGGCCAAAATCAAAACCAAATCAAAATTAATTGAAACCAAAGCCTACAATCATGTTCAATGGGTCAATAAACCCAAACCAACACCCAACCCAAGCCAATTTGGCCAATTTGGTCAAATTAGTCAACTTAACACATTTGACCCAAATGAATTCAAATGAGCCAAAATAAAATATAAGCCAAACTAAACCAAACCAATTGAACCAAGACATCCCAAAATCATATGAACTTGCACCCTTGGTTTGACCCAATTTTGATCAACTTTACTCAACTAACCTTTTTGACCCAAATGAGTCAAATTGAGCCAAACTTAACCAAATCAACTCAAATTGACTTGGAATTTGGGCTAACCCACTTTCGTCTCTTTTCAATTCCACCAAAATCAAATCCAATGCTAAATGATCATTCTACCCTTGGGTCATGGGCATCACATGAGATAAATCAAACATGTAAGTGGTCATTTCCATTCCATGGCCACTTGGTACTCTCCCAATGGTCCACCTAAGCACCTAAGACACTGCCCAAACTAACCCAAGGGGTGCTTTAAATGACCATGACCCATGGGAGGTGAAATCACCTCACTCTCCCCATTGGAGCATTTAGAATCCATAGGACAAACACGATTCCTCCTTGGCAGCCAGCTCCACACCTTGAACCAACCAAGGCAGCTAACTCCTTCTCTCATGACTCCCTGAGATGGTCGGATGACCACTGGAAGCCAAACCCAACCCCACTGTTTGAACAAGATGAATGGGGATATACACCCCCTCGTTTCCATTCAAACACACACAAAAATCATTCCTCATATCCCTAGCTACCCAAGAAAAGCCACTAGAGCCATGCCCTAAGCTCCCAAGCTTGTTCCTCGATCAAAAAATGCCATTCCCGTCTATCTCAAAATAGGACACACCCATTTTTGACCTAACTTACCTATTTCTCTTTCAAACTCAAATTAACTTTGCACCCACCTTCCCTAGGCCTCATCGAGCAAGAATGAATCATTTCCCAAGCTTCTCGAGCACTGGAGGTGGGACTTCGATCAAATTTAAGCTCCAAATCATCGGTTCATGGCCTTTTGAGTGAACATCAAGGAATTGATCAAATTACTACTCAACAAGGCTTCATCTCCACTAGATTAAGCTTCCTCAATCATTTGAGCCATTGGTCTTGAGCTCCTGTGAGGTATGCTTCCAAAACTAATCCTTAAGCAAAAATGGGTTGGAGCTTTTTGAAGAAAACTTGCATCTCATGTGATCTTGACCATTGGATCCCATTTGATTAAAGTCTTGAAGGTGTGGGATCCTTTTAGAGTTTATCTGAGCTCGGGTAAGTTCGGATCAAGTGAGCAATGGCATACGGACTCCATTCTCTGTCACTCCTGTGATGTTAGATCCCCCACCCCTTCCGCATGATCGGAACAGACATTCATGATTAGATCCACTAGATTGATCTGATTTAATCCTATTAAGATGTAGAATTAATCATAGTCATCCAATCTTAGATCAAACAGTGGATGAGAAAGCACATCTGCCTCCGCTACGTAGGTATTATGTCGGATAAGTTTAAGTAGCCAATCCTGTGGTGCCATGTGGAAAGTGCGCCACGTCAGCACGTCATGTGGAAAGCATGTCACGTTAGCATGCCATGTGGCACTAACAGGATTACACTTTAATTTAGCTTAATTAATCATTTTATATGGCTAAAACTTCTAAAAATCATAAAAAATCATAGAGAAATAAAAAAATGCAAATAAATACTCATTTTAAAGGTATTTAATAAAATAATAATTAAAAATGATCTTAACTAATTTTAAATAGTAATTAAGGTTTGATTACAAAATTAATTTACTTAATTACTTATTAATTACTTGAGAAATTTATCACAAATTTTGTGGGTTAATTTAATGGGATGACCTCTACCTCCCATGATTTTCTTGGGATTTATTCCTTACTTAATTAGGAAAGTTAATTAATTAAACCTTAACTACTCTTTTAAATTAATTGATGATTAATTAATCCCATGAACAGTAATAAATTAGTTAATTAAGTTTATTAATCATTGTTCAAAAGTAAGTGAACTAAAGAATAGGGTTGGGACCCCTTTCCCTAAGTTCATTTTACCTTCTTTTAAAATAAAATTAATTAAGATTTAACTAATTAATTAAATCACTTAATCAAATTGAAATCATAATCACATCAAAGCTTAATTATTTAAACCATGGGGTAAATCTTTAAGTGTTTAATAACCTAAAGGAGTTTAATGAAATTATGGTTAGTCCATATGTGAGGGAAAACCATAAGAGTAATTAATTAAGTCTTTAATCTTGTTAACTATTAAACATGAGCTAATTGCATTAGTCCCCTTTTTTTTTCTTAGGATCATTGCAAGATTATTTTCAATGCATGTCATGTTGTCTCATAATTATTTAGTTACTTACCTTAAGGTGACATAGGTAATGGTAATTCATTCATCTAATTAAAGTTTCAACTTAATTAACTCATAAAATTGACTTAATTACATTTCCTTAAATTAAATTAAATTACTAATGTGGGAATGGGTTTAAAATAATAAGTGATGATTTCTGTTCTCATCTTTAAATCAAATCAAATACAAAACTTAATTAATAAAGAAGCTTTGGTTTGCTTTAAATAATTTTATTTGATTTGATTATCCTTAAGAACTAGTTCGGTTGAATGAATCACATGCTTATATTCAATTATCCTCTTTCCAATCATGTTAAACTTAGTATGTCATTTGAATTCATGCATTCATCTTTTCAAAATAAAGTAAAAGATAATGGATTTCCTTTTTGTAAGCTTGCATGTGTTGATTTAATCTAGTATATGTGTGGCTATTATAACTATTAAATCCAAAATGTATTTTTCAAAAGCTTATAAATGAATAATAATATGTGTTATGATGCTAGTTATAAATACATAAGAAATGCATGTGCTTATAGCTTAAGTGTATGAATGTTGAGTCCTCTTTCCTCTATTCATGTGTTGATCTATATAATATTGAATGATAATGTGTATATAGTCTAGACATCCCGGGAACACGAGGCTTTAGCTAGCCCCAAGGAGGTCATTTGAATACCTCACTTCTCTGGTTTATTAATGGTACGTACCCATTTGATTTCACTCTTATGTATTTCAAGTTTAGAATTTGGATAGAGCTTTAATTCATATATATAAATGATTCAATAAAAAATATACAATCTTTGCATGGTTTTCTTTCCCTCATTTATGTATACATCCATGTGTGTCCAAGAAAAGCAAGTATATAGTCTGGACATCCAGGGAATACGAGGCTTTTGTTAACCCCAAGGAGGTCATTTGATTACCTCACTTCCCTAATTTAAGAACAACATGTACTTGCCTATATGTTTGTACATGTATATGTATATGTGATTAGTGAATGAAAATCCCATTTTACATTAAAATTGCATGCATTCATAATCGACTAAGTGGTTGAATTAATTAGCCATATGATTTGGAGCTTACTTCCTATGTTCATGTATATGAATTTACATATGTTTGAATGCAAATGGATATATAATCTAAACATCTCGAGAATATGAGGCTTTAGATAGCTCCAAGGAGGTCATTTGATTACCTCACTTCTCTAGTTTAACAATGACACATACCTATTTAATTTCATTTTTATGTCCTTTTGTTTAAGAATTTGGATAAAGCTTTAAATTAATATGTTTAAATAATTCAATCAAATAAAATATAAATTCTAAACATACACATACATTCATCATTTAAGTGTGCTAAAATATATTTCATGTATATACACTTAGGATTAAATCATATGCATGTTACATGTGATGGAAAAATGATTTAATATATGTCATGTGGTAGTAATTAAATTAATCTTAAGATGCCTTTCATTTTGAATAGGATTATTTAAAGTGAACCAAAACTTAGGATTAATTAAATCATTTAATAAGCCATTCACTAAAGAGAACTAAATCAAATTAATATAATTTCGTAAGTGACATAAGGTAGGGATGAAAGAGGGCAATCATATTTTCCTCTCTAACACTTTATTGCTAAGTGTAATCAATGAAACAAAAGACAACACAAATTAAAATTCTCAAATCAATTAAACTACTTCAAGTGAAAACAACCTTTCATGTTAAATTGAATCCTTCTACACTTTAAAAATACAACACTAATGCCTAACAAGACTTACCACACAAGCCTTAATACACACATTAGAATTAAGTCAACACTTCTAGCTCTAAGTTAGGATGGTGTATGATGTGATGCATGTTTTGTTTTATGATGTATTATTTTAGATTGGATGTTAGGGTGTATGCTTTGTAGACTGGATGATATGCCAATATTAACTTAATCATATTTTATGTAGGAGATTATGCTTAAGGGATGCTTAAAAATAAATGTGAATGCTCTTTTTGCAGGTTGCTTAAATCCTAAAGCATAATCCAAGTTAGGATAGGTGGGCTTAGTTACCTATGTGTAGGGTGCTATGTCTAAATTGTAAATACAAATGCTTAGGATTATATGTATATTTAGCTAACCTCTATTTTGTAGGTGTTGTTAGATTTTCTTTTTCCACATAATTGTAATTTTTGCAATAGGAATTAGGATTAGTGCTATGGGGGATTAGGATGAGTAGTGGGCAGAAGGCTTTGTCCTAGGGTGCCTTGTGATGCCTTTGAAGCAACCACCATCCAAATCAAAGAAGGAACCAAATCAAAAATGGAGATATGAAGAAAGAAGACCTCCATAGCATTTAATACAATTATAATTATTCTTTCACATTCCGTTGTATAAGGGTCCTCGGACCAATCTTTTCTCTCTTGGTGTTGTAGTAACCGACCTTTTTTTTCTTTAATGATAGTTTATATAATTGTTTGATGTTATGTTTACATTGTGAATTAGGATGACATGCTTTCATAGTTTCTTAAATGATTGATGCTTTAATGTGTGGCTTGCATACAACTGGCTCTTAGGATAAAAATAATGTTTCTACTCAACCAATCACTCAAAACTAAATTTTAAACAACTCAGAACCTCATCATAAAGCCTAAGACATAAATAAGATAATTATAAGATTTAGCAACCCCTTAGATGTATGGTTGTATGTTTCACATCATGCATGCATGTTCTTTCTCTCTTGAACATGAAGGATCTCCATCCTTGCATGATAAAGGAATGGTAGACCTATGAGGGCATCCCTTGTGGTGGAGAATAGCTTCTTCTAGTGATTTGACCCCACAACCTATTTCATCATGCATTTAGGTCCTCTCTTCATTCAAATCCTCTCAACATCATCCTTTCTTTTTTGGAGTTTGGAGATGTTGATCCTCAAGTGGCAAGGGTTCTTAGACTCATAATGTTGATACACAGGTCAACTCTAGATATCCTGTATCTACCAACATCCACTGTAATGTAAAGAGGTGGTTGTGCTCAGTCATCCCTAGGAGTAAGTCTTCATCGCTGAATGTAAGTAAATAAAAACCTAAACCTAAACAATAAACAAAAAAATAAAACCTAAAAATAAATTATAAATAAAACCAAAACCCAAAACTAAAAAATAACCTAAACCTAAAATAAAATAAACCTAAACCTAAATTAAAATAAATAAAACCTAAACCTAAACTTAAACTTAAAATAAACTAAACCTAAACCATAAAAAAAAAAATGTACCAAAAATAAACCTAAACCTAAACTAAAAAAAAGAAAACCTAAAAATAAACATAAAATAAAAACCAAAAATCTAAACCTAAAAAAAAACCTAAACCTAAACCTACAAATTAAAAATAAAACCTAAACCTAAAAAGTTAAATAAAAATAAAACTAAACTAAAAAATAAACCTAAACCAAAACCTAAACCTAAAAAATAAAGTAAAATAAAAAACCTAAACTAAAATAAATAAACATAAAATAAATAAAAAAAATAAACCTAAATAAAAAATAAATTAAAATAAATAAAAAATAAATAAAATAAACCTAAACCTACTAGTTTAATTAATTTAAAAATAAAAAATAAAGATATGTAAAAATATATTTAAAACAAACCCTAACCCTAAACCCTAAACCCTAAATCGTGACCTAAACCTAACCTAAACACAAAACCCTATATAAAACCCTAAAACCTAAATCTTAAACCTTAAACCTTAAACCACCAACCTAAACCCTACCCTAAACTATCCTTAAAATCAAACCACCCAAAACCCTAAACCTAAAACTGAGCCTAAACCCTAAACCCTAGGCCAAAAAAAAAAAAGAAAAGAAAAACCTAAACCTAAACTAAATAAATCTAAAAATATAATAAATAAAATATCTAAACCAAAATAAAATAAAATAAAATAAAATAAAAACATAAACTAAAACCTAAACCTAAACCTAAAAAGAAAATAAAATAAAAACTAAAAAATAAACTAAAATAAACTAAATAAAAACCTAAACTAAATAAAAAAATTAAAAACCTAAATAAATTAAAAACTAAACCTAAAATAAAATAAATTTAAAACTAAATAAATACCTAAACCTAAACAATAAACCCAAAAATAAAACCTAAAAATAATAAAAATTAAAAATTAATCTCTAAACTAAAAAAAACCCTAAACCTAAAATTAATATAAAATAAACCTAAACTTAAACTAAAATAAACTAAAATAAAATAAATAAAAACTAAACCTAAACCTAAAATAAACTAAACCTAAACCAAAACCTAAACTAAATATAATAAAATAAACTAAAAATAAACCTAAACCCTAACTAAAAAATAAAACCTGAAGATAAACCTAAAATAAAATCCTAAAACCTAAACCTAAAAAAATAAAATAAAAACCTAAACATAAACCTAAAAAATAAAATAAAAATAAATCTAAACTAAAAAAATAAACCTAAACCTAAACCTGAACCTAAAAAATAAACAAAAAAAAAATAAACTTAAAATAAATAAATTAAACTAAAAAAATAAACCTAAATAAAAATAAGAAATAAAATAAACTAAAATAAATAAAAAATAAACTAAATAAACCTAAACCTGCTGGTTTACTTATTTTTTCTTTAAAAAACCATAAATTCTAAATCCTAAATCCTAAATGCTAAACTCTAAACCCTAAACCTACAATCCAAAACCCTAAACCCTAAATAATAAACCCTAAAAAACCCTTGAACCCTAAAGCCTAAACCATAAAAGCATAAACCCTAAAACCCTAAACCCTAAACCCTAAATCTTAAACCCTAAACCTTAAACCACGGACCCTAAACCTAAACCTAAAGCAACAAAATAAATTAAAAAAAACTTAAACCCTAAACCTAATAAACCTAAACCTAAACCTAAACCCTAAGAATGGGCAGAACCTTGACGGCAATAACATCACCGTCAACGAGGCTCAGTCTAAATCTGGCGTTCGAGGCGAAGGTGGACATGATAGTTGTTACAATGGTGGTGGGGGAATGTGAGGTGCTGATAGATATGGAGGTAGTCATCAAAGCAGTGGTGGTTATAGAGATGGGAGGAGTGATGAAGGTTACAGCTGTGGTTGTGGCGGAGGGAGAGATCGGGGATATAGTGGTGGATCCCGCTACTCGAGTGGTCAGGGTGGTTTTGATGGGAACTTGACAAACTGAAGAATGTCTGATCCGATTTGCTGCATTTGGAACTGTTTCTTTGCAGTAGAGATGGTTTATGTTAATTAAGGTTTTTGTTTTATTCTATGCATGATCATTTTTTATCTATGTCGTTGCTTGTGTCTTAGAAAACTTGGTGTGTTACTTGGTTGATAAAATCAAAAAAAAGAAATATGGAGTTTGAATTTGTTCTCTGTTAAAAAAATGCCAAAAAAAACCAAACCAATCCTTAACCTAAAACCATAAACTCTAAAACCTAAAAAAACCCCTAAAATCCTAAAAAAAAAAAAAAACCTAAAAATAAACCTAAACCTAAACCCTAAACCCTAAAACGTAAACCTTAAACCTTAAACCCTAAAAAATATACTAAAATAAAAGACCTAAATTAAAATAAATAAACCAAACTAAATAAAAATTTAAAATAAACATAAAAAAAATAAAAATAACTAAAATAAATAAAAATAAACTAAATATACCAAAACCTACTAATTTACTTAATTTAAAAAAAAAACCCTAAACCCTAAATAATAAAGCTAAACACTAAACCCAAACCTAAAACCCAAAACCCCTAAACCTAAACCCTAAAACTAAAAACAAACCCATAAACCTTAAACCTCTAAGTTTTAGATTTTTATTTTAGGTTTTACTTTATAGTTTAGGTTTATGTTTATTTTATGTTTAGTTTATTTTAGTTAGATTAGGTTTGGGTTTAGGTATAGTTTATTTTAGGCTTAGGTTTATGTTTTTTTATTTTATTTAGGTATAGGTTTATTTTATTTTTACTTTAGGATTAGATTTTTTTTTAGCTTAGGGTTTAGTTTTTTTTTAATTTATTTTTAGGTTTAATTTTTAGGTTTAGGTTTTTTATATATTTAGGTTTATTTTAGTTTATTTTATTATATTTAGTTTAAGTTAGGTTTAGGTTTTAGGTTTTATTTTAGTTTAGTTAGTTTAGTTTATTTATTTTTATTTTATTTTTTTTTTTTTTAGTTTTAAGGTTTAGGTTTTATTTTTATTTCTTTTAAGTTTTATTTTAAGTTTATTTTTATGTTTGATTTTTTATTTAGTTTATTTTATTTTATTTTAGGTTTATTTTATCTTTATTTTACGTTTAATTTTATTAGATTTAAGTTTTTAGTTCTTTTTTTATTTTTTTTTTTGTTTAGTAGGTTTTATTTATTTTATTTTAGTTTTTTTATTAATTTATTTTATATTATTTTATGGTTTAGGTTTAGTTTTAGTTTAGGTTTTAATTTAATTTTATTTTATTTAGGTTTAGGTTTTTATATATAAATAAAATAAAACCTAAAACCTAAAAATTAAAACCTAATAAAATAAAATAAAAACCTAAACCTAAACCTTAAAAATAAATTAAAAATAAAAGTCAACTAAAAAATAAGCTTAAACTTAAACCTAAACCTAAAAAATAAACTAGAATAAAAATGCTAAACTACAATAAATAAACCTAAAATAAATAAACTAAACTAAATAAAAATAAAAAATAAAATAAACAAAAATGTAATGTATATGTTGAGATGATGGGATTTGGCCAAATTTATGGTAAGCTTTAAGGAACATCATTGTGGTGTGCTATGGTGTGTCATTTAATCAAAATAATGGAATTTTGCATACAAAATAAATATTTGTTTTTCAACTAAATTTTATAATTTTTTGCTTAAAGTGATTCATTTTAAGGTGTAATGTAAGATAGTATATTATATGAAGGCGTCACATATATATGAATATGGTGGTGTGTTACTAAATGTTATTGTACATTTTAGTATGTTTTACTTTTGTTATAATACATTGGGTCAAAGCTCACAAAAATGTTAATTTGAAGGTTAAGATGGATGAATCTAGCCTAATTCACAACACACTCCAAGAAGCAACACCAAAATTATGCTATTTTCTACCATTTTTAATAGAAAAAAAAAACAATTTTACATCCAAAATGAACATTATTCATATTTTGAGAATATTTTGTTTTTTGATCCTTTTAAGTGATTCTAATGAGGTTTAATGTTAGATATTATATTATATTATAGCAAATTATAATATAACTTCATATATTATAATATAATATAGTGTGTTAATTCACACTATAATATGTTTAGCATGATATTGTATAATTAGTTTGAGCTTGCACCATCACAATTCATAAAATGTTGATTACAATGTTAACATGTAATTCGAATGAATAAATTGTTAGGCTTTTGGTTGAAGTATTAAAGGTGTTCATTAGAGAAGAAATAAGATTTGATGGGAATTCGATGTCAAGGACTTGGAGGGAGATCAGCTATAGGATCACACTTGCATTGGACATGACATGTGAGGGGTCTATGTTGAGGGCATAGAAGAACAAAATTTGCTGGGGATAAGAATCTATAATCCACCGAGGATTAATATCAAATTGACTTTAATTTATTTATTTTTAATTAATGTGGAGGCATATCTGTTAGAGATATGGGCTCGTCTTGAGATCGGTATATGGTCCACTAGAAGCGGCTATCCAGAATTTGAGTTTGATTTCAAAAATTTATTTCGAACTATATCCACTGGGAATAAGAGTTTGGTTGGATTTCTTTGATTTAGACTCTACTGGGCCAGTTGGTTTTATTTGGCTCCACTAAAGAGGTTGGTTTTGAATTTAATTTATTTTCTTAACTTGTTTATATATAATTTGGGGCTCCACTAGGGAGAAGGGTGTGATTTAACTCCGGGAAAATTTGGGTTTAATTTAATCGAGTTAATGTAGGGATCACTGTAATGGACCCCAGAAGGGGCTATATCAGCCTTGACCTTTCTCAGGTTTACAAATCCAAAGGGATAGTCTACCGGCTATTGGGTAGAGCTAGCCAACCTAAGGGGTTTCCTTTCAGTGTGCAATGACTATGGTAGGAAGAAGGCGTAGAATACTTACATCTTTCAAACTTAGGACCAATCGTTGAGGTGACCTGTTGGATGCACAATAAATCAAACCTGACCAATTGCGACTACTGACAACTCAAAAGTAGTCAGAATTAATCTTATATTAATTTCATGTGATTTAATATGGTTTATTTGGTTTAGTTTGATTTAGAAAAGGCATATCAGCTGGGGATGTGAGCTCGATCAAATTTGATAGATATAATTTATGGACCATGTCTGTGTGTGATGGACCCACTGAGAACGGGCTATAACTGACTTATCCTATCTTAGATTTACAAATCCAAAAAGATAGTCTTCTGGATGTGGGGTAGAGCTAGCCAACCAAAGGGATTACATTTAGATGTACAATGGTTGTGCTAGGAAGAAGGCGTAACAGACTCACATCTTCTAAAGTAGGGAACAATTTGGGGTTCTACCACAACAAATTGAACGACTTAGGGGTACGAGTGAATGTCTGGTAGCCCAAGATAAAAGATATTTTTATTTTATATGTTTGTGTGTAGTTTGTGTTTGTGTTGTGTCGATGAAAGATAGGATGACTCTCGAGTTTTTTACACTTAACCTAAACACCGTGGTGGATTCAAAAATAAGAATACATTCAACATGGAAGAGGTTGAATTCAAAATGGAATTTTTTTATGATAATTATTTTTAAACCTAATTTATAATATTTCTTTAAGTAGAGCCCATTGATTGGAAGCATTGGGTGCTCCCCCTTATGATTAATAAGCTGATAAGATCCTTTTTGGTAGGCCTTCTCTATGTCAAAAGGGCCTTCCCAAGTGGGTACAAACTTGCCTCCCATATTACGATGGGAAATAATTAGTCTCCTTAGAACTAAAATAAGCTCTCCTACTTGAAAAGCTCTAGGATGAACCAACTTATTGTAAGCTTGAAACCTTTTAGCTTTGTACAACTCAAGGTTTTGGCATGCCCATAGGCATCTCTACTTTAAACCTTCAAGCTCTTCTAACTGCAACTTATCGTTCTGCTTTGTTGTAATCTTGCTACCCACAACTATCTTTAGTGATGTGAGTTGGACTTCTAATGGTAGAATGAAAGGAGTATATTAAGTTGGAGTTCTATATATGGTGCGATAGGCCCATAATGCTTCAACTAACTACTCATGTCACTATCGCTTATTATTGTCGAGTGTCTTCATTAGAATTTTGATGACCATTTTATTGAAGGCTTTTGCTAAGCTATTTGCATTCAGGTAGTTGATGGTAGAATAACTCCAATCTATGATGTGTTTCTAGGAAAAATTGTTGATCTTGATGCTCTTGAATGCAGTATCATTATCAGATATAATTCATCGAGGCACTCCAAACCTATATATGACACGGTTCTTAAAAAATTGAAGCACATGCTGTTGACCTCTCTAAATGCTTTGCCTTTTGGAAAAGTAGTCAATAGCATAAGATGAACCAATGACCCTTGGAAGAAGAAGCTCAATTAGACCCACTATGTCGGTACTTAACACTTGAATGTCCATGAGGCCAATAGATGTAGGATGTAGAATATTGGGTGGTTAGTGTAGGACCACGCCGTGTATTTGACATTAGTGGTATCACCTAGCTGTATCCATGAAATCTTTGTTCATTGACGGCCAGTAGTATCCTAGTCTCTTGATTTTGTCTTTCATCTTCAGATCGGATTGGTTGGCTCCACATAATCCTGAGTGTACCTTGATCGCAATCTTATGGGCTTCGTGCTTTTCTAAATAATGTAACCACATATGATCAAAAGATTGCCGGTATAAGACAACATCCACAAGAGCATAGGAAAGTGCTCTCAGCTTCATCTAATGGGCTTGAGACTTCTCTTAATGTAGTTTACCTTTATTAAGGTAATCCATGAATGGTTTCCTCCAATCTAACTCCTTGTCCTTCTTGGAAATGGCAAGCTCCCCTTCAGTAGAGTACTTTTTGATGAGTTCAATATCAATAAGAGATAAGATTTATCAATTTTAGACCTTTATTGATATGGACTCATCCTCTGAACATGCCAACTCCATGACAAGCTTGGCTAAAGCATATGCTATGGTGTTCTCTCCCTGAGGAATCTTATAAAAGGAAACCTCTAGGATTTGGGCCAACAACTCAATGGTGTACTTGTGGTAGTGATGGAGCTTGGGCTTTATAACCTTATAGGACCCAACGATTTGGTTGATAATTAGGTGAGAATCCCCGAAAATGTTAATGTTCTCGATGCTTAGAGTAACGGCTAACTCCATATTGGCAATTAGGCCTCATATTCATCTTCATTATTGGTGCAAGAATTGGATACATGATATGAGAATCCCATCACATCACGGTCCCGAGTTAAGAAAACTATTCCTACCCTTGCCTTTCCTGAAATAGTAGATAGTGGTTCTTCTCCTCTATGAGAGGAAATCACACCATCAAAGTATATCTCCTAGCGATGAATGCTAGCATCCCCTAAGTTCATGATTTGTTCATTGGTTAGATCATCACTAAGCAAAAAGTCAGCAAGAAGTTGGTGTGTTGCTAAGCAATTTACTAGCATTTATATTTTTATCGCACAGAGGGGTACGAAGGTAATGTTAAACTATGAGAAGATCATGGATCGTCATGCCAATCATGCAGACAGCATCGGCCGTATCATGAGATATTGTAGTGGATTGAGCGTAGAGATTAAGTTTATCTTATGAGGAAGCATGTAGTGTTATAGCTTTTGGTATGCAAAGATTAAAGCTAAGCAATGCTTCATGGTGGATAATTAGCCTCGTGGATTACGAAGAAGTAGTAGAGTGCATTTTCCTTCTCTTTTTCATTGGCTTTGGCCAACAAAGCACCAAGGGAGTTGTCTAACATAGTAGTGTAAAGTATGTGCTGCTTACTTGGGATAGGGGCTGCTAGAACTGACGATGTCATCAGGTAATGCTTGATGTCCTTGAAGGCATGCTCACACTTGTCATCCAACTTGAACTAGGCATCCTTTTTGACAAGTGCTGAGAATGGTTAACATCTTTTTGACAAGTTGGATATAAAGCATCTTAGATATGTCAATCAACCTTAGAATGATCTAAGTTGAGTTAAAATTTTATGGGGTGGCATTTCTAATATCGCCTTGATCTTCTCCAAATTAATTTTGATTCCCTGGTGTCGGACAATAAACCTAAGGAATTTCCTTAAAGCTACTCTGAATGCATATTTCGGGGGGTTTATTTTGAGGTAAAATTATCTTAAATATTCAAAAACTACTCTCAAGTCAAAGAGATGGTCTTCCTTTTCTCTACTTTGGACCATGAGATCATCGACATAGAACTCGAATTGATGATGAATGAGTTCTTCGAAGATTCGAGCATAGTCCATTGGTATGTAGCTCCAGCATTTTTAAGGATGGAAGGAATGAACTTATAGCAATAGATTCTGATCGGGGTTCTAAAAGTAGTGTTTCTTTCATCTTTGAAATCTTTATTTGGTTATATCCGGATGAGCCATCCATGAAAAGAAACGCATTTGATGAATGCCCACCATCATCTCAGATTAGTCAAAATTCATCTTTTGGACATGCCTTATTTAAATCCATAAAATTGACACATATGTGAATTTGGCCATTCTTTTTCTTAACTAGGATGATGCTGGCTAACCTGGTAGGGTATTTTTCTTCCCAAATGAATCCAACATCGATCAATTTCTTAACATCATAAATGACCTATTATTCTATGTCTAATCTCATGCATCTAGGAGCTTGCTTGATAGGGTTAGCAATAGACTCTATTACTAATTTATGGACCACTACGTCAGGAGCTAATCTAGGCATCTCTTCATAACTCCATGCAAAGTAGTCCTTAAACTCAATCAATAGCCTACTAAGTAATTGATTTCAATTTCATTCAACAAAGAACTGATGTATGTCGGCGTGGATCTTCTTCATTTCCTAACTTGATTTCTTAGAGCTCATTGATGGTTGACTTGATCTCTTATTTCAAACTCTGGCGGTGCATCTTTGACCCCAAAATCATATGGATCATTTGAAGTTTCTAAGCACAGCTCTTTGTATGAGTTAGTATGTTTTGAAAAGAACCTATCAGATTCCAAATGATTGGTGATGACTAAGAAATAATCGTCATTATCAACTGGACCCACTGTACTGAAACCTAGTCTCAATCTTGATTGAGAGATTTTTCATTTGTTCTTCCATATTCTTTCAAAATAGTCTGACCTGTACTTTGACCAAGTATGTGGGATTAACTCTTTCTTTGTTAAATTATGAAAACAAGGAAAGTACCAACCGAAAGGTAATTATATTAAATCTTTATATGAATCATCCTCAAGTTCTACATCATCTTCTTAACTTGAGGATGATGCTCCCAAAAAGAACCTCTAAGTCTTCACACCTATGGATGACTTAGGGGCTTCCTTAACTACCAAACCCTTAGATTTTTGAGAGGAAAGTTGGGTTAGAGCTAAGGTTCCCAACTGATGCCTAACTGTTTCACATATATATTTGGATACACTTATGCTTTGCTTTTCATCTTCATCACTATCCAAGTGTCACCTCAAGGAATCTCTGTTGAGAAAAATGGTTGATGTGCAAACCATATAAGACTCCATCAACTAGATTCCAAGTTAATATATAAGCGGTGTACTTCTTAGTGAGATATCTTCTTGGCCAATAAGGAGGATTTCCACCAATGGGACCGCTTTTGAACTACCTATTCCATTACTTGGTGGAGGTCAATCGTCCTACCCATACGTTCAAATGGAGTAATGAACTCTGAGTCTAATGTTAGGCTCCACTTCCTCCTCTAAGTCTATTTTCACTCCCTTTTCTTTTCTTTTTTTGTTTATTTTTCTTTTTTTTTTCTTTTACTTTTAAACTTTGGCCAAGTTTGGGAGAGTAGAATTTTTGATTTTGAGAGAGGTAGTACGCGACATCCTCATATATACTGACCTCCTGAACTATAAATGGCTTGAGATCTCCATTAACACAGTAGATGATCTCACCTCTCACAAACTTTATAGAGAGAGAGGATGGAATTCTCATGTATCCAAGGTCTCCTAAGCAAAGCATTGAAAGATATATTCGAGTATATAATATGAAACTTGGCTTCACTCTTCCAATAATCTATCTCCAAAGGCAACACAATGGAGCCTAAGGCCTGTTGACCTCACTTTTGGATTGTGGATTCAATCTTCCCATCTTAGACTTAGGAGTCTTCTAAACACTGAGACTTCCTTAGTCATGACACTTATTAAGTAAACATAACTAAGCCTAAAGACTTAGAAAGGTTAACCATATGATTAGGTTATGCCTTAAGGATTAGGATAATCAAACTTCCTCCAATCCATCCATCTTAAAACCCAAACCTCAAGTTCAATTCAAACATCAAATTCAAATCCAAAACTCCAAAAACCCAAAACCAAATGATTGAATCCCATGATCATAATCAATCTTGAAACCCTTTAAGCCATAAGACCTATCCCATGGACTTAGCCAAATCTTAATCCAAATAAATAAATTAATTGATTTTCTCATAATCAATTTATATCTTCAATCGATTTTTTAAATAATCAAATCTACATTCAAATGATCAAAACTAAATCAAACTAAATCAAATTAAATCAAAACCCTTCTTATGCCATATGACCTATCCCATGGACTTAGCTAAATCTTAATCCAAATCAAATCAAGCTCAATTGATTTTCTCATAAATCAATCTTATGTTCAATCATCTTCTCAAATTTAAATGAAATATACATTTAAATAATCAAAACTAAATCAAACCAAATACAAATCCAAACATAAGCCACATGACCCAACTCCATGGACATAGCCAAATTCCTTCATTCCAAAACGAAAATTTAATTGATTTTTTCATGAATCAATCATACCTTCATTCATATTCACAAATATAAATGAAATCTAGAATCATCAAGCAAACAAAGATCAAAAGTCAAACCCAACTTACTTGAAATGTCCAAATGAACCAAAACCCATTTGAACCTCAATTGCAATTGAATTTATATATCAATCCAAAATGTATCTAAATCAAACTCAATCCAAAATTAAGCTAACAAAACCCAATTGTTGAACCCAAAGTGGCTAATTTGACTTATTTGAGCCAAGTTCTAATCCCTACCCAAATTAGATTGAACCAACTCTCCCATCATGATTGTTGATCATCCTAGGTTGATCAAGTATCCCAAATTAGGTCAAACCAAGTCAACTTGGTCATTTGACCAAATCAATCCTTTAACCCATATGAACTCAAACTAGCCAAATTTCAACTTAAGCCAAATCCCTTGAAACCAATGATTCAAACGAAATCAAAATCAATATTTGTATATGACTTGACCTTCAGTTGAGTCAAACCAAACCCAATTAGGCCTCTTGGCCTAAGTTGACCCAAATTGACCTAAAAGACCAAATTGGGTCAAATTAAAATATAAACCAAATTGATTGCAACTAATGGATCAAGCTCATTCCAAATTGATTATTGAACATGACCAAAGCCATGATTGGACCCAATTGAATCCAATTGACCATCTTACCCAAAATTGACCAAAAGGTTCAAGTTAGCCTAAATCAAAACCAAATACAAATTAATTGAAACCAAAGCTACAATCATATTCAATTGGTCAACTAAACCCAAACTAACACGCAAGCCAATTTGGTCAATTTGGTCAAATTGGTCAACTTAACTCATTTGACCCAAATGAATTCAAATGAGCCAAAATCAAATCTAAGCCAAACTAAACCAAATCAATTAAACCAAAACATCCCAAATGATTATATGAACTTGACCCAAACTTTGGTTTGACCCAATTTGACAAATTGGTCAACTTTATGCAACCTAACCCAATTTGACCTAAATGAGTCAAATTGAGCCAAACCTAATCAAATCGACTCCAATTGACTTGAAATTTTGTCTAAACCACTTTTGGCTCATTTAAAATATGCATAAATCAAATCCAATGTCAAATAATAATTCTACCCTTGGGTCAAGGGCATCATATGAGACAAAGCACCCATTTAAGTGGTCATTTCCATTCCTTGGCAACTTTGTACTCTCCAAATGGTCCACCTAGGCGCCTAGGACACTACCGAACCTGAACAATTGGGTGGTTGGGTCAGCCATGACCCATGGGAGGTGAAATCACCTCACTCTCCCCATTGGAGCATTTGAAACACATAGGACACTCATGATTCCTCCTTGGCAGCCACCTCCACACCTTCAACCAACCAAGCAGAGCCAACTGACCTCTTCCACCCATCACTCCACGAGATGCCAGCAAAAACTAAACTATCTAATCAAGATGAAAAGGGGTATACAACCCCTCATTTCCATTCAAGCACACACAAAAATCATTCCTTAGTGCTCTAGCTACCCAAGATGAGTCACTAAAGCCATTCCCTAAGCTCCAAAGCTCATTCCTCAATCAAAAAATGCCATTCCCGTCCATCTCAAAATAAGACACTGTCATTTTCAACCTAGCTTCCACATTTCTCCATCAAACTCAAATTAACATTGCACGCACCTTCCCTAGGCCTTGTCAAGAAAGAACGAATCATCTCCCAAGGTTCCTGAGCACTGAAGGTGGGACTTTGATCAAAGCCGAGCTTCAAATCATCAATTCATCACCTTCCGAGCGAATGTCAAAGAATTGATCCAATTCCCACTCAACAGGGCTTTGTCTCTATTACATGAAGCTTCCTCGATCATTCAAGCCGCTAATCTTGAACTCCAGTGAGGTATGGTTCCAAAATCGATCCTTAGGCAAAAATGGGTTGGAGCTTTTTGAAGAGAACTTGCATCTCATGTGATCTTGACAGTTGGATCCCCGATGATCGATGTTTTGAAGGTGTGAGATCCATTTGGAGTTTATCCAAGCTCGGGTAAGCTCTAATCAAGTGAGCAATGGTAAACAGACTCCATTCTCCCTCATTCGCATGACGTTAGATCACACACCATCCGTTCTGCATGATCAAAATGAATGGTCATGATTAGATCCGCTAGATCAATCTCATTAAATCCTATTAAGCTGTGGGATTAATCATAGCCATCTGATCTTAGATAGGATGGCAAAAGAGAAAATGCATCTGTCACTGCCATGTAGGCTTTAGGTCATATAAGTTTTAAAGTGAAGTGCGTGTGCATGTCACATGGCCGCGATTAAATTATAGGCTTAATTAATCATTTTTAATGCCTAAAACTTCTAAAATCATAAAATCATAGAAAAATAAACAAAATGCTAATAAATACTCATTTTAAAGGTATTTGGGAGGAGAATTAATTAAAAATGATCTTAACTAATTTTTAATAATAATTATGGTTTAATTAAAGTTTAATTATAAAATTAATTATCTTAATTACTTGAGCAATTAATTCTAAATTTTGTTAGTTAATTTAATAGGATGACCTCTACCTCCCATGAATTTCTTGGGATTTATTACTCACTTAATTAGGAAAATTGACCTTAACTCCTCTTTTAAGTTAATTAATGATTAGTCCCATGAATAATAATTTGGTTAATTAAGTTTATTAATCATTGTTGAATAGTAAGTCAACTAAGGAATAGGGTTGAGACCCCTTTCCCTAAGTTCATTTCACCCTTTTTTAAAATGAAATTAATTAAAATTTAACTAATTAATTAAATCACTTAATCAAATTGAAATCATAATCACATTAGACTTTAATTAATTAAATCATTGGGTAGATCTTTAAGTGTTTAATAACCTAGAGGAGCTTAATGAAATTATGGTTAGTCGACATGTGTGCGAAAGCCATACAAGTAATTAATTAAGTCCCTTAATCTAAGTATCTATTAATCATGTGCCAATTACATTAGGCCCCTTTTATTTCCTAGGATCATTACAAGTTTATTTTCTATGCATATCATGTCAGCTCATAATTATTTAGTTAATTATATTAAGGTGACATAAGTAAGGGTAATTAATTCATCTAATTAAGGGTTCAACTTAATTAACCCATAAAATAAACTTAATTACATTTCCTTATATTAAATCAAATCACTAATGTGGGAATGGGTTTAAAACCACAAGTGATGATTTCTCTACTCCTCTTTAAATCAAATCAAATCAAAAACTTAATTAACAAAGAAGCTATGGTTTACTTGAAATAATCTTATTTGATTTGATTGTCTTTAAGAACTAGTTTGCTTGAATGAATCACATGCTTATATTTGATTATCCTCTTTCCAATCATGTTAAATTTGGTATATAATTTAAATTCATGCATCAATCTTTTCAAAATAAAATAAAATAAAATGGATTTCCTTTATGTAAGTTTGCATGTGTTGATTTAATTTAATATATGTGTGACTATTATCAGTATTAAACCCAAATGTATTTTTCAAAAGCTTATAAGTCAATAATAATATGTGTTATAATGCTAGCTATAAATACATAAGAAATGCATGTTCTTAAAGCTTAAGTGTATGAATATTGAGTTCTATTTCCTCGATTCATGTGTTAATTTATATAAGATTAAATGGTAATCGGTATATAGTCTGAACATCCTGGGAACACAAGATTTTAGCTAGCACTAAGGAGGTCATTTGATTAGCTCACTTCCCTAGTTTAACAATGGCACGTACCCATTTGATTTCATTCATATGTATTTCAACATTAGAATTTGGATAGAGCTTTAATTCATATATATAAATGATTCAATAAAAAATACAAAGTTTATAGTTTGGACATCCCGGGAATACGAGGCTTTAGTTTGCCCCAAGGAGGTCATTTCATTACCTTACTTCCCTGGTTTAACAATGAAATGTACTTGCCTATATCTTTGTACATGTATATGCATATGTGATTAGTTAATGAAAATCCCCTTTTACATTAAAATTGCATGCATTCATAATTGACTAAGTGGATGAATTAATTATCCATATGATTTGGAGATTACTTCGTATGTTCATGTGTATGAATTTACATATGTTTGAATGCAAATGGGTATATAGACTTGACATACCGAGAATACGAGGCTTTAGCTATCTCTAAGGAGGTCATTTGATTACCCCACCTCACCAGTTTAACAATAGCACATGTCTATTTAATTTCATTCTTATGTCCTTTTTGTATAAGAATTTGGGTAAAGTTTTAAATTAATATGTTTAAATAATTCAATCAAATAAAATATAAATTCTAAACATACACATACATACATCATTTAAGTGTGCTAAAATATAGATACACTTAGGATTAAATCATATGCATGTCACATGGAAAGGAATGATTTAATATATATCATGTGGTAGTAATTGAATTATATTAATCTTAAGAAGCCTTTCATTTTGAATAGTATTATTTAAAGAGAACCTAAACTTTGGATTAATTAAATTATTTAATAATCCATTCACTAAAGAGAACTAAATCAAATTAATATACTTCAGAAAGACACTAAAGGTAGGGTTGAAAGAGGGAAATCCTTTTTTTCTCTCTTTATAACGCTTAGTTGCTAAGTGTAATCAAATGAAAAAAAAACACAAATTAAAATTCTCAAATCAATTATTCTACTTCAAGTGAAATCAACCTTTCAGGTTAAATTGAATCCTTCTACACTTAAAAAATACAACACTAATGCCAAACAAGACTTATCACACAAGCCTTAATACAAATAATAGAATTAAGTCACCACTTCAAGCTCTAAGTTAGGATGCTGTATGATGTGATGTATGTTTTGTTTTATGATGTATTGTTTTAGATTGGATGTTAGGGTGTATGCTTCATCGATTAGATGATAGGCCAATATTAGCCTAATCATGTTTTCTGTAGGGGATTATGCTTAAAGGATGCTTAAAAATAAATGTGAATGCTCTTTTTGTAGGTTGCTTAAATCCTTAAGCATAATCTAAGGTAGGATAGGTGGGCTTAGTTACCCATGTGTAAGGTACTAAATCTAAATTATAAATACAACTTCTTGGGATTATATGTATATTTAGCTAACCTCTATTTTTCAAGTGTAGTTAGATTGACTTTTCCTACATAAATGTAATTTTTGCATTAGGAATTAGGATTAGTGTTGTGGGGGATTAGGATGAGCAGTGGCCAGAAGGCATTATCCTAGGGCAACCTATGATGCCTTTAACGTAAGCACCATCCATATCAAAAAGGAACCAAATCATAAATGGAGATATAAAAAGAGAAGACTCTCATAGCATTTAATACAATTATATTTATTCTTTCATATTCCAAGTTATATAAAGGTAAAGCTCGGCTACCCATCTTTTCTCTCTTCGGCTTGTATGGTGGTACCTGATCACACAGACCATTTATTCTTTTATGATAGTTTATATAATTATTTGATGTTATGTTTACATCATGCATTAGGATGACAGGCCTTTCATAGTTTTGTAAATGATTGATGCTTTATGGTGTGGCTTGGATACGATTTTGCTCTTAGGATAAAAATAACTTTTCTTCCCAACTAATCACTCATAACTAAATTTTAAACAACTCATGACTTCATCATAAAGCCTAAGTCATAAATAGGATAATTAAAAGATTTAGCAACCCATTAGCTATATAGTTGTATGTTTCACATCATGCATGCATATTCTTTCTCTCTTGAACATGAAGGATCTACATCCTTGCATAATAAAGGAATGCTTGACATGTGAGGGAATCCCTTATGGTGGAGAACACCTTCTTCTAGCTGATTTGACCTATAACCTATTTCATCATGCATTTAGGCATAGGAAATCCTAAAGCCTTTGTCAAATAAATGTGTCTAAAATGAAATAAAATTTAAAAAGATTTTGCATCTATAGATTAAGTCATATGCTCATACCACTCATGCTCTAGTCTCTTAGGGAGTATGTTTATGACTTTTGTCTCTTTCTAATTAAATAACTACCCTAGCTATCTTGCAATTCATAAGACCAAACTACATGGTTTTAAAATCGTAGGAGGAGTTAGCTAGTAGCCATTCCAGGTGGTTAAAAGTCTAGAAGTCAGAAAATTTATTCTTCTTATGGAGGTAAACCCTTATGTCCACCTGTCACTTAGATTTAGGTCATGTTTTAGCTCGTACTAAAGCTCCCTAGATTTAGGTTCTGAGGTGGCTATTTCCTTCAGGCTATAAGCATAAATCCTCACCTCTTAGGCATTCCCACAACCTTGTGCTAGTGGATTATAAGCCTTAGTAATATAATTAAATTTTAACTCAAAACATATAAATCTCCTCAACTTCAAAATTATAAAGCCCAGAGCTCAACTACCCATCTTTTCTCTCTTAGTTGTATGGAAAATAATAACCTTTTATTCTTTTACAATAGTTTATATAATTGTTTGATGTTATGTTTACATTATGCATTAGGATGTCATACTTTTCATAGTTTCTTAAGTGATTGATGCTTTAATGTGTGGCTTATATATGATTAGGCTCTTAGGATAAAAATAACTTTTCTACCAAACTAATCACTTATAACTAAATTTTAACTCATAACCTCATCATAAAGCCTAAGACATAAATAAGATAACTAAAAGGTTTAGCAACCCCTTAGCTATATTGTTGTATGTTTCACATCATGCATGCATATTCTTTCTCTCTTAAACATGAAGAATCTCCATCCTTGCATGATTAAAGAATGCTTGACCTATGAGGGCATCCATTGTGGTAGAGAACACCTTCTTCTAGTTGATTTGACCCATAACCTATTTCATCATGCATTTAGGCATGAGATATCCTAAAGCCTCTGTCAAAATGATGTGTCTAAAATGAAATAAAACTTGAAACAATTTTGCATCTATTGATTAAGTCATATGCTCATACCACTCATGCTATAGTCTCTTAGGGAGTGTGTTTAGGTCTTCAGTCTCTTTCTAATTAATTAACTACCCTAGCTATCTTGCAATTCATAAGATTAGACTACATGGTTTTAAAGTTATAGGAGGAGTTAGTTGGTGGCCACTCCAGGCGGTTATAAGTCTAGAAGTTGGACAATTTATTCTCTCTTATGGAGGTAAACCGTTATGTCCACCTCTCATTTAGATTTAGGTCATGCTTTAGCTTATACAAAAGCTCCCTAGATTTAGGATCTGAGGTAGCTATTTATTTCAAGCTACGAGCATAAATTTAAACCTCTTAGGCATTCCCATAACTTTGTGTTGGTGGATTATAAGCTTTAATAATCTAATTAAATTTCAACTCAAAACATATAAATCTTCTCAACTTCAAAATTATAAACCCCAACCATAAGATAAATTGGAATGCTCACTAGGCTTCCTAGTATCATGAGCATTTCCTACTTATTTTATTTGGATTCCAAAAATAAGTCTTCTCCTTGAACTTTCCCGATTGATTTTCTAAATACAACCAATCCTTTGATAGTCTAACCTTGAAATCTTTGGAGATGATAACTATCTACTTTAATCAAGATTATTCTTAATAAATTTTATTTCCTAAGATGTGACTAACTATGGAGGCTTGCCTCCATAGGGAACTTAAAAACCTGGTTTAATATAAACCCTACTTTATTCATCCATATAAAGTAGGGAAAAATCATTGGTACATTCGAAGACCCATCATGCCTTAGGAGTCCTTATTACATGATTAGGTCCATTGTAGGGTGATGCCTATATCTTTCAAGATACTACATCATACCTTAATGTTGTACCCGATCACCTCAAAAAGTACTCCCCATACATCCAAAAATAAACACCACAAGGCTCTCTCTCCTTGTTCATTGAATCCTCTCAACATCATCCTTTCTTTTTGGAGTTTGGAGATGTCGATCCTCAAGTAGGAAAGGGTTCTAAACTCATAATGTTGACTGATACACCTGGGTCAACCAAAACTCTAGATAGCATGTATTTGTTAACATCCACTATAATGTAAAGAGGCGGTTGTGCCCTATCATCCCTAGGAGTAAGTCTTCATAGCTCAATGTAACTTCTAAGATGTTCTTTGCATGGCATTTCTCCTCTTTAGTAGTGGTCAACTGAGCTAAGCATATCTCTAGATCAAGTAAGGCCTTGATTAGAGATTCCTTTATCTTTTTGGATAAGATAAGGTCGCCATATATTCTTAACTTAGCTGGACATTGTAATCAACTCTGGCTTGGTCCTGCATAAGCATATCCATGAGTGGAGCATCCTATGGAGGGGCTATCTTCTCAATGGAACCAATGATTTGCTTACCCTTATCCTAAAGTGCTACCCTAGGTGGTAGAGCTTTGCCACTACATAGATTGACTTCAGTGACTTCTAGGAATGATGAGCTTATGGAAAGTTCTACCTTCTCATCGAGCATACTTACAGCTTCTCTTATAGGATCCTCAGAGTCAGTTCACTCCAAGTCACTCTCAAGAGGTGAACCTAATTGATTCAAAGAAGGATAGTCTGACTCTGAATTAGAAAAGAAAGGATTGAAACTACTAGAGCTATTATTTTTATTTAGACTCAAAGAGCTTTCAATAAGAATAAAATTAAGAGCATCACAAGTAGACAATATATAAGTAGAGCCTTTCTTCATTAATTTATTTTGGGTGGAGGTACATGATAAAATCAAGTAAAGTAATCGAGTAAGGGATTTAGTGCTCTTATCCATAGATACAACACTCCTTCTATAAGAGCAAAAGTAGAAGAGGTGGTAGTTTGCAACTTGGAGGGAGTATCTCAAATGTGGTCACTACCCTTGGCTATGTGAGTGCCGCCGCTATTGGGCTATCATCCTCCTTGAATTGTCCTTTGAAACAAGTAAATCTTCCTTACTGTTCGAGGTTTGAGCTATTTTTAGCACTTGCAAGGAAGGTTTCTTAATCTTAAAAATGATCTTTTTAGAGGTTTGGGATAGGGAGTTTTTCTATCCTTCTTTGGTCTTAAGAGGACCGCAAGTATCTCGAAGGATTACTCTAACAAAATTGGATGGTTGTGCTAATAAGTATTCCTTAGAGATAACTAGGTTCCCAACTTGTAGTTGTACTCAAGCTAGTCTTAAAAGTGATACAATCCTCTAAGGTATGTCCAAACATGCGGTGGTAAGGGTAATAGCTAGGATCATCGCTCTTGACCATTTTCTCCGGCCTCTTATGCTCTGGTAACTAAAAGTCAAGTTTCTTTAATAGATTCTTAAAGATTTTCCTAACTACCTCCTTCTTGAATGAATATGGCTTATTTAATCTATTGGCAAGAGTAGGTGGAAAGTAACTACCTGGTGATGGATATGAATACCGCTGCTGGGTAAGCTACTAAGGTGGTGGAAATGGTCGCTATGGTGGCTACGGTGGCCGGTATGTTGGCCGAGGTGGCGGAAGAGGAGGTGGCAAAGAAGGCTGTTGAGCTCGTAGTCTCTCATACTAAACTCTAGCTGGCTGCTTCCTTCTGTCCACTCACATAACTATCCCAGCTTCTTTTCAAACATCTTCTACGACTTGGGCCTAGATGATTTGTCAGGAAAGGGCAACTATTTGGCTTCCTCTTGTAGGCTAGCCGCCTTATTGATTAATTTATCGAATGTTTTGATGGTAAAGCCCTTAAGCATGAAGGCGATCAGGCAATATATATTCTTGAGAAGAATCTCAATGGCATGCTATTCGGACAACTGTGGTTCAAATTTTATGCTTAGGTTGAGCCACCTGAGAATGTAATCAATAAGGGACTCATTGAGTTTCTATAGTCACCCTCTGCTAAGTCCCAGCAAACCTCTTGATGAAGAGGTGCTCTAACTTGGCAAAAGTCTTCACCGAATCATAACTGTACCAATCAAATGCAACACGACAGATTGACAAGGAGAAGAGGAGTGTTGCTACCACGAGTTGCAACAAATCTCTAAAGTGTGCAATGTGTTATTGTGGGTTTCCAGTGCCATAAAAGATCTTGAAGGATGGTGGCACAAAATCCTAAATAAAATAAAAACTAAATAAAAACCTAAACCTAAAAAATAAATAAAAAATAAAACCTAAACCTTAAACTAAAAAAAAACTTAAACCTAAACAAAAATAAATAAAACCTAAACCTAAAATAAACTAAACCTAAACCCTAAACTAAATAAAATAAAATAAAATAAAAACAAAAAATAAACATAAACTTAGACTAAAAAAAACTAAAAAAATAAAATAAAACCTAATCCTAATCCTAAAATAAAAATAAACCTAAAAAAATAAACTAAAATTACATAAACCTAAAAATAAATAAAATAAAAAACCTAAACTAATAAAACTAAAAAATAAACTAAATAAATAAATAAATAAACTTAAATAAAATAAAATATAAACTCAAATAAATAAAATAAACTAAATAAACTAAACCTACTGGTTTGCTTTTTTAAAACCTAAACCCTAAATCTTAAACCCCTAAACCCTAAACCCTAAACCCTAAACCTAACTAAACTACCACACTAAACTAACCCCACAAACCTTTAAACCCTAAACCACCCACTACTAAACCCAACTACAAACCCTAAACCCTAAACCCTCCCAAACTCTAAACCTCCTAAAAAAACCCACCTAAACAAACCCTAAACCCTCTAAACACCTAAACCCTAAGAATGAGCAGAACCTTGATGGAAGGAACATCACCGTCAATTAGGCTCAGTCTTGATCTACATGTGGAGGCGAAGGTGGAGGCGGTGTGTATCACAGTGGTGGTGGGGGATCTGAAGGTGCTCATGAATATGGAGGTGGTGGTTGGAGCAGTGGTGGCTATGGAGGCGAGAAGAGTGTCGAAAGTTACTTCCATGGTGGTCACGGAAGGAGAGATGGTGAATATGATAGCGGATCCTGCTACTCGAGAGGCGGGGCTTGGTTTTGATTGAAACTGGAGAAACTGAAGAACGACCGATCTAATATGCTACTTATGGAACTATCTTTACAGTAGAGATGGTTCCACTTATCATAGGGTTATGATTTGCTCTATTGGTGCTCATTTTTTATCTATGTTGTCGCTTGTGTCTTAGAAAACTTGGGGTGCTACTTGGTTGATGAAATTGAAAAGAAGAAATTTTGAATCTAAATTTGTAAGAAAAACTTTAAACCCTAAACTAAAACTTAAACCCTAAACGTAAAATGTAAACCATAAACCCTAAACCCTAAACCCTAAACCCTAAACCATAAACCCTAAACTAAACCATAAAACCCTAAACCCTAAACCCTAAAACCTACAACCCTAAACCCTAAACACTAAACCCTAAACCATAACCCTAAACCTTAAACCATAAATTAACCCAAAACCCTAAACTAACATTAAACTTTATCCCTAAACCCTAAACCCTAAACCTTGAATAAAGATGTCATTAGGAGTAGATCTAAAGATTGACCTAATCCTAACATAGTTATGGTAGATAAAGAAAATATCCTCAAGAGACTTTCCCTTGACTATTAGAGATTTGAATACCCTAAACCCTAACCCTAAATCATATTATAATACCATATATTATAGTATAATGTAGCATCATCTATTTGAGCATGTAGTGATGTGTTTTGGATGTTATAAGATGTTTTGAAATATTTTAGTATATTATGGTATTATGCTTTGTAGTCTATATTAATATAAATCATAAAAATATTGATTTAATAAATGAGATGATGAAATTTGTTAAATTTGAAGTGGGAATTAGGTTGGAGTACCAAAGGTGTGCTATGCCACTTGTAGTCTAAAAAGTAAGATTTTATGTTCAAAATAAATATTATATGTTGTAGCTAAACCTAAACCTAAATAAAAATAAAATAAAATAAAATAAAAACATAAACTAAAACTTAAACCTAAACCTAAAACTAAACCTAAAAATAAAATAAAATTAAAATTAAAAATAAACTAAAATAAAATAAATAATAACCTAAACTAAACTAAAAAAATAAAATAAAGCTAAGAATAAAAAACATAAATAAAATAAAAACTAAATGTAAAATAATATTAAAATAAACATAAAATAAAATAAAATACAAACTAAATAATAACCTAAACCTAAAAAATAAACCTAAAAATAAAACATAAAAATAAATAAAAAATAAAACCTAAACCTAAAATAAACATAAAATAAACAAAATAAAATAAACCTAAACGTAAACTAAAATAAACTAAACTAAATTAAATAAAACCTAAACCTAAACCTAAGATAAACTAAAGCTAAACCAAAACATATATAAATTAAAATAAAATAAACTAAAAGTAAACCTAAATCTAAACTAAAAAATAAAACCTAAAAATAAACTTATAATAAAAGCCTAAAACCTTAACCTAAAATAAAATAAAACCTAAACTAAACCTAAAATAAAAATAAAACCTAAACTATAAAATAAGATAAACTTCTAAAAGTAAATAAACCTAAGAAAAAAAGACTAAAATAAAACCTAAAAAATAAATAATCTAATATAAATAAAACTCTGACCTCTCTAAACAGGCACTACCTGGGCCACAAATCCTAAACCCTAAACCTACCTAAACCCTAAACCATGGGCCCTAACCTTAAACCTCCACTAAACCTCCACTAAATAAAGCCACCACCCCAAACCATACTAAAACATAATAATAACCTTAAATAAATAAATAACATACATAAATAAAATGGTAATAAAATAAAAATAAAACCTAAACTAAACCTAAACCTAAACCTAAACTAAACTAAACCAAAAAATAAAATAAATAAAATAAAGAATAAAAAATAAAACAAAATAAATAAAAATAAAATAAACATAAAATAAAAAACCTAAATAAAATAAAAATAAACTAAAATAAAAATAAAATAAACCAAAATAAAATAAAATAAAATTAATTCAAATCCTAAACCTAAAAATAAACCTAAAAAATAAACCTAAACATAAAAGAAATAAAACCTAAAATAAAATAAAAATAAAATAAACCTAAACCTAAACTAAAATAAATAAAACCAAAATTAAACCTAAAATAAACTAAACCTAAAAATTAAAAAAAATAAAATAAACTAAAAAATAAACCTAAACCTAAACTAAAAATGCACGAAATAAACCTAAACCTAAACCTAAAAAATAAAATAAAACTAAAACACCTAAAAAAAAAATTAAAACCTAAACCTAAAAAAATAAAAATAAAACTACAAAACCAAAACCTAAAGATAAATTAAAATAAATAAACTTAAAAAATAAAAAAAAACTAAATAAAATAAAAATAATAAATAAAAAAATAAAACATAAACTTAAAATATGTAAAACCTAAAAAATAAAATAATAAATAACCTAAACCTAAATATATAAATAAATAAAACCAAACCTAAACTAAAACTAAACCAAACCTAAACTAAAATAAAATAAAATAAAATAATAAACCAAATAAATAATAAAATAAAATAAAATAAAACTTAAATAAAATAAAAATAAGTTAAATAAAAATAAAATAAAATTAAAATAAACCTAAAATAAATGCTAAATAAAAAACCTAAACCTAAAATAAACCTAAAATAAAACCAAAACCATAAAAAAAAAAAACCTTAACCAAGTAAAAATAAAATAAACAAAATAAAATAAACCTAAACTAAGAAAATAAACTAAACTAAACCTAAATAAATAAAATAGAATAAACTAAAATAATCCTAAACTGAACTAAAATATAAAAATAAAATAAAATAAAAATAAAAAAATAAAAATTAAAACCTAAACCTAAAAATAAAATAAAATAAAACTCAGAAAATAAAATAAACCTAAACCTAAAAAAATAAATTAAAATAAAACTTAAACTAAAATAAGTAAACCTAAAATAAAAATACTGACTAAAGTAGAGCCTAAACACAGCCCACTACCTGACCCAAAACTATACCCACACCCTTAAATACCCAAACCCTAAACCCTAAACAACCCTAAATAAACCATAAACCCAAATCTCACCTACCCTACAAACCAAAAACACTAACACTAAAAAACTAAAACTTAAAACTAAATAAAACCTAAAATAAATAAATATAAATGAACCTATAAATAATATAAAATAAAATAATAAAAAACTAAAACCTTAAACCTAAACTAACCCAAAATAAAATAAAATAAAAAATAAAACTAAAGTAAAATAAATAAAATCTAAACTAAAATAAAATAAAATAATAATCCTAAAAATAAAATAAAATTGAACATAAAATAAAATAAAATCTTAAAATAATAAAATAAACAAAAAAAACCTAAAAATAAAACTAAACCCAAAAAAAAACCTAAACCTAAATTAAAACAAAATAAACCTAAAATCTTAAACTAAAATAAACTAAACTAAAATAATTAAAACCTAAAATAAAAAACCTAAACCCGTTAATAAAATAAAATAAACTAAAATAAATAAAACTCACTAAAAATAAATAAACCTATAAAACCTAAAATCTAAACCTAAAATGAAAAAACTAATAAAATAAAACTAAACCTAAATAAAATAAAATAAATTATAAACTAAACCAAATCTAAAATTAAATAAATAAACCTAAAATAAATAAATTAAATAAAATTTCTAAATTAAAATAAACTAAATAAATAAAATGGACTAAATAAACCTAAACCTCTGGGTTTATAGGTTAAAATAAATTGCACTACCTAAATCTTTATTACTCCTCCTGACCTCTACTAAACAGGCCTTAAACCTACTAAACTGAGCCACACTCACCACTTGCTGGGCTCTATCCACACTTATAAACCAAACCCTCCACTATAACTTTGCTAAACCATGTATGGTTACTCCACTCCCAGAGACTCAGACTAGGCCCTAGCTCACACTACTTCTCCACCCCCACTTGACCCTAAACCTAACTCCCTGAATAGACTCCAAATTGAAGCTATTTAAATAAATAAAACCTAATAAAATAAATAAAAACATAAACCTAAATAAAATAAAATAAAATAAAAACCTAAACTAAACTAAAAAAGTAAAATAAACCTAAAACTAAAATTAAAACTAAATGTAAAATAAAATTAAAATAAACCTAAAATAGAATAAAATAAAAACTAAATAAAAACCTAAACCTAAAAATAAACTAAAATAAACTATAAATAAATAAAAATAAAACCTAAACCTTAATAATAAAAATGCTAAATAAAAGAAAATAAAATAAACAAAATAATATAACCTAAACCTAAACTAGCATATAAAACAAAACCTAAAAATAAACTAAATGATAAAATAAACTAAAAAAACCTAAACCTAAATTAAAAAATAATACCACAAAATAAACATAAAACCTATACCTAAAAAAATAAAATAAAAACCTAAACCTAATCCTAAAAATAAAAAATAAAACTTAAACCTCAAAATTAAAATAAAAATAAAACTCAACTAAAAAGTAATCCTAAACCTAAAAAATAAATAAGAATAAAAACCTAAACTATAATAAATTAACCTAAAATAAAAAACTAAACTAAATAAAAATAAAAAAATAAACTAAACAAAATAAACTCAAATAATAAAATAAACTACAACCACAAACCCCAAACCCACAAACTAAACTAAACCCCTAAACCTAAAAAAACTCCATACCTAAGATGGGCGTAACCTTGGACAAGAATATCAGATTATAAGGCTTAGTCTAGATTTGGTAGTGGAGTCGGTGGTGATTATCACGGTGATGGTGGGGGATCAGGTGGATATGGAGGTGGTGGTCGGAGTAGTGGTAGTTATGAAGGCGGGAGGAATGATGGAGGTTACAACCATGGTGGTGGCGGAGGGAGAGTTCAGGGATATGACAATAGATCCAGCTACTTGAGAAGCGGTGGTCATTATTATGGCAATTATAGAAACAAAAAAATTGCCAATCTGATCTGCTCCTAATGGAACGATGACTTTATAGTTGAGATGATTCTACTTATGTAGGGTTTTTGATTTGCTTTATGGGTGCTCATTTTTGATCTATGTAGTCACTTGTGTCTTAGAAAACTTTTGGTGCTACTTGGTTGATGTAATAAAAATGAAGAAATGTTGAATATGAATTTGTTCTTTGTTAAAAAAACAAACCCTAAACCTAAACCTTTAAAATCTAAACCCTAAACCTATAACCTAAACCATAAAAAAAAAACAAAAATATACTAAACCTAAAAACAAACTAAAATAAAACTAAACTAAATAAAATTAAAAAATTAACCTTAAAAAATGCATAATGAAATAAACCAAAATAAATAAAAATAAACTAAATAATCTAAACCAAAACCCCATTTACTTGTTTAAAAAAAAATAAACTCTACTAAACCTATCTAAACCCTAAAATCCTAAACACTAAATAAACCTAATCCTAAAACTTTACTAAAACTAAATCCTAAACCCTAAACCTGAAACTAAACCCAAAACTAAACCTAACTAAACCACAAACCCCCAGGCCTAAAATACAAACCTGGCCCAAACTCCTGAAACTCTACTAACAAACTAAACCTATCCATTAAATCCACACTGACTGATCTTAACCCTGAGCCAAGTCTTAACCAAACCTAAGGCCCATATACCCTACCCAGATCTCACTGAGCCACCCAGGCTAAAAATAAACTATAAACCTAAACCCTCTGAACTAAACCCTACTGGGCTAGGCCTGGGCCCTAAACATCACCTAGATCTAAGGCCTTAAACTAAATAAACCTGATAATAAATAAAATAAACTATCTAAATAAGATAAAATAATAAATAAATTAAACCTAGGCTATTAAATAAAATAGATAAAATAATGACTAAGATAAAATAAATAAACCAAATGAAACTAAAATAAAACCTAATATAAAATAAAATAAAATAAACCTATAAAATAAAGCTAAACACTAAACCTTTACCTACCCTAAACCCCTAAACCCCTACCACACCCTAAATCCTAAAACCTCTCTAAACCTAAACCACTACTCTAAACCCTAAACCTAAACCTAAAACCTTAAAAAAACCCCAACCCTAACCTAAAACACAAACAAAACCTACCACAAACCCTAAACCCCAAACCCTAAACTATAAACCCTAAACCCTAATAATGGACAAAACTTTGATGGAAGGAACATCACCATCAACTAGGCTCAGTCTAGATCTAGAAGTTGAGGCGAAGGCGGAGGTGGCGTCTATCGCAGTGGTGGTGGGGGATTTGGAGGTGCTGGTGGATATTCAGATGGTGGTCAAAGCAGTGGTGGTTATGGAGGTGAGAGGAGTGATGGAAGTTACAGCTGTGATGGTGGCCAAGGGAGAGATATGGGATATGATGCCAGATCCCACTACTTGGGAGGCGGGGGTGGTTCTGATTTGAACTGTAGAAACTAAAGAATGGTCGATCCGATCTTTAGCTTATGGAACTGTGTCTTTATAGTAGAGACGGTTCCACTTATCCAAAGATTTTGATTTTCTTTATGGGTGCTCATTTTTTATCTATTTCATCACTTGTGTCTTTGAAAAGTTGGGGTGCTACTTGGTTGATGAAATCAAAAAGAAGAAATGTTGAATATGAATTTATTCTTTAATAAAAAAACCTCAAATCCTAAACCTTAAACCCTAAACTAAAACTTAAACCCTAAACCTAAATCCTAAACCCTAAACATTAAAAACCCTAAACCCTAAACACTAAACCCTAAACCCTAAACCTAAACCCTCCCTAAAACCTAACCCCAAATCTTACCACAGACCAAACCCTAACTAAACCATAAATCCATAAACCCTAAACCCTAAAACCTACAACCCTAAACCCTAAACCACAAACCCTAAACACTATACCCTAAACCTTGAATAAAGATGTAATTAGGAATAGATCTAAAGAATGTCCTAATTCTTGCATAGTTATGGTAGCTAAAGAAAATGTCTTCAAGAGACTTTCTCTTGACTATTAAAGATTTTAATACCCTAAACCCTAAACCTAAATCATATTATAATACCCTATATTATAACATAGTCTAGCATCATATATTTGATCATGTAGTGATGTGTTTTTGGATGTTATAAGATGTTTTGAAATGTTTTAATACATTATGGCATTGTTCCCTATAGTCTATATTAATATAAATCATAAAAATATTGATTTAATAAATCAGATGATGAAATTTGTTAAATTTGAAGTGGGAATTAGTTTGTAGTTCTAAAGGTGTGCTAGAAAGTAAGATTTTATGTTCAAAATAAATATTATATGTTGTAGAAAAGTATAGCATCATATATCATAATATATTGTTTTGTGCATTTTAGATTCTTTCAATATTTTATAATCATGCAGTCAAGCTTACACTAGCATTATTTATGAAAATGTTGATTTGGACTTTAAAATGGTGGAATTTGTCCAAATTCATAATAGGTAGAGCATGGCATCATAATATATTATTTAAATTTAAAATATGTAAGTGATAGGACTAAAATATATATTTTTTTATTATTTAGACTAATTTTATGATTTTTTTATCTTAAGCAATCCCTTGTGATGTGATATGCAATATAATATAATATAATATGTTATACTGTATTATATTGTAGGATTCCATAACATAATGTAGCATCATGCATTATAGCATACTATTGTGTATTATTACTTATTGTTTAACATATTTTAGTTTTTTATAGCATGATGTAGTAGAGTTTATACTGGTATAATTCATAAAAATATTGATTTATAAGCTAAGATTATGGCATTTGGCCTAATATAAAGTAAGCTTTAGGGAACATCATTGGGGGTGTGTGATGGTGTCATTTAATCAAAAGAATGAAATTTTACATATATAAATTTTTTGCTTGAAGTGATTCATTTTAAGGCGTAATGTATGATAATATATCATATGAAAGCATATTAAAATATAATGTACATAACAATATAGCTTCACATATAAATGAATGTGGTGGTATGTTACTAAATGTTATTGTACATTTTATTATGTTTTACTTTTGTTAAAATACATTAGGTCAAAACTCACAAAAATGTTAATTTGAAGGTTGAGATGGAAGAATTTGGCCAAATTCACATCACACACCAAGAAGCAACACCAAAATTATGCTATTTTGTACCATGTTTAGTAGAAAAATAACAATTTTACATTGAAAATGAACATTATTCATATTTAAGAAAATGTTGTTCTTTGTTCCTTTTAAGTGATTCTAATGAGGTGTAATATGATATATATATTTATAATATAACATCATATATTATAATATAATATAGTGTGTTAATTCACACTATAATATGTTTAGCATGATATTGTTTAGTTAGTTTGAGCTTGCACCATCATAAATCATAAAATGTTGATTATAATGTTTAGAGGATATAATTTGAACCAATATATTGTTAGGCTTTTGGTTGAAGTATTAAAGGTGTGCATAAGATAAGAAATAAGATTGGATGAGAATTCTATGCCAAGGACATGAAGGGAGATCCACTAGGGGATCGCACACATGCATTAGACATGACATATGAGGGGTCTACATCGAGGGCATAAAAAAAATCTGCTGGGGATATGGTTTGAATTTGGTTTGATTATATGATTTATGGAAAGAAGATCCCTTTGGGATAAGAATCTATAATCCATAGAGGATTAAGATTGAATCGACTTTAATTTGTTATATTTTATTTGATGTGGAGGTACATCTACTAGAGATATGGGCTTGAGTCATCTCAGGATCGAGAATATGAACATTCCACTAGGGAAGCAGGTTCAAGGTATCCGCTGAGGATTGAGATTTGTGTTTGATTTCATAGGTTTATGTGGGGATGTATCCACTAGGAATAGTAGTTTGGTTGGATTTCTTTGATTTATACTATACTGGGGGAGTTGGTTTAATTTGGCTCCACTAGGGAGGTTGGTTTTCAATTTGATTTGTTTTCTTGACTTGTTTATATATGATTTGGTGCTCCAATGGGGAGAATAATTTTATTTAACTTCACTTTAATCTGAGTTAATGTATGGACCTGTTGGTGTGCGATGGACCCACTAAGAAGGGGCTATATCAGCTTTGACCTACCTGAGGTTTACAAATCCAAAGGGATAGTCTACCAGCTGTAGGGTAGAACTAGACAACCTAAGGGGTTGCCTTTCTGTGTACAATGCTGTGCTAGGAAGAAGGCGTAGCAGACTTACATCTTCCAAAGTGAGGAACAACGGTTGGGGTGACCTGTTGGATGCACAACAAATCGAATTTGACCTACGGCGGATACTGATTCAATGCTGCTAAGGACTTATGTCAACTCAAAAGTAGTTAGGATTAATTTTATCTTAATTTCATGTGATTTGATATGGTTTGTTTGGTTTAGTTTGATTTTGAATTGAGGGAATATCCCCTGGGATGTGAGCTCAGTCAAATTTGATAGATTTAATTTATGGACCATGTCAATGTGCGATGGGGACTTATATCAACTCAAGAGTAGTCAGGCGATTCTTATATGGAGTTTTGCTAAAATTGCCCTAAAGATAGGATGCCTGCTTAGGAAAATGTACTGCTAGGGGTGTCCTCCTAATCCACATGTGAAAATATATTTTATTTATATGTTTGTATGGACCTTGTTGATATGTGAGGGACCACACTAAAAAAGGGGCTATGTCGGCCTTAACATATCTCAAATTTACTAGACCAAAGAATCAAGGTCCACAAAATGGATTCTCCAACCAGGGGTGCTACTAGGAAAAGGTCCAATCTAATAGTAACTCGAATGTATAAATGGGTTCAAAGGGCGTGATCCAAATATAGTGCCACGGGAGATCTAGGTGCATTATCTTAAGCCAAATAAAAGCCTATAGCATGGTGGAGAAATTACAGTGTAGTAGACTTACATCGGTGGTGTATCCTAATGTGCAAGAACCAACCAACCTAAGGTGTATCTGTTAGTATGAGTGGTGTATACATCAGCATAGTGAGAACCAACCAACCTAAGGTGCCCACTGGTGTGCAACGATCAATCTAGAAAGAAAGTGTGTAGGATTTCGTCCAAGTGGAATTAATCATTAGGATAATCTATCATCGGTAGCACATATGCTATTTGAGCTAGAGCGACTACTAAGCGGGGAGCTCATGAAAGGACTGGACCTAGAATTGAAGCAGCTAGGAGGGAAGGAGATGCTAGGGGACTTATCCTAAACCTCAAATATACTTCACTCAATTAGTGCATGAAGGCTAATCCAAGAAGAATGTGTACCAAACTCATATCCTCTTAAATGAAACCAACATGAGGTAGCTTACCAGCCACGCAGTAAGGCCTACCAATCTAACAAGGCGCTCATCGATGTGCAGTAGCCAAGTAAGGAAGGAAAGGATAGCAGACTTACATCCTCTAAAGCAAGAACATCGTTGGGGTGACACACTAGGATGGTAACACGTAAGCCCAACTTAGAGTAGCTATTGAGTGAGTACCACTGGGGGTGTTATCTCAACTCAGAGTAGCTCGAGACAAAAGATATGTGTTTATTTTATATATTTGTGTGTAGTTTGGGTTTGTGTTATTTTGATGAAGGATAGGATGCCACTCAAGTTTTTTACACCTACCCTAAACATATCGTGGCAGATTCACAAATAAGAATACTTTCAACATGGAAGAGATTGAATTCAAAATGGAATTTTCATTAATGATAATTATTTTTGAACATGATTTATAATATTTCTTTAAGTAGAGCACACTGATTGGAAGCATTGGGAACTCACTCTTATGATTAATAAGTTGATAAAATCCTTCTTGGTAAGCCTTCTCTCTGTGAAAGGGCCTTCCCAGGTGGGTTCAAACTTCCCTCCCATCTTACAACGGGCAACAATCGGTCTCCTTAGAATTAAAATAAGCTCTCCTACTTGAAAAGTTCTAGGACGGACCAACTTATTAAGAGCTTAAATCATTTTAGCTTTGTACAACTCAAGGTTTTGGCATTCCCGTAGGCATCTTTCCTCCAAACCTTCGAGCTCTTCTGACCTCAACTTGGCATTCTACTCTGTTGTGATTTTACTAACCATAGTTATCCTTAGTGATGGGAGTTGGACTTCGAATGGTAGAATGGCTTGGATCCATACACTAAGGAGAAAGGAGTAGACTGAATTGGAGTTCTATATGTGATGCAGTAGGCCCACAAGGCTTCAACTAACTGTTCATGCCACTATTTCTTATTGTTGTCAAGTGTCTTCTTCATTATTTGGATGAGAGTTTTATTGAAGGCTTCTTCTAAGCTATTAGCCCTCGAGTAGTTGATGGTAAAATATTTCCAATCTATGTAGTTTCTCTGGGCAAAGTTGTTGATCTCGGTGCACTTAAATGTAGTACCATTATCAGATATAATTCTTCAAGGCACTCCGAACCTATATACGATATGGTTCCTAAAACAATGGAGCTCTGTTGTGGAAATCACCTTCAACCATTTGGAAAAGTATTGATGTGACTAAGATGATGACCCTTGGAAGAAAGGGATCAATGACCCACTATGCCATTGACACTTGAAAAGCCATGAGGCCAATGTAGGATATAGAATGTTGGGTGGTTGGTGTAGGACCACAATGTGTATTTGACATTGGTGGCATTGCCTAGTTGTATCCATGCAATCTTTGATCATCAACGACCAACAGTATCCTAGTCTCTTGATCTTGATTTTCATCTTCATACTGGATTGGTTGGCTCCACAAAATCCTGGGTGTACCTTAATCATGATCTTATGAGCTTCATGCTTGTCTAAATAATGTAACAACATATGATTGAAAGATCACCGGTACAAGACACCATCCATAAGAGTGTAGAAAAGTGCTCTTTGCTTTATCTATTGGGCTTGGGACTTCTCTTGAGGTAGTTTTCCTTTATTTTAGGTAATCTATGAATGGCTTCCTCTAATCTAACTCCTCATCCTTCTTTGCAATGGCAACCTCCCCTTCAAAAGAGTACTTTTTTGATTCAATCATTATCAATAAGGGATAAGACTTGTCTATTTTGGACCTTTATTGATATGGGCTCATCCTCCGACATGTCAACTCCTTGGCATGCTTGTAAAATCATAGCATTCTCTCCTTGAGGAATCTTATAAATGGTAACCTCTAGGATTTGGGCCAAAACTCCATGGTGTACTTGGTGATGGAGCTTGAAATTTATAACCTTATAGGACACAACGATTTGGTTGATAACTAGTTAAGAATCCTCAAAGATGTTGATGTTTTGGATGCTTAGAGTATTAGTTTACTCTAGACTGGCAAGTAGATACTCATATTTGGCTTCATTATTGGTGTAAGGATTAGACAGATGATATGAGAATCTCATCACATCATGGTCTGGAGTTAAGAAGACTATTCCTACTCCTGCCATTCCTAGAATAGTAGATTGTTGTTCTTCTCCTCATTCATAAGAACCCACACCATCAAAGTACATATCCAAATGGTGACTTTGGTATCCCTAAGTTCATGATTTATTCATTGGGGAGATCATCACTAAGCGAAGAGTTAGGGGGAAATTGGTGTTCTACTAAGAAATTTGTTAGCGCTTGTTCTTTCACTACACGGAGGGGTATGAAGGTAATGTCAAACTGTGAGAGGATCATGGACCATCATGACAACTGGTCAGATAGCATTGGCCATCTCATGGGATACTATAGTGGATTGATCCTAGAGATTAAGTTCACCTTATGAGGAAGCATGTAGTGCTATAGCTTTTGCGATGCAAAGATTAAAGCTAGGAAATGCTTCTTAATTGGTGGATAATTAGCCTAAGTTGGGATTAGATGATGGGTAGTAGAGTGCATTTTCCTTCCCTTCATCATTGAGCCAATAAAGCACCAAGAGAGTCATCGCAATGTAAAGTAGTGGCTTGCCGGGATAGAGCTGCTAGAGCAGACGACATTATCGGTAATGCTTGATGTCTTGAAGGTAAGCTCACACTTGTCATCCACTTAAACTTGTCATCCTTTTGACAAGTCATGGTTAACATCTTCCCGATAGGTTAGATATAAAGCATCTTTGATACACCAACCGGCCTTAGAATAATATAAGTTGAGTTAAATTTTTAGGGGGTGGCATTTCTAATATCATCTTGATCTTCTCTGGATCGATTTTGATTCTCTAGTGTCAGACAACAAACCTAAGGAATTTCCCTAAAGCTACTTCGAATGCACACTTTAGGGGGTTCATTTTGAAGTTAAATTATCTTAACTGTTTGAAAACTACTTCAAGTCAAAGAGATGGTCTTCATTTTCTCTACTTTTGACCACAAGATCATCGACATAGCACTCGTTATGATGTTGAATAAGTTCATCAAAGATTCAAGTAATAGCTTGGTATGTAACGAATTTTAAGGAAAGGCTATGACCTTATCAATAGATTCTGACATTGGCTAACTAGGTAGAGTATTTGTTTTCTTGAATAAATCCAGCATCGATCAGTTTCTTGACTTCATAAATGACCTATTGTTCTATGTTGCATGCATCTAGAAGCTTGCTTGATACAATTAGCTATAGGATCTATTGCTTGTTGATGGACTGCTATGTCAAGAGCAAATCTAGGCATCTCTTCATATCTCCATTTAAAGCAGTCCTTAAACTCATTCAATAGCCTAACAAAGTTATTGCTTTTAATTTCATTCAAAGCGATGTATGTGGGCGTGGATCTTCTGTTCTATGTTGATTTCCTTGAGCTCATCGATGGTTGACTTGGTCTCTTCCTCAAACTCTGGTAGTGCATCTTTGACTTCAAAATCATTTGGATCATCTGAAGTTTCTAAGCACAGCTCCTCATATAAGTTTCCAAATGATTTATGATGACTAAGTAGTAATCGTCATCATCAACTAGACCCACCATACCGAATCCTAGTCCCAGTTTTGATTGAGATCTTTTGCATTTATTCTTTCATATTCTTTTGAAGTAATCTGACCTGCGCTTTAACCAAGGATGTTGGATTAACCCTTTCTTTGCTAAATTATGAACACAAGGCAAGTCTCAATCGAAAGGTAATTCTATTAAATCTTTATTTGAATCATCCTCAAGTTTTACATAAATTTCTTAAACTGAGGATGATGCTCCCAGAAAGAACCTCTAAGTCTTCACACCTATGGATGACTTAGGGGTTTCATAACTAAACCATAGGTTTTGAGAGGAAAGTTGGTTTAAAGCTAAGTTCCCAAGGATTCATATTTGTTTCACATATAAACTTGGATACACTTATGCTTTGCTTTGGAGCCTGATCTTCATCATTATCTGGCTCAAGTGTCACCTCTAAGGGAATCTAATGTTGAGAAGAACTGGTTGGCCTGCTAACTATGGAAGACTCATCTTATGAAATATTTTAAGTCTATATGGATAGCAGGTGTGCTCCTGGTAGGTGGGACATATTTTCTATTGGGTTGGCCAATAAGGAGGTTTTCCACCCAAGGGCCTCAGGCCTCTTCTTCTTTGGGAGGTGGTCACCCATATGTTTGAATGAAGTAACAAACTATGGGTGGAATCTAATGTTTGGCTTCACTTCCTCCTCCAAGTTTATTTCCGCTCCCTTTTATTGTTTTTCCATTTTCTCTTTTCATTTCTTTTTCTTTTTCTTTTTTTTTTAAATTTTTAAACTTTGGCCAATTTCACAAGAATAGACTTGTTGATTTTTAGGGAGGTAGTAAGCCGCATCCTCATACATGTTGACCTCATAAATTGTAAATGGCTTGAGATCTCCATTGACACAGTAGACAATCGCACCTCTCACGAACATCATACAGTGATGTAGAGAGGATGAAACTATGTTGTTCTCATATATCCATGGTGTTCCAAAAAAAGTGTTGAAATATGTATCTGAGTCTAAAATATGAAAGTTGGCTTCAGTCTTCCAATCATCTATCTCCAAGGGCAACACTTAGGAGTCTTCTAGACACTAAGACTTCTCTAGTCATAAGACACTTCTAACAATTAGGTAAACACTTAACCTAAGCCTAAAGACTTAGAAGGGTTAACCATAGGATTAGGTTATGCCTTAGGGATTAGGATAATCCACCTACTCTACAACCCAAATCCAATCCATGTTCACATTCTCAAACCAAACCTTAAGTTTAATTCGAACATCAAATTCAAATCCAAATCCAAACCCAAATTTCAAAAATAAAAGATTGAAGCCCATGATTAAATCCAAACTTGAAACCCTTCCTAAGCCATATGACCTATCCCATGGACTTAGCCAAACGTTAATCCAAATCAACTGATTTTCTCATAATCAATTTATATCTTCAATCACATTCCTAAATATAAATCAAATCTACATTCAAATGATCAAAAATAACTCAAACTAAATAAAATTAAATCAAAACCTTTCCTAAGACATATGTACTATCCCATGGACTTAGCCAAATCTTAATCCAAATCAAGTCAAACTAAATTGATTTTCTCACAAATCAATCATATTTTCAATTATCTTCACAAATTTAAATAAAATATACATTTAAATCATCAAAACTAAATCAAACCAAATCAAAATCTGAACCTAAGCCATATGACCCAACTCCATGGACTTAGCCAAATTCGTGCATTCCAAAACCTAAATTCAATTCATTTTCTTATGAATCAATCATACTTTCAATCATATTCACAAATAAAAATGAAATCTACAAACATGAAGCAAAACAAAAATCAATCCAAGTCAAACCCAACTTAACCCTTTTGACTTGAAATGTTCAAATGAACCAAAACCAATTTGAACCTGAGCCAATTTCAATTGAATTTACATATCAATCCCAAATCCATATATAAACTCAACTAAATCAAACTCAACCCAAAGTCAAGCCAACTAAACCCAATTGGTCCACTTAACCCAAAGTGGCTAATTTGACCTATTTGAGCCAAGTTCTAATCGTACCAAAATTGGATTGAACCAAGCCCATAAAAACCTCCCATGATGATTTTTGATCACCTTAGGTTGATCAATTGTCCTAAATTGGGTAGAACCAAGTAAACTTGGTCATTTGACCAAGTCAACCCTTAACCCATATGAACCCAAACTAGCCAAATTTCATCCTAAGCCAAATCCCTTGAAACCAACGATTCATACCAAATTAAAATCAATATTTGAATATGACCTGACCTTCAATTGAGTCAAACCAATCCCAATTGGCTCTCTTGACCCAAGTTGACCAAAATTATCCTAGAAGACCAAATTGGGTCAAATCAAAATATAAACCAAATTGATTGCAACCAATGACTCAAGTTCATTCCAAATTGATTGTTGAACTTGACCAAAGCCATGTTTAGACCCAATTGAACTCAATTGACCTACTTAGCCCAAATTGACATAAAGGTTCAAGTTGGCATAATTAAAAAAAATCCAAATTAATTGAAACCAAAGTGTACAATCATCTTCAATTGGTCAACTAAACCCAAACCAATACCCAGCCAAACTAATTTGGTCAAATTGGTCAACTTAACCCTTGACCCAAATTAATTTAAATGAGCCAAAATCAAATCTATGATAAACTAAACTAAACCAATTGAACCAAAACATACTAAATGATCATATGAACTTGACCCAACCCTTGGTTTGACCCAACTTGACTCAACCTAACTCAATTTGACCTGAATGAGTCAAATTGAGCCAAACCTAACCAAATTAACTCCAATTGACTTGAAATTTGGGCTAACCCCCTTTTGGCTCATTTCAAATATGTCCAATTAAAATCCAATGTCAAATAATCATTCTACCTTTGGGTCGAGGGCACCACATGAGACAAATCACCCATGCAAGTGGTCATTTCCATTCCTTGGCTACTTGGTACTCTCCCAATGGTCCACCTAGGCACCTAGGACATTGGTGGCATTGCCTAATTGTATCCATGCAATCTCTGATCAGCAATGACCAATAGTATCCTTGTCTCTTGATCTTGGTTTTTATCTTCAGACTGAATTGGTTGGCTCCACAAAATCTTGGGTGTACCTTAATCATGATCTTATGAGCTTCGTGCTTGTCTAAATAATGTAACAACATATGATTGAAAGATTGCCGGTACAAGACACCATCCATAAGAGTGTAGAAAAGTGCTCTTTGCTTTTTCTACTGGGCTTGGGACTTCTCTTGAGGTAGTTTTCCTTTATTTCAGGTAATCTATGAATGGCTTCCTCTAATCTAACTCCTCATCCTTCTTTGCAATGGTAACCTCCCCTTCAAGAGAGTACTTTTTGATTAGTTCATTATCAATAAGGGATAAGACTTGTCAATTTTGGACCTTTATTGATATGGGCTCATCCTCTGGACATGTCAACTCCTTGGCATGCTTGGCTAAAGAATACGCTATAGCATTCTCTCCTTGAGGAATCTTATAAATGGTAACCTCTAGGATTTGGGCCAAAAACTCCATGGTGTACTTCTGCTAGTGATGGAGCTTGAAATTTATAACCTTATAAGACACAACGATTTGGTTGATAACTAGTTAAGAATCCCCAAAAATGTTGATGTTCTGGATGCTTAGAGTAACGATTTACACTAGACTGGCAAGTAGATACTCATATTTGGCTTCATTGTTGGTGCAAGGATTTGACAGATGATATGAGAATCTCATCACATCACAGTCCGGAGTTAAGAAAACTATTCCTACTCCTGCCATTCCTAGAATAGTAGATTATTGTTCTTCTCCTCATTCATAAGAAGCCACACCATCAAAGTACATATCCAAATGGTGACTGCTAGTATCCCCTAAGTTCATGATTTATTCATCGGGGAGATCATCACTGAGCGAAGAGTTAGGGGGAAGTTGGTGTTCTACTAAGAAATTTGTTAGCGCTTGTTCTTTCACTATATGGAGGGGTACGAAGGTAATGTCAAACTGTGAGAGGATCATGGACCATCATGATAACTAGTCAGATAGAATTGGCCATCTCATGGGATATTATAGTGGATTCATCCTAGAGATTAAGTTCACCTTATGAGGAAGCATGTAGTGCTATAGCTTTTGGGATGCAAAGATTAAAGCTAGGAAATGCTTTTTAATGGGTGGATAATTAGCCTAAGTTGGGATTAGATGATGGCTAAGGTAGTAGAGTGCATTTTCCTTCCCTTCATCATTGGCTTGGACCAAGAGAGTCATCTAATGCGAGTGTAAAGTATGAGTGGCTTGCGATAGGCGCTAGAGCAACATCATCGTAATGCTTGATGTCTTGAAGGTAAGCTCACACTTGTCATCCCACTTAAACTTGTCATCCTTTTTGACAAGTGCTGAGAATGTTTAACATCTTCCCAATAGGTTAGATATAAAGCATCTTTGATACACCAACCGCCCTTAGAATGATATAAGTTGAGTTAAATTTTTAGGGGGTGGCATTTTTAATATCATCTTGATCTTCTCCGGATCGATTTTGATTCCCTAGTGTCAGACAATAAACCTAAGGAATTTCCCTAAAGCTACTTCGAATGCACACTTTAGGGGGTTTATTTTGAAGTTAAATTATCTTAACTGTTTGAAAACTACTTCAAGTTAAATAGATGGTCTTCCTTTTCTCTACTTTTGACCACAAGATCATCGACATAACACTCGTTATGATGTTGAATAAGTTCATCAAAGATTCAAGTAATAGCCCACTGGTATGTAGCACTAGCATTTTTAAGGCAAAAAGGCATGACCTTATATCAATAGATTCTGACATTGGCTAACTAGGTAGAGTATTTTTTTTCTTGAATGAATCCAGCATCGATCAGTTTCTTGACTTCATAAATGACCTATTCTTCTATGTTGCTTGCATCTAGAAGCTTTCTTGATACAGTTAGCTATAGGATCTATTGCTTGTTGATGGACTGCTACGTCAAGAGCCAATACAGGCATCTCTTGATATCTCCATGCAAAGCAGTCCTTAAACTCATTCAATAGCCTAACAAAGTTATTGGCTTTAATTTCATTCAACAAAGAACTGATGTATGTCGGGCGTAGATCTTCTACAGTTCCTATGTTGATTTCCTTGAGCTCATCGATGGTTGACTTGGTCTCTTCCTCAAACTCTGGTGGTGCATCTTTGACTTCAAAATCATTTGGATCATCTGAAGTTTCTAAGCACAGCTCCTCATATAAGTTTCCAAATGAGTTATGATGACTAAGCAGTAATCGTCATCATCGACTAGACCCACTATACCAAATCCTAGTCCCAATTTTGATTGAGATGTTTTGCATTTATTCTTTCATATTCTGTTGAAGTAATCTGACCTACGCTTTAACCAAGTATGTGGTATTAACCCTTTCTTTGCTAAATTATGAACACAAGCCAAGTCTCAATCGAAAGGTAATTCTATTAAATCTTTATATGAATCATCCTCAAGTTTTACATCAATTTCTTAAACTGAGGATGATGCTCCCAGAAAGAACCTCTAGAGTCTTCACACCTATGGATGACTTAGGGGCTTCTTAACTACTAAACCCTTAGGTTTTTGAGAGGAAAGTTGGTTTAAAGCTAAAGTTCCCAACTGATTCCTATTTGTTTCACATATAACTTGGATACACTTATGCTTTGCTTTGGAGCCTGATCTTCATCATTATCTGGCTCAAGTGTCACCTCTAAGGGAATCTAATGTTGAGAAGAACTGGTTGGCCTGCTAACTATGGAAGACTCATCTTATGAAATAGATTTTAAGTCTATATGGATAGCGTGTGTGTGGACTCGGCCAAGGAGGTTTTCCACCCCTAGGGCCTCCTCAACCGGGCCTCTTCTTCTTCCTGGTGGAGGTCAGGTCGTCCTACCCATATGTTTGAATGAAGTAACAAACTATGGGTGGAATCTAATGTTAGGCTTCACTTCCTCCTCCAAGTCTATTTCCGCTCCCTTTTATTATTTTTCCATTTTCTCTTTTCATTTCTTTTTCTTTTTCTTTTTTTTTTATTTTTAAACTTTGGCCAAGTTCATAAGAATAGACTTGTTGATTTTTAGGGAGGTAGTAAGCCGCATCCTCATACATGTTGACCTTATAAATTGTAAATGGCTTGAGATCTCCATTGACACAGTAGACAATCGCACCTCTCACGAACATCATACAGTGATGTAGAGAGGATGAAACTATGTTGTTCTCATATATCCATGGTGTTCCAAACAAAGTGTTGAAAGATGTATCTGAGTCTAAAATATGAAAGTTGGCTTCAGTCTTCCAATCATCTATCTCCAAGGGCAACACTTAGGAGTCTTCTAGACACTAAGACTTCTCTAGTCATAAGACACTTCTAACAAAACACTTAACCTAAGCCTAAAGACTTAGAAGGGTTAACCGTAGGATTATATTATGCCTTAGGGATTAGGATAATCCACCTACTCTACAACCCAAATCCAATCCATGTTCACATTCTCAAACCAAATCTTAAGTTTAATTCGAACATCAAATTCAAATCCAAATCCAAACCCAAATTTCAAAAACAAAAGATTGAAGCCCATGATTAAATCCAAACTTGAAACCCTTCCTAAGCCATATGACCTATCCCATGGACTTAGCCAAATGTTAATCCAAATTAACTTATTTTCTCATAATCAATTTATATCTTCAATCACATTCCTAAATATAAATCAAATCTACATTCAAATGATCAAAAATAAATCAAACTAAATAAAATTAAATCAAAACCCTTCTAAAGATATATGACCTATCCCATGGACTTAGCCAAATCTTAATCCAAATCAAGTCAAACTAAATTGATTTTCTCACAAATTAATCAAATTTTCAATTATCTTCACAAATTTAAATAAAATATACATTTAAATCATCAAAACTAAATCAAACCAAATCAAAATCTGAACCTAAGCCATATGACCCAACTCCATGGACTTAGCCAAATTCGTGCATTCCAAAACCTAAATTCAATTCATTTTCTCATGAATCAATCATACTTTCAATCATATTCATAAATAAAATTGAAATCTACAAACACGAAGCAAAACAAAAATCAACCCAAGTCAAACCCAACTTAACCCTTTTGACTTGAAATGTTCAAATGAACCAAAACCAAGTTGAACCCTAGCCAATTTCAATTGAATTTACATATCAATCCCAAATCCATATATAAACTCAACTAAATCAAACTCAACCCAAAGTCAAGCCAACTAAACCCAATTGGTCCACTTGACCCAAAGTGGCTAATTTGACCTATTTGAGCTAAGTTCTAATAGTACCAAAATTGGATTGAGCCAAGCCCATAAAAACCTCCCATGATGATTTTTGATCACCCTAGGTTTATCAATTATCATAAATTGGGTAGAACCAAGTCAACTTGGTCATTTGACCAAGTCAACCCCTTAACCCATATGAACCCAAACTAGCCAAATTTCATCCTAAGCCAAATCCCTTGAAACCAACGATTCATACCAAATCAAAATCAATATTTAAATATGACCTGACCTTCAATTGAGTCAAACCAATCCCAATTGGTCCTCTTGACCCAAGTTGACCCAAATTATCCTAGAAGACGAAATTGGGTCAAATCAAAATATAAACCAAATTGATTGCAACCAATGACTCAAGTTCATTCCAAATTGATTGTTGAACTTGACCAAAGCCATGTTTAGACCCAATTGATCTCAATTGACCTACTTAGCCCAAATTGACAAAGGTTGGCATAATTAAAAAAATCTAATTAATGAAACCAAAGTGTACAATCATCTTCAATAACTAAACCCAAACCAATACCCACCCAATTTGGTCAAATTGGTCAACTTAACCCTTGACCCAAAATTAATTTAAATGAGCCAAAATCAAATCTATGATAAACTAAACTAAACCAATTGAACCAAAACATACCAAATGATCATATGAACTTCCCAACCTTGGTTTGACCCAACTTGACTCAACCTAACTCAATTTGACCTGAATGAGTCAAATTGAGCCAAACCTAACCAAATCAACTCCAATTGACTTGAAATTTGGGCTAACCCACTTTTGGCTCATTTCAAATCTATCCAAATAAAATCCAATGTCAAATAATCATTTTACCCTTGGGTCGAGGGCACCACATGAGACAAATCACCCATGCAAGTGGTCATTTCCATTCCTTGGCTACTTGGTACTCTCCCAATGGTCCACCTAGGCACCTAGGACATTGTCCTACCTGACCTATGGGTAGTTGGGTCGACCATGACCCATGGGAGTTGTAATCACCTCACCTCCCCATTAGAGCATTTAAAACCCATAAGACACCCATGATTCCTCCTTAGCAGCCACATCCACACCTTCAACCAACCAAGCCGAGCCAACTCACCTCCTCCCTATCACGACTCACGAGATGGCTGTTGGCCAAGAAGCCAAACTTGATCCCACCATCCAATCAAGATAAAGAGGGGTATACACCCCCTCATTTCCACTCAAACACATACAAAAATAATTCCTTCGAGCCCTAGCTACTGAATATGAGTGACTAAAGCCATTCCCTAAGCTGCTAATCTCATTCCTCGATCAAAAAATTCCATTCCCATCCATTCTAAAATATGACACTCCCATTGCTGACCTAACTTCTCCATTTCTCCGTCAAACACAAATTAACTTTGCACGCACCTTCCCTAGGCCTCGTCATGCAAGATTGAATTATCTCTCAAGCTTCCTGAGCACTAGAGGTGGGACTTCGATCAAATCTGAGCTCCAAATCATCAATTCATGGCCTTCTGAGCGAACATTGAGGAATTGATCCAATTGCTACTTCACAGGGCTTCGCCTCCTCTAGATGAAGCTTCCTCAATCATTCAATCCTACGGTCTTGAGCTTTGGTGAGGTATGCTTCCAAAACTGATCCTTAGAAAAAAATGGCTTGGAGCTTTTTGAAGAAAACTTGCATCTTGTGTGATCTTGATTGTTGGATCCCCTCCAATCGATGTCGTGAAGATGTGGGATCCTTTTGGAGTTGATCCGAGCTTAGGTAAGCTCAGATCAAGAGAGAAATGGTGGACAAACTCCATTCTCAATAACTCGCATGATGTTAGATCACGCAGCGTCCGCTCTGCGTGATCAGAACCTATGATCATGATTTGATTTGCTAGATCGATCTGATTTAATCCTATTAAGCTGTGGGATTAATCGTAGCCTTCTGATCTTAGATCAGATAGCAGATGAGAAAGCACATTCACCACCATCATGTAGGTGCTTAGTCAGATAAGTTTTAAGTAGCCAATCCCGCGGTGCCATGTAGAATGCGTATATATGGCCAATATGATTAGTTTTTAATTAATGAAACTTCTAAAAAATCATAAAAAATCATAGAGAAATAAAAAATGCAAATAAATACTCATTTTAAAAGTATTTTAGAGGATAATTAATTAAAAGATCTTAACTAAGTTTGAACAATAATTAAAGTTTAATTAAAAAAATTTATTAGCTTAATTACTCCTTAATTACATGAGCAATTAATCCCAAATTTTGTAAGTTAATTTGATGGGATGACCTCTGCCTCCCATGATTTTCTTGGGATTTATTACTCACATAATTAAGAAAACTGACTAATTAAACCTTAACTACTCTTTTAAGTTAATTAACGATTAACTAATCTCATGAATAGTAATAAATTGGTTAATTAAGTTTATTAATCATTGCTCAACAGTAAGTGAACTAAGGAATAGAGTTGGGGCCCCTTTCCCAAAGTTCATTCACCCTTTTTTAAAATGAAATTAATTAAGATTTGATTAATTAATTAAATCACTTAATCAAATTAAAATCATAATCACATCAGACCTTAATTAATTGAATCATGGGGTAGATCTTTAAGCATTTAATAACCTAAAGGAGTTTTATGAAATTATGTTTATTCTATATGTGTGGGAAAACCATAAGAGTAATTAATTAAGTTCCTTAATCTAAATAACTATTAATCATGATCCAATTACATCAGGCCCCTTTTATTTCTTAGGATCATTGCAAGTTTATTTTTCATGCATATCATGTTTGCTCATAATTATTTAGTTAATTACTTTAAGGTGACATAGGTGAGGGTAATTAATTCATCTAATTAAGGGTTTAACTTAATTAACCCATAAAATCAACTTAATTATATATCCTTAAATTAAATCAAATCACTAATGTGGGAATGGGTTTAAAACATCAAGTAATGATTTCTCTTCTCCTCTTTAGATAAAATCAAATCCAAAACTAAATTAACAAAGAAGCTTTGGTTTGCTTTATATAATCTTATTTGATTTGATTTTTCTTAAGAACTAGTTTAGTTGAATGAATCACATGCTTATATTTGATTGTCCTCTTTCCAATCATGTTAAATTTGGTATGTCATTTGAATTCATGCATCCATATTTTCAATATCAAGTAAAACAAAATGGATTTCCATTATGTAAGCTTGCATGTGTTGGTTTAATTTAATATATGTGTGGCTATTATCACTATTAAATCCAAATGTATTTTCCAAAAGCTTATAAATGAATAATAATATGTTTTATGATGCTAGTTATAAATTCATAAGAAATGCATGTGCTTATAGCTTAAGTGTATGAATGTTGAGTTCTCTTTCCTCTATTCAGGTGTTGATTTATATAAGATTAAATTATAATGGGTATATAGTCTGAACATCCCGGGAACACGAGGCTTTAGCTTTCCCCAACGAGGCCATTTGATTACCTCACTTCCCTGCTTTAACAACGACACGTGGCCATTTGCTTTCATTCTTATGTATTTCAAAATTAGAATTTGGATAGAGCTTTAATTCATATATATAAATGATTAAATCAAAAAAATATATAATCATTGCATGGTTCTCTTTCCGTCATTTATGTATACATCCATGTGTGTCCAAGAAAAGCAAGTGTATAGTCTGAACATCCCAGGAATACAAGGCTTTAGTTAGCCCCAAGGAGGTCATTTAATTACCTCACTTCCCTGGTTTAACAATGACATGTACTTGCCTATATCTTTGTACATGTATATGCATATGTGATTAGTTAATGAAAATCCCATTTTACATTAAATTGCATGCATTCATAATTGACTAAGTGGTTAAATTAATTATTCATATGATTTGGAGCTTACTTATTATGTTTATGTATATGAATTTACATATGTTTGAATGCAAATTAGTATATAGTCTGGACATCCTGAGAATACGAGGCTTTAGCTAGCTCTAAGGAGGTCATTTGATTACCTCACTTCCCTGGTTTAACAACGACAGATGCCAATTTAATTTCATTCTTATGTCCTTTTTGTTTATGAATTTGGATAAAGTTTTAAATTAATATGCTTAAATAATTTAATCAAATAAAATATAACTTCTAAACATACACATACATTCATCATTTAAGTGTGCTAAAATATGTTGCATGTATAAATACATTTAAGATTAAATCATATGCATGTTACATGTGATGGAAAGGAATGATTTAATATATGTCATGTGGTAGTAATTGAATTAAATTAATCTTAAGATTCCTTTCATTTTGAATAGGATTATTTAAAGTGAACCTAAACTTAGGATTATTTAAATCATTTAATAATCCATTCACTAAAGAGAACTAAATCAAATTAATATACTTTAGAAAGTAAAGGTAGGGATAAAAGAGGGCAATCCTCTTTTCCTCTCTTTATAACACTTAGTTGCAAGCATAATCAAATGAAATAAGAGAAAAAATAAATTAAATTTCTCAAATCAATTAAACTACTTCAAGTGAAATCAACCTTTCATGTTAAATTGAATCCTTCTACACTTAGAAAATACAACACTAATGCCTAACAAGACATACCACACAAGCCTTAATACACACATTAGAATTAAGTCACCACTTCTAGCTCTATGATAGGACGGTGTTGTATATTTTGTTTTATGATGTCTTGTTTTAGTTAGATGGTGTATGTTTAGTTTGATAGCCAATATTAAATCATGATTTCAGGATTATGCTTAAAGGATGCTTAAAATAAATGTGAATGCTCTTTTTGCAGTAGGTTGCTTATATCCTTATGCATAATCCAAGTTAGGACAAGTGGGCTTAGTTACCCATGTGCAAGGTGCTAAGTCCAAATTACAATTGCTTGGGATTATATGTATATTTAGCTAACCTCTATTTTGCAGGTGTAGTTATATTTACTTTTCTCACATAAATGTATATTTTGCAATAGGAATTAGGATTAGTGCTATGGGGGATTAGGATGAGCAGTGGCCAAAAGGCTTTGTCATGGGATCAATCAGAACTCTAGATAGTCTGTATCTGCCAACATTCACTATAATGTAAAGAGGCAATTGCGCTCAGTCATCTCTAGGAATAAGTCTTCATTACTGAATGTAACTCCTAAGATATCCTTCGAGTGGCATGCCTCCTCTTTAGGTCACCGAAAGCATATCTGAGTAAGGCTTTGATTAGAGATTCCCTCATCTTTTGGATAAGACAAGGGCCATATATGCTTAACCAATGGATACTTTCTAAGGTAGTTGGACATCAAACTCGCTTGGTCCTCCACAAGCATATCCATGGGTGGAGCATCCTATGGAGAGGCTATCTACTCACTAGAACTAATGACTTTCTTACCCTTTTCCTGAGGTGGTACCCTAAGAGGTAGAACTTTGCCATTGCATATGTTGACTTTAGTGACTTCATGGAATGATGAGCTTATGGAAAGTTCTACCTTGTCATTGGGCATACCTACAACTTCTCCTATGGGATCCCCAAAGTCAGTTGACTCCAAGTCAATCTCAAGAGGTGAACCCGATTGATTCAGAGAAGGATAGTCTGACTCTGAATCAGAAAGGAAAGGGTTGTAACTTCTAGAGCTATTATTTTAATTAAGACTCAGAGATCTTTCAATAAGAATAAAATCAAAAGCATCAGAAGTAGACAATATATAAGTAGAATTAGCTTTCTGCATTAATTTCATTTTGGGTGGAGGTACATGATAAAAATTAAGTAGAGTAAGGGATTTAGTGTCCTTATCTGCAGATACAATGCTCCTGGTGGCAGAAGAGGAGCTAGCAGAAGAGATGGTAGCTCTAACGGTGGAGGGAGTATAGGACTCAGACAGTGGCTATTCTACTAGATTATCGAGGGCAAGTATGTTGAGCTACTATTGGCTTGTCACCCTCCTCGTGTTGCCCATTGCAACTAGCAAACCTTCCTTGGTGTTGCAATAACCGGCTCTAAAGTGTGCAATGTGTTATCGTGGGTTCCCACTACCATCAAAGATCTTAAGGGATGGTGGTAGAAAACATTAAAAAAAATAAAAACTAAATAAAAACCTAAACCTATAAAATAAACCTAAAAGTAAATAAAAAATAAAACTTAAACCCTAAAATAAAAAAAAAACAAAACCTAAAATAAACTAAAAATAAACTTAAACCTAAACTAACAAAAAAACTTAAAAATAAACCTAAAATCTAAACCTAAAAAGATAAAATAACAATGTAAACATAAACCTAAAAATAAAAAATAAAACCTAAACCTAAAAAATAAAATAAAAATATAACTAAATAAAAACAAAACCTAAACTTAAACCTAAAAAAATAAACTAAAATAAATAAACTAAACTAAATAAAAATAGAAAAGTAACCTAAATAAAAAGAAAAAATAAAAAAACAAAAATAAATAAAAAATAAACTAAAAAAAACTAAACCTACTAATTTACTTTATTTTTTTTAAAAAAAACCCTAAACCCTATACCCTATATCCTAAATACTAAACCCTAAACCAAAAAACTAACCCTATACCTACAACCCTAAATCATAAATTATAAACCCTAAACCCTAAACTAACTCTAAACCCTAAACCCTAAACACTAAACCCTAAATAATAAACCCTAAACCCAAAACCCTAAACCCTAAAAACCCTAAACCCTAAACCATAAACCATAAACCCTAAAAACCTTAAACCCTAAAGACTAAACACTAAACCCTAAACCCTAAACCCTAACCATAAACCCTAAACCCTAAAACCATAAACCCTAAAACCATTAACCCTAAACCCTAAACTCTAAACCCTAAACCATAAAAACCTAAAACCATAAACCTAAATTAAATAAAACCTAAAAATGAAATAAATAAAAAAACCTAAACATAAATAAAATAAAATAATAAAATAAATAAAAATTTAAACTAAAACCTAAACCTAAACCTAAAAATAAAACAAAATAAACTAATAAAAATAAACTAAAATAAAATAAATAAAAACCAAAACTAAACTAAAAAATAAACCTAGAATAAAAAACCAAAATAAAATAAAAAAATAAAATAAAAAAACTAAAATAAAAAAAAATAAAACCTATACCTAAAAAAAAATAAAATAAAGCCTAAAAATAAATAAAAAAAACCTAAACCATAAACTAAAAAAAACCTAAATATAAAAAAAATAAAATAAACCTAAACCTAAACTACAACAAACTAAACAAAAATAAATAAAACTTAAACCTAATCCTTAAATAAACTAAACGTAAACCTAAACCTAAATAAAATAAAATAAAATAAAATAAAATAAAAATAAAGTTAATGCTATACTAAAAAAATAATACCTAAAAATAAACCAAAAATAAAAACCTAAAACCTAAACCTAAAAAAAATAAAATAAAAACCTAAACATAAACCTAAAAATAAAAAATAAAACCAAAACCTAAAAAATAAAATAAAAATAAAACAAAATAAATAAATAAATATATACCTAAACCTAAACCTAAAAAATAAACTAAATTAAAAAACCTAAACTAAAATAAATAAATCTAAAATAAATAAACTAAACTAAATAAAAATAAAAAGTAAAATAAACTAAATAAACCTAAACCTACTAGTTTACTTAATTTTAAAAAAAAATTATAAACCCTAAACCTATACCCTAAATCCTAAACCTTAAACCCTAAACCACAAAACTAAACCAAAACCTACAACCTTAAACCCTAAACCCTAAACCCTAAACCTAAAACCCTAAACCCTAACCCTAAAGCCTAAACCCTGCACCTTAATCAAACCCTAAACCCTAAAAACCCTAAACCCTAAAGCCTAAAGCCTAAACACTAAACACTAAACCCTAAACCCTAAACCCTAACCCTAAATCCTAAACCCTAAAATCATAAACCCTAAAAACCTAAACCCCAAACCCTAAACTCTAAACTAAAAACCTAAACCTAAACTAAATAAAATCAAAATAAAAAATAAATAAAAAAACTTAAACTAAAATATAATAAATTAATAAAATAACATTAAAACCTAAATTAAAACCTTAAAATAAAATAAATTAATAATAATAAAATAAAATAAAATAAATAAAAACCTAAACTAAATTAAAAAAATAAAAAAAACCTAAGAATTAAAAACCTAAATAAAAAAAACTAAACGTAAAATAAAAATAAAATAAACCTAAACTAAAATCAATTAAAAACTAAATAAAAACCTAAACCTAAAAAATAAACTTTAAAATAAAATTGAAAAATAAATAAAAAATAAAACCTAATCCTAAACTAAAAAAAACCTAAACATAAACTAAAAAAAAAAAAGAATAGAATAAACATAAAGCTAAACTACAATAAACTAAACTAAACAAAAATAAATAAATCCTCAACCTAATCCAAAAATAAACTAAACCTATGCCTAAACCTAAACAAAAAAATAAAATAATCTTAAAATAAAGCTAAAGCTAAACTAAAAATAAAACTTAAAAAATAAACCTAAAATAAAAACCTAAAAAAATAAAATAAAAAACTAAACTTAAACCTAAAAATAGAAAATAAAACCTAAACCGAAAAAATAAAATAAAAAAAGACTCAACCAAAAATATAAACCCAAATCTAAAAAATAAACTAAAAAAAAACCCTAAACTAAAATAAATCAACCTAAAATAAATAAACTAAACTAATTAAAAATAAAAAATAAACATAAATAAAAATAAAAAATAAAATAAACTAAAATAAATAAAAAATAAACTAAATAAACTAAACAAATAAAAGACGAAATCTTGAATCTAAATTTGTTTTCTATATAAAAATAATAAAAATAATAAAAAAAAACCCAAAAACCCTAAACCCTAAGCCCAAAACCCTAAATCCTAAACACAAACCTTAAATGCTAAAACCTAAACCCTAAACCTAAAACCTAAACCCTAAACCCAAAAAAAAACCTAAACTAACCCTAAACCTTAAAAAGCTAAAAACATAATCCTAAACTAAATAATACCTAAAAATTAAATAAATAAAAAAATCTAAACCAAAATAAAATAATATAATAAAATAAAATAAATACATAAACTAAAACTTAAATCTAAACCTATAACTAAAAAGAAAATAAAATTAGAAATAAAAATAATACTAAAATCAAATAAATAAAAACTTAAATTAAACCTAAAAAATAAAATAAAACAAACTTAAAATAAAATAAAATAAAAACTAAATAAAAACTCAAACATAAATAATAAACTTAAAAAAATCTAAAAATAAATAAAAATTAAACCCTAAACCCTAAACACTAAACCCTAAACCCTAAACACTAAACCTTAAAACCCTAAACCCTAAACCCTCAACCCTAAAACCCAAACCCTAAACCTTAAACTCTAAAACCTAAAAAGTTAAAAAACTAAACCTAAATAAAATAAAACTTAAAATCAATAATTCTAAACCAAAATAAAAAAAAATTAAAATAAAATAAAAAATTGAAATAAAACGTAAACCTAAGCCTAAACTTAAAACTAAAAAAGAAAATAAAAAATAAAAACTAAACTAAAATAAAATAAATAAAACCTAATTAAATGAAAAAAATAAAAACCTAAATAAAAAAATGTAAACCTATAATGAAATTAAAATAAACATAAAATAAAATAAAATTAAAACTAAATAAAAACCTAACCTAAATAACAAACTTGAAAATAAATAAAAATAAAACCTAAACCCTAAATTAAAAAAAAAACTAAACCTAAACTAAATAAAATAGAATAAACTAAAAATAAACCTATACTTAACCCAAAAAAAACCTAAAAATAAACCTAAAGGAAAAACCTAAAACCTATACCTAAAAAAATAAAATGAAAATCTAAACCTAAACCTAAAAATAAAAAATAAACTCGAAACCTTAAAAAAAATTAAAACTGAGCTAAATAATAAACCTACATCTAAACCTAAACATAAAAAATAAACTAAAATAAAAAACAAAAACTAAAATAAATAAACCTAAAATAAATAAATTAAACTAAATAAAAATATAAATAAACCTAAATCAAAATAGAAAATAAAAAAATAAACTAAATAAATTAAACCTATTAGTTTACTTAATTTAAAATTTTTTTAAAAAAAACCTTACCCTAAACCCTTAAACTAGCCCTAAACCCTATACTCTAAACCCTAAACCTACAACCCTAAACCCTAAAACCCTAAACCTTAAACCTTAAACCCTAAACCTTAAACCGTAAACACTAAAACCCCAAACCCTAAACCCTAAACCTCAAACACTAAACCCTAAAACATATAACACTAAACATTAAACCGTCAACCGAAACCCTAAACTGTAAATCATAAACCCTAAAGACCGAAAAACCTAAAAACCTAAATCTAAACTAAATAAAACTTGAAAATAAAATAAATAAATAAACTAAAACCAAAATAAAATAAATAAAATAAAATAAAATAAAAACTTAAACTTAAACATAAACCTAAAAATAAAATAAAATAAAAAATAAAAGCTAAACTAAAAGTAAATAAATAAAAACCTAAACTAAATTAAAAAATAAAATAAACCTAAAAATCAAAAACCTAAAGAAAATAATAATTAAACATAAAATAAAATAAATAAAATAAAATAAAATAAAACAAAATAAAACCTAAACCTAAAAAATAAACCTAAATAATAAATAAAACATAAACCCTAAAAAAAACTAAACCTAAAAAAAACAAAATAAAAGAAACCTAAACCTAAACTAAAATAAACTAAACTAAAATAAATAGAACCTAAACCTAAACCAAAAATAAACTAAACCAAAACCTTAAACTAAATAAAATAAATAAACTAAAAATAAACCTAAAGTAAAAAAATAAAACCTAAAAATAAACCTAAAATAAAAACCTAAAAGCCAAACCTAAAAAATAAAATAAAAACCTGAACCTAAACACAAAAATAAAAACTAAAACCAAACCTAGAAATAGAAATAAAAATAAAACTAAACTAAAAAAATAAACAAAAACTTAAACCTTAACCTAAAAAATAAATTAAAATTAAAAACATAAACTAAAATAAATAAGCTTAAAATAGATAAACAAAACAAAATAAAAATAAAAACTTCACCTAAATAAACTTAAAAAATAAAATAAACTAAAATAAATAAAAAATAAACTAAATAAACCTAACCTATTGGTTTACTTAATTAAAAAAATCCCTAAACCCTAAAACCTAAACCCAAAAACTAACCCTAAACCTACAACCATAAACCCTAAACCCTAAAAAAACCTAAAAACCAAAATAAAAAATCCTAAACTAACCCTAAAACCTAAACCCTAAACTAACCCTAAACCTTAAAAAGCTAAAAACCTAATCTTAAACTAAATAATACCTAAAAATAAAATAAATAAAAAAAATCTAAACCAAAATAAAATAATATAATAAAATAAAATAAATACATAAACTAAAACCTAAATCTAAACCTATATCTAAAAAGAAAATAAAATTAGAAATAAAAATAAAATTAAAATAAAATAAATAAAAACTTAAACTAAACTGAAAATAAAAAACCTAAATAAAAGAAAACCTAAACCAAAAATAAAAATAAAATAAACCTAAAATAAAATAAAATAAAAACTAAATAAAACCTTAAACATAAATAATAAATTTTAAAAAAAACTAAAAATAAATCAAAATTAAACCCTAAACCATAAATCCTAAATCCTTATCCTTAAAACCCTAAACCCTAAACACTAAACCATAAAACCTAATCCCTAAACCCTAAACATTAAACCCTAAACCCAAAAAAAAACCTTAAACCCTAAACCCTAAACTCTAAAACTTAAAAAGCTAAAAACCTAAACTTAAACAAAATAAAACTTAAAATCAATAAATCTAAACCAGAATAAAAAAATAAAAAAAATAAAAACTTGAACTAAAACCTAAACCTAAGCCTAAAGTTAAAACTAAAAAAGAAAATAAAAAAATAAAAACTAAACTAAAATAAAATAAATAAAACCTAACTAAATGAAAAAAATAAAAAACCTAAATAAAATAAAATGTAAACCTATAATGAAATTAAAATAAAATTAAAACTAGATAAAAACCTAAGCATAAACATAAAATAAACTAAATCGAAACCTAAACCTAAACTAAATGAAATAGAAAAAGCTAAAAATAATCCTAAACTTAACCTAAAAAATAAAACCTAAAAATAAACCTAAAACAAAAACCTAAAACCTAAACCTAAAAAAAATAAAATGAAAATCTAAACCTAAACCTAAAAATAAAAAATAAACTCAAAACCTTAAAAATAAAATAAAACTAAGCTAAATAATAAACTTAAACCTAAACCTAAACATAAAAAATAAACTAAAATAAAAAACATAAACTAAAATAAATAAACCTAAAATAAATAAACTAAGCTAAATAAAAATATAAATAAACCTAAATAAAAATAGAAAATAAAAATATATAATAAAAAATAAACTAAATAAAATTAAACTTATTAGTTTACTTAATTTAAAAAAATTTTAAAAAAACCCTTACCCTAAACCCTAAACCCTAAAACTAACCCTAAACCCTAAACTCTAAACCCTAAACCTACAACCCTAAACCCTATACCCTAAACCCTAAAACCCTAAACCTTAAACCTTAAACCTTAAACCCTAAAGCTTAAACCTTAAACTGGAATAATTTAGTCAACATCTCTATCCTTGATGATCTTCAACAATTGGTTAATGCCCACATCTCAGTGGGTGAATTTTAAATTCTTGGTTCCTTTATTTATTCTTCTTATAATAGAGCTGGTAGGAACATCCTTTGGGATAACTTAAGAACTTTTGCCTCCTCGGTCAACAAACCCTGGTCAGTTGGGGGTGATTTCAACACTATTCTCTCTTCATCAAAAAGAAGGGGAGGTTGCTCTCTTAACATTCATTCCATGAAAGAATTTTCTAATATGATTCTTGATTGTAATCTGATTGATATTGGCTTTACGGGCTCTGACTATACATGGCATAACTCTAGATTCTGATAGTGGCTTGATAGGACTCTTTTTAATTCTCTTTGGATCAATCAATGACCCATTACTTCTGTTGAATATTTGAGCAGAACTTTGTCTGATCATGGTCCACTTTTGATTTTTGTCCAAAATCCCTCTTGTAGATTATCCTCCCCCACTTCTTTTAGATTCCAAAATATGTGGATCCAACACATTGCTTTCATAAATGTTGTATCCATTAACTGGGTGGCCCCTCTTCATCCAGATAATTTCGTTAAGGGAATGATTCGCCTCTAGCTTAAGCTTAAATGGCTTAAACAAAACCTAAATTGATGGAACAAGCATCATTTTAAAAATCTTTTTACCAATCTCTGTAATATGGAATAATTAGTTTATTGTTTTGAAGATGCCATTTTGACTAACTCTACTAAACTTGAGGAGTTGAATGTAGCTAAAGATAACTTGGTTAAATATCAGAATATGGAAGAAACCTACTGGAAGTAAAAGGATGCTAGCAAACATATTGCTGATGGTGACAGAAATACCAGGAACTTCCATGCTCTTTTCAAAAAAAAAGAAAGCCTTAAACTCTATTAAAAAAAATTAAAAATGATAATGTCAGCTGGATCACTAATAATAATGCTATTAAAGATTCTATCATACATCATTTTAAAAATTTATTAAACAACAACCCTTCCTTAGAAGTTCTTTCGAACTCACACCTAATTCCCTCAACGATTACTAATGATGACAACCATTTGCTTAGTTTGCGTCCTACGGAAGCAGAGATTGGTAATATTCTTAATAGCATGAACATTGATTCTGTTGCTGGCCCTGAAGGCTACACGACTCAATTTTTTTTTGCATTGTTGGCCTATTATTAAGTCTGACCTTGTTAATGCTGTCATTGATTTTTTTGATGGCAATCCTTTACCTAGATATTTTTTAGCACTTCCATTATTCTCATTCCCAAAACTAATAATCCTAAATCTTGGGGCAATTTCAGACCTATCAGCCTTTGCACCTTCTTTCATAAACTCATTGTTAAATTAATTGCCAATAGAATTAGTCTGCTATGGCCTAAAATTATTTCACCCAACCAAACTAGTTTTCTAGAGCTATATCGACAACATTCTTCTTGCCCAAGAGCTGATTCATGAAATTGATGCTTCTACCAGAGGTGGTAACATCCTTTTCAAACTGGACATCTCAAATGCTTTTCACAACCTCTCTTGAAATTTCCCCTTCCAAACTATTATTTCTTTTGGTTTTTCTGACTATTTTATCCGCCTCATTAAAAATTGTATTACCAATGTTTGGTTCTCCGTTATCATGAATGGTGAGTCCCTTGGATTTTTCCCTTCGATGCATGGCCTGAGACAAGGAGATCCCTTATCACCCTCTATTTTTATTATTGTTATTGAATATCTCTCAAGGAGTCTTAATGATCTTTTCAACAATAATCCCTGCATGATTTTTAGAACTCAAGGTGGTCTTCCTGTCTCTCATCTTAGTTTTGCTGATGACTTCATAATCTTTTGCAATGCCTCTATTCATCACATTAAAATTATTAAGAATCTTTTAAATAAATTTGGTAACGAAAGTGGTCCTTTTCTTAGCGAAGGTAAAAGTTGTTTCATTCCTTCCTCTAAAATCTCTATTAATAGGATCAACCAAATCTTGAGAATTACTAACTTTCAGCAACAACAACTTCTTATTAAATATCTTGGTGCCCCGCTTTTTAAAGGTCAGAAAAGACCACATCTCTTTGATGAGCTAATCCAAAAAATCTCTAATAAAATTTCTATTTAGGAATTTCAATTACTCTCTTTTGGTGGTAGGCTCCCTTTGATTAAGAGTACCCTTAACTCCATGCCTCTATATCTCATTCAAACCATTATGCCGACCAATTCTACCATTAATAGAATTGAGCGCCTCCTTAATAAATTCTTCTGGGGTTCTAACAATTCTTCTAAAAGAATGCATTGGACCTCTTGGTATAAAAGCTGTGGTACTCTTACTGAAGGTGGTCTTGGATGTAAGCCAATCAATGAAGCTATGACTGCCTTTTCCTATAAACTTTGGTGGAATTTTAGGAGGAACAATAGTCTTTGGGTTAATTTCATGACTGCCAAATAGTGCCAGGGTAATAACCCTCTGATTTGCCCCTATAGAGCGGGAGACTCTCCTCTTTGCAAAAGACTTTGTTCCATCAAATGGGAAGCTGAATTATTAATATCTTGGGGGATTAACTATGGTACCTCTTTCTTTTGGTAAGATAATTGGACTGGAGGTGGGTCCATTGATGCCTTACTTTCTACCCATTCCACTACTGCTATTAAAGTGAACTCTTTCTAATAATATGTGGAACAATAGTAAGCTTTACGATTATATTCCTTTCTCTCTTAAATAAGCTTACTACTATTCCTATCATTCCTAGCAATCATGATCAAATCCTTTTTAAGCTTTCTCAAAATGGTGACTTCAACCTTAAAAATATTTGGATTCATATTAAAGAAGCTCATGACCTTTCTAATGTGATTTTCAAAAGTTGGAATAACACTATTCCTATTTCTTATTCTATTCTAACTTAGCGTATCCTGAAAAACTTCATCCTTGTTGACTCCTTGATGTGGGGTAAAGGTTTTTACTTACCTTCAAAATGATACTGCTGCTTTCACAATGAGAATGTGAATCATGTTTTTGTTAATAGAGTCATTGCTTCCAAACTTTGGATTTAGTATGATGATCTCTTTAACATTGACAAATTCAATGGCTCCTTAAATTTATACCAATTTCTTGAAGTTTATTTTGAAAACACTATTAAAGGCCACATTAAAGTCATAACTACTATCACTCTTATTTGGTTCATATGGATGGAAAGAAATGATGCAAAACATCGTGGGACTCCTATGAACCACATGAGGATAATTGCTAGAATTAAAAATAAAATTCGTGACTTATTTAATGCTAATTTAATTAACTACAATCAATTTAAAGGTTCTAAATTTGTAACCAATAAATTGGGTTTTAACTTGCTGGATCCACCCAATGATAAGGATGACAAGATTATTTATTGGATAAAACCTCAAGCTAATACTATTAAAATTAACACTGATGGCTCTATTTCTCAAAATGCTTCTGGTTGTGGTGGCATTTTTAGAAATCTTAATGGTAAAGTCTTATGTGCTTTTGCTTACCCCCTTAATACTTGCTTTGTTCCATTTGCTGAGCTAATGACAGTTTACAAAGCTATTGAGATTTGCCTTCAAAAAGGTTGGCTCAATTTGGATTGAGGTGGATGCCTTGTTGCTGATTGATCTTTTTACTTCCACCTAAATGGGAAATACAGAATTGTACTACCTTCTAAAGCAGACTAGAGCTCTCCTCTCTCAACTTTATTTTAAAATCACTCATGTATGGCATGAAGGTAATGCAAGTGCTGATTACCTTGCCAATCCTAGATTGGCATAAAATTCTTTGATCAACTTACACTTCCTAAACATTTGCATGGTTTGGTTAATTTGGACAATACCGGACTCCTTACCTCCAAAATTAATTCATCCTATTGGTTTGACTATTACTGCTTAGCATGATCAACTGCTTAGTTTTGATGTTTCTCTGATTTTGCTAATGTTAATCTACCCTCGTTAGTTGTTGATCTCTATGGCATTGTTGGATTACTTTATTTGGGGTTTTACTCTTGCTATTTTCACTAAAACCATGCTCGTAAGGTTTCTCCCTAGGAGAGATGGATTATTTTATGCTTTTCTTTCTTCTCTGTGGATAGACTTCTTACTATCATTTTTTATGGGTCCTATTGTAATTTTCCATTATATGATTAAGGCTGTGTTTTTTCTCTTTTCCTTAATCTAGAAATTTGTTCATGGCCTCATGACTTTGCCGTCTCATTATGTAATTGCTATAATTTTGTACAGCTTCATGGTAAGCTCAAATTTATCTATCTTTTTCTCTTTAATAGGGTTGTGCCCCCTCCTATGCTATCTAACCTCACCTCCATTACATGTATGAGAGCAACTATAATAGCTATTATCGCTTTCCTTGTAGGATGGGATTTTATTCTTGATTTTATTTCAGCCTATTTTTACTGGTGATGTTGGCTTATCTGCTGGTCTTCTTTTCTTTATCTTGAAGGATTTCAATGATGGTTTTTTCTTGAACCCCTTTCGAGTCTATGTTGTCTCCCTATTCCTTATTGATTTATCTTATGGTGGGTACAACAATTGTTTTGCTGTTTTAATTGTTGGCTGTTGGATTATCGAGTCTTTAATCTAGCAGACTGATTATGGGGTTGTTTCTCTGATTGTCTTTGCTATTTGCGATTGGGCTACTGCTTAGCATCTGATATTTGTGGACTACTTAATATGATGTTGTTTATTTCATACTAGTTCTATTAGACTTGTGCAGATCCCTGTGTTATCTTTTATACTATCTATTCTGAATGGGTGGTTTTATGGTTAGCTAGCTGTTATTTGCTATCTTGGTCGCTCCGTGTTATTTGTTGTCTTGGTTTGTTCTTATAATCTCATCTCCCCAACATGTATGGAGAGACACTATTATACCCTTATTATTATTATTATTTTCTCCTTGTAGGATTGGACTTTCTTTTTTGTCTTCTTTCCAGTCTGCTTTTACTAATGCTGTTGGCTTAACTACTGGTCTGCTTTTCCTTGTCTTGAAGGATTCCAGTGTTGGCTCTCCTTTGAACCCCTTCTATGCCTATGTTGTATCACTATTTTATTTTGGTTTATCTTATGGTGGGTGCAATAATGGCTTTATTATTTTATTTGTTGCCTGTGATTATGCTACTACCTGCTTGGTTACTAACTAATGCACTGTCTATTCTGAATGGGTGGCTTTATGGCCAACTAGTTGTTATTTGTTATCTTGGTTGTTTGTTGTCTTGGTTATCTGCTATCTTGGTTTTTCAGGATTCTAATGATGGCTCTCCTTTGAACCCCCTAAGTGTCTATGTTGTTTCTCTATTTTTTATTGGATTATCTTATGGTGGGTGCAATAATTATTTTGCTATTTTATCTGTTGACTATGGGACTTTAAGGTCTTATGTCCAGCAAGCTGCTTATGGGTTTGGCTTACTGATTGTCTTTGTTGTTTGTGTTTGGGCTGCTACTTATCACTTGATATATGTGGAATACTTAATCTACTACTATTTTTTCTATCTTGGTTCAGTTAGATATGTGCAGATCCCTGTGATTATGCTTCTATCTACTTGGTTATTATCTTATGCACTGTCTATTCTGAATGGGTGGTTCTATGGACAGCTATTGTCTTTTGTCGCCTTGTCTTGGTTGTTTGTCGATCCGATTATCGTTTGATGCTGCTATTACTAGGGATGTCTTTCTGACTGTCTTTATTTGGGGCTATTTACGGTGGGACGCAGCCTATTTTCTGTGGTTACTAGTACAACTAATCTGTTGTTGCATTCTCACCTTAGTCTTGTTAGACTTCTGCATCACTTGTTGTATTTGGGTTTGGGTTCTACTGCCTTGCTTTACATTTTCTTTTTATTAACTTCTGCAATGGTTATTAATAAGGGGGTTGCTAACATCTGCATTGCTTATTATGATTGGGTTTCTTTTCTGGACTATACCTGTATCGCACCGGCAAAGTTTCATATATGTCTCATATGCTTGGCTCATTGATTTGCTTAGCAGATTTCGGGTTGCTTTTTTCTGCTTTATGGTTTTTTTATGGCCTAATTATACTCTTGGCTATGGTTTTAAAAGGGATTCTGGAAAAGATGGCTCATTCTCATATGTATAGGGATTCTCATGCTATGGTGACTATATTGATGATAATTTTCCTGCATGGGACCCCTTATCTTTCTGCTCTTTGCTATCTCCTTTCTATATTATATATGGCTTTATTTAGGTTTGCAGGTACTAAGGCCCATAAGACTTTCAACAAATGGTTGATTTCTTTTCATAGGTTTGTAGGCTATGATGGCTGCGATGATTTCACTCCTTCTTGGTTTGGTAGTAGCTCTTGTGATGTAACCCTTCCACTGAAGTTTGGATGCTCATATTTGCATCTGCCCCAATTTGGTGTGACTGAGAGCCTTCTTTCACACACTTTTTCCTCGCTACTCTCATTTTTCACTTTCGCTGTACTACTTTAACTATTCTAATTTCTATCTTTCTTTATTTTTCCAGATGCACTTCTCTTTTTCTCTTACAGGTTTGCTCTCTACTAGCATGCATTCTATCATCCTGAAGAGCTTTGGCCCTGATCTATCCATTGGCTTATCTATGTTAATCACTTTGTATCTTTTGCTTCACTTTTCTCTTTTATTTTGCTTTTGGTTGTACTTAGATAGGGATTTACTCTCTATTGTAGCTCTTTGAGCGAGTTTTGAGTTTATCCCCTCTTATGGATCTTGCAACCCTCTTTTTGTGGCAATAAAATTCCCCCTATATGGGGTTTCCCAAAAAAAAATCTTAAACCTTAACCGTAAACACTAAAACCCCAAACCCTAAATCCTAAACCCTAAACCTCAAACACTAAACCCTAAAACCTACAACACTAAACCTTAAACCTTCAACCAAACCCTAAACTGTAAACCGTAAACCCTAAAGACCTAAAAACCTAAAAACTAAACCTAAACTAAATAAAACTTGAAAATAAAATAAATAAATAAACCTAAACCAAAATAAAATAAAATAAATAAAAATAAAATAAAAACCTAAACTTAAACATGAACCTAAAAATAAAATAAAATAAAAAATAAAATAAACCTAAAAATCAAAAAACTAAAGAAAATAATAACTAAACATAAAATAAAAATAAAATGTACCTAAAATAAAATAAAATAAAAACTAAATAAAAGCCTGAACCTAAAAAAATAAACCTAAAAATAAATAATAAATAAAACATAAACCCTAGACTAAAAAAAAACTTAACATAAAATAAACAAAATAAAAGAGACCTAAACCTAAACTAAAATAAACTAAACTAAGATAAATAGAACCTAAACCTGAACCAAAAATAAACTAAACCAAAACCTTAAACTAAATAAAATAAATAAACTAAAAATAAACCTAACGTAAAAAAATAAAACCTAAAAATAAACATAAAATAAAAACCTAAAGCCTAAACCTAAAAAATAAAATAAAAACCAGAACCTAAACATAAAAATAAAAAATAAAACCTAAATTTAGAAATAGAAATAAAAATAAAACTAAACTAAAAAAAATAAACATAAACCTAAACCTAAACCTAAAAATAAATTAAAATAAAAACCTAAACTAAAATAAATAAGCTTAAAATACATAAACAAAACAAAATAAAAATAAAAAAGTAACCTAAATAAACTTAAAAAATAAAATAAACTAAAATAAATAAAGAATAAACTAATTAAACCTAAACCTATTGGTTTACTTAATTAAAAAAAACCCCTGAACCCTAAAACTTAAATGCAAAAACTAACCCTAAACCTACAACCATAAACCCTAAACCCTAAAAATCTCAAAATCAAAAACCGAAAACCCCAAGCTAACCCTAAACCCTAAACCGTAAACCCTTAAAACCCTAAACCCTAAAGCCTTTAAAAACTAAACCTTAAACCTTAAAGCCTAACCCTAAACCCTAAACCCTAAAACTTTAAACCCTAAAACCATAAACCCTAAACCCTAAAAACCTAAAAACCTAAACTTAAATTAAGTAAAACCAAATAATAAAATAAATTAAAAAACTTTAACCTAAATAAAATAAAAATTTAAACTAAAACCTAAACTTAAAAATAAAATAAAATAAACTAATAAAAATAAACTAAAATAAAATAAATAATAACCTAAACTAAACTAAAAAAATAAAATAAATTTAAGAATAAAAACCTAAATAAAATAAAAACTAAATGAAAAATAAAAATAAAATAAACCTAAATAAAATAAAATAAAAACCTAAACTTAAAACTAACCCTAAACCTACAACACTAAACCTACGACCTTAAACCAAAAACCCTAGAAAACCCTAAACCCTAAACCCTAAACTAAAACTTGAACCCTAAACCTAACACCTAAATCCAAAACCCTAAACCCTAAACCCTAAACCTATAACCCTATACTTTTTATAAAAAAAATACCTTGGACGCTATCAATTATATTGAAATATTTCAATACTTCCTAAATAGGTTAGTGCTTAAAATTATAAGCCCTAAACCAAACTAAAACCCTAAAAACCCTAATCCCAAAAGCCTAAACACTAAACCCTAAATCCTAAACCCTAAACCCTAACTCTAAACCCTAAACCCTAAAACCCTAAACCCAAAAACCCTAAACCTTAAACCCTAAACCCTAAAGCCTAAAAACCAAGAAACTTAAACCTAAACTAAGTAAAACCTAAAAATAAAATAAATAAATATACTTAAACCTAAATACAATGAAATAAAAAAAATAAAATAAAAATGTAAACTAAAACATCAACCTAAACCTAAAAATAAAATAAAATAAATTAATAGAAATAAACTAAATTAAAATTAATAATAACCTAAACTAAATAAATAAAATAAAATAAATGTAAGAATAAAATACCTAAATAAAATAAAAAAATCTAAAATATAAATAAAATAAACCTAAAATAAAATAAAATAAACACTAAATAAAAATCTGAACCCAAAACTAACCCTAAACTTACAACACTAAACCTACATCCCTAAACACTAAACCCTAAACTAAAACTTGAAACCTAAACCTAAAAGCTAAACCCTAAACCCTAAACCTACAACCCTATACTTTAAAAAAAATTACATTGGATAGTATCAATTATCAATTATATTGAAACCATTCAGTACATCCTAAATAGGTAAGTGCTTCAAATTATAAGCCCTAAACCCTAAAACCTAAACCCTAAAAACCATATACCATAAAGCCTAAACATTAAAACCTAAACCCTAAACCATAATCCTAAATCGTAAACATTAAATCCATGAACTCTAAAACCCTAAACCTTAAACCCATACCTTAAAAACCTAAAATATTAAATAAAAATAAAACTTAACTAAAAATTAAACCTAAACCTAAAAAAATAAAAAAAAATAAAAAACTTAAAATAAAATAAATAAACCTAAAATAACTAAACTAAACTAAGTGAAAAAAATCAACCTAATTAAAAAATAAACCCAAATAAAAAAATTAAAAAATAAACCTAAACCCTAAACACTAAACCCTAAACCCTAAATAAAGAAACTAAATAAACTTAAAACTACTAGCTTACTTAATTTTAAGAAAAACCTGTAAACCCTTAACCCTAAATCCTAAACCATAAACCATAAACCATAAAACCCTAAACCCTAAAACCCTAAACCCTAAACCCTAAAAATAAAACCAAAAAATAAATAAAAATAATACCTAAACCCTAAACTACAAAAAAAACCATAAAACTAAAATAAACAAAATAAAATAAACCTAAACCTGAACTAAAAGAAACTAAACTTAAATAAATAAAACCTAAACCCAAAATATATAAAATAAATAAATTAAAAATAAACCTAAACCTAAACTAAAAAATATAACCTAAATATAACCTAATTTTTGTTTTATTGCTACCACTGTTGGCTTTTGGATTTTAGGGTCCTTTGTCCAACAGGTTGTCTTTGTGGTTATTATCTGTTTCCTGCCTTTTGTTTTTGTGACTATGTTTATTGTTAATAATTGGGCAACTACTGATTTCTCCTGTTGCTATTTTATCCCACTTGGTTCTGTTAAAATTATGCAGATCCATGTGATTATCCATCTGATTATTAGGAACTTTACATATGCTTTGTTTACTGATTGGGACTCTTGGCCGCCTTGTTATTAACTGTCTTGGTTGTTGGCTGAACTGGATTAATACTCTACATGCCGTCTCTAGGGTTTTGGTTTATTTTGTTCAGGAAGCCTCTATTAAAGTTGTTGATTGCTCAGTGGCTTTTGCTTTGAACCCCCTTATTGATTTATTATATGCATATCATATGAATTCATTGGACTACTTTACTTGCTGCTATTTTCTCTTGTTTGTTGTCTTAGATATTTGCTATCTTGGTTTCTCAGGATTCCTATGTTGGCTACATCTTTGTTGGCTGTAGGACTTCAAGGTCCTATGTTTAGCAAGCTATTTCTAACATTATTATTCTAATTGTTTTTGATGATTGGTGTTTGGGCTGCTGCCTTCCAAAACCTTATTTTTATGCTCTATCTATTTGGTTATTAACTATTGCAATGTCTACTCTGATTGAGAGGTTTTATGGCCAACTTGCTGTCCCTTGCTGTCTTGGCTGTTGCTATTTTGGCTGTTGCTATCTTGGATATTTTTTGTCTTGGTTATCTGCTGTCTTGTTTTTTCTGGATTCTAATGTTGACCCTCATTTGAATCCCCTTTTTGATTTATCTTCTGGTGGGTTCTAATGTTGCATTAACTATTTTGTTGTTGGGGTTGGCTTTCTGATTTCCCTTGCTGTATGTCTGGGCTGCTCTTCATCTCCTGATTGTTGTGATCTACATTATCTTCTATAATCTCTATTCCCATCTGGGTTCGGTTAGGTTTATGCAGCTATCTTCTTGGTATGCACTATCTATTCTGAATGGGTGGTACTATGGATGCATCTTTTTTGTTGCCTATCTTGGTTGTTTGTTGATATGGATTATCCGATTTTTGGTCCTCAAAGTCGCTATCGAGTAAATCGTCTTTATTTGGTGTTGTTTTTGGTAGGTTGCGCCTATTTCTGTTGGGTTTCGCCTTCCATACAATTGCTTTTTTCCAACCTGATATAGATATTAATAAAGGGGTTGTTCACACATTCATTATTATGATTGGGTTCATTTTCGCCTTTACTTGTGTCCTCCCGTCCCAAAGATTCATATATATATCAAATGTTTGGGAAGGTGTTATTTATAGGCTCATTGACTTGCTTAGCAAGATTTCAGTAGGCTGCCTCTTCTGCTGTTTTCTTATGGAGGGTTTATATGCTGGCCTATTTCTCTTCTTGGATATGACTTTTCATGAGGTTCTGGAAAAGATGGCTCATTCTCATATGTATAAGTATTCTCATGTGACTATATTGATGATACATTTCATGGGACCCCTTATCCTCTTGCCCTTGCAATTTCCTCTATATTATATATGGTTTTGTTTAGGTTTGAAGGTAAAGCCTATAAGACTTTCAACAACTCAGCTATCTTCTCTGTTTGTTGGTTATGATGGCTGTGATGATTTCACTCCCTTTTGGTTTGGTAGTAGCTCTTGTGATGTAACCTTTCTACTGAAGTTTGGATGCTCATATTTGCATCTACCTCATCTTGGTGTGACAGAACCTGAGCCTTCTCTATGACAATTCTTTACTATCATTCTCAAATTATGCTATTTTCATTTCTCTTTTTCTCTGTATTACCTTAACTGCTCTAATCTCTTTCTATTTACATTTTTGCAGGTGCTTCTCTCTTGTCCTCTTGCAGGTTTGCTCCATAGTGTCATGCATTATCACGTCCTGCAGAGCATTGACCCTAATCTTCCATTGGCTTATTATGTTAATCAATTTGTATCTTTTGATTGCTTTAATGTCTTCTTTTGCTTTTGGATGTACTTAGATAGGGGATTTACTCCTTAGGCTGATTGTAGCACTTTGAGGAGTAGTTCTGGAGTTTATCCTCTTTAAGGACCTTGTAACCCTCTTTTTGTGGCAATAAAATACCCCCTACATGGGGTTTCTCTAAAAAAAAAAACTCTAAACTCTAAACGCTAAACACAAAATGTTAAACTCTAAAACCTTAAACCCTAAACCCTAAACGCTAAACCGTAAAACCTAAACCCTAAACCTTAAACCAAAAAAAGTAAAACCTATACCCTTAACCCTAAAAAGCTAAAAACATAAACCTAAATTAAATAAAACCTAAAAATAAAATAAATAAATAAATCTAAACCAAAATAAAATAAAAAAATAAAATAAAATAAAAGCATAAACTAAATCCTAAACCTAAACCTAAAGCTAAAAAGAAAATAAAATAAAAATAAAAACTAAATTAAAATAATATAAATAAAAATCTACACTAAACTAAAAAATTAAAAACCTAAATAAAATAAAAAGTAAATCTAAAATTATATTAAATAAACCAAATTAAAATAAAAAAACTAAATAAAAACCTAAACCTAAAAATAAATAAAAACTAAAACCTAAACCTTAAACTAAAAAAAAACTAAACTTTAAATAAAAATAAAATAAATCTAAATCTAAAATAAAATAAACTAAACTAAAGTAAATAAAACCTAAACCTAAACTAAATAAAATAAAATAAACTAAAAATAATCCTAAACCAGAAATAAAAAGTAAAACCTAAAAGTAAACCTAAAAGAAAAATCTAAAACATAAACTTATGAAAATAATATAAAAACATAAACCTAAACCTAAAAATAAAAAATAAAATCAAAACCTAAACAAACAAAATAAATTTTAAATTAAGTTAAAAAATAAACATAAACCTAAACCTAAACCTAAAAAATAAGTTAAAATAAAAAACATAAACTAAAATAAATAAACATAAAATAAATAAACTAAACTAAAAAAAATAAAAATAAAGATAAATCAAAAAGAAAAAAAATAAAAGAACTATAATAAAAATAAACAAACTAAGGTTTTAAAAAAAAAACCTAAAGATAAACCCAAAACCACAATGCTAGGCTCTAGAACACTCTAGGCCACTGAAGCCACTAGGAAACTCTAAACATACAACTCTAAACCCTAAACCTTAAACCCTAAACCCTAAACCCTAAACCCTAAACCGTAAAACCCTAAACCCTAAACACTAAACCCTAAACCCTAAACCCCAAACCCTAAACCCTAAACCTAATGCCCTATACCCTAAATCCTAAAAACCTAAAACCTAAATCTAAACTAAATAAGACCTAAAAATAAAATAAATAAAAACACCTAACCTAAATAAAATAAAATAAATAAAATAAAATAAAAACCAAATCTAAAACCTAAACCTAAACCTAAACCTAAACCAAAACTGAAACTAAAACCTAAAAATAAAATAAAAACTAAACTAAAATAAAATAAATAAAAACCTAAACTAAATTAAAAATAAACCTAAAAATAAAAAACCTAAATAAAATAAAAATTAAATGTAAAATAAATATAAAATAGACCCAAAATAAAATAAAAACCTAAACCTAAAAAATAAACCTAAAAATAAAACCTAAAAATAAATAAAAAAAACCTAACTCCTAAACCTAAAATAAATTAAATAAAATAAACCTAAACCTAAACTAAAATAAACTAAACTAAATAAAATAGAATGTAAACCTAAACCTATAATAAACTAAACCTAAACCCTAAACTAAATAAAATAAAATAAACTAAAAATAAACTTCAACTTAAACATAAAAACCTAAAACCTAAACCTAAAAAAATAAAATAAAAACCTAAACCTATTCCTAAAATAAAAAATAAAACCTAAATGTAAAAACTAAAGATAAAAATAAAACTAAACTAAATAAATAAATATAAACCTAAACCTAAACCTAAAAATAAACTAAAATATAAAACCTAAACTAAAATGAATAAACCTAAAATAAATAAACTAAACTAAATAAAAATAAAAAATTAAATAAACTAAAACAAATAAAAAATAAATTAAATAAACCTAAACCTATCGATTTATTTAATTAAAAAGAAAACTTAAACCCTAAACTCTAAATCCTAAACCATAAACCCTAAACCCTAAAACTAACCCTAAACCCTAAAAAACCCTAAACCATAAACCCTAAACCCTTTGCAAACCCTAAACCCTAAACCCTAAACTAAATAAAATAAAATAAACTTAAAACAAAAACCTAAAATATAAACCTAAAAAAAATAAAAGAAAAGCCTAAACCTAAACCTAAAAATAATAAATAAAATCAAAACCTAAAAAATAAAACAAAGTTAAAAGTAAAACCATAACCCTAAACACTAAACACTAAAACTAACCCTAAACCCTAAACTCTGAACCCTAAACCTACGACCCTAAACCTAAAACCTACAACCCTAAACCATAAATCCTAAATTCTAAACCATAAAACCCAAAACCCAAAACCTAAAACCCTAAACCCTAAACCCTAAACATTAAACCCTAAAACCAAAACACTAAACCCTAAACCCTAAAAAGCTAAAAACCTAAACTTAAACTAAATAAAATCTAAAAATAAAATAAACTAAAAAACCTAAACTTAAATAAAATAAAATAAAATAAAATAAAAGCCTAAACTAAAACCTGAACTTAAACCTAAAAATAAAATAAAATAAAAAATAAAAACAAAACTAAACTATAAAATTAAATAAACCTAAAAATAAAAAACCTAAGAAAAATAAATGCTAAACGTAAAATAAAAATAAAATATAAATAAAATGAAATAAAATAAAAATTAAAAAAAATTCAAACCTATAAAATAAACAGAAAAATAATCCTAAAAATAAATAAAAAATAAAACATAAACCTTAAACTAAAAAAAACTAAACATAAAATAAACAAAATAAAAGAAACCTAAACCTAAATTGAAATAAACTAAAATAAAATAAATAGAACCTAAATCAAAACTTAAACTAAACTAAACCTAAACCTTAAACAAAATAAAATAAATAAACAAAAAAAAAAACCTAAACTAGAAAATAAAACCTAAAAATAAATGTAAAATAAAAATTTAAAATCTAAACCTAAAAAAATAAAATAAAAACCTAAACCTAAACCTAAAAATAAAAAATAAAATCTAAACCTAAAAATAAAAATAAAAATAAAACTAAACTAAAGAAATGAACATAAACCTAAACCTAAACCTAAAAAATAAACTAAAATAAAAACCCTAAACTAAAATAAATAAACTAAGCTAAATAAAAATCAAAAAATAAATCTAAATAAAAATAAAAAATAAAAAAAACTAAAATAAGTAAAAAAATAAACTAAATAAACCTAAACATATGGATTTACTTAATTAAAAAAAACCATAAACCCTAAACCCTAAACGCTAAAGCCTAAACCTTAAACCCTAAACCCTAAAATCACTAAACCCTAAATCCTAAACATTAAACCCTAAACCCTAAACCCTAAACCCTAAACCCTAAACCCAAAACCCTAACCCTAAACCCTAAATACTAAAACCCTAAACCCTAAAACACTAAATCCTAGACCCTAAAGCCTAAACCATAAATCTTAAAAACCTAAAAACTTACACCTAAACTAAGTAAAACCTAAAAAATAACATAAACAAAAAACCTAAACCTAAATAAAATAAAAAAATAAAAAATGTAAACTAAAACAAAAACCTAAACCTAAAAAAAATAAAATAAATTAATAAAATAAAACTAAAATAAAATAAATAATAACCCACTAAACTAAATAAAATAAAATAAACCAAAAAATAAACAAACCTAAACAAAATAAAAACTAAACATAAAATAAAAATAAAATAAACATAAAATAAAATAAAATAAAAACTAAATGAAAACCTAAACCTAAAACTAACCCTAAACTTACAATACTAAACCTACAACCCCCCAAAAAAGTCCTAAACCCTAAACCCTAAACTAAAACCTAAACCCTTAACCTAAAACCTAAACCCTAAATTCTAAACCCTAAACCCTAAACCCTAAACCGTAAACCATAAGCCCTAAACCCTAAACCTACAACACTATACTTGAAAAATAAAAATACTTTGGACTGTATCAATTATCAATTATATTGAAATCATATAATACTTCCAAAATAGTTAAGTTCTTCAAACCCTAAACCCTAAATCCTAAACCCTAAAAACTGTAAACCTTAAAGCCTAAACACTAAACCCTAAACAATAAACCTTAACCCTAAATCCAAAAACTCTAAACCCTAAAAACCTAAAAACTTACACCTAAACTAAGTAAAACCTAAAATAAAATAAATAAGAAAACCTAAACCTAAATAAAATAAAATAAAATAAATTAAAAAATGTAAACTAAAACCTAAACCAACCTAAAAGTAACATAAAATAAACAAATAAAAATAAACTAAAATAAAATAAAAAATAACATAAACTAACCCAAAAAAATAAAATAAACATACGAATAAAAAATCTAGATAAAATAAAAACTAAACATAAGATACAAATAAAATAAACCTAAAATAAAAAAATAAAAAAAATTAAATAAAAACCTAAACCTAAAACTAACCCTAAACCTACAACACTAAACCTACAACCCTAAATCTACAATCCTAAACCCTAAACACAATAATTCCTTAAACCCTAAACCTTATAAAACCTGAACCCTAAACCTAATACATAAACCCTAAACCTTAAACCCTAAACCCTAAGCCCTAAACCCTAAACCCTAAACCTAAAACCCTATACTTAAAAAAAAGTACATTGGAAGGTATCAATTATCAATTATATTGAAATCATTCAATCCTTCCCACATAGGCAAGTGCTACAAATTATAAACCCTAAAACCTAAACCTAAGCCCAAACCCTAAATCTTAAATGTTAAACCCTAAACCCTAAAACTAACCCTGAACTTACAACCCTAAACCCTAAACCCTAAACCCTAAACCCAAAGATAACCCTAAACTCTAAACCCTAAATGCTAAACCCTAAACACTAAAAACCTTAAACCCTAAAGCATAAACACTAAACCCTAAACCCTTAACCCTAAACCCTTAACCCTAAACCATAACTCAAAACACTAAACCCTAAACCCTAAATCCTAAACTCGGAACCCTAAAAACCTAAAAACATAAACCTAAACTAAGTAAAACCTTAAAATGAAATAAACAAAAAAATCAAAACCTAAATGAAATAAAAAAATAAAATAAATTAAAAACGTAAACCAAAACATAAACCTAAACCTAAAAATAAAGTAAAATAAACTAATAAAAATAAACTAAAATAAAATAAATGATAACTTAAGCTAAACTGAAAAAATAAAATAAACCAAAGATTAAAAAACTTAAATAAAATAAAAACTAAAAATTAAATAAAAATTAAATCAACTTATAATAAAATAAAATAAAAACTAAATAAAAACCTAAATGTAAAATAAACCCTAAACCTACAACACTAAACCTACAAACCTAAACCTATAATCCTAAACCCTAAACCTACAACCCTAAACCCTAAACACTAAAAAGCCCTAAACCCTAAACCTTAAAAAACCCTAAACCCTAAACGCTAAGGTAACCCTAAATCCTGAACCCTAAACTCTAAACCCTAACCCTAAAAACCCTACACCCTAAAGCCTAAACACTAAACCCTAAACCCTAAATCATAACTCGAAACCCTAAACCCTAAAACCCCAAACCCTAAAACCATAAACCCTAAACCCTAAACCCGAAACTCGAAACCCTAAAAACCTAAGAACATAAACCTAAACTAAGTAAAACCTAAAAATAAATTAAATAAAAGAACTTAAACCTAAATAAATTAAAATAAAAATGTAAACTAAAACTTAAACCTAAACTTAAAAATAAAATAAAATAAACTAATAAAAATAAACTAAAGTAAAATAAATAATAACCTAAACTAAACTAAAAAGATAAAATAAACCTAAGAATAAAAAACATAAATAAAATAAAAGCTAAACGTAAAATTAAAATAAAATAAATATAAAATAACATAAAATAAAAACTAAATAAAACCTAAACCTAAAACTAGCCCCAAACCTACAGCACTAAACCTACAACCCTAAACCCTAAACCTACAACCCTATACTAAAAAAAATACATTGGATGGTATCAATTATAAATTATATTAAAATCATTCAATACTTCCTAAATAGATAAGTGCTTCAAATTATAAACCCTAAACCTTAAACCCTAAACCCTAAACCATATAAACACTAAACCCTAAATCCTAAACCCTACACCCTAAACCATAAACCCAAAATCCTAAAAACCTAAAAAATAAAATAAAATTAAAACTTAACTAAAAAATAAACCTAAACATAAAAAATAAACTAAAATAGAAAACCTACATTAAAATAAATAAACCTAAAATAACTAAACTAAACTAAGTAAAAATAAGAAATAAACCTAAATAAAAATAATAAATTACATAAATAATAAATAAATAAAGTAAACTAAATCAACCTAAACCTATCGGTTTACATAATTTTAAAAAATAACCTTAAACCCTAAACCCTAAACCCTATCCCCCAAACCATAAACCCTAAAACTAACCCTAAACCCTAAACATATAACACTAAACCTACAACCCTAAACCATAAACCCTAAACCTTAAAAAACCTTAAACCCTAAATCATAAAACTCTAAACCTAAACCCTCAACATTAAACCTAAAAAGCCAAAAAAATAAAGCTAAAAAATAAAATAAAAATAAAACTCAACTCAAAAATAATCTTAAACTAAAATAAATAAACCTAAAAAAAAAATAAACTAAATAAAACAAAAATAACAAATAAACCTAAATAAATGTTAAAATAAATAAAAACCTAAACCTACTAGTTTACTTAATTTTAAAAGTAAACTAAATAAACCAAAACATATTTTTTTACTTAATTTAAAAAGAAACCTAAGCTCTAAACCCTAAACCCTAACCCCTAAACCCTAAACCACAAATCATAAACCCTAAACACTAGAACTAACCCTAAAGCCTAAACCCTAAACCCTAAAAACTTAAAAACCTAAAGCTAAAATATAAAATAAAAATAAAACTCAACTACAAAATAAACCTAAACCTAAAAATAAACTAAAATAAAAAGCCTAAACTAAAATAGATAAACTAAACTAAATAAAAATAAAAAATAAACTTAAATAAAAATAAAAAACAAAATAAATAAAATAAATAAAAAATAAACTAAATAAACTTAAACCTACTAGTTGACTTAATTTAAAAAAATTCTAAACCCTTAATTCTAAACCCTAAACCTTAAACCCCAAATCCTAAAATTAACCCTAAACCCTAAAACCTAAACCTACAACACTAAACCTACAACCCTAAACCCTAAACCCTAAACCCGAAACCCTAACCCTAAACCCTAAACCCTAAACCAAAAAAGCATAAACCCTAAAACCCGAAACCCTAAACACTAAACTCTAAACCCTAAACCCTAAACCCTAAATCTTAAACCCTAAATCGTAAACCCTAACCATAAACCCTAAAGCCTAAACCCCAAACCCTAAACTTAAACTTAAAGTAACTAAATAAATTAAGAAATAAACCTAAACCATAAACCCTAAACCCTAAATCCTAATCCCTAATCCTAAACCCTAAACCCCACAACCTAAAGCTAATCCTAAAGTAACAAAATAAACTAAAAAGAAACCCAAACCCCAAAAACTAACAAACCTAAACCTAAATCTAAACCCTAAGAATGGTCAGAACCTTGATAGTAAGAACATCACCCAACCAGGCTCAGCCTAGATCTAGCGATGGTGGCGAAGGTGGAAGCATTGGTTATTATAGTGTTGGTGGGGGATCTAGAGGTGCTGGTGCATATGGAGGTGGTGGTCGGAGTAGTGGTGGTTTTGGAGGCAGGAGGAGTGACGAAGGTTACAGCCATGGTGGTGGCAGAGGGAGAGATCGGGGTTAAGATGTTGGATCCCACTACTCTAGAGGTCGGCGTGGTTCTGTTGGGAACTAGAGAAGCTAAAGAATGACCAATCCGATCTATTGCTTATGGAACTGTGTCTTTATAGTAGAGACAATTTAGTTATCTTGGGTATTTGATTTGCTCTATGGGTGCTTATTTTTTATCTATTTCGTCGCTTGTGTCTTAGAAAATATGGTGTGTTACTACTTAGTTGATGAATTCAAAAAGAAGAAATGTTGAATATGAATTATTTCTCTATTAAAATAACCAAAAACCCTAAACCCTAAACTAAAACCTGAACCCTAACCCTAAAACCTAAACCCTAAACCCTAAACCCTAAAAATAAAAATAAATAAATAAATAAAATAAAAAAACCCTAACCCTAAACATTAAACCAAAAACTAACCCTAAACCCTAAACCCTAAACCCTAAACTCGAAAACCCTAAACCCTAAACCCAAAAAACTTAAAACCCTAAAACCAAAACACAAAATCTAAACCCTAAATCAGAAAATCCTAAACCCTAAACCTAAATCCCAAATAAAAATAAACCTAAACCTAAAACCAAAACCTAAAATCCAACTAAACCTCAACTAAATAAAACCTAAAGATAAAATAAATAAAAAACCTAAACTTAAATAAAATTAAAAACTAAAATAAAACAAAAACCTAAACCTAAAAATATAATAAGATATAAAATAAAAATTAAACTAAAATAAAATAATTAAATAGCTAAACTAAAATAAAAAAATAAAATAAACCTAAAAATAAAAAAATTAAATAAAATAAAAACTAAACAAAAAATAAAAATAAAATAAACCTAAAATAAAATAAAATAAAAACATAAACATAAAAAAATAAATAAAAAATAAAACCTAAACCTTAAACTAAAAAATGAAACCTAAACCTAAAATAAACAAAATAAAATAAACCTAAATCTAAACTAAAATAAATAAAACTTAAACCTAAACTTAAAATAAACTTAACGTGAACCCTAAACTAAATAAAATAAAATAAACTAAAAATAAACCTAAATCTAAACTAACAAAAAAACCTAAAATGAAAACCTAAAACCAAAAGCCAAAAAATAAAATAAAATCCTAAACCTAAACCTAAAAATAAAAAATAAAACCTAAACCTAAAAAATAAACCCTAAACTTTAAACCCCAAACCCTAAATCTAAACCTAAAGTAACTAAATAAATAAAAAATAAACTTAAACCCTAAACCCATAACCCAAAGCCCAGACCCTAAATCCTAAACCCTAAACCCCAAATCGTAAACCTAATTTTAAAGTAACTAAATAAATTTAAAAATAAACCTAAACCCTAAAACCTAATAAACCTAAACCTAAACCTAAACTCTAAGAATTGATAAAACCTTGATGACTGGAACATCACCATCAAATAGGCTTAGCCTAGATTTGTAGGTGGAGACGAAGGTGATGGTTATTGTAGTGGTGGTGGGGGATCTGGAGGTGCTGGTGGATATGGAGGTGGTGATTGGAGTAGTGGTGGTTTTGAAGGTGGGAGGAGTGACGAAGGTTAAAGTCATGGTGGTGATATAGGGAGAGATCGGGGTTATGTTGGTGGATCTTGATACTCGAGAGGTCGGGGTGGTTCTGATGGAAATTGGAGAAATTGAAGAATGGTCGATCTGATCTGCTGCTTATAGAAGTGTGTCATTATAAAAGAGATGGTTCTAATTATCTAAAGTTTTTGATTTTATCGATCACTCATTTTTATCTATGTCATAAACGTGTCTTAGAAAACTTGTGTTACTACGGTTGATGAAATCTAAAAAAAGAAATGTTGAATCTAAATTTGTTCTTTATTAAAAAAAATAAAAAGCCTAAACTTGAAACTAAAACCAGAACCTTGAACCTAAAACCTAAACCCTAAATTATAAACCCAAAAGCCTAAACCCTAAAAAAAATAAAAAATAAAAAAAATTTAAATACCGTAAAACCTAAACCCTAAATTTACAACCCTAAACCCTAAACCCTAAACCCTTAAAATCCTAAACCCTAAACCTTAAACCCTAAACCTAAAAGCCCTAAATCCTAAACCCTAAACCCCAAACCTAAAACCCTAAACACTAAATCCTAAAACCCAAACCTTAAACCCTAAACCCTAAACCCAAAACCTTAATCCCTCTATACCCTAAACGCTAAACACCCTAAACCCTAAACACTAAACCCTAATCATAAATCCTAACCCTAAACCTGAAACCCTAAACCATAAACTCTAAATCATAAACCTTATTCCTTAGTTCATTTACTATTGAGCAATGATTAAGAAAATTAATTAACTAATTTTTTACTATTCATGGGATTAATTAATCATTAATTAACTTAAAAGAGTAATTAGGGTTCAATTAGTTAATTTTCTTAATTAAGTGACTAATAGATTCTAAGAAAATCATGGGAGACAGAGGTCATCCCATTAAATTAACCCATAAAAATTTGGGATTAATTGCTCACTTAATCTTAACCCTAAACTAAAGCCTGAACCCTAGACCTAAAACATAAACCCTAAACTAAAACCTGAATCCTAGACCTAAAACCTAAACCCTAAACCTTAAATCCTAAAAACCCTAAATCCTAAACCCTAAACCCTAAACCCTAAATCCTAAAACCCTAAAGCCCAAAACCCAAAACCCTAAACCCTAAAACCCTAACTAACCCAAACCTGCTAAAAAAACATGAACCACAGATATATAAAACCTAAACCTTAAATCCAAATCCACAAAACTAAACTTAAAACATAAATCCTGCTTAAAACCTAAACTAACTAATTCATAAACAAACCTAAACCTAAACTATAAACCTGCTCTCTAAACTAAAGCATAAACCCAAACCTAAACCCTAAACCTTAAACTAAACCTTAAACCCAGCCCTAACCTAAAAACCCTAAAACCTAAACCCGAAATCCTAAACCTAAACCTAAAGTAACTAAATAAATTAAAAAATAAACCTAAATCGTAAACCCTAACCCTAAAGCCCAAACCCTAAACCAACCCCAAACCCTAAACATAATCTTAAAGTAACTAAATAAATTAAAAAATAAACCTAAACTGTAAAACCTAATAAACCTAAACCTAAACCAAAACTCTAAGAATGGATAGAACCTTGACAGCTAGAACATCATCGTAAACTTGGTTAAGCATATATCTAGTGGTGGAGGTGAAGGTGGCAATTATTGTAGTGGTGGTGGGGGATCTGGAGGTGCTGGTGGATATGGAGGCAGTGATAGTGGTGGTTATGGAGGAAGGAGGAGCGACGGAGGTTAGAGCTGTGGTGGTGATGGAGGGAGAGATCGGGGTTATGATGGTGGATCCCACTATTCGAGAGGCTAGGATGGTTTTGATGGGAACTGGAGAAACTGAAGAATGATAGATCTGATCTACTGCTTATAGAACTATGTCTTTACAGTAGAAATGGTTCTAATTATCTAGGGTTTTTTATTTGCTCTATGTGTCCTCATTTTTTATCTATCACGTCGCTTTTGTCTTAGAAAACTTAGTGTCTTACTACTTGGTTGATGAAATCAAAAAGAAGAAATGTTGAATCTGAATTTATTCTCTATTAAAAAACCTAACCTAAACGACTAAAACACTAATAAAATAAAAAACCCTAATAATGAACCCTGAACCCTAAACCCTAAACCTTAAATCTACAACCCAAAATCCTAAACCCTAAACCCTAAATCCTAAACCCTAAACCCTAAAACCTTAAACCTTAAACCATAAACCCTAAACCCTAAAACCACAACCCTAAACCCTAAAACCCTAAAAACCTAAACCATGAACCTTTAACCATAAACCTTAAACCCTAAAACCTATAGCCCCAAACCGTAAACCCTAAACCCTAAATCAAATCAACTCTACCCTGCTATCGATCGTGCCACTCTCTGGCAATTCCGTGTTCCCTTTCATTTTCCTTACGGCTTGGCTGTGTTTTGACCATTCCCGATCGTTCCTTCTAGATTTCTACTCTCGGTTGGTCGCTTATGTGAGTTTCCCTTGATCTTACAATGGTGGAATCCCCACTTTCTGCACAGTCGAGCTCTTCGAACTTGGAGGCGTCGGCTAAGGCTTCTGATTTTCAAGGTAATATCAATCCGACTCGAGCTGTTACTGTGCCTGCTATTAAGTCCTTCAAGGACACTTTATCTGGTAAGAACACTTGCACTAATGCTTTGGTCAATTTAATCTCAACTTCTTTCCGTGGAATGCCGACTGTAATGTGCTCGAATCTTGATGTGGAAAAGCTGGCGAAGCCCTTTGAATTTTCATTAGTTGGTAAATTTTCTTTGCGTCGCCCGACTCTTGAAAGCATCCGATCCTTCTTTCATAGCCTAAAGCTCTCGGGTGTATTTACTATCGAATTGATTGATCCTAAACATATCCTTATTCAGCTATCTAATGATTTAGACTACTCAAGAGTGTTTGGTTGTCGCTCTTACTTTGTGTACAATTATCAAATGAGGCTTTTGAAATGGTCTCCTCTATTTGATGTCAAAGAGGAATCCCCAATTGTTCCTTTATGGCTAGCTTTTCCAAACATGAGGATACATTACATTAGCCATCAAGTCCTATTTGCAGTTGGGGCTCTCTTTGGTAGGCCCCTTCAAATAGATCAATCCACCGCCGCGAGATCATGACAATCAGTTGCTCATATTTTGGTTGAGATTGATATTACCAAAAGTACCCTAAAGAAGTTTGGATTAGTTCAAAAAAATTTGGGTATAATAATAAAGTGGAATTTGAAAATATCCCTATTTTTTGCACACATTGTAAGATCCATGGTCATGATCACTCTGAATGCTTTGTGTTACACCCTAATCTTAAAAGAAAAATTTCCGATCCTAATCCTCTCTAACAAATGAAAAATAATAAGTTACATGTTCCTAAAGTTACTCAAAATGGAACTCACCCTCCTACCCCTCTCCTTTATTACCTACTGATTTTATTAAAGAACAATCGAGCTTGATAAAATAATGATATTGAGGTTTGTGAGGAAACTAATGTTAACTTACCTAACATTGCTTCTACTTGTAATAACTTGGCATCTCAAGACAATCCCTTGACTCATATGAATCATAATGGTGATTTGAATGGGAACTTCAAGTTGGATCAAAATCTCAAAACTAATTCCGGAATTGTTCTGAAAAATTTTGATAATTTGGTGATGGTTCAAAATCTGAATATTACTCATGGAAATGAAAATGAATTTTATGCTATTAATGGTGCCACAACCTCTCCATCTATTACCCTACAGAGTGATACACATGCTAACCCTATTTCTCAACCTAACTCTGATACCAAAGAAAGGGAAATCACCATTAGGAATGCTTTGAAGATCTGTCTTATTAAATATCACAAATCACTCTTTTAGATGGAGATACTGGACATAGATAGGCCTTTTCAAAGCTTATTAAAAAAATCCCTTAAAGCTAGAATGCTCACTAATAGCTTCACTAGAACCACTCGATCTTCCCTAACTTCCCATAAATAATTTTTTCATGTTTCTCTTCTTCTTGTTTTCATTTTTGCAGTTACCTCTCTATTCTTTCAACTTATTATGATCAATTTTCTTATTTGGAATGTTAGGTATTGGGACTCTCGATTAATGCTGTTAGAAGCCTTTTCGGCACTCATAACATAGCCTTACTTGTTGTTATTGAACCATTCATTCACTCTTAAGATCACTCAGTTGTTAGAATGCTTGGCTTTCAAAACTCCTTTTATAATATTAGCAATAAAATTTGGTATTTTTGGAATAATCTAATCAACATCTCTATCCTTGATGACCTTCATCAATTGGTTAATGTTCAAATCTCATTGGGTGAATTTTTTGCTCTTGGTTACTTTATTTATGCTTCTTGTAATAGAACTAGTAGGAGCATCCTTTGGGATAACTTAAGAACCTTTGCCTCCTCTGTCAACAAACCTTGGTTGGTTAGTGGTGATTTCAACACTATTCTCGCTTCCTCGGAAAGAAGGGGAGGTTGCTCTCCTAACATTCATTCCATGGAAGACTTTTCTACTATCATTCTTGATTGTAATCTAATTAATATTAGTTTTTTAGGTTCCGACTACACATGGCATAATTGTAGACTTTGGCAGTGGTGTGATAGGAACCTCTTTAATTCCCTTTGGATCAATCAATGGCCTCTTACTTTAGTTAAACATTTAAGCATAACTTTATCTGACCATGCTCCACTTTTGATTTCTATCAAAAATCCCTCCACTAAACTATCCTCCCCTACTCCTTTTAGATTCCAAAATATGTGGATCCAACATAGTCATTTCATTAATGTTGTTTCCATTAATTGGCGGGCACCTATTCATCTTGATAATTCTATTAAAGGAATGATTCACCTTTGGCTTAAGCTAAAAAGGCTTAAACAAAATCTAAATTGGTGGAACAAGCATCATTTTAAAAATATTTTTGCAAATCTCAAAAATATGGAATTACTTGTTTGCTTTCTTGAAGATGATGTTTTGACTGACTCTAATAAGCTTGATGAATTGAATGAAGCTAAAGATAACTTGATTAATTATCAGAATATGGAGAAAACCTACTGGTGCCAAAAGGCTGCTAGCAAACATATTCGATGGTGTGAAACACAAGGTATTTCCATGCTCTTTTTTAAAAAATAAAGCCTTAAACTCTATTAAAAAAATCAAAATGATAATGAATCTAGATTCGATAATAATGATATTAAAGATTACATCATACATCATTTTCAAAATTTATTAAACAATAACCCCTCCTTAGAAGCCTTCTCCAACACATTTGATCTCCTCTTGATCTCTAATGATGAAAACCACTTACCGGTTTGCGTCTACTGAGAGATTGGTAGTATTCTCAATAGCATGAACACTAATTCTATTACTAGCCCTGAAGGCTATATGACTCAATTCTTTCAACATTGTTGGCCTATTATTAAGACTGACCTTATTGATGCAGTTGCTGATTTTTTTGAGGGTAACCCTTTACCTAGATATTATTCTAGCACTTCCATTGTTCTCATTCCCAAAATTAATAATCCTAAATCTTGGGGTGATTTCAGACCTATCAGTCTTTGCACCTTCTTTCATAAACTCATTGCTAAATTAATTGCTAATAGAATTAGGTCTACCTAAAATTATTTCCAACCAAAGCGGCCGTTAAAGGTAGAGTGATATCGATAACTTACTTCTAGCACAAGTGATTCATGACATTGGCGTCCTATCGGTGGTAACATCCTTTTAATGGACATCACTAAAGCTTTTGACAACCTCTCTTGGGATTTCCTCTTTCAAATTCTTCAATTACTTGGGTTTTCTGGTTATTTTATCCGCCTCATCAAAATGTTGCATTGCAAATGCTTGGTTCTCTGTTATCATGAATGGTGAATCCTTAGGTTTTTTCCCTTCAAAACATGGTTTGAGATAAGGGGATCCCCTATTCCCCTCTCTTTTATTATTCTTTGTTGAATATCTATCAAAGTGAATGATCTTTTTTACAATAATCTAAGATGTTTTATAGAACTCAAGGTGGTCTTCCTGTCACTCATCTTAGTTTTGATGATGACTTTATAATCTTTTGCAATGCCTCAATTCCTCACATTAAAACTATTAAGAATCTTTTAAATAAATTTGGCAACAAAAGCATTCTTTTTCTCAACGAAGGCAAAAGTTGTTTCATTCCTTCTTCTAAAATCCCTAGCAATAGGACCAATCAAATTTTGAGAATTACTAATTTTCAACAACAACAACTTCCTATTAAATATCTTGGTGCTCTCCTCTTTTTTGATCAAAAAGATCTCACCTTTTGATGAGCTAATCTAAAAAATCTCTAATAAAATTTCTGTTTGGGAATTTCACTTAATTTCATTTGGTGGTAGGCTCACTTTGATTAAGAGCACCCTGAACTCCATGCCTTTGTATCTCATTCAAACCATTGTGCCGACTAACTCTATCGTTAACAGAATTGGGCAGCTCATTAACAAATTTTTCTGGGGATCTAACAATTCCTCTAAAAAAATGCACTGGACCTCTTGGTATAAAACTTGTGACACTTTTGCTGAAGGTGGTCTTGGATGTAAACCAATTAAGGAAACTATCACAGCTTTTTCTTATAAACTTTGGTGGAATTTTAGGAAAAATAATAGTCTATGGGCTAATTTTTATGACTGCTAAATACTGCCAGGGAAAGAACCTTCTCATTTTCCCCTATAAAGCTGGAGACTCTCCTGTTTGGAAAATACTTTGTTCCGTCAAATGGGATGTCAAATCCTTAATTTCCTGGGGGATTAACTCTGGCTCCTCTTTCTTTTGGCAAGACAACTCGACTGGAGGTGGGTCCATTGATGACTTACTTTCTACCCATTCCACTGTTGCTATTAAAGTGAACTCTTTCTGGAAGAATAATATGTGGAACAATAGTAAGCTTATTGATCATATTCCTCCCTCTCTTTTAAATAAGCTTACTACTATTCATATCATTCCTACCAATCAAGATCAGATCCTTTTTAAGCTTCCACATAATGGTGATTTCAACTTTAAAAATGTTTGGATTCACATTAAAGAAACTCATGATTTTTCATATGTGTTTTCTAAACTTTGGAACAATAATATCCCTACTATTCTTCTTACTTGGCATATTTTGAAAAACTTCATCCCTGTGGACTCCTTGTTGTGGGGTAAAGGTTTTCAATTACCTTCAAAATGCCAATGTTATTTTCACATTGAGAATGTGAATCATGTTTTGTTAATGGGGCCATTGCTTTTAAACTTTGGATTTGGTATGATGACTTCTTTAACATTATCATTTTCAATGGCTCCTTAAATTTATATCAACTTCTTGAAGTTTATTTTGACAACACTATTAAAGGACACATTAAAGTCCTAACTGCTATCACTCTTATTTGGTTCATATGAATGGACCGAAATGATGAAAAACATCGTGAGATCCCTATGAATCACATAAGGATAATTGCTAGAACTAAAAACAAAATCTGTGACTTGTTTAATGCTAATTTAATTCAATACAAACAATTCAAAGGTTGCAAATTTGTGGCCAATAAACTGGGTTTTAACTTGCCTGATCACCACATCTGTAAAGATGACAAGATTGCTTACTGGGTAAAACCTCAGGCTAACACTATTAAACTTAACACTGATGGCTCTGTCTCTCATAAAGGTTCAGGCTATTGTGGAATTTTCAGAAATATTAATGGGAAAGTCCTATGTGCCTTTGCATATCCCGTTAATCCTTGCTCTGTTCCTTTTGCTGAGCTCATGGCAGTGTACAAAGCTCTTGAGATTTACCTTCAAAAAGGTTGGCTCAATATTTGGAATGAGGTGGATGCCCTTCTGTTGATTGATCTCTTGACTTCCACCAAAATGGGCAATATTGAATTGTACTTCTTAAGCAAACTAGAACTCTCCTTGCCCAACTCTACTTTAAAATCACTCATGTATGGGTAGGGTAATGCATGTCGATTATCGGCCAATCTAGGTGCTTTGGGTGGATGGAATAAATTCTTTGATCAACTAACCCTTCCTAAACATTTGCATGGCTTGGTTAATGGACAATCTTTGGGTTTCCTTATCTCAAAAATTAACCTATTGGATTCACTGTTTCAATACCTCTTTTATTGCATGATCATTTTCTATTCTTTGTTGTTATTTCTTTGGTTTTCTTGATGCATCAACGATATCCCCTTGATGTTTATTTGTTGATCTCGCGTCTTTGTTGGTTTAATTGTCTTAGCTTTAATTGGGAGCTTCGCCTCTACTATTTTTACTATTAATGTCTTCTTTGCTTCTTTGGAATTTCTGATGCATCATCATATTACTCCTTGTTGGTCCTTTGCTGAGCTAAGTGGCATCTGTTGTTGGTTTAATTATCCCAACCTTTTTTGGGGTCATGCTATTTTTAGATGCTACATCTATGTTAAAGGTTTAATTGTTAGCTGTTGGGATTTTGGGCCCTTTGTCCAGCAGGCTGCTCTTGGAGTTGGTTTATTGTATTTGTTGAATGTATATGCTAACCCCAGCTTACATACCTATAAGAAAATAAAATCCAATACCTTTGTTATTATTAATGATTCTTTGCAGGTTTGGTATTGTTTAATGAATTCCTTTCAGTCTGATTTCCCTGAGGAGGGTAGTTCTGCTTTGATTTCTCTAAGGATTTCATTGATAATACCCTTTTGAACCCTTATGGTAGCTCTGTTGCCCCACTGCTTTTTATTGGCTTATCCTATGGTTGCAATAATTGTATTGTTGTTTTAACCTATGGCTGTTGGATTTCTGGATTCACTATCTTGTTGGCTAACCTTGTGTTTATTAGCTTTTTGTTGCCTGGTGTTCTTCTAACTGTCTTTACTGTTCTCATCCAGGTTGCTGCTGATCAATTAATCTCTTGTTTTTTACCTTTTGGCTCTGTTAAAATTGTGTAGATCCAGCTTATTGGTAATTACTGTCCTGGATGTTAGCTAATCTGGATTATTGCTCCTCATGCTGCTTCTGGGGTTTTGTTTTATTTTGTTCAGTTGGCCTCTATTGAGGTTGTAGGCTATAGATGGCTTTTATTTTTTCTTGATTTCTTATCTCTCATTTTTTTAGAATGTTTGTGCTATTAAAACACAGGATGCTCTATTTTCACGTTGCTATTTTTTATATCACAGTTCACTAGTCTTGGCGGACCTCTTCCTTAACTATCGAGGATTTAACTTATGCATTATATAATTTGAATGGTTGGTTTTATGGCCAACTTGCTATTATTTTCTTTCTTGGTTGTTGGATGGTCTGGATCATTGAGTCTTTTATCCAATAAGCTATTATTAGGGTTGTTTATGTGGTTGTAGTCTTGTTGGTGTTGTCTTCTTGTTTTGCCCAACCTCATATTTCCCAAAGAGAGATTTTGCAATTTCCTATTTAATTTTATTAATTCCTTGCAGGTTTGGACTTCCTTTATGGCTTCTCAGTTTGCCTTTAATGTGGATGTGGGTTTAGCTGCTAGCTTGATCATCTTTATCTGGAAGGTTTTTTCGGTTGCTAATCTTTTGAACCCTTTCTGTTGCTACTTTACATCTCTATTTTTTATTGGAATTTTATATGGTGGGTGTAATTTTTGTTTTATTGCTACCCTTGTCTTTGTGGTTATTATATGTTTCTTGCCTTTCTTTCTTTCTTTTTCAATAACAATTGATTTCTCCTGTTGTTATTTTATCCCCCTTGGCTCTGTTCAAATGGTGCAGAACCCTGTGATTATCCATCTGATTATTTGGATCTTTACATATGCTCTATTTACTTTGAATGGGTGGACTTTTGGCCACTTGTTGTAATCTTGCAGGTTGTTGGTGACTGGATTAATAAACTACATGCTATTTTTGGGGTTTTGGTTTATTTTTTTCAGCAAGCCTCTATTAAAGTTGTTGATTGCTTGGTGGCTTTTGATTTGAATCTCCTTATTGGTTTATTTTATGCTTATCATCTGAATTCTATGGACTACTTTATCTGCTGCTCTTTTCTCCATCTTCTTTCAGTTAAACTTATATCTATTGCACTGTTTATTCTAAATGGGTGGTTCTCTAGCCAGCTAGCTGATTTTCGTTATCTTAGTTGTTTGTTGTCTTGAATATTTGCTATCCTTGTTTCTCAGGATTCCAATGTTGGCTCTATCTTTGTTGGTTGTAGGACTTTAGGTTCCTATGTTCAACAAGCTATTTCTAACTTTGCTGTTCTAATTATTTTGGTCATTGGTGTCTCGGCTGCTGCTTTTCCGATCCATGTTTCTATGCTCTATCTACTTGGTTACTAACTATTGCAATGTCTACTCTGATTGAGAGGCTCTATGGGCATCTTGCTGTCCCTTGCTATCTTGGCTGTGGCTGTCTTAGCTGCTGCTGTCTTGGTTGTTTTTTGTCTTGGTTATCTGCTGTCTTGTTTATTTTGGATTCTAATGAGGATCCTAACTTGAATCCCCATTTTGATTTATCCCCTAGTTGGTTCCAATGTTGCACTAACTATTTTTTTGTTGGGGTTGGCTTTTTGATTGCCCTTCTTTACTTGATGCAGCTTTGTTCATTTCGATAGGCTGATCTACATTAACTTGTTTTCTATTCCCATCTAGGTTCAGTTAGGCTTGTGCTGCTATCTGCTTGGAATGCAATGTCTATTCTGAATGGGTGGTACTATGCATACTTTGCCTTTTGTTGTCTTGCTATCTTGGTTGTTTGTTGATCTGGATTATCCAATTTTTGTCCGATCTTTCTGGGCTGTAGTTCGACTATCTTTATTTGGTGTTATTTTTTGGTATTGGGTTATCTTTGCCTTCCTTTACAAATGCTTTTTCCAACTCTTGATATGGATATTAATAAGGGGTTTGTTCACATCGCATTCATTATTATGATTGGACTCATTTTACGGACTTTACTTGTGTACTCGGCGAAAGATTCATATATATATATCATATGTTTGGGATGGTGTTACTTATAGGCTCATTGACTTGCTTAGCAGGATTTCAACATACCTCTTGTTTCTTGTGGATGGTTTTTTATCTTTGGCTATTTCATATGTATAAGTATCCTCATGTCAAGGTGACTATATTGATGATAATTTTCGCATGGGACCCCTTATCTTTGCCCTTTGCAATTTCCTCTCTATATATATATAATTTTGTTTAGGTTTTGCGGTAATAAAGCCCATAAGACTTTCAACAACTAGTTATCTTCTCACGGGTTTGTTGGCTATGATATGTGATGATTTCACTCCCTTTTGGTTTGGTAGTAGCTCTTGTGATGTAACCACTAAAGTTTGGATGCATATTTGCCGCCAACTTGGTGTGACTGATTGAGCCTTCTATCACAATTCTTTATTATCATTCTCAAATTATGCTATTTTCGTTATCATTATGTTTATATTACCTTAATCAATCTATTTACATTTTTGTGTGCTTTCTCTTGTCCTCTTGCAGGTTTGCTCCATAGTGTCATGCATTCTCACGTCCTGTAGAGCATTGGTCCTAATCTTCCTTTGGCTTTTTATGTTAATCTAATTGTATCTCTTGATTACTTTAATGTCTTCTTTTGCTTTTGGATGTACTTAGATAGGGGATTTACTCCTTAGGCTGATTGTAGCTCTTTAAGCAGTAGTTCTGGAGTTTATCCCCTTTAAGGACCTTGTAACCTTCTTTTTGTGGAAATAAAATAACCCCTACATGGGATTTCCCAAAAAAAAAACCCTAATCCCTAAACTTTATAAACCTAAAAATATAAACTTAAACTAAATAAAATGTAAAAATAAAATAAATAAAAATACCTATACCTAAATAAATAAAATAAAATAAAATAAAATTAAAACCTAAACTAAAACTTAAACCTAAACCTAAAAATAAAATAAAATAAAATATAAAAACTAAACTAAAATAAAATAACTAAAATTTAAACTAAACTAAAAAAATAAAAGAAACCTAAAAATAAAAATCCTAAATAAAATAAAAAATAAATTAAAATTAAAACTAAAATATACATAAAATAAAATAAAATCAAAACTAAATAAAAATACTCTAAGCCAAAAATAAAATAAAATAAAAGCTAAATAAAACCTAAACCAAAAAAATAAACCTAAAATAAATAAAAAAATAAAACCTTAATGTTAAACTAAAAAAACCCAAAACCTAAAATAAAAAAAATAAAATAAACCTAAACCTAAACTATAATAAACTAAACTAAAATAAATAAGACCTAAACCTAAACCTAAACCTAAAATAAATTTATCCTAAACCCTAAACTAAATCAAATAAAATAAACTGAAAGTAAACCCAAACTTTAACTAAAAAAAAATAAACCTAAAAATAAACCTAAAATTAAAACCTAAAACCTAAACCTAAAAAATAAAATAAAATCTTAAACCAAAACCTAAAAATAAAATTTAAAACCTAAACTTAAGAAAAATAAAAATAAAACTAAATGAAAAAATAAACATAAACCTGAACCTAAACCTAAAAAAATAAACTAAAATAAAAAACTTAAACTAAAATAAAAAACCTAAAATAAACATAAATAAAAATAAATAATAAACATAAATAAAAAGAAAAGATAAAATAAAATAAAATACATAAAAATTAAACTAAATAAACTAAAAAAACCTAAACCTACTAGTTTACTTAATTAAAAAACCCCTAAACTTAAACTCTAAACCCAAAACCCTAAATCTTAAACCCTAAACCCAAACCCTAAACCGTAAACCCTAAACCCTAACCCTAAACCCTAAACCCTAAACCCTAAACCCTAAAACCCTAAACCTTGAACCATAAACTAACCATAAACCATAAATCCTAAACACTAAAAACCCTAAAAACCCTAAACCCTAAACCCTAAAGCCTAAAGCCTAAAGCCTAAACTAACCATAAACCCTAAGCTAACCCTAAACCCTAAAAACCCTAAACCCTAATGCCTAAACACTATACCCTAAACCCTAAATCTTAAACCCTAAAACATAAACCATAACCCTAAACCCTAAACCCTAAGCCCAAAAAAAACATAAACCTAATTAAAACCTAAAAAAGCATAAAAAAAGATAAACTTGAATAAAATAAAATAAATTATAATATAATAAAAACATAAACTAAAACCTAAACCTAAGTCTATATATAAAATAAAATTAAAATTAAAATACACTAAAATAAAATAAATAAAAACCTAAACTAAACCTAAAGATAAAATAAACCTAAGAATAAAAAACCTAAATAAAATAAAAGTAAATATAAAAGAAATATCAAATAAACCTAAAATAAAATAATATAAAAACTAAATAAAAACTTAAACTTAAAAAATAAACCTAAAAATAAATAATAAATAAAAACTTAAATTAAAATAAAAATAAAATAAACAAAATAAACCTAAACCTAAGCCTAAACTAAAATAAACTAAATTCAAATAAATAAAATAAACCAAAAATAAATAAATAAACCTAACCTAAAAATAAAGAAAATAAACCAAAAATAAAATAAACCTAAACTAAAAAAATAAAACCTAAAAATAAACCTAAAATAAACCTAAACCTAAAAAAAAATAAAATAAACAATAAATAAAACTAAATAAAAAAACTAAAATAAAATAAAACAAATAAAACCCTAAACCATAAACCGTAACCCTAACCCTAAACCCTAAATCCTAAACCCTAAACCCTAAAACCCTAAACCCTAAAGCCCTAAACCCTAAACTCTAAACTAACCCTAAACCATTAACTGTAAATCATAAACCCTAAACCCTAAACCCTAAACCTTAAACCCTAAGCTAACCCTGAAGCCTAAACTAATAATAAACCCTAAACTAATCCTAAATCCTAAAAACCCTAAACCCTAAAGCATAAACCCTTAACCCTAAAACCTAAACCTTAAACCATAAAACCTAAACCCTAAACCCTAAACCCAAAAGAAAACTTAAACCTAAATAAAACCTAAACAAAACATAAAATAGTAAAACTAAATAAAATAAAAACCTAAACTAAAACCTAACTCTAAACTTTAAAAAAAATAAAAAAATACACTAAAATAAAATAAATAAAAACTTAAACTAAACTAAAAAAATAAAATAAACCTAAGAGTAAAAAACCTAAATAAAATAAAAAGTAAACGTAAAATAATAATAAAATAAACCTGAAATAAAATAAAATAAAAACTAAATAAAAACATAAACCTAAAAAATAAACATAAAAATAAATAAATAATAAAACACAAACCCTAAACTAAAAATAAGAACTTAAACTAAAATAATAATAAAATAAACAAAATAAACCTAAACCTAAACTAAAATAAACTAAACTGAAATAAATAAAGCCTAAAAGAAACTAAACTTAAAGCTGAACCCAAACTAAATATAATAAAATAAACTAAAAATAAACCTAAACCTAAAATAAAAAATAAAACCTAAAAATAAACCTAAAATAAAAACTTAAAACCTAAACCTAAAAAAATAAAATAAAAACCTATAGCTAAAACTAAAAATAAAAAATAAAACCTAAACCAAAAAAATAAAATAAAAATAAAACTCAACTAAAAAATAAACCTAAACTTAAAAAATAAACAAAAATAAGTAAACCTCAAAAAAATAAACTAAATTAAACAAAAATAAAAATAAAAATAAACTGAATAAACTAAATAAACCTAAACCTTATAAAAAAAATAAAAAAACCCTAAACCTTAAACACTAAACCTTAAGCCCTAAACCCTAAAACCCTAAAACCTAAACCCTAAATCTTAAACCCTAAAACCCTAAACCCTATACCCTAAACCCCAAACCCTAAACCCTAAACCCTAAATCATAAACCCTAAAAACATAAAAACTTAAACCTAAACTAAATGGAACCTAAAAATAAAATAAATAAAAATACCTAAAGCTAAATAAAATAAAAAAATAAAATAAAATGAAAACCTAAATTAAAACCTTAACCTAAACCAAAACCTAAACCTGAACCTAAATGTAAAAATAAAAGAAAATAAAAAATAAATACTAAACTAAAATAAAATAAATAAAAACCTAACTAAACTAAAAAATAAATGAAACCTAAAAATAAAAAACCTAAATATAATTAAAACTAAATGTAAAGCAAAAATATAATAAACCTAAAATAAAATAAAATAAAAACTAAGCAAAAACTAAACCTAAAAAAATCCTTAAAATAAAACCTAAAAATAAATAAAAAATAAAACTTAAAACCTAAACATAAAATATACAAAATAAAATAAACCTATACCTAAACTAAAATAAATAAAACCTAAACCTAAACATAAAATAAACTAAATCTAAACCTTAAACTAAATAAAATAAAATAAACTAAAAATAAAACTAAACCTAAACTTAAAAAATAAAAAACTAAAAATAAACCTAAAATAAAAACCTAAAACCTAAACCTAAAAAAATAAAATAAAAACCTAAACCTAAACCTAAAAATAATAAAATAAAACCTAACCCTAAAAAATAAAATAAAAATAAAACTAAACTATAAAATAAGCATAAACCTAAACCTAAACCTAAAAAATAAATTAAATAAAAAGCCTTAAATAAAATAAATAAACCTAAAATAAATAAACTAAACTAAATAAAAATAAAAAATAAACCTAATTAAAAAAAATATAATAAATAAAAATAAATTATATAAACTAAATAAACCTAAACTATTGGTTTACTTGATTTAATAAAAAACCCTTAAACCCTAAATCCTAAACACTAAAACCTAAAACTAACCCTAAACCCTAATCCCTATACCCTATATCCTCAAAACTCTAAACCCTAAAGCGTTAACACTACACCCTAAACCCTAAACCCTAAACCCTAAAACCTAAACACTAACCCTAAACCTTATTCCCTAAAAGCATAAACCCTTAAACCCTAAATCCTAAACCCTAACCCTAAACACCAAAGCCTAAACTAAACCTAAATTAAAAAAAATAAACCTAAAACCTAAAACCTAATAAAGCTAAACCCTAAGAATGGAGGAGAAGGCGAAGGCGGCAGCTATCATAGTGGTGGTGGGGGATTTGGTGGTGCTGGTGGATATGGAGGTGGTGGTCGGAGTAGTGGTGGTTATGGAGGCTGAAGGAGTGGTGAAGATTATAGTCGTGGTGGTGACAGAGGGAGAGATTTGGGATATGATGGTGGCAGAGGGAGAGCCCGGGTGGTTCTGATGGGAACTAGAGAAACTGAAGAGTAACCAATCTGATCTATTAATTACAAAATTGTGTCTTCACAGTAGAGACAATTCTAATTATTTATGGATTTTATTTGCTCTATGCGTGCTCATTTTTTATATATGTCATCGCTTTTGTCTTAGAAAACTTGGTGTGTTATTTGGTTGATGAAATCGAAAAGAAAAAATGTTGAATCTGAATTTGTTCTCTATTAATAAAAAAACTAAAAACACTAAACCCTAAACTAAAACTAACCTAGACCTACCTAAACCTAAACCCTAAACCCTAAACCTAAAACCATAAACCCTAAACCTCAACCCTAAAACCCCAAACCACAAACTAAAACCTAAACCTAAACTAAATAAAACCTAAAATAAAATAAATAAAAAAAAAACCTTAACCAAAATAAAATAAAATAAAAACCTAAACTAAAACTTAAAGCTAAACCTAAACCTAAAAAGAAAATAAAATAAAAATGAAAATAAAAACTAAACTAAAATAAAATACATAAAAACCTAAACTAAACTAAAAAATAATACCTAAAAATAAACCAAAAATAAAAACCAAAACCTAAACCAAAAAAAAATAAAATAAAAACCAAAACCTAAACCTAAAAATAAAAAATAAAACCTAAACCTAAAACTAAAATAAAAGAAAACCAAACTAAAAATAAACCTAAACCTAAACCAAGAAAAAAACTAAAATAAATAAACCTAAAATAATTAAACTAAACTAAATAAAAATAAAAATACCTAAATAAAAATAAAAAATAAAATAAACTAAAATAAATTAATAATAAACTAAATAAACTAAATAAACTGAAATCTATAAGTTTTTTTTAATTTCTTTAAAAAAAACCCCCTAACCCTAAACCTTAAATCCTAAAACTAAACCAAAACCCTAAACCCTGAACCCTATACCTATAACCCTAAACCCTAAACCCTAAACCTTAAAACCCTGAAAAACCATAAACCCTAAATCCTAAACCCTAAAACCAAAAGATCTAAATCGTAAACCCTAAAATGTACAACCCTAAACCCTAAACCCTAAACCCTAAACCCTAAGCCATCAAAACCTAAAAATCTAAGCCTAAAAAAAATAAAACTTAAAAATCAAATAAATCATAAAAACCTAAACCTAAATAAAATAAAATAATAAAATAAAATAAAAACATAAACCTAAACCTAAACATAAAAATAAAATATAAAATAAAGTAAAATATAATAAATAAAAACCTAAACTAAACTAAAAAATAAAATTAACCTAAAATAAAAAGCATAAATAAATAAAAACTAAACTTAAAATAAAAATAAAATAAACCTAAAATAAAATAAAATAAAAACTAAATAAAATCCTAAACCTTAAAAATAAACTTAAAAATAAATAGAAAATAAAACCTAAACCCTAAACTAAAAAAAAACTAAACCTAAAATAAACAAAATAAAATAAACCTAAACCTAAACTAAAATTAATAATACCTAAACCTAAACTAAAAATAAAACCTAACAATAAAACTAAAATAAAAACCTAAACCTAAATCTAAAAATAAATAATAAAAACTAAATCTAAAAAATAAAATAAAAATAAAACTAAACTAAAAAATAAGCATAAACCTAAACCTAAACTTAAAAAAATAAACTAAAATAAAAAAATCTTAACTAAAATAAATAACAAAAAATAAATAAAATAAACCAAATAAAGATAAAATATAAACCTAAGTAAAAATAAAAAAATCTACTAAACAAAAATAAAAAAATAAATTAAATTAACCTAAACCTACTAGTTTACTTAATTAAAAAAAAACCCCTAAACCCTTAACACTAAACCTTAAACCCTAAACCCTAAACCCTTAATCCTAAACCTTAGACCCAAAGTTCTAAACCCTAAAACTAACCCTAAACCCTAAACCTGAAACCCTAAAAAACCTTAAACCCTAGCCCCTAAACCCTAAAACTTAAACCCTAAACCCTAAACCCTAAACCCTAAAACCCTAAAACCCTAAACCCTAAACCTTAAAACTTAAAAACCCTAAACCCTAAAGCCTAAACACTAAACCCTAAACCCTAAAACCTAAACCCTAAACCATAAACCCTATACACTAAACCCAAAAAAAAAAACCAAACTAAATAAAAAATAAAGAAAACATAAATAAAAAAACATAAACCTAAATACAATAAAATAATAAAATAAAATAAAAACCTAAACTAAAACCTAAACATAAACCTAAAAATAAAATGGAATCAAAATATAAAAATACACTAAAATAAAATAAATAGAACCTTAAACTAAACTCAAAATTAAAATAAACCTATGAATAAAAAACCTAAATAAAATAAAAACTAAACATAAAATAAAAATAAAATAAACCTAAAATTAAATTAAAAAATTAAATAAAAACATAAACCTAAAAAATAAACCTAAAAAGAAATAAAAAATGAAATCCATAAGCCTAAACTAAAAATAAAAACTTAACCTAAAATAAAAAAAAATAAACGTAATCCTAAATCTAAACTAAAATAAACTAAACTGAAATAAATAAAACCTAAACCTAAACCTAAAATAAACTAAACTTAAACCTAAACATAAACCTAAACTAAATAAAATAAAATAACTTAAAAATAAACCTAAACCTAAACTAAAAAAATAAAACCTAAAAGTAAACCTAAAATAAAAACCTAAAACCTTTACCTAAAAAGTAAAATAAAAACCTAAAGCTAAACCTAAAAATAAAAAAATAAAACCTAAACCTAAAAAATAAAATAAAAATAAAACTCAACTAAAAATAAATCTAAACCTAAACCTAAACCTAAAAAATAAACTAAAATAAATAAACCTCAAATAAATAAAAAAATTGAATAAAAATAAAAATAAACTAAAATAAATAAAACATAAAATAAATAAACTAAATAAACTTAAACTACCAGTTTTCTAAATTTTAAAAAAAATTAAAAATAATAATAATAACAAATTGAAAAAACCCTAATCCTAAACCCTAAACCATAAAACCCTAAATCCTAAACCCTAAACTCTAAACCCTAAAATCTATAACCATAAACCCTAAACCCTAAAACCTAAACCCCAAACCCTAAACCTTAAACAATAAACCCTAAAAACCTAAAAACCTAAACCTAAACTAAATAAAACCTTAAAATAAAATAAATAAATAAACCTAAACCTAAATATAATAAAAAATAAAATAAAAAAAACCTAAACTAAAATAATAACCTAAACCTAAACCTAAACCTAAACTTAAAAATAAAATAAAATAAAAAATATAAACTAAACTAAAATCAAATAAATAAAAATGTAAACTAAACTAAAAATAAAAAACCTAAATAAAATAAAAACTAAATGTAAAATAAAAATAAAATAAACCTAAAATAAAATAAAATAAAATTAAAACTAAACAAAACCTAAACCTAAAAAATATACCTAAAAGTAAATAGAAAATAAAACCTAAAACCTAAACCTAAAATAAACAAAATAAAATAAACCTAAACCTAAACTATAATAAACTATACTAAATTAAATAAAACTTAAACATAAACCTTAAATAAACTAAATGTAAGCCCTAAAATAAATAAAATAAAATAAACATAAAATAAAAACCTAAAACCTAAACCTAAAAATAAAAAATAAAACCTAAACCTAAAAAATAAAATAAAACTAAAATTAAACTAAATAATAAGCATAAACCAAAACCTAAACCTTAAAAATAAATTAAATTAAAAACCTAAACTAAAATAAATAAACCTAAAATAAATAAACTAAACTAAATAAAAATAAATATAAAAATAAAATAAACTAAAATAAATAAAAAATAAACTATATATACTAAATAAATCTAAACCTACTGGTTTACTTAATTTATAAAACCCCTAAAAGCCTGCCCACCATAAATCCTAAACCATAAACCCTAACCCTAAACCCTAATCCCTAAAAGCATAAACCCTAAAACCCTAAACCCTAAACCTTAAAATCTAAACCCTAAACTCCAAATTCTAAACCTAATATAAAGTAACTAAAAAATTAAAAAATAAACCTAAACCCTAAAGCCTAATAAATATAAACCTTAAGAATGGGCAGAACCTTGACGGCAGGAACATCACCATCAACCAAACTTTGTCTTGATCTGGTGCTGGAGGTGATGGCGGAGGCGGCGATTATCGCAGTGGTGGTGGGGTATCTGGAGGTGCTGGTGGATATGGAGGTGGTGGTCTGAGCAGTGGTGGTTATGGAGGCAGGAGGAATGATGAAGATTACAGCCGTGGTGGTGGCAGAGGGAGAGATCTGTGATACGATGGTGGATCCTGCTACTCGAGAGGCTTGGGTGGTTCTGATTGGAACTAGAAAAACTGAAGAATGGCTAATCTGATCTGCTACTTATGGAACCGTGTCTTTATAGTAAAGATAGTTCTAGTTATCTAGGGTTTTGATTTGCCCTATGCGTGCTCATTTTTTATCTATGTCATCACTTGTGTCATAGAAAACCTGGTGTGTTATTTGGTTGATGAAATCGAAAAGAAGAAATGTTGAATTTGAATTTCTTCTCTGTTAAAAAAAACTAGAGACCCTAAACCCTAAACTAAATCCTGGACACTAGACCTAAAACCTAAAACTAAAGCCTAAAAACTCTAAACCCTAAACCTTAAAAACTTAAACTCTATACCCTAAAACCAAAACCATAAACCCTAACCCCTAAACTTTAAACCAAATAAAATAAATAAAACTTAAACTAAAATAAAATAAAAAACCTTAAAAAACCTAAAATATAAAAATAAATAAATAAACTAAAATAAAAAAAATAAAATTAAACTAAAAAAATAAAAATGAAAACCTAAACCTAAACCTATTAATGAAAAATAAAACCTAAACCTAAAAAAAAAACTAAACTAAAAAATAAACCTAAACCTAAACCTAGAAAATAAATTAAAATATAAAACATGAACTAAAATAAATAAACCCAAAATAATTAAATCAAACTAAATAAAAAAAAATAAACCTAAAGAGAAATAAAAGTAAAATAAGCTAAAATAAATAATAAATAAACTAAATAAACCTAAACCTATGAGTTTACTTAATTTTTTTTTTAAAAAACCTATCCATAAACCCTAAACCCCAAAATTAAATGTAAACCATAAAATCTGAACCCTAAACCTACAACCCTAAACCCTAAACCTTAAAACCCTAAACCTTACACCCTAAACCGCAAATCTTAAACCCTAAAACCCAAAACCCAAAACCCTAAACCCTAAACTCTAAAACCTATAACCCTAAACCCTAAGCCCTAAACCCCAAACCCTAAACCCTAAACCTCAAACCCTAAAAACCTAAACCAAAACTAAATAAAACCTAAAAATAAATTAAATCATAAAAATGTAAAACTAAACAAAATAAAAAAATAAAATAAAATAAAAACCTAAACTAAAACATAAACCTAAACCTAAACCTAAACCTAGATGTAAAAATAAAATATAATAAAAACTTAAACTTAATTAGAAAATAAAATAAACATTAAAATAAGAAACCTAAATAAAAAAAATTAAATGTAAAATAAAAATAAAATAAACTTAAAATAAAAACTAAATAAAATAAAATAAAAACCTAAACCTGCAAAATAAAAATAAAACATATACCTAAAAATAAAATAAAAATAAAACTAAACTAAAAAAATAAACATAAATCAAACCTAAACATAAAAAATAAACTAACATAAAAAGGCTAAATTGAAATAAATAAACATAAAATAAATAAAATAAATTAAATAAAAATAAAAAATTAACCTAAATTAAAATAAAAAAGTAATACACTAAATAAACCTAAACCTACTAGTTTACTTAATTTTAAAAAAAAACCCTTAAATCTTAAACCCTAAACCTAAAACCCTAAAACTAATCATAAATTATAAACAGTAAACCCTAAAAAACCTTAAACACTAAACCCTAAAAAACCTTAAACACTAAACCCTAAACCCTAAACCCTAACCCCTAACCCTAACCCTAAATAAAACCTAAAAATAAAATAAAATAAAAGTAAACGTAAACCTAAACTAAATAAAACCTAAAAATAAAATAAATAAAAAAACCTAAACCTAAATTAAATAATTAAATAAAATAAAAACCTAAACTTAAAGATAAATGTAAAAATAATAAAATAATAAAAAATAAGAACTAAACTACAAATAAATAAATAAAACCTAAACTAAACTAAAAAATAAATAAGCCTAAAAAAACCTAAATAAAATAAAAACCTAAACCTAAAAAATAAACCTAAAAATAAATAAAAAATAAAACCTAAACCCTCAACTAAAAAAACCTAAACCTAAAATAAACAAAATACAATAAACCTAAACCTAAACTAAAATAAACTAAACTAAAATAAATAAAACCAAAATCTAAACCTAAACCCTAAACTAAATAAAATAAAATAAACTAAAAGTAAACGTAAACCTAAACTAAAAAATAAATCCTAAAAATAAACCTAAAATAAAAACCTAAACCTAAACCAAAAAAATAAAATAAAAACCTAAAACCAAAACCAAAAAATAAATAAAAATAAAAATAAACTAAAAAATAAGCATATACCTAAACCTAAACCCAAAAAATAAACTAAAATAAAAAACCTAATCTAAAATAAGTAAACTAAACTAAATAAAAAAAAAATAAACCTAAGTAAAAATAAAAATAAAATGTAATAAACTAAAACAAATATAAAATAAACTAAATAAACCAAAACATACCAGTTTACTTATTTTTTTTAAAAAATGTTAAACCCTAAACCCTAAACCCTAAACCCTAAATCTTAAACCCTAAAACCCTAAACTCTAAATCCTAAAACTAGCCCTAAACCCTAAACCCTAAATCTTAAACCCTAAACCCTAAACTCTAAATCCTAAAAATATCCCTAAACCCTAAACCCTAAAGCTAAAAAACCCCAAACCTACAACCCTAAATCCTAAACCCTAAACCTTAAACTCTAAACCATAACCTTAACCCCAAACCCTAAACCCTAAACCCTAAACCCTAAAACCTTAAACTCAAAACCCTAAACTAACCCTAAACCCTAAACCCTAAAGCTGAACCCTAAACCACCTTAAACCCAAAACCTCCTAAACCACTTAAAACCTAAACCCTAAATCCCTAAATCCTAAACCCTAAACCCTAAAACCCAAAACCTAAAACTCTAAACCATAAACCCTAAACTCCAAACCCTAAACCCTAAAAACCTAAAAAGCTAAATATAAACTAAATAAAACCTAAAAATAAAATAAATAAAAAATGTAAACCTAAATAAAATATAAAAATAAAATAAAATAAAAACATAAACTAAAACCTAAACCTAAACCTAATATTAAACCTAAACTTAAATGTAAAAATATAATAAAAAAATGAAAACTAAACTAAAATAAATTAAATAAAAACATAAATTAAAATCAAAAATAAAATATACCAAAAAATAAAAAATATAAATAAAATAAAAACTAAACATAAAATAAAAATAAAATAAACCTAAATGAAAATCAAATAAAACTAAATAAATACTTAAACCCAAAAGATAAACCTAAAACTAAAACCTAAAAAGAAATAAAAAATAAAACCTAAACCCAAAACTAAAAAAAAACTAAACATAAAATAAACAAAATAGAATAAACTCAAACCTAAACTAAAATAAACCTAAACTAAAATAAACCTAAACCTAAATTGAGCACGCATAAAGCAAATAAAAATCCCTAGATTACTATAATAGTCTCTACTATAAAGACAATTCCATATGCAGCAGATCGGATCAGCCATTTTTCAGTTTCTCCAATTCCCATCAGAACCACCCCAGCCTCTCGAGTAGTGGGATCCACCATCATATCCCCGATCTCTCCTTCCACCACCATGATGACTATAACCTTTGTCAGTCATCCCGCCTCCACAAGCACCACTATTTCGACCACCACCCCCATATCTACCAGCACCTCTAGATCCCCCACCACCACTATGATAATAGCCACCTCCGCCTTTGCCTCCATCACCAGATCTAGACTTAGCCTAGCTGACCGTGATGTTCTTATTATCAAGGTTCTGCCTATTCTTATAGTTTAGGTTTATTTTTAGGTTTATTAGGTTTTAAGGTTTAGGTTTATTTATAATTTATTTAATTACTTTATGTTTATGGTTTGGCGTTCAGGGTTTAGGGTTTACGATTAGGGTTTAGGTATTATGGTTTAGGGTTTTAGATTTTATGCTTTTACACTTTAGGGTTTACGATTAGGGTTTAGAGTTTAGTTTTTATGCTTTAAGGTTTAGGGTTTTAGGGTTTAGGGTTTAAGGTTTAGAGTTTAGGGTTTTAGGGTTTAGGGTTTAGGGTTTAGGGTTTGGGTTTGGGTTTGGCATTTAGGGTTTTAAGGTTTAGGGTTGTTTAGGGTTTAGGGTTTAGGATTAAAAGTTTAGGGTTTTTTTTTTGTTGGGGGGTGGGGAAGTTAGAAATTTATTACCATAGAAGGAAAAAAATTACAATGTTCTCAAAAGCAATAAAGCTTTAAAATTCTACTCCTCTGAGAGCTACAAGAAACCTAAAGAACTGAAACCTAAAGAGCTAACTCCCATCAAAATAAATTAGAAAAAGAAAACAAAATAAAAGAGCAAAAACTATAGCTAAAAAGCATAAGAGAAAAAGTCACAGATTAAGACTAAAATAAATCCAGAAAATAGTAAAAGAATGAGTCAGCAATAGTTCATGATTTCTTTAAGAAAGCTAGATAAGCAAGATCCACAACAACAACACTTGGATTGACTGAGTAAAGACCATTCCCTCTATAAAGTTCCAACCTGTAAAAGTAATCTACAACACACTACAACGATAAAAGTCATAGCTAAAAAGGATAAGGATAAAGAGAGGAAAAGGAGAGAGCTGAGAAAGAAAATGTTGTGGCTTAGTTAGTATCATCTCAAAGGGCAACAATACATATGAGCATCCAAACTTCATAAAGAAGGGTTATAATCTTCTGTAATGCTACCAACCACAGCGAAGATGTGAGTAACATCAAAGCCATTATAGCCAGCATACTTGATACAAGCAAACATCTAAGGCCAATAGTCTATAGAGTTCCAGATCCTGCATCATTTAATAAAGAACAATCGACTAGCAACCAACTAGCAGCCAAACAATCAAACAAAAACCACAATAGAATAATGATAATAACCTAGAGAGAGGCTAGAACAAAGTCAACACACCAACAACAACCATTATCCAAATACCCATCCAAGCTCCAAACCATGGAAAACCTAGAACCAACGAAACCACCAAACCTATGCCAATTAATAGAGAAATAGCTAAGAAAACCAAGATAGGATCCCTCAAGCCAAAGTCCCAACAAGTAGCACTCTCTAAGCCAAACGAGGGTGAGCAACCACAAATGACTAAACAGCTCAGAAATGAAATCATCAACTAAAGGAAACATCATAAAGAAAATGCAAATCAATAGAAGACAAAATAGTCACTGGGGGCCAAAGGAAAACCACCAAAAAAAACCAAAAAGTCCAATCTAAAAAGATCAACAAAGGTTCGACCGAAAAAATGAAAGGCTCCAACAAATTGTCCAAGAATAAAGAAAAGATTAATAAGGAAAAAACTCAACCAACAAAGATTCCAAGGACAACTATAAGTCCTCCAACCAAACCAACTACATAAATCAGCCATAAGGCAACCACAAAAGAACAGCCAATAATAAGTAACCAACAAAGGAAGCATTCCCATAGCCAAGAAAAAGCATAAAACTAACAAAGAAGCATACAATAGAGGTCCGAAAGAAGCACATCAACCATAGAAAGGAAACAATAGTAGATAGCCAAGACTTGCCACAAAACCAAACTTCCCCAGCAACAAAGACTAACCTGATAGGAAGCATAATAATAACACAAAATGTGCTGCAAACAATGCACCCAGTAGAGGCTAACCTCAAGAGAATTACCAAATGCAAAACCAAGGAAAAAGAAAGATCCAGTAATAAATAATAAAGAACTGGGAGGCAAACCCAAAAAAGTAGCCAGGAAATTCAACAAATGAAGGTTCAAAAAGGCAACAGCCAACAACAGTTCCCACTAGGAAGGCCATCCATCCAACCATGAAAAACTAGCAAAATGTAATTCGAGTTCAAGGGAAGAGCCAACAACCCAACTAGTGCAGAAAATAGAATAAAGCTAGAGCAAAAACCATCTCATTCACTAGCACCCAGAGTAAGAAGGCAGAGAAGACAACATTAACCAGGCTAAAAAAACCAAGCCAACCCGTGGAAAGACAGAACCAGTGTAAACCAAGCCAACCCAAAAACTAAACGTAAAAAACATAACCCAGCTCAGGCCAAAAAGTGAAAATAAATTTAGGGTTTATGGTTTAGGGTTTAGGTTTTTGAGGGTTTAGGGTTTAGGTTTAGGGTTTAGGGTTGTAACATTTAGGGTTTAGGGTTTAGGGTTGTAGGGGGTTTAAGACTTAGGGTTAGTTTAATGATTAGGTTTAGGGTTTAGGTTAGTTTATGGTTTAGGGTTTATGGATTTTTTACATTTAGGTTTTAGGGTTTAGGGTTTAGGATATTAGGGTTTCGGATTTAAGGTTTTGAATTTCCTTACAGTTTAGGGCTAAGGGTTTATGGTTTACTTTAGGTTTAGGGTTTTTAAAAAAAAATTAAGTAAACAGGTAGGTTTAGGCTTATTTAGTTTATTTTATTTTTTATTTTAATTTTGGTTTATTTTTAGCATTTATTTAGTTTAGTTTATTTATTTTAGCTTTACTTATTTTATTTTAAGTATTTTATTTTAGTTTATTTTTTAGGTTTAGGTTTAGATTTATGTTTATTTTTTAGTTTAGTTTTATTTTAATTTTATTTTTTTAGGTTTAGGTTTTCTTTTTTTTGTTTTAGGTTTAAGTTTTAGGTTTTTATTTTATTTTTTTGGTTTATGTTCTATGTTTTTATTTTAGGTTTATTTTTAGTTTATTTATTTTATTTAGTTTAGGGTTTAGTTTATTTTAGGTTTAGGGTTAGGTTTTATTTATTGTAGTTTAGTTTATTTTCCCTTAGCCTAGGTTTTCTTTCATAGTTTTCATTCTTTTATTTATTTAGGCTCATTTTTTTAGTTTAGGTTTCTAATTTTTCTTATTTAGGCCTATTTTATCCTTTTATATTTATGTTGGGTTTTATTTTATTTAGGTTTTTTATCATCAATATAGTCACCATAGTATGAGAATCCCTATACATATGAGAATGAGCCATCTTTGCCAGAATCCCTTTTAAAACCATAGCCAAGAGTATAATTAGGCTAGCATAAAAACCCACCACAAGAGAACAGCAGAAAAAGCAACCTGCTGAAATCCTGCTAAGCAAATTAATGAGCCAAACATATGATACATATATGAAACTTTCAAGCCAGGAGTACAGCCCTGGAGTATAATCCAGAAAAGAAACCCAATCATAATAAGCAATGCATATGTTAACAACCCCCTTATTAATAATCATTGCAGAAGTTAACAAAAAGCAAATGTAAAGCAAGACAGCCGAACCCAAACCCAAATACAATAAGTGATGCAGAAATCTAACATGACCAAGGTTAGAATGGAGCAATAGATTAGTTGTACCAGTAAGCACAGGAAATAGGTTACATCCCACCGTAAACAGCACCAAATAAAGACAGTCAGAAAGACAAGCCCAGTAATAGTATGCTGGGCATAAAACTCGATAATCCAAATCAGTAAACAACCAAGACATCAAGACAATAGAAGACAGCAGCTATCCATAGAACCACCCATTCAGAATAGACAGTAGTGCATAAGATAATAACCAAATAGATAGAAGCATAACCACGAGGGATGCACAAGTCTAAGCGAACCAAGATGGAAAAATAGTAGCGATTAAGTAGTCCATATATCTTGATAAGCGGACTAGACACAAATAAAAAAACAATGTAAGCCAACCCCATAAGCGACTTCTTGGACATAGGACTTACAGAAAACATTGGAATCCAATATAAAATAGAGAGAAATAGACACTTAGGGGTTCAAAGGAGAGCAAACATTGGAATCTGAAAAACCAAGAAGCGAGATAACCAAGACAACAATAACCAATCTGACAAATAACTGACTAGTGGCCATAAAGCCACCCATTTAGAATAGACATTGCATTAGTTAGTAACCAAGCAGGTAGTAGCATAATCATAACAACAAATAAAATAGCAAAACCATTATTGCACTCACCATAAGATAAACCAAAATAAAATAGTGATACAACATAGGCACAGAAGGGGTTCAAAGGAGAGCCAACATTAGAATCCTTCAAGATAAAGAAAAGCATACCAGCAGTTAAGCCAATAGCATTAGTAAAAGCAGACTGGAAAGAAAACAAAAAGAAAGTCCAATCCTGGAAGGAGAAAATAATAATAATAAAAGGTATAACTGATGTCTCTCCATACAGGTTGGGGAGATGAGATTAGCAAGAACAATCAGAAAAACCAAGATAGCAAATAACCAAGACAAGAAATAGCCAAGATAACAAATAACAGCTGGCTGACCAAAGAACCACCCATTCAGAATAGATAGTGCATAAGATAACATAGGGATCTGCACAAGTCTAACAGAACCAGGATGGAATAAGCGATGCGATTAAGTAGTCCACAAATATCGGATGATAAGCGGTAGCCGCGTAAAGAAAATTAGAAACAACCAGGTGGTCAGACTAAAGACCTGATAATCCAACAGCCAACAATTAAAATAGCAAAATAATTGTTGCACCCGAAATAAGATAAATCAGTAAGGAACAGGGAGACAACATAGACTCGAAAGGGGTTCAAGAAAACACCATCATTGAAATCCTTCAAGACAAAGAAAAGCAGACTAGCAGGTAAGCCAACATCACTAGAAAAAACAAGTTGAAATGAAATCAAGAATAAAATCCCATCCACCGAAGCGATAATAGCAAGGTTATTGCGGATGCTCTCCATACTGGGTAATGGAGGTGAGGTTAGAAAGCATAGGAGGGGGCACAACCCTATTAAAGAGAGAAAAGACAGATAAATTCGAGCATGCCATGAAGCTGTACAAAATTATAGCAATTACATAATGAGACAACAAAGTCATGAGGCTGTGAACAAATTTCTAGATTAAGGAAAAGAGAAAAAAATAGCCTTAATCTTATAATGGAAAATTACAATAGGACCCATAAACAAAATAATGATAGCAAGAAGTCTATCCTTGTAAAGCAAAAAGAAAAGAATAAAATAATCCATCTCCCTCCAACAGATAAGAGAAACCTTACTAAAAAGTAGTGGTTTTAGTGAAAATAATAGTAGCAGTAAAACCCCAAATAAGGTTAGGGTAAGTAATCCAACGGCGGATAGAGATCAACTAACGAAAGGTGTTAGCATCAAAATCCAAAGAAACATCAAAATAAAATAGAAGTTGATCATGCAGTTAAATAGGTAATGTAACAGTCCAAACCAATAGGATGTATTAATTTCTGAGGTAAGGGAGTCCAGTATTGTCCAAATTAACCAAACCACGTAAATGTTTAGGAAGGATAAGTTGATCAAAGAATTTTATGCCATCCAATCTAGCACCCAGATTAGCAAGGTAAGGTTTAGTGTTCAGTGGTTCAGTGGTTCAATGTTAATGATTTAGGGTTTTGGGTTTTAGGTTTTAGGTTTTAGGGTTTAGGGTTTTTGTGTTCAGCATTTAGAGTTAGGGTTTAGGGTTTATGGTTTAAGGTTTAGTGTTTAAGATTTAAGGTTTAGGGATTTAAGGTTAGCTTAGGGTTTAGGGTTAGTTTAAGGTTTAGGGTTTAGGATTTAGGGTTTTAGGGCTTATTGTTTAGGGTTTATGGTTTAGGGTTTGGGTTTAGGGTTTAGGGTTTTAGGGTTTAGGTTTATGTTTAAGTTTATTAGCTTTTAGGGATTAGGTTTATTTTTTTATTTATTTAGTTACTTTAGGTTTAGGATTACATTTAGGGTTCAGAGTTAGGGTTTAGTGATTAAGGTTTATGATTTCTGGTTTAGGTTGTGGGGTTTAGGGTTTTAGGTTTTAGTGTTATAGGGTTTAGGGTTTAGGGTTTATGGTTCAAGGTTTAGTGTTTAGGATTTAGCATTTAGGGTTTAAGGTTAGTTTAGGTTTTAGTGTTAGTTTATGATTTAGACTTTAGGATTTAGGGTTTTCAGGTTTAGTGTTTAGGGTTAAGGTTTATAGTTTGAGTTTAAGTTTAGGTTTAGTTTAGTATTTAGGTTATTGAGTTTAGGTTTAAGTTTATAGTTTTAATTTAGGTTTATAGTTTTAGGTTTAAACTTGGAGTTTAGGTTTTAGGGTTTAAAACTTGAGTTTAGGGTTTTAGGTTTAGGGGTTTAGGGTTTAGGATTTTAAGTTTAGATTTTAGTTTAGGTTTAGGTTTAACATTTAAAATTTAGGATTAAAGTTTAGGGTTGAGGTTTAGGTTAGTTTTAGGGTTAGGGTTTAGGGTTTAGGTTTTAAGTTTAGGTTTTAGGTTTAAGTTTAGGGTTTAGGCTTTACAGTTTTGGGTTTAGTGGTTTTTTTCTAATTTATATTTTTCTTAAATTAAGTAAGCTTGTAGGTTTATGTTTATTTAGTTTATTTTTTATTTATTTTAGTTTATTTTATTTTTTGGATTTATTTAGGTTTATTTTTATTTTTATATAGTTTAGGTTATTTATATTTGGTTTATTTATTTTAGCTTTGTTTTAATTTTGTTTTATTTTTTAGGTTTAGATTTAATTTTTTCTTTTTAGATTTAGGTTTTATTTTTTATTTTATTTTTTTAGGTTTAGGTTTTAGGTTTTTATTTTAGGTTTATTTTTAGGTTTATTTTTTTATTTAGGTTTAAGTTTAGGTTTTGTTTATTTTTAGTTTAATTTATTTTATTTAGTTTAAATTTAGATTTAGGTTTAGTTTATTTTAGGTTTAGGTTTTATTTATTTTAGTTTAGGTTTAAGTTTATTTTATTTTTATTTTAGGTTTTAGTCTTTTTTTTAGTTTAGGGTTTATGTTTTATTTTTTATTTCTTTTTAGGTTTTAGATTAACTTTTATTTTTAGGTTTAGGTTTTTATTTTATTTTACTTTAGGTTTATTTAATTTTCATTTTACATTTTATTTTTATTTTATTTAGGTTTTTAATTCTTAGGTTTATTTTATTTTTTGGTTTAGTTTTGGTTTTATTTATTTTATTTTAGTTTATTTTTATTAGTTTATTTTATTTTTGGTTTAGGTTTAGCTTTTAGTTCAGGTTTTTATTTTATTTTATTTTTTTATTAGATTTAGGTTTAGGGTTTAAGTTTTATTTTATTTTTAGGTTTTATTTAGTTTAGGTTTCAGTTTTTAGGTTTTTAGGGTTTAGAGTTTAAGGTTTAGGGTGAGTTTATGATTTAGGGTTTAGGGTTTAGGGTTTGGGGTTTAGGGTTTAGGGTTTATGGTTGTAGGTTTTAGGATTTAGGGTTTAGGGTTTACGCTTTACGATTTACAATTTTAGGGTTTAGGGTTTAAGGTTTTTCTATAAGTTTTAAAGTTTAGCATTTTTAGGGTTTAGGGTTTAGGGTTTAGGTTTTAGGTTTAGGGTTTAAGTTTTAGTTTATGGTTTAGAGTTTAGGTTTTAGGATTTATTGGTTTTTTAATAGAGAACAAATTGATATTTAACATTTGTTCTTTTTGATTTCATCAAGCAAGTAGCACCCCAAGTTTTATATGACACAACCTGTGACATAGATCAAAAATGAGCATGCATAGAGCAAATAACAAACCTTAGATAACTAGAACCCTCCCTATTGTAAAGACACAGTTCCATAAATAGTAGATTGGATCGGCCGTTCTTCAAATTCCCAGTTCCCATCAGTACCACCCCGACCTCTCGATTAGCAGAATCTGACATCATATCCCTAATCTCTCCCTCCACCACCACCACGGCTATGACCTCTATCACTCGTCCCACCTCCATAACTGCCACCTTCATATCCACCAGCACCACCAGATCCCCCACAACAACTATGATAACCGCCTCCTCCTCCTTTGCCTTTATGGCTAGATCTAGACTGAGCCTGGTTGATGGTGAAGTTCCTGTCTTCAAGGTTCACCCGTTCTTAGAGATTAGGTTTAGGTTTAGGTTTATTAACTTTTAGGGTTTAGCTTTATTTTTTTAAGTTACTTTAGGTTTAGGTTTAGGGTTTTGGGTTAAGGTTTATGGATTAGTGTTTAGGGTTTAGTTTTTTTTAGTTTATGATTTTTTGGGTTTAGGTTTAGGGTTTATGGTTTATGGTTTAGGGTTTCAGGTTTAGTGCTTATGCTTTAGGGTTTAGGGTTAGCTTAGGGTTTATGGTTAGTTTAGGGTTTAGGGTTTTACAATTTGGGGTTTAGGGCTTAGGGTTTAGGCTTTAGGATTTTAGGGTTTAGGGTTGTTTAGGGTTTAGGGTTTAAGGTTTAAGGTTTATGGTTTAAGTTTAGAAACTTAAGGTTTAGATGATTAGTTTATAGTTTAGTTGTTGGGTTTAGGATTTAAGGTTTAGTGTTGTAGGGTTTAGGGTTTAGGATTTAGGGTTTAGGGTTTAGGTTAGTTTAGGGTTTAGGGTTTTGTGTTTAGGGATTAGGGTTTAATGTTTAGGGTTTCTTTAGGATTTATGGTTTAGGGTTTAAGGTTTAGGGTTTAAAGGTTAGGGTTTAGGTTTTAAGGTTTAAGGTTTATGGTTTTTTAGGGTTTAGGGTTAAGGGTTTAAGGTTGCAGGTTTAGTGTTGATGGTTTAGGGTTATAGGTTTAGGGTTTAGAGTTTAGGGTTTAGGGTTTAGGGTTTAGGATTTATTGTTTAGGGTTTTTAGGGTTTAGTGTTTTGGGTTTAGGTTTTAGGGGTTTTATTTATTCGTTTATTTCTTCTTAAATTAAGTAGTCCATAAGTTTAGGTTTATTTAGTTTATTTATTTATTTTTTTATTTAGGTATATTTATTTTAGGTTTATTTATTTTAGTTTAGTTTTTTTTTTCTAGGTTTAGGTCATATTTTTTATTTTTTGGTTTAGGTTTCAATTTTTATTTTATTTTTTTAGGTTTAGGTTTTATGTTTTTATTTTAGGTTTATTTTGAAGTTTTATATTTTAGTTTAGATATAGATTTAGTTATAGTTTTTTTTGTTTATATTATTTTATTTTATTTAGGTTTAGGTGTAGATTTAATTTATTTTAGGTTTAGGTTTATGTTTTATTTATTTTAGTTTAGTTTATTTAAGTTTAGGTTTATTTTATTTTATTTTTTTTTTATTTTAGGTTTAGGTTTTTTTTAGTTTATGGTTTAGATTTTATTTATTTATAGGTTTATTTTTTAGGTTTAAGTTTTTATTTTATTTTTATTTTATTTAGTTTTTTTTATTTTTTAGGTTTATTTTTTATTTAATTTAGTTTATTTTTAGGTTTAGGATTATGTTTGGGTTTATATTTTATTTTATTATTTTATTTTATTTAGGTTTAGGTTATTTTATTCATTTTAATTTTAGATTTTATTTAGTTTAGGTTTAGGTTTTTAGGTTTTTAGGATTTAGGATTTAGGGTTTAGGGTTTGGGGTATTAGGTTTAGGGTTTAGGGTTGTAGGGTTTAGGGTTTAGGGTTTAGGATTTAAGGTTTTAGGGTTTTAGGGTTTATGGTTTAGTGTTTTAGGGTTTAGGGTTTAGGTTTTAGATTTTATTATTTAGGGTTTAGGGTTTTAAGGTTTAAGTTTTATTTTAAGGTTTAATGTTTAGGGTTTAATGCTTTTTAGTTTAGGGTTTACGGTTTATGGTTTAGTATTTAAGGTTTAGGGTTTAGGGTTTAGGGTTTAAGGTTTAGGTTAGTTAGGGTTTAGGTTCAAATCTGAAAGGATAGAAATTCTTTAATCTATTAGAATTATTGTTAATAGAAACCAAATGAGGAGCATGATCAGACAAGGTTCTGCTTAATTGATCTATAGAAGTAATAGGCCATTGAGTAATCCAATGAGTATTCAAAAGAATCTGGGCCATTCTTTGCCAAAGTCAAGAGTTTTGCCAAGTTTAATTAGAACCCTTAAAACCAATATTATCCAAATTACTATCAAGGATCATATTGGAAAATTCTTCCATGGAATGAATATTAGAGAGCAACCACCATTTCGTTCAGAAGAGAACAAAATATTGTTGAAATCACCACCAACAAACCAAGGTTTATTGACAGAGGTGGCAACATTAGTCAAGTTATCCCAAAGAAGATTTCTACCAGATATATTACAAGATCATAAACAAAAGAGCCCAAAGCACAATAACCATAATAAGAGATTTGAGCATCGACAACTTGATGAAAATCATCAAGAATAGAAACCTCTATAAAGTTATTCCAAAAACACCAAATCTTATTACTAACATTAGATAAAAATTTATTGAAACCGATCATTCTAGCAACATGGTTAATTTTATTAGCATGAATAAGTGGCTCAAGAATAATAAGTAAGAAAATATTATGGATACGACAAAGATTTCTAATACGGTTATGAATAGAGAGAGTACCAATGTCTAACATTTGAAAATAAAAAATTAAACATAAAAATGAAAAGGGGGGAGGGGGGAATAAAAGTTAATTGAGAGAAGAGAGAGAGAGAGAGAGAGAGAGAGGCCGCAACGGTTCTAGTGTTTCTTAGTAATTTGGGCGAAAAAATTTTAACATTTTTTTACTATTTTGAATATAAAGTTTGGAAGCCATTTTTTCTTTTACCCTTTGAATCATCATCCGAAAAGGATTTAGCAACATTAGTCATAGATTTAGGAGAAATCTCCTGATGAGATGTGAATTCTCTTTCTTCCAAGACACTAGAATTTATTAAAGACAAATAAGCTTTAGGAATAGCGAGGGAGGGAGCAGAAACTAATTTATTAAGAAGGCAAGTGGGAACAACAAACCCTTCCTCGTCATTAGCCAAATTATTTGATAAAAGCAAAACTTTTTGAGAAGCTAAATCATTCTGAATTTGGAATATGGAATCAGGTTTATCAACCTGATTATCATGAGGTATTAAAGACATATTCATCATTGAATTAGAATGATGCATAGTATTAAATTTCTCATTTATGTTCTGCATTAAAGCTTCATTTTTATCTATCAAAGCCAACAAGGATGCAAGGATCGAATCAGAGGAAACATAATCCTTATTCAAAAGTTTAGAAAAGCTATTATTGTTCACATTAGAAGCCTTCAATTGCTTAGAAGAGGTAAAAGGTAAATCAACCTTATTTGGAACATTCAAAGAATCCTTTTTTTTTTAAAGTAGTTTTTTGATATTTAATAGTGGTTGGCCTAGAGTTACGAATAAAAGTTTCATTAATAGGGATTTTCTTTTTTAGGTGAGGATGAAGAATGACATATTCAGAATTATCGTGCCCTTGGATTTTGTAGTGAGAACCAAAGACACGAAAAATTTTCAAATTCAATTCTTTGCATGTAACCAAAATTTTTAGATCCCAAATTCTAAAGCACCCACAACAAAAAGTAATTGATTATTAACGAAATGGATTTACATATTGGGGAGAGAAATCTAGATCAAAATGATTAGGAATTAGAGTTTAGTGTTTAGGGTCTAGGGTTTAGGGTTAGGGTTTAGGGTTTAGGGTTTAGGGTTTATGATTTAAGCTTTAGGGTTTTTTTGGTTTAGAGTTTAGGGTTTAGGGTTAGTTTAAGGTTTAGGGTTAAATTAGGGTCTAGAGTTTAGGGTTTATGGTTTAGGCTTTTAGGGTTTTAGGGTTCAGGGTTTAGGGTTTAGGGTTTTTTAGCATTTAGGTGGGGGGTAGTTTAGGGTTTAGGGTCAGGGTTTAGGGTTTAGGGTTTTAGTTTAGGGTTTTGTTGAGGGTAGGGTTTAGGGTTTAGGATTTAGGATTTAGGGTTTATGTTTTAGGCTTTAGGGTTTAGCGAGGGGCAGGGTTTGGTTGGTTTTTTTTTTTTCTTTTTTTTTTAAATTTAGTAAATTAGTTTATTTAGTTTATTTTAGTTTATTTTTTTTATTTATTTTACTTTATTTTATTTCTTATTTTTATTTATGTTTATTTTTATTTTTATTTAGTTTAGTTTATTTATTTTTATTTAGGTTTTTTTTCTTTATTTTTTATTTTTTATTTTAGTTTTATTTTTTATTATATTTTTTACATTTTTTTTATTTTTATATTTAGGTTTAGGTTTTTATTTTATTTTTTAAGTTTATTTTATTTTTATTCTAGGTTTAGTTTTTATTTTATTTTGGTTTTCTATTTTTAGGTTTATTTTATTTTTTTAGTTTAGTTTAGGTTTTTATTTATTTTATTTTAGTTTAGTTTTTATTTTTTATTTAATTTTATTTTTAGGTTTAAGTTTAGGTTGAGGTTTAGGTTTTATTTTATTTTATAATTTTATTTAGGTTTAGGTTTTTTTATTTATTTTACTTTTAGGTTTTATTTAAATTAGGTTCAAGTTTTTAGGAATTTAGGGTTTAGGGTTTAGGGTTTAGAGTTTAGGGTTTGGGGTTTAGGGTTTAAGGTTTAGGGTTGTAGGTTTTTAGATTTAGGGTTTAAAGTTTAGGGTGTAGGGTTTTAGGCTTTAAGGTTTAGGGTTTAGGGTTTAGGTTTAGGATTTTGGGTAGGGTTTTGTTGTTTTAGGTTTTAGGTTTAGGATTTATATTTTAGTTTTGGGTTTAGGGTTTAGGTTTTAAGTTAAGGGTTTATTGTTTAGTTTAGGATTTAGGGTTTTTTTAATAGAGAACAAATTCAGATTCAACATTTCTAGTTTTGAATTTTATCAACCAAGTAGTACACCAGTTTTTCTAAGACACAAGCGATGACATAGATAAAAAATGAGCACACATAGAGAAAAAAAACTCTAGATAACTAGAACCGTCTCTACTAGAAAGACACAGTTCCATAAGCAGCAGATTGGATTGGCCATTCTTTAGTTTTTCTCGTTCCCATCAGAACCACCCCCGCATCTCGAGTAGCAGAATCCTCCATCATATTTCTAATCTGTCCCTCCACCACCACCATGGTTGTAACCTCTATCGCTCCTCCCACCTCCATAACCGTCTCCACTACAAAGACATAGTTCCATAAGCAACAAATTAGATTGAACATTCTTTAGTTTTTCTCCTTCCCATCAGAACCACCCCCGCATCTTGAGTAGCGGTATCCGCCATCATATCCCTGATCTCTCCCTCCTCCACCACCATGGTTGTAACCTTTGTCACTCCTCCCACCTCTATAACTTACACCTTTGTATCCACCAACACCTCTAGATCTACCACCACAATCTGTAATCAAGCCTTCTCGCTTCAGCCTCTAATGCTGATCTAGTCTGAACTGGGTGATGATGTTCTGTCAAGGTCTTACCCATTCTTAGGGTTTAGGTTTCCATTTAGGTTTATTTGCTTTTAGGGTTTAAGTTTATTTTTTTATTTATTTAGGTACTGTAGGTTTATGATTAGGTTTTAGGGTTTAGGATTCAGGGTTTATGGTTTTGGGTTTGGATTTTAGGGTTTAGCATTTAGTGTTAAGGTTTAGGGTTTAGGGTTTAAGGTTTAAGGTTTAGTGTTTAGGATTTATGGTTTAGTGTTTAGAGCTAGCTTAGGGTTTAGGGTTAGTTTAAGTTTTAGTGTTTAAGATTTAGGGTTTTAGCATTTAGTGTTTAGTGTTTAGGGTTTAGGGTTTAAGGTTTAGGGTCTAGGTTAAGGGTTTAGGGATTAGGGTTTTAAGGTTTAAGGTTATTTAAAGTTTAGGGTTTAAGGTTTAGGGCTTAAGGTTTAAAGTTTAGGGTTTAAGTTTGGACTATAGTTTAGTTATTTAAGTTTAAAGTTTAGGTTTAAGTTTATAGTTTAGGTTTAGCCTTAAAGTTTAAGGGTTTAGTTTATAGTTTAGGATGTAGGTTTAAGTTTAGGAGTTTATGGTAGTTTAGGGTTGCAGGGTTTATGATTTAGGGTTTAGGTTTTAGGGTTTTAGGGTGTATGGTTTAGGGTTTAGGTTTTGAGGGTTTAAGGTTTAGGGTTTATGGTATAACTTTTAGGGTTTAGGGATTAGGGTTTTAGGTTTAGGGTTAGTTTTGGGTTTATGGTTCAAGGTTTAAAGTTTAGGTGTTAGGGATTAAGGTTTATTATTTTTTAGGGTTTAGGGTTTAGTGTTTAGGGTTTAGGGTTGTAGGTTTAAGATTTAGGGGATAGGGTTGTAGGTTTAGGGTTTCGATATTTTTTTATATTGATTTTTTTCTTAAGTTAAGTAAGCCGGTAGGTTTATATTTATTTAGTTTATTTAGTTTATTTTTTTATTTTATTTTATTTTAGTTTATTTTAGTTTATTTTATTTTTATTTTAGTTCAATTTTATTAGGTTTATTTATTTTCGTTTAGTTTTATTTTTATTTAATTTTTTAGGTTAAGGTTTTATTTTTATTTTCTTTTTAGGTTTAGGTTTTAGTTTTTATTTTATTTTTTTTAGGACAAGGTTTTAAGTTTTTATTTTAGGTATATTTTTAGGTTTTATTTTTTAGTTTAGGTTTAGGTTTAGGTTTAGTTTATTTTTAGATTAATTTATTTAATTTAGTTTAGGTTTAGGTTTAGGTTTCGGTTTTCTTTTCTTATTTATTTTTTAGGTTTAGCACTTTATTTAGTTTTTATTTTATTTTATTTTAGGTTTTTTTAAGGTTTAGTTTTTATTTTATTTTGGTTTTTTATTTTTATGTTTTGTTTAGATTTTTATTTATTTTATTTTAGTTTACTTTTTATTTTTTATTTTATTTTCTTTTTAGGTTTAGGTTTTGGTTAAGTTTTAGTTTATGTTTTTATTTTATGTATATTTTTATATTTTATTTTTGTTTAGGTTTATTTATTTATTTTTATTTTTATGTTTTTTTTAGTTTAGGTTTAGAATTTTTGCTTTTTAGGGTTTAGGATTAGTTTAGGGTTTATGGCTTAGGGTTTAGTGTTTGTAATTTAGGGTTTAGGTTTAGGGTTTAGGGTTTAGGGTTTAGGGTTTAGAGTTTAGAGTTTAGTGTTTAATTTTTAGAGTTTAGGGTTTAAGGTTTTAGGGTTTAGGGTTAACAGTTTAGGATTTAGGGTTTAGGGATTATAGGGTTTAAGGTTTAGGTTTTAGGTTTAGGGTTCAGGTTTTAGTTTAGGATTTAGGGTTTTTGGTTCTTTTAACAAAGAACAAATTCAGATTCAATATTTCTTCTTTTTGATTTCATCAACCAAGTAACACGCCAAGTTTTCTAAGACACAAGCAATGACATAGATAGAAATTGAGCATGCATAGAGCAAATCAAAATCCTAGATAACTATAACTGTCTCTACCATAAATACATAGTTCGATAAGCAGCAGATAAGATATTTTGTTCTTCAATTTCTCCAGTTCCTGTCAGAACTACCTTGGCCTCTCGAGTAGCGGGATCCACCACCATGTCCCTGATCTCTCCCTCCGCCACCACCCTGGCTATAACCTCCGTCCCTCCTCTAGCCTCCATAACCACCACTGCTCTGACCACCACCTCCATATCAACCAACACCTTCAAATCCCCCATAGCCACTACGATAACTGCCACCTCAGCCTTCGCCTCCACTACCAGATCTAGATAGAGCTTGCTTGACGGTGATGTTCGTGTCATCAAGGTTCTGCCCATTCTATGGGTTTAGGTTTAGGTTTAAGTTAATTAGGTTTTAGGTCTTAAGTTTATTTTTTAATATATTTAGTTACCTTAGGTTAAAGTTTAGGGTTTGGGCTTTAGGGTTTAGGGTTTAGGGTTAGGGTTTAAGGTTTAGGGTTTAGGGTTTAGCATTTAGGGTTTAGTGTTTGGGGTTTAAGGTTTAGGGTATAAGGTTTAGTTTTTTTTTGGGTTTAGGGTTTAGGGTTAGTTTTAGGGTTAATAGTTTAGGGTTTAGGATTTAGGGTTTAAAGTTTTTATTTTTAATTACGTAAACTGGTAGGTTTAGATTTATTTAGTTTATTTTTTATTTATTTTAATTTAATTTATTTTTTATTTTTATTTTCTTTTTTTTTATTTAGTTTAATTTATTTATTTTAGTTCAGATTTTCTATTTTAGTTTATTTTTTAGGTTTAGGCTTATTATTTAGCTGAGTTTTACTTTTATATTATTCCTTAGGTTTAGGTTTTATTTTCTATTTTTAGGTTTAGATTTAGGTTTTTATCTTATTTTCTTAGGTTTAGGTTTTAGGTTTACCTTTAGGTTTTATTTTTTAGTTTAGGTTTAGGTTTATTTTTAGTTTATTTTATTTTATTTAGTTTAGGTTTAGTTTATTTAAGGTTTAGGTTTAGGTTTCATTTATTTTAGTTTATGTTTAGTTTTATTTTATTTTGTTTGTTTTACTTTTATTTTTATTTTAAGTTTAAATTTTTTAGTTTAAGGCTTAGGTTTTATTTTTTATTTATTTTTAGGTTTATTTTTTAAGTTTAGGGTTTTATTTAGTTTTTATTTTACTTTATTTTAGGTTTATTTATTTTTATTTTAAGTTTAATTTTTATTTTATTTTGGCTTTTTATTATTAAGTTTATTTTATTTTTAGTTTAGTTTAGGTTTTTATTTATTTTAGTTTAGTTTATTTCTATTTTTTAATTTTTTTTTTATTTTAGCTTTAGGTTTAGGGTTTTTATTTATTTTATTTTTAGGTTTTATTTAGTTTAGTTTTTGGTTTTTAGGTTTTTATGGTTTAAGGTTTAGGGTTTAGGGTTTAGGGTTTGGGGTTTAGAGTTTAGGGTTGTAGGTTTTAGGGTATAGGGTTTAGGGTGTAGGGTTTTGGGTTTATGATTTAGGGTTTAGGGTTTAGGGTAATATGGTTTTTTTTTTTTTGGGAAACCCCATATAGGGGGAATTTTATTGCCACAAAAATGGGTTACAAGGTCCTTAAAGGGGATAAACTCTAGAACTCTCTCAAAGAGCTACAATCGACCTAGGAGTAAATCCCTATCTAAGTACATCCAAAAGCAAAAGAAAAGAGTTAAGCAAGCAAAAGATACAAATTGATTAGCATATATAAGCAAATGAAGGATAAGGGTCAATGTTCTGGAGGATGTGAGAATGCATGACATAATGGAGTAACCTGTAAGAGAAAAAAAGGAAAAGCACTTGTATAGCAGCCATTTAATGAAGATCTGTTGAGCCATAATACCTACAAGCATAGGCAAAGCCATATACAGAGTAGAAGAAAGAGCAGCAAAGAGCAAAGTGGGTAAGGGGATCACATGCAAATTATATGTCATCAAATTTGGCTCCATGGCATGATAATCCCAACTCAAATGAAAGAGAGCCATCAATGTCAGGTCATCCAGATTTTTAACCAGATTTAAAGGATTAATGAGACCAAGAAGAGTCACCGAGGAAATGGCAGAAATTACAAACCACCAGCAAAGACAAGAGTATGGAATTAACCCCATTCCAAGCCTAAAGGACAATAATAAATATACAGTCTTGGTAAACAGTCCAGTAAGCAATTTAGGGTTATTTCCTAGAAAAGGATAACCAAAGAATGTAAGTAATGCAGCTCTTAACAACCTCCTTGTTTCAGAATTAAGAAAGCAGCAATTATAAAGGGAAACAACAACCCCAATCCCAAATTACCATAGGAAATGGGAATACTGCAACAGATAAGAAGAGGTAGGTAAAGGGCTGCTCCCCACCACAAACAGCTCCAATAAGAGACAATCAAAGATAACACCATAGGATGCAGTCATTTTCAATAATCCAGTTAAAGTAAAAGAATGTAAGTAATGCAACTCTTAACAACCTCCTTGATTCAAAAATTAAAAGCGACAAATATAAAGGCGATATCCCAAGCCCAAATAACCACAGGAAATGGGAGTATAGCAGCAGGTATGAAGAATCAGGTAAGGGGCTAATCCTCTTCACAAACAAGTCAAATAAGTGGCAATCAGAGATAACACAAAAGAAGCATCTTGCTTATCATTAAACTCAATAATGCGTTTATTTATGATAGTAATATCCATAGTTGGCCATAAATCCATCCATTGAGATTAGTGCAAAGATTAAAATCAAGAGAGGAAAGCATAATCACAATGATCTGCACAAATCTAGCAAAACCAAGAGGGAAAATAGCAATAGATGAAGTTAATTTATTATAAAAATCCAAAAGCCAATAACGAGAATGTGCAATAAGGAACAACCATAAAACTACCTTTGGATAAAGGACCCGAAATCCAAAGGCCAAGATTAGAAATAATACAGTTATTACCCCCACTATATAAAACTATATTAGAAGGCGATAAGTAGAATGGCGAAGGTGTTAGTAAGATGATCGGTAGAAATGTCCCTCAAGTAAAGATAATTTTTTATAAACCGGATCCTCGTTATGCATTAGGAAGTCCAATCCTACAAAGGGATAGTAAAATAAATAACATCAAAATGACCTAGATGGACAACCCGAAGCGAGGAAGCCGGACAAAAGATTTTGATCCAGTATAACCCCAAGATATAAATTAGCAGCAAGTTGGCCAAAAACCAACCCTATCAAAAAAGAATATATAAAAGTTAATTTCCAGATAGATAGGGAAAATTCTTGGCCAAGACTAGCGAGTGGAAAATAGCGACAAGTGAAAATTGTAGGCACGATGGAAATAGCAAAAGCAGTTAGAAAATCAAAAGACCAGCAATAGCCAACAATCATAAAGATAACCTGCTGGATAAAGGACTCAAAAATCCAAAAGCCAACAATGGAGAAAATAGAACAGTTAAAGCACCCATCAGATAAAACTCCAATAAAAAACAAAGTAGAGATAGAGATAAAAGGGGTTAAGATAAGAAAAACCCTTCAGAAAGGGGTGATCATGAAGCTAAACCCACAATCTCACAAAACATCGAAAACCAATAAGAAAGTCCAAACCAATGAGATAACAAAATAAGAAAAATAGCCTCTCGCTGGTGGGGAAATGAGGTTAGCCAAACCAATCAGTGAAACAACTCAAAGGACCTAGAATAGGAAAGACAACCCGAGTAGCAAGGGAAAAGGAATCAATGAGTAGAACCAACATCCAAGAGAATAAATATACAAGTTGGCCAAAACCATGCATTACAAATAGACAAAATGAGGGTAGCCAAAGAAAAAAACAAAGCAACTCCAAAAGCAAACAGCAAAGCACCCTGCTGAACAAGCAAGACCACCCCAGTAATAGTTTGCTGAACAAGGGATTCAATGTTCTAGGTAACCCAACAACCAAGATAAAAAATAACTTCAAGTTTTCTATAAAACCTCCCATTGCAAATAGACAATACAGAAGATAAGTCCTAGAAAGATAGGGAAATGATCAGGCCAAAGCTAGGCGAAAGGGGTGATCGTTCAATTGCTAACAAAATAAACAAGCAATAAAGCAAAAGCCGATCCATTCAATAACCTCAAAATTCCAAGCAAGACAATCCAAAACCTCGGGTTTATGCTACATTCCAACTACAGGTTGGATAATCAAGAGATGTGCCCAAATTTATGAGGGAAAGGATAGCAAATGAGTTGATCAGTTGCAGCCCAGAAGCAAGTTGCAAAGAAGTTCAAGAGAACAATAGGCAACAAACAGCCAAAAACCATAAGGTTAACATTCAAAGAGATCTTAATAATAATAATAGAAATGTTGTGTCTTTCCTTACAGGTAGAAAAGAGGAGATAAGCATACAACAAACCAACCCAAAGAGCTGTAATTAAAACATCAGGAGAGATATTGCATCCAACATAAGATACAACAGCAAGTAACATAGGTACAACATAGATTACTAAGTGGTTCAAAGAAAAGTCATCTTTGATATACAGCCAAACACAAAATATTATGGAGTTAATCCCACGATCAATAATATTGGAAGTCCAGAGATAATTTCAATTCTGCAGAGAAGGAGTTATAAAAGCAAGGCTAGTGCAAGAGCTCTCCTTACAAGATGTGGAGATAAGGATATGAAACATAGTAGAGGAAACAACCATAATAAAGAGATGAATATCAATTAAAATAGCTGTAAAGATATATAGAGGTATAACAGTTAAACATTGATGCAAGGATCCCATAATATAATTCCAAGAAAGGGATATAAATCTGTCCCTACTGATCAAAGAGTACAACAGCAACAAATAAAGCATTAAATAATATAACTCCCTGCAGCAAACAGTGAACACTTTATCAGCATTGATAGTAAAACCCCAATCAAGGTTGGGGTAAGTAAACCAACAGCAGATGTCACACAGCTCAACAAATGGCCAACAAAGAGTAAAAGGATGATGCATTACCAAATTTTGAAGGAACAACAACACCTTATCATTGAAAGGAGCAGAAACAGGAAGGCCCCAATTAGAATTAATGCAATTAAACCAACAGCACATGCCACAAAAATCAGCAAAAAAATACCAAGGGATATCCGGATGAAGCATCGAAAATCAAGAAAACAACAACCAATAGAAAGTGATCATGCAGTTTAGAATTAGACAGATAGGAGGTTAGATTTATAAGTTTTAAGGTTTAAGTTTAGGGTTTAGGGGTTTTTTTAGGTTTAGGGTTTATTTAGTTTTTATTTTATTTTATTTTAGGTTTATTTATTTTTATTTTACATAAAGTAGCAGAAACAGGAAGGCCCCAATTAGAATTAATGCAATTAAACCAACAGCACATGCCACAAAAATCAGCAGAAAAATACCAAGGGATATGATGAAGCATCAGCAAATACCAAGAAAACAACAACACTGAATAGAAAGTGATCATGCAGTTAAACAGGAATTGAGACAGATCAAGCCAGAGGTTAGATTTATAAGTTTTAAGGTTTAAGTTTAGGGTTTAGTGTTTTTTTTAGGTTTAGGGTTTATTTAGTTTTTATTTTATTTTATTTTAGGTTTATTTATTTTTATTTTACATTTAGCTTTTATTTTATTTATGTTTTTTTATTTTTAGGTTTATTTTATCTTTTAGTTTACTTTAGGTTTTTATTTATTTTATTTTAGTATAATTTATAATTTTTAAGTTTTTTTAATTTTAGGTTTTGGTTTAGGTTAAGGTTTAGGTTTTAGTTTAGGTTTTTATTTTATTTAAGTTTATATTTTTTTTTATTTTTTTTAGGTTTTATTTAGTTTAGTCTAGGTTTTTAGGTTTTTAGGGTTTAGGGTTTAGCGTTTAGGTTTAGGTTTTTTGATTTGGGGTTTACTTAGGTTTTATTTTGTAGGTTTTTTGGGTTTAGGTTTAGGGTTTTAGGATTTTAGGTTTAGGGTTTTAAGGTTTAGGGTTTAGGTTTTGTGTTTAGGGTTTAGGGTTTAGGGTTTTAGAATTTAGGGTTTATGGTTTAGGGTTTAGGGTTTAGGTTATTTTGTTTAGGGTTTTTTTTACTAATTATTTATTTTAAAACATTAAAGGTAAGTTTAGGCTTATTTAGTTTATTTAGTTTAGGGTTTAGGGTTTATAGTTTAAGGTTTTAGGGTTTAGGGTTTTATGGTTTAGGATTTTTGGGATTTAGGGTTTAGGGTTAGTTTAAGGTTTAGGGTTTAGGGTTTAGGGTTTAGGGTTTATGGTTACTATAGAGTTTATGGTTAAGGTTTTAGGGTTTAGGGTTTAGGGTTTAGGGGTTTAGGGTTTATAGTTTTATTTTTTTAAACTTAAGTAAACTAGAAGGTTTAGGTTTATTTCGAATATATAGTTTATTTTTATTTATTTTAGTTTACTTTATTTTATATTTTTATCTAGGTTTATTATTTATTTTTATTTTATTTATTTTAGGTTTATTTATTATAGTTTAGGTTTTTTTATTTTAGTTTAGTTTATGTTAGGTTTGGTTTAGGTTTATTTTATTTTGCTTATTTTATTTTTATTTTAGGTTTAGTTTATTTTAGTTTAGGGTTAGGTTTCATTTTTGATTTATTTTTAGGTTTATTTTTTAGGTTAAAGATTTTAATTAGTTTTTATTTTATTTTATTTTTGATTTATTTGATTTTTATTTTACATTTATTTTTTATTTTATTTAGGTTTTTTTTTCTTAGGCTTATTTTATTTTTTAGTTTAGTTAGGTTTTTATTTATTTTATTTTAGTTTATTTTTATTATTTTATTTTATTTTAATTTTAGGTTTAGGTTTAGGTTTTAGTTTAGGTTTTTATTTTATTTTATTTAAGTTTTATTTATTTATTTATTTTATTTTTAAGTTTATATTAGTTTATGTTTAGGTTTTTAGCTTTTTACGGTTTAGCGTTTAGGGTTTAGGGTTTTAGGTTTAGGGTTTATGGTTATAGGTTTTAGGGTTTTGGGTTTAGGGTTTAGGGTTTAGGGTTTTAGGGTTTAGGGTTTAGGTTTAGGGTTTATGGTTTTAAGGTTTAGGGTTTAGGGTTATAGGTTTAGGATTTAGGATTTAGGTTTTAGGGTTAAGGTTTTGTATATTTTATATTTTATTTTTTTAGCTTTTTATTTTTATTTTTTAAATTAAGTAAACTGGTAGGCTTAGGTTTATTTAATTTAGTTAGTTTATTTTATTATTTTTATTTAGCTTTACTTTTATTTTTATTTAGTTTAGTTTATTTATTTTAGGTTTATTTATTTTAGGTTAGGATTTTTATTTTAGTTTATTATTTAGGTTTAGGTTTAGATTTAGGTTTGGATTAGTTTTTTAGTTTAGTTTTATTTATTATTTATTATTTTTAGGTTTAGATTTTATTTTTATTTTTATGTTTAGGTTTAGGTTTTTATTTTATTTTCTTAGGTTTAGGTTTTAGGTTTTTATTTTAGGTTTATTTTTAGGATTTAATTTGTAGTATAGTTTTAAGTTTATTTTTAGTTTATTTTATTTTATTTAGTTTAGGTTAGGTTTAGGTTTAATTTATTTTTGTTTAGGTTTAGGTTTATTTTATTTTCAATTTAGTTTTAGGTTTTTTTTAGTTTAAGGTTTATGTTTTATTTCTTATTTACTTTTAGGTTTTGATTTTTTTATTTATTTTTTAGGTTTAAGTTTTTTTAATTACTTTTATTTTATTTTATTTTTGGTTTATTTTAGTTTGATTTTAGATTTATTTTTATTTTATTTAAGTTTTTTATTTTTTCAATTTAGTTTAGGTTTTTATTTATTTTATTTTAGTTTAATTTTTTTATTATATTTTCTTTTCAGGTTTAGGTTTAGGTTTAGGTTTTAGTTTATGTTTTTATTTTTTTAATTTTGGTTTAGGTTTTTTTATTTATTTAATTTTTAGGTTTTATTTAGTTTACATTTAGGTTTTAGGTTTTTAGTGTTTTAGGGTTTAGGGTTTTAGGGTTTAAGGTTTAGGGTTTAGGGTTAGTTTAGGGTTTAAAGCTTAGGGTTTAGGGTTTGGGGTTTAGGATTTAGGGTTTAGGGTTTACGATTTAGGGCTTAGGGTTTAGGTTTTAGGGTTTAGAGTTTAGGGTTTAGAGTTTGAGGGTTTAGGGTTTATGATTTTTAGGATTTAGGGTATAGGGTTTAGGGTTTAGGTTTTAGGTTTATGGTTCAGGGTTTAGGTTTTAGGTTTAGGGTTTAGGGTTTTTGGTTTCTGTTAAGAGAGTACAAATTCAGATTCAACATTTCTTATTTTTAATTTCATCAGCCAAGTAACACCCCATGTTTTCTAAGACATAAGTGCGACATAGATAAAAAATGAGCATGCATAACGCAAATTAAAAACCCTAGATAACTAGAACCTTCTCTACTTTAAAGACACAATTTCTCTAGTTCCCATCAGAATCACCCCGGCCTCTCAAGTAGAAGATTCCACCATTTATTTTTATTTTACATTTAGTTTTTATTTTACTTAGGTTTTATATTCTTAGGTTTATTTTATTTTTTAGTTTAGTTTGGATTTTTATTTATTTTATTTTAATTTTAGGTTTAGGTTTAGATTTTAGTTTATGTTTTATTTTATTTTATTTTATTATTTTATTTTGGTTTAGGTTTTTTTATTTATTTTATTTTTTTGGTTTTATTTAGTTTAGGTTTAGGTTTTTAGGGTTTTAGGGTTTCAGGTTTAGGGTTTAGGGATTAGTGTTTAGGGTTTAGGATTTTAGAGTTTAGGGTTTAGGGTTTTAGGGTTTCGGGTTTGGGGTTAGGGTTTAGGGTTTAGGGTTTAATGTTTAGGCTTTAGCGTGATCAGGTACGACATCGAGAAAATGTGTATTATCTTGAAAGATAGAAGTCACCGCCCTATAAATGGACCTAATTACCTTAATAAGGACTCATAAGTACTATGGGTCTTCGTAATGTACTAGAGATTCTTCCCATACTTTACATGGAAATGTAAAGCAGGGTTTATTTTAAATCGGGTTTGTTAAGTTCCCTATAGGGGCAAGCCCCATAGTTAATTACATCCTAAAGAATAGGATTCCTTAAGAATAGTATCGATTTAGGTAAATGAACATTGTCTCCAAAGATTTTGAAGGTAGGACTATCAATCGATTCATTTATTTTTTTAGAAAGTCAAGTGGGATCAATCAAGAGGAGGGAGTTCTTATCGAAGCCAAATGACGATAAGTAGGGGATGCTTAGGATACTAGGAAGCCTGGTAAGCATCCCAAACTATCCTATAGTTAGGCTTTATATTTTTAAAATTGAATTTATTTATTTGAGTTGAATTTTTATTAGAAATCTAGGACTTACAATTCCATGATACAAGGTCATGGAAATGCCTAATAGGTGAGGATTTATGCTCGTGTCAGAAGGAAAGTAGCAACCTCAAATCTAGCTTTGAGCTAAAAAAGCGACCTAAATCTAAGGCGAAAATGGGTATTGGTTTACCTCCAAGAGAGGATAAACCACTTGACTAGACTTACAATTTAGGGTGGCCAACTAACTCCTCCTACGATTTTAAAATATGTAGGCAAGTCATATGCTTTTGCAAGATAGCTAAGTTGTTATTTATTTAGAAAGATACTAAGTCCTTAAACACACTCCCTAAGAGAGTAGATCATGTAAGGCATGATTTAATGACTTAAATCTAATGCAAATTTTGTTAAATTTTTTTTATTTTTATTTTGGACAATTAGTTTGACACAAGCTTTAGGATTCATATGCTAAATACATGAGAAATTAGATTATGAGACAAAATCAGTGAGAAAAGGAGGTGTATTTCTGCCATGGCACTTAAAGGTCAAACCAAGTTCTCTGGCTAAGGTGGAAGCCCTCCAATCAAGAGTGAAACAATATGCTTTTTATGCATGATGTGAGAAAATACAACATCCAGCTAAGTGGTTGCTAATTCTTTTATCTTGTTTATAACCTAGGCTTTAGGTAAGGTTATGAGTTGTTTATTTTTTAATTTGAATTGATTAGTTGGATAAAAAATTTATTTACCTAAGAGCCTAATAATCATCCAGGCCATACATCAAAGCAAGGAAGAAACTAGGAAAAGATGTCATCTTAATGCACAAGATAAATAAACATCAATCAATTTATAAAGTTAGCGCAAAAGAATAAGAGGCCATTTATGGTCAGGCTTCACCACACAAACCCGAAAACAAATTGGGTAGCCAAGCTCTACCCTTATACAACCCGGATTATAAATGAATTAAATACAATCAAGAAGGAATTCATTCATATCTTCTTTTCTTCTTTCTTCTTTCTTCTTTCTTCTTTCTTCTTTCTTCTTTTGGTTGGTTGGAATGTGGTTACTCCAAGGCTTCACATGGTACATAAGACATAGTCTTATAACCAATGTTCATCTTAATCCCCCATAAGAATCATTCCAAAATCCTGATTTCAAAATTACATGAAAATGGGAAAAAAGAAATCTAACTAAAACCTGTAAAACAGAGATTAGCTAAACAAACCATTCAATCCCAAGCATGTATATACATAAATAGGACTTAGTACCCCACACATGGGTAACCAAGTCCACCTGGCCTATTTTGGATTATGCTTAGGGGTATAAGCACCTGAATAACAAAAGTAATTTTATATTTTTATTACAACACTCCTTAAGAACAATCCCCTATAGAAGAAAATGGTTAGACTAAGATCATCCTACCATTCAGTCTACGTACATGCACCCTAATATCCAGACTAAAACATTACATCACAAAACAAAAGCAAACATCAAACCATGCACTGCCCTAACCTAAAGCTAGAAGTGGTGACTTAGCCTAATGTGTGTGCCATTTAAGGCTTGTGTGGCTTGTGTGGTATGTTTAGCTAGGATTTATGGTTGAAGTTTTCTAAGTGTGAAAATTTTCAACTTAGAGGGTGGTTTCATTTAAGTGATTTAGTTGATTTGATTAGATTTGAATGAACCTAAAATTAATTACTAAGTGTTGTAAAGAGAGGAAAAGAGAAGAGAACTTCTCTTTCCTCTTTACCTTAAGTAATTTCTAATGTAGATTCATATTTGATTTTTGTTTTGTGAATGTTTTATTATGTGTTTTAATTAATCCATAGTTTATATTTTCCTTAACCAAACCTATTCAAAAAGAAAGGTATTTTAAAATTAAGTAAAGTGAAATACTATAACAAAACACACAACACTTCATTTCTTTCCCAACATGTGTAACATGTATATGGATGAACCCTATGCATATTTATACATGTAAATGGAATTGTTTAACTCACCTTCATGATGAATGATAAGAGAGTTTGTTTAAGAAATTTTGGAATGTTTCATGTATGTATGATTTTGTTAAGTAGAAAAGAGTGATTCTTTTATTCATCTTTCATATGCACATTTACAAGTATAAAAGACATAAGTGAGTACAACGCCATTGTTAGCAGCAGGGGTGTAAGATATAAGACCTACTTACGGCTACTTAAAACCTCGCAACCTCAGGGTTGTCCAGACTAATATACTACTTTTCTTAAATATATGTGCATGTACAAAAATAAATGCATGAAGAGAATCATGCAAAAAGTTTATGTTTGTTTGATTTTGGTTTGATTGTTTAGTTTATATGTGTGATGTGGAATTCCTTCTTAAGTCATGACATAGGAGTGTATAAGAATGGATTTAAGCAAGTGTTATGTCCTTTTCAAATGGACTATATGCTTTGCAAATCCTATACAATTCAATGTTAATAAAGAGAGGGGGAATCACATGACACATTTTATACTATTCATAGTCAAACTCATAAGCAATTGTAAATAGCATACCCTTCATTTGTAATGTTTGATTTATAAGTTTTTAAAAATAGTTTTGGATTTAGTAGTGAAAATAGCCATTCATATCCTTACTTTAGCCAAAGCATGTAATTTGACATAAAGAAAACATTTCATTTTAATTTGATTTTTCAAAAGGCATGAATGCTTGCTTTTCATATGACATACACAATTAGCATGTTATGAAAGAAATAAAGTGATGAAAGCATGTAAATTCATTCACCCTAATTAACTCCTAAAGACAATCATATAGAATAAGATTATTTAAAGTAAATCAAATTATTTTAAAGTGAATTTTGTTTTATTTTGAGTTTGATTTGAATTTAGGAAATGTGAAGAGGTTTGCTGGTCCTAACTCATTTCCCACATGTGTATGAGGTTTTAGTTATTTTTAGGACCATTAGATTGATTTTATATTTTGTTTAGGTTTAGGTGTATATCAAGTTTATTAATTACCCTTTACATACACCATTTTAACATATTTAACCAAATAATTATGAGCCAAAGCAAGGAATTTAAATCAGCAATGCACCTAAGAAAGAAAGGGGCCTAATGCATTTGGCTCACAATTAATGATTAATTAAGCTAAAGGATTTAATTTAAGTACTTTCATAACCCTTCCCACACATATGGGTTAGATATGATTTCCTTAAGTTACTTAGGTTATTGAACACCTAAGCATCTACCCAAGAAGGAATTGATTAAGTTCAGATTGATTTGATTTTAAAATTTTGATTAATTAAGCCATTTAATTAAGTGATTAAACTATTTAATTTATTTACACTTTAATTTGATTTTTATCCAAATGAAATGAACTTAGGGGAAAAGATTTGGGAGAGGACTCCTAATCTAATTCCCTAAGTCCATTCACTATACTAAGGTAATTAGCAAACTTAATTAACTAATTCATCACTATGTAATAAGTTAATTAATCACTTAATTTATTAAGGGAATGATTAGGAGTGGATCAAGAAATAACCCTAATTAAACCATTAATATATTCCATGAAAATCATGGGAGGCAGAGGTCATCCCATTAATCAACCCTAAGAAGTTTGGAATTAATCAGTGGAATAATTAGGGAGTAATTAACATAATTATATTCCTAATAAAACCCTAATTACATAAAATTCACTATTCAAAATCCATCAAACTTAATTTTAGATTATTTCCCTTTAAAGTATCTTTACAATGCATTTTATTTTGTATTTTTCTAAATTTTCTACATTTAGTTATGTTATTTTAAAGTTTTTATGTTTATTAGGTAATTAAATCCCTAATTATATGACTAATCCCATCAGCACCACGTTGACTACTAACGTGGCGCGCACTTTCCATGTGGCATGATGAGATTCAACACTTAAGTTATCACATCAACTGCATAGTCAGCCGGCGGTGCTTCGCGCTTTCTCTCTAGATTGCCTGATCAAAGATCAAACGGTTAAGATAGAGCCCACAGTTTCTAAAGGGATTAATCACAGATCTAGCATGGATTAATCAGGACTGTCCATCCAAAATGCACTTATGGACGGTCCATGGTCCATCACTGACCTTTCTTATAGGAGAGGGCATCTGTCCACTACTTAAGGAAAGATCTGAGCTCGATTGAGCTCAAACTCAACCCACCCCATCAACTTGCAAGGGGATGAGCAGTTAGTTGAAGCCTTTTGGGCCTACCACACCACATATAGAATTCCAACTCAGTCTACTCCTTTCTCCTTAGTGTATGGCTCTAATGTTGTTCTACCATTAGAAGTCCAACTCCCATCACAAAGGATAGATGTGGGTAGCAAGATCACAATAGAGTAGAACACCAAGTTTCAGATAGAAGAGCTCAAAGGTTTGTAGGAGAGACACCTGTGAGCATGCCAAAACCTCGAGTTATACATAGCTAAAATGATTCAAACTGACAAAAAGTTGGTCTGTCCTAGAGATTTTTAAGTAAGATAGCTTATTTCATTTCTAAAGAGACTGATTGTTGCCTATAATAAGATTGGAGGCAAGTTTGAACCCACATGGGAAGGCCCTTTTGCCATAGAGAAGGCCTACTAAGGAGGATCTTATCAGCTTATTAATCACAAGGGAGAGAGCCCAATGCTTCCAATCAACAAGCTCACTTAAAGAAATATTATAAATCATGTTTGAAAATAATTATCATCAATGAATATTCCATTTTGAATTCAATCTTTTCCATGCCAAAAGTTCTTGTTTATGAATCCTCCACGATGTGTTTAGGATAGGTGTATGAAACCTTAGCGACATCCTATCCTTCATCAACACAACACAAACATATAAAAAAAATACATATCTTTTATCTTGGGCTACTCTGAGTTGAGATAATGCCATCAGTGGCACTCACTTAGTAGCTGCTCTAAGTCAGGTTGACATGCTAAGCTACTAGTGTGTCACCCAGAGGTATTTTCCTTTATATGATGTAAGTTTGCCACACTTTCCTCCCTTACTTGGCCACTGCACACCTATGAGCTCCTTGTTAGTTTGGTAGGTTTTAATGCATGGCTAGTAAGCTACCTCATGTTGGCTTCATTTAGGAGGATGTGAGTCTGCTACACTTTCTTGTTGGGTTAGCCTTCATTCATTGACTAGGTCGAGTATATTTGTAGTTTAGGATAAGTCCCGTATTGGCTCCTTTCCTCCTGATTGCTTCATGTCTAGGTCTAGTCCTTCTTATAAGCTCCCTGCTTAGTAGTCGCTCTAGGTCAGATGGCATATGTCCCGCAGATGACAGACTATCCTGATGATCAGTTCCACTTGGAAAGTTGTAAGCTTACATGCTTTCTTTCTAGATTGATCAATGCACACTGACGGGCACCTTTGGTTGGTTTGTTCTCACTACACTAATGGATACACCACTCATGCTAATGGATGCACTTTAGCTTGGTTGGTTCTTGCATATTAGGATACACCACTCATGGTAGATGTAAGTATGCTACACTTTCTCCTTGACTTGACCACCGTACACCAATAGGCTTTCTTTTTTAGACCTCAGGATAATGCCCCTGGTAGCACCTCCCTTGTGGGCACTATATTTGGATCACGTCCATTGTGACCGCATTTAGACACTACATGCATTCTATCATATTGGATAGTTCCCCTTTCCTAGTCACCACCCCTATGGTTGGAGAATCCATCCTGTGGATGTGTAGATTCTCTCTTTGTCTAGTAAATCTGAGATAGGTCAAGGCCTACATAACCATTTCTCAATGTGATCCCTCGCACACCAACAGGGTCCACACAAACACATAAACAAAATATATGTTCACTTATGGATTAGGGGGACACCCCTAGTGGTGCGTTTTCTCAAGAAGGCATCCTATCTTTAGGGCAATGTCAACAAAACTTCTTATTGGAATCACCTGACTACTCATGAGTTGATATAAGTCCCCAAGGACATTCACTCAATAGTCTCCCCTAAGTCAGGTTCGATTTGTTGTGCTACCAACAGGTCACCCCACTGGTTGTTTCCTGCTTTAGAAGATGTAAATCTGGTGTGCCTTCTTCCTAGCACAATTGTTACACACCAAAAGGCAACCCCTTAGGTTGGCTAGCTCTACTCCATGGCTAGTAGACAATCTTTTTGGATTTGTAAATCTAAGATAGGACAAGTCCAATATAGCCCCTTCTCAGTGGGCCCATCGCACACCTACATGATCTATAAATTAAATCTATCAAATTTGACCGATCTCACATCCCCATCGGATATGCCCTCAATTTAAAATTAAACTAAACCAGACAAACCATATCAAATCACATGAAATTAAGATAAAATTAATCCTAAATACTTTTAAGTTGACATAACTCCCCAGTGGCATTCACTCAATAGTATCCCTAGGTTAGGTTTGATTTGCTGTGCATCCAACAGGCTATCCCAACGGATGGTCCTTGCTTTGGAAGATGTAAGTATACTACGCCTTTTTTCTTAGCATAATCGCCACACACTAAAAGGCAACCCCTTAGGTTGGACAGCTTTAGCCCACAGTCAGTAGACTATCCCTTTGGATTTGTAAACCTGAGTTATGTCAAGGCTAATATAACCCCATCTCAGTGGGTCCATCACACACCGATAGGGTCCATACATTAACTCCGATTAATTTAAACCTAATCTAATTTTTCCTAGTGGAGTTAAATCACACCCTTCTCCCTAGTGAGCCCTAAATTATATATAAACAAGTCAAGCAAACAAATTAAATTCAAAACCAACCTCCCTAATGGAGCAAAATTAAACCAACTCCCCCAATATAGTTTAAATCAAAGAAATCCAACCAAACTCTTCTTCCTAAAAGATACATCCCCAAAGAAATCTATGAAATAAAATACAAATCCCAATCCCCAGTAGATAGCATGAACCTGCTTTCCTAATGGAAGGTTAATATACTCGATCCCCATCGGACTCGAGCCCATATCTTTAGCAGATATGCCTACACATCACTTAAAACAAATTAAATTAAAGTTGATTCGATCTTAATCCTCAATGAATTATAGATTATTATCCTTAGTGGATCTTCTTTTCATAAATCATATAATCAAATCACATTCAAACTGTCCCCCAATAGATTTTCTTCTTCTATGCCCTGGACGTAGAGCCCTCACATGTCATCTCCAATGCATGTGTGATCCCCTAACGGATCTCCCTCCATGTCCTTGACATGGAATTCTCATCAAATCTTATTTCTTCTCTTATGCACACCTTTAATACTTCAACCAAAAGCCTAACAATGTATTCATTCAAATTACATCATCTTAACATTGGAATCAACATTTTATGATTTATGATGGTGCAAGCTCAAATTAATTATATAATATCATGATAAACATATTATAATGTGAATTAACAAACTATATTATATTATAATATATGATGTTATATTATAATTTACTATAATATAATATATTGTCTAACATTACACCTCATTAGAATCACTTAAAGGGAATTAATAACAAAATTTTCTCAAAATATGAATAATGTTCATTTTGGATGTAAAATTGTTATTTTTCTATTAGAAATGGTACAAAATAGCATAATTTTGGTATTGCTTCTTGGTGTATGCCATGAATTTGGCCAAATTCTTCCATCTCAACCTTCAAACTAAGATTTTTGTGAGTTTCGACCAATTGTATTATAACAAAAGTAAAAACATACTAAAATCTACAATAACATTTAGTAACATACCACCACATTCATATATATGTGAAGTTAGATTCTTATGTACATTCTATTTTAATATGCCTTCATATAATATATTATCTTACATTACACCTTAAAATGAATCACTTTAAGCAAAAATCCATAAAATTTGGTTGAAAAATGAACATTTATTTTGGATGCAAAATTCCATTCTTTTAATTAAATGACACACCATAGCACACCCCAGTAATGTTCCCTTAAGCTTACCTTAAATTTGGCCAAATCCCATCATCTTAGCATATAATTTAGTATTTTTATGAATTATACCAATACAAAATCTACTACATCATACTATAGTAAACTAATATATGCTAAATAACAAGTAGTAATACACAAAAGTATGCTATAATGCATGATGCTACACTATGTTATGGCATCCTATATTATAATACACTATAACATATTATTTTATATTATATTATGTTGCATATGACATCACAAGGGATTGCTTAAGATAAAAAATCATAAAATTAGTCTAAATAATAAAAAATTATATATTTTAGTTGTATCACTTAGATATTTTAAATTGAAATAATATATTATGATGCCATGCTCTACCTATTATGAATTTGGCCAAATTCCACAATTTTAAAGTCTAAATCAACATTTTTATAAATAATGCTAGTGTAGGCTTGACTGCATGGTTGTAAAATACTAAAATAATTTAAAATGCGCAGAACAATATATTATGATATAAGATGTTATACTATGCTACAACATATAATATTTATTTTGAACATAAAATCTTACTTTTAGACTACAAGTGGTAACATCTTTGGTACTACAACCTAATTCACACTTCAAATTTAACAAATTTCATCATCTAATTTATTAAGTCAATATTTTTATGATCTATATTAATATAGACTATAGGGCACAATACCATAATATACTAAAACATTTCAAAACATCTTATAACATCCAAAAACATATCACTACATGCTCAAATATATGATGCTACATTATACTATAATATATGGTAATATAATATTATTCATGGTTAAGGTTTAGGGTATTCAAATCCCTACTATTCAAGGGAAGTCACTTGAAGACATTTTCTTTAGCTACCATAATAATGTTAGGATTAGGTCATTCTTTAGATCTACTCTTAATGAGATTTTATACAAGGTTTAGGGTTTAGGGTTTAGGGTTAGGGATTAGAGTTATCTTAGGCTTTAGGCTTTAGGGTTTAGGGTTAGTTTAGGGTTTAGGGTTTAAAGTTTGGGGTTTTAGGTTTAGGGTTTAGCGTTGTAGGTTTTTGGGTTTAGGGTTTATGATTTAAGGGTTTAGGGTTTAGGGTTTAGGGTTTCAGGGTGAAGGTTTTAGGGTTTAGGGTTTAGGGTTTATGGTTTAGGGTTTATGGTTTTTAGGATTTAGGGTTTAGGGTTTACGGTTTAGGATTTACAATTTAGGAATTAGGTTTAGGGTTTAAGTTTTAGTTTAGGATTTAGGGTTTTGGGTTTTGGGTTTAAGGTTTTTTTTAATAGAGAAAAAATTAATATTCAACATTTTTTTCTTTTTGATTTCATCAAACAAGTAGCACCCAAAGTTTTCTGAGACATAAGCGATGATATAGATAAAAAATGAGCACCCATAGAGCAAATCAAAAACCTTAGATAAGTAGAACCGTCTCTACTATAAAGACACAGTTCCATAAGCACTACATCAAATCAACCGTTCTTCAATTTCTTTCCCATCAGAACCACCCTCGCCTCTTAAGTAGCGGGATCCTCCATCATATCCCCATCCCTCCCGCCACCCACTATATCCTCTTGCTCCTCCCACCTTTATAATCCGCTTCAACCACCTCCTCCATATCCACCTCCAGATCCCCACCACCACTGATTTTGTCGCCACCTCGCCTTCGCCTCCACCATCTGGAGCCTAGTTGATGGTCATGTTCCTGCCATCAAGGATTTACCCATTCTTAGGGTTTAAGGTTTATGGTTAGTTTAGGGTTTAGGCTTTAGGTTAGTTGGGTTGTTTAGGGTTTGGGTTTAGGGTTGGGTTTTGGGGTTTTAGGTTTAGGTTTTGGTTTAGGGTTTAGGGTTTAGGGTTTAGGTTTATGGTTTATGGTTTAGGGTTTAGGGTTTAGGGTTTAGGGTTTAGGGTTTGGTTATAAGTTTAGTGGTAGATTTAAGGTTTAGGGTTTAGGATTTAAGGTTTAGGGTTTTTTTCTTAAATTAAGTAAACCAATAGGTTTTAGTTTATTTAGTTTATTTAGTTTATTTTTTATTTATTGGAGTTTATTTTATTTTTTTATTTTTATTTATTTTAATTTATTTATTTAGGTTTATTTATTTTACTTTAGGTTTTTTTATTTTAGTTTATTTTTTAGTTTTAGGTTTATTTTTAGTAGAGTTTTATTTTTATTTTTTAGGTTTAGGTTTTATTTTAATTTTTAGGTTTAGGTTTAAGTTTTTATTTTATTTTTTTAGGATTAGGTTTTAGGTTTTTATTTTATGTTTATTTTTAGGTTTTATTTTTTAGTTTAGATTTAGGTTAATTTTTACTTTATTTTATTTTATTTAGTTTTGGTTTAGGTTTAGGTTTATGTTTTATTTATGTTAGTTGAGTTTACTATAGATTAGGTTTAGGTTTTTTTTTTTTACTTTAGGATAAGGTTTTTTTTTGTTTAGGTTTTAGCTTTATTTTTATTTATTTTAGGTTTATTTTTTAGGTTTATTTTCTAGGTTTAGGTTTTATTCAATTTTATTTTATTTTATTTTAGGTATATTTTATTTTATTTTATGTTTAGTTTTATTTTATTTAGGTTTTTATTTTTTAGTTTAGTTTAGGTTTTATTTATTTTATTTTTTTGTTTATTTTATTATTTTATTTTTTTTAGGTTGAAGTTTATGTTTTAATTTTTTTTAATTTTAATTTTTTTTGTTTAGGTTTTTATTTATTTTTTATTTTAGGTTTTATTTTAGTTTATGTTTAGGTTTTAAGTTTTTTTTGCTTTTTTTAAGGTTTAGGGTTTAGGGTTAGTTTAAGGTTTAGGGTTTAGGTTTAGGGTTTGGGGTTTAGGGTTTAGGGTGTAGGGTTTAGGGTTTAGGTTTTAGATTTAGGGTTCAAGTTTTAGTTTAGGGTTTAGGGTTTAGGGTTTAAGGTTTTTTTAAGAGAGAACAAATTTAGATTCAACATTTCTTCTTTTCGATTTCATCAATCAAGTAGCACCCCAAGTTTTCTAAGACACAAGCTACGACATAGACCAAAAATGAGCACCCATAGAGAAAATCAAAAATCATAGATAATTAGAACCATCTCTACTGTAAAGACCATTTCGTAAGTAGCATATCGGATTGGTTGCTCTTCAGTTTCTCAAGTTTCCATCAGAACCACCCCCGCCTCTCGAGTAGTGGGATCCGCCACCATATCCCCGATCTCTCCCTCTGCCACCACCACGACTGTAACCTCCATCACTCCTCCGGCCTCCATAACCACCACTTCTTTAACCACCTCCTCCATATCTACCAGCACCTCCAGATCCCCCACCACCACTACGATAAGTGCCACCTCCACCTTCACCTCCACTGCCAAAATCTAGACTGAGCCTAGTTGGTGTGATGTTCCTACCATCAAAGTAATGTCAATTCTTAGGGTTTAGGGTTAGTTTAGGGTTTAGGGTTTTAGGATTTGGGGTTTAGGGTTTAGGGTTGTAGGCTTTGGGTTTAGGGATTAGGGTTTAGGGTTTTAAGGTTTAGGGTTTATGGATTAGGGTTTAGGGTTTTAGGGTTTATGGTTTAGAGTTTAGGATTTAGGGTTTAGGATTAAGGGTTTAAGGTTTAGGGTTAAGGGTATAAGGTTTAGGGTTTAGGGGTTAGGGTTTTAGGGTTTAGGGTTTTAGGTTTAGGGTTTAGGGTTTAGGGCTTAGGGTTAGTTTTAGGATTTAGGGTTTAGTGTTTTTTTATTAAATTGAATAAATCGGTAGGTTTAGGTTTATTTAGTTTATTTATTATTTATTTGAGTTTATTTTATTTTTTTTATTATTTAGGTTTATTTTTATTTTTTTTTTTAGTTTATTTATTTTAGGTTTATTTATTTTAGTTTAGGTTTTTTATTTTAGTTTATTTTTTAGGTTTAGGTTTATTTTTAGTTGAGTTTTATTTTTATTTTATTTTTAAGGTTTAGGTTTTATGTTTTATTTTTAGGTTTATTTTAAGGTTTTTATTTTATTTTGTTTTTGTTTAGGTTTTAAGTTTTTATTTTAGGTTTACTTTTAGGTTTTATTTTTTTAGTTTAGGTTTAGGTCTATTTTTAGTTTATATTATTTCATTTAGTTTAGGTTTAGGTTTAGGTTGACTTTATTTTAGGTTTATGTTTAGCTTTTATTTATTTTAGTTTAGTTTATTTTAGTTTAGGTTTAAGTTTACTTTATTTTGTTTATTTTTTCTTTATTTTAGGTTTAAGTTTTCTTTTTTTATTGTTTATGTTTTATTCTTTATTTATTTTTAGGTTTATTTTTGGTTTAAGTTTTTATTTAGTTTTTATTTGATTTTATTTTTATTTTATGTTTACTTTTTATTTTATTTAGGTTTTAAATTCTTAGGTTTATTTTATTATTTTAGTTTAGTTTAGGATTTTATTTATTTCATTTGAGTTTATTTTTATTTTGATTTTATTTTCTTTTTAGGTTTAGGTTTTAGTTTAGGTTTTATTTTTTATTTTATTTTTTGTTTAGGTTTATTTATTTATTTTATTATTAGGTTTTATTTAGTTAGGGTTAGGTTTTTAGGTTTTTATGGTTTAGGGTTTAGGGATGGTTTTGGGTTTAAGGTTTAGGGTTTATGGTTAGCTTTGGGTTTAGGGTTAGTTTAGGGTTTAGAGTTTAAGGTTTTTTGGGCTTGGGGTTTAGTGTTAATTTTGGTTTAGGTTTTTTTATTTATTTATTTGGTAGGTTTAGGTTTTTAGCTTTTTAGGGTTTGTTTTGGTTTAGGGTTTAGGGTTTAGGGTTTAGGTTTTAGGTTTAGGATTCAAGATTTAGTTTAGGGTTTAAGATTGTTTTTAAGAGGGAATGAATTCAGATTCAACATTTCTTCTTTTTCATTTCATCAACCAAGTAACATCCAAAGTTTTCTAAGGCATAAGTGACAATGTAGTTCAAAAATGAGCACCCATTCGCAAATCAAAAACACTAGATAAGTTGAACCGTCGCTACTTGTTGACCTCATTTTTGGAGTGAGCTCTCAACTTCTTCATCTTAGACATAGGACTCCTCTTAGACATTAAGAGTTCCTTAGTCCTTCATTTTAGACATAGGACTCCTCTTAGACATTAAGAGTTCCTTAGTCTTAAGACACTTCTAGTGATTAGGTGAACACTTAACCTAACCCTAGAGACTTAGAAGAGTTAACCATAAGAATAAGTTATGCCTTAGTAGTATTAGAAAAATTTGCCTACCCTATAGCTTGAACCAAATCCTTCCTTCTTTCAAATTCAAACCAACTTAAAATTCAAACCAACTTTAAATTCAAACCAACTTCAAATTCAAACCAACTTCAAATTCAAATCAACTTCAAATTCAAATCAACTTCAAATCAAACCAACTTCAAATTCAAATCAATTCCAAACCAAACCTTAAATCTTCAACCTAATTGATTTTCTCAAATCCAAATCAATTCCAAAACTAAAATCATGAATCAATTCAAATGATTGAAATCCATGATCAATTCTAATCCCAAATCTTTCTAAGCCATTTTTATTTCATCTTATGGACTTAGCCTAAATCAAATCCAAATCACTTCAAATTCAAAATATTTTCTCATAACCCATTTATATTCTCATTTATATTCACAAATATAAATAAAATATAAATTCAAATGACCAAAACAAAAATTCAAAACTCAAGCCCAAATCTAACCAAAATTCAACCTAAACTATTTCAAGTCAAATTCTTGAACTTAGCAAAATCCAACTCTAATCAATCCAAATCTTTGGATTTTCTCTTCAAATAATCTATCCTTCAATCACAAACTAAATTCAATCATAAACTTCAATTATCAAACCAAAACTAAATTCAAAACTCGAACCCAAATCAAACCCATGTTCATCCTTTGAAGTTGAAATTGTCAAATGAATCAAAACTCATTTGACTCCAAATCACTAGCAATTGGGTTTATATTTCAATCATAAGTCCATATGTGAGTTTAACCAAACTTGAATCAAGCCTTGATCAAGTCAATTGACCCATTGAGGCTCACTTGACCCAAAGTGACTAAAGTACCTTTTAGCCAAATTTTAATCCTACCCAAATTGGATTGAACTAAGCCCACCTAAGCCTCACATTGTGAGCAACAATCATCATATAATGATCAATCACTCAAATTGGGTAAAACCAAGTCAAACCCAGCCTTTGACCAAGTCAACACTTAACCCAAATGAAACCTAAACTAACCAAAATCCACCATAGGCCAAATTGATTGAAACCATTGATCTAAACCAATTCATGATCAATGATTGCACTTGACCAAGTCATCATTTGAGCCAAACCTAGCCTAATTGGCCACTTGACCTAAGTTGACCTAAAAAGTCAAAATATGTCAGAACTTGATCTAAGCCAAATTGATTACAACCAATGGATCAAATTCATTCTAAATCACTTGGTGAACTTGACCAAAGCCTCAATTGGCCAACTAGATCCAACCTAGCCCAATTGACCATGAACCCAACTTGACCTAAAGGTCAAATCAACTTGGAATAAAACCAAGCCAAAATTGATTGAAACTAAAGCTTGCAAATCATTTTAAATGATTAACCAAGCCTAAACCAACCCATAACCTAACCCAATTAAGTCAAATGGGTCAAATTGGTCAACTTGACCCATTTGACCTAAATGAATTCAAAAACCAAAACCAAACCAAATTGAACCAAATAAAAGATACCAAAATAATTCAAATGGTCATATGAACTTGACTAACCCATGGTTTGACTCAATTTGCAACTTGACCCAAAGTGAGCAATTTTGACCAAAATGGGTCTACTTGAGCCAAATCATATCAAATAAATTATTCATTGAAAATTGGCACAACCAATTTATCAATCATACCAAATATGCTCAAATCAAATGACTTTACCCTTTGGTCAAAGTAACATGGCAATCCACTTGGAATTTGGTCAATTCCTTTTCATGGCCACTTAGCATTCTCCTAGTTGACCATTTAGACAGGGAGGTGCATGACAGTGGGTTTGGGTCAGCCAAACCCAACTCAAGGACATAATCGACCATCCCACTCAAATTTTTTGACATGGATCACCTCGCAACCTCATTTTCACCCATGTGCACCTCCACACTTCTGCTCCTCTACCAAAATCAAACCACATGGGATGCCTAACAACCAAAACAACCAATTCAATCTGATCTATTTGATCAAAATGGCAAGAAGGCTCTCAGCCATCTGATTCAAGTAGGGGGAGATATACTCTCCCTCATTCTAATTTAATTGATGACTCTTGCATTTGATTGAGCTCAGAGGATAAAAGGTAAGCATCCATAAGCTTCCCTAAAGATTCTAGAGCTCATTACATTTCTCTCTTCTCAATTTTACTTAAGCCAAAAATAAAGGAGGTAGGAGAAATTTCCAACTCACTCATCACTCCACCAAAGTCCAATTGCTCAAGTTAAAGCCGGGAGGCAAGTCGTGCTCATCCAAAGCTTCTCCCAAGTCTCCAAGCCCAAGAAGCCTCACCTAGACCAAAGCCACAAGCCATTGAAGCTTTGGTCAATTGGAAGATCCACTGCAAATTGAACCTGCAAACTTTCAACAGGGCTTCGTCTCCACTAGACGAAGCTACCTCAATGGTTGGAACCGCTGGTGATAGCCTCCAGCGAGGTGTGAATTAAAATCAAGCTTAGGTTGAAAATTCTTTGGTCCTTTGTGAAGGTATTTTTAATCCCATTGAACCTCCACCATTAGATCTTCTTCTCTAGGCTCTTAGATGGTGTGGGTTGAATTAACCTTATCTCAAGTAATCTTAGATTAAGCCATGAAGGATGGACGATCTCCATCTTTCGAAGGCAAAGGTAGGGATAAATCATCGACCATCCATCTCGCATGTTTTGGATGGGCGATCCTGATTAAATGCACTAGATCCATTGATTATTTTCATTAGAGCCACAAATTTTATCCCATCCAATCCTTGATCGGCCAAGGAGAAAGTGATATAACACGCCTAAGATATGATTTGAAAACTTAATAATGAATCCCATCATGCCATGTGGAAAGTCATGTCCATCACATTGCACACGGAAAGTTAATTAAAAGGCTATTTAATTATCCCTTAATCACTAAAATGTCCTAAATTTATAATTAAATGTAGAAAGATCAAAAAAATATAAATGAGGGCTCATTTTAAAGATAATTCAGTGAGGAATAATATAAAATTGTTTCTAATTAATTTTAAACAGTGAATTTTCTTTAATTAGGGTTTTAATAAGAACTTAATAATTCTAATTACTCAACCATTTCATTAATTAATTCCAAACTTCAAGCATGTTTAGAGAGATGACCTCCCCTAATTTTCTTAGAATTTATTAATAAGTTAATTAGGGAAATTTAATGAATCTCTAATCACTCAATGTAATTAAAAGTAATTAAGCATGAAACAGTGGTTTAATCATTGAATTAAGATAATTAAGCATTGTTTAAATGAAGAGGAGGTTTATGGAATGGGTTTGGGGTAATTTCCCAAGTTATTCCTAAAGCCCCTTCTATTTCTTAATCCAAACCTAACTAAGGATTAATCCACTAATGATCTACTTAATTAGCTTAATCAAAATTTTAAAATTAATATGAACTTAATCAATCTCTTCCTAGGTAGATCCTTAGGTGTTCAAAAACCTAAGATAAATTTAAGGAAACCATTTCCTACTCATATGTGTGGGAAGGTTATGAAAGTACTTAATTAAACCCTTTAGCTTAATTAATCAATAATTATGAGCCAATTGTATTAGGCTCCTTTCTTTCCTAAGTGCATTGTTGATTTAAATTCCATGTGGTTGCATATCATATGTTGGCTCATAATTATTTAGTTAATTATGTTAAAGTGGTGTAGGTAAGGGGTAATTAATGGACTTAATTTATACCTTAACCTAAACAAAATATAAAATCAACTTAATGGTGCTGGTGTTTTCTCCGAATAGAAAGAAATGACACCACATAGAGTTTAGAATATTTTATTTAGTTAACAAAATATGGCATTAAGGAATAAACATATTATCTAGAAAGATAAATATGCTCTCTGTAATGGATTCATTTTCAATAAAAGACTCCTAAGGCTAATGGGACTTTGGTGAGTATTTTCCAAAATACATGGAAAAGTAGAATGTTTTATTTTATCCTGGGATCATGGTTCTATAAAGGCAAGCCTCTATAGTTAATTACATCTTAGGAAGGGTCTCTTCCTAATGAATTTCTATTAAAAAAAATTTAGTTATTCCTAAAGACTGCCAAGGTATCTTTCAAAGGATTGATTTTTTGAAATTCAATTGGGAGAGGTCTAAATTAGAGAGAGTTATTTTCAAGAGTCAAATGGGAAAAAGTAGGAAATGTCTATTAATACTGGGATACCTAGTAGACATTTCAGCTATCCTATGATTTTATTTGGTTCACATTAATTTAAAGAGTTTAGATTAAAGTTTGATTTCATTCAATTTAACTTAAGTTGTTTAATTATGTTTGAATTTCATTAAGTATTGGTTTTCTTAAAATTTGATATTTAATTAACTTAAGGTTTTAATTTCACTAATCTTTAAGTTTGATTAAATTCTTTGACTTAGGATGTTTTGAATTACCCAAGTATTTCTATGTTTATTTCATTTGTTCAATTTATTTGATGATTCAATGGATTAGTGATTCTTTTAATTATTATTTAATTTACATGGACATAGAAATTTGGAAAATCAAGAATTCCAAATCTATTGATCAATTGGGTTTGAGATAATTATGGAAAGTTACATACTAATTTTAAGTTTCTAAAGTTTTATGTTGATTAGATTTATAATTAGAGAGTAAGGTTTTAATTATTTTAATAAAACCTAAATTTGGCCTCATTCAATGAGATTCAGTTAAGGGTTTTATTTTTCGTAAATTCCTCACTAAAATACCTTTCTAATGAGAATTTATTCATAATTTTTGGCTAACTTGTTGATTTATTATGATTTAATTAATTTCAAGTTATTTAATTGAATTATTTAATTCATTTACTTGCCTAATTAGGTCAATTTAAGGATTATTAGGTTTAATTGAGTTTAAGTGATGTTTTAATGTTCACTAAAGTTCATTAGTGTGATTTAAGGTTGTTTGATTATAATTCCCTAATTAATTCATTAAAGATTAATTAATTTAATTAATGTATTAATTAAGCATGTGAAATTGTAATTCCATGAAATCTAGTGATTTAAATCATGAAAACTTCACCTAAGGTGTGTTTCATGCTTTATTTCATTTCCCCCAAGTTTCAAATTAATTGGATTATTAATTTGAGAGTAATTAAGTTTTAATGTTTTCATATAAACTTAAAATTAAGGCTAAAATATAATAATTGGGGATTTTAATTTTAATGGATTCCTCTCATCAAGATGAATCCATAAAGCCCTCATTTGTATTTTTCTGATTTATATTTATTTTTCTATAATTTTTAGAAGTGTCAATAATTTTTTAATTATTATAAACCGTGATTAATAGTTTTTAAGTGTCATGGGGTCCACACAAAAATTCAGGTCGCATGTCACGCACCTACGTGGCACGTCATTGTAGTGTCAGCCACAGCATGAGATGATCTTGACCGTCATCAAGATCGATGGTTGATCGATCTATGGTTCCTAAATGGCAAAAATCATCCAGTCTACCTAGATCTGGACTATCTAATCCAAATATACAGATCAGACAGCGGAGAGCTCGTCTCCTTCATTTCCTATGAGAACCGGGAATTGTCCATCTTATTTTGCTAATATCTTTTAATCTAGGCATGGAAATCACACAATTTTAATTTCTACATGATCATTGAAGGAAATCATATGATTCTATGTGGTTGGATCAACTGGGAGATCCAACTTCCTTCAAAAAGCTCCAAAATTGAAAAGCATAGGAGAAAATGAAGGTATATTAATGGAGAACTTGGATTCCGGTGATCTCCGATGGCAAGGTCAATTCCATTAGCTTTAGATCAATGCAATGAGCTCATGGTCGGAGTTTGGTGGGTTGTTTCCATGTGGTTTGCCCCCTTGACCAAGCTTCCTAGCCTACCATCGACCTTAATGGTTCTTGAGCTTCCCGGTGCCTAATGATTTGAGTAAGGGCTTAATTTGGATCACCTCGAGCCCTAGAACTTGTGCTTTCAATTTGGGATGAAATCCCTCCTTTGGATTTCACCATTAAAGGAGCTCAATCACTATTCACCACCCTTTCCATGGTCAATTCATCGAGGAGAGGTGTTGAAACTTCTTCTCTAGCTTTAGGGATTGTTTTGGGATCAATTTGGGAAAGAGTTGAACATCCTTTGCTTGGTTTCCACTCTTGGCGATCCCCACCTTCTCTTCTTCTTCTTCTTTTCTTCTCTTCTTCCCTTGGTTGGGTCACCCTTGGAAGTTTTCTCTTGATTGCCAATTTCCTGCCTTCACTTGAAGGAAACCACCTTTTTTAAGAGGTGGAATTTGGCTTGATATCAAGAAGACGTGTTGTGGTATGAGGTGGGAAGAAGAGTTTGCATTTTTCTTCTTCCCATTTTCTCCTCTTCTTTATTTTATTTTTTATGATTATGGCATCGCCACATAGCCCTAGACTAATGTGTGCTGCCCATTTTGAGTTTATGTTGGAATACATTTAATTTGGGTTGGAGTTCGAGTCCAAATCAATTGCATTGATTCAAGCTTGATCCAATTCAAAATCAATTCAAGGGTATTTTTTTAAATTAAATGTAATTTGAATTTTAATCATCTTGGATTGATGATCAATTGATTCATTTGTTTGAATTGATTCATATTGGATGCTTGAGTTGATCTTACCTAAGCCAAATATGTTAGATCCAAGGGTGAATTCTAGGTCAGCATAAGCAAGTATTGAATTAAGAAAATTATATTTGAGATTAGGATCTCCTAATTGCTAAATTAACCTCATCCAAAAATGAGGTCAACAAATGGTTCTATAATTAAACTAAATCAATTCACATATGGGAAAATGGGTTAGAACCAAAGAAACTTTTTTTACATTTCCTAAATCAAATTCAAAACAAAATAAAACAATCTCTTTAAAAAAATGATGATTCTCTTTAAATGATCTTATTTCATAAGATTGTTGTTAGAATTACTTAGGGTGAATGAAGTTACATGCTTACATCACTTGATTTCTTTCCAAGCATGCTAAATGTTGTGTGTTATATGAAAATTATGCATTCATATCTTTTAAAAGAAAAAAATAAATGAAATGTTTCCTTTATGTCAAATTGCATGTTTTGGTTAAAGTAAGAATATGAATGACTATTATCACTAAATCAAAATTATTTTCAAAATCAGAATCAAAGATCATAAATGATGGTATGCTACTTATAAATACTTATAAGCTTGCATGTGGTTATAGTTTAAAATGTGTTATGTGATTTTCTTCTCTTTTCTTAACATGGTTTATATATCATTTATAAGGTGTAAAGTTCATTTGAAAAGAACATAACAGTTGCTTAAATCTATTCATATGCACTCCTATGTTATGACTTAAGAAGGATCCCCACATTACACTCATAAATTAAATAACCAAAATTAAACAAATAAAAAAAATCTTTTACATGATTCTTCATCCATTTATTTTCTTTTTATACATGGACATGTATTTAAGAAAAGTGGTATATTAGTATGGACATCCCAGGGATACGAGTCTTTAAGTAGCCCTAAGATGGTCTTGTACCTTATACCCTTGGTGCAGAAAATAACGGTGCATACTCACTTATGTCTTTCATACATGTAAATGTGCATTTGATTAATGGATAAAAGAATCACTCTCTTTTCTACTTAACAAAATCATGCATGATGAAATATCAAAAATTTTCCTAAACAACATCTCTTTGCATTCATCATTAAGGTGTGCTAAAGTTTGCATTTAAATGTATAGATATGCTAAAGATTTATTCATATGCATGATACACATGTTGGAAAGAAATAAGGGTTGTGTGCTTTGTGATAGTAAATCACTTTAATTAATCCTAAAATTCCTTTCTTTTTGAATATGTTTATTTAGAGAAAATCTAAACTTATGATTAATTAAAATACATAATAAAACATTTACTAAAGAAAAATCACTAATGAATCTACCTTAGAAGTTACTTAATGTATGGAGGAAAGAGAAGTTCTCTTCTCTTTTCCTCTCATTACAACACTTAGTAATAATTGTAGGTTCATTTAAACCAGATCAAATCATCAAATAAAATTAACAAATCAACTAAATCACTTAAATGAAACCACCTTCTAAGTTGAATCCTTCACACTTAGAAAATTCTATCCTTAAAGCCTAGCTAAGACATGCCACAGAAGCCTTAAATGGAACACACATTAGGCTAAGTCATCATTTATAGCTCTATGTTAGGGCGGTGCATGGTTTGATGCCTGATTTTATTTTATGATGTAATATTTTAGTCTGGATGTTTGGGTGTGTGCATAGACGGATGATAGGATGATCTTAGTCTAATCATTATCTCTGAGGATTGTTCTTAAGAGCTATAATAAAAATAATAAATGCTTTATGATTGCTTATACCCCTAAGCATAATCCAAATTAGGATAGGTGGACTTGATTACCCATGTGTGGGGTGCAAAAGTCCAATTTATTTCTATAACTGCTTAGGATTGTGTGGTATGTTTAGCTAATCTTTATTTTGCATGTTTAGTTAGATTTACTTTCTCATTTTCATATAATTTTGCAATTAAGATTTGCAATGAATGTTATGGGGGATTCGAATGAACATTGGTCATAAGACTGTCTTATGCACCATATGAAGTCTTGGAGCAACTACATCCCAACCAACCAAAGGAAAGAAAGAAAAAAAGAAAAAAAAGAAGGAAAGAAAGAAAGAGATAAATGAAGAATGAAGACCCCCATAACATGAATTCCTTTTTTATTATAATTAATTCATTTATAAAAAGATCAACTACCCATTTCTTTTCGGTGGAGCCGACCATAAAGGCCTCTTATTCGCACTAGCTTTATAAAAATTGATTGATGTTTGTTTATCTTGTGCATTAAGATGGCATATTTTTCCTAGTATTTTCATTGATTGATGAATGACATGGATGTGATTTAGGCTCTTAGGAAAATAAATTTTCTATCTAATTAATCAACTCAAAATAAAAAATTAACAACTCATAATCTCACCTAAAGCCAAGGTTATAGATCAAGATAAAAGATTTTGCAACCCCTTAGCTAGAAGTTGTATGTCTCACATCATGCATAAAATGCATCTTACTTCACTCTTGCTTATGGAGGGCTTCCACCTTTGCTAGAGAATTTTTCTTGACCTTTGAGAGCCATGGTGGAAGAACACCTATTTTTTTTGCTGATTTTAGCCCATAACCAATTTCTCATGCATTAGGTATATGAATCCCATAGCCTATGTCAAATGAATTGTCCAAAAAATAAAAAAATATAAACAAAATTTGCATTAAATTTAAGTCATTAATCATGCCCTACATGATCTAATATCTTAGGGAGTGTGTTTAAGGACTTAAGTTACTTTCTAAAAAACAACAGCCTAGCTATCTTAGAAAAGCATATGACTTGCCTACATGTATTTAAAATTGTAGGAGTTAGTTGGTGGCCACCCCGCGGTTGTAAGTCCAATAGTCGGGTGGTTTATCTTCTCTTATAGAGGTAAACCATATACCAATTTTTCTCCTTAGATTTAGGTCATTCCTTGGCTCTCACCAAAGCTCCCTAGATTTAGGTTCAGAGGTTACTACTTCCCTTTACAGGATACAATCATAAATCCTCACCTCTTAGGCATTTTCATGATCTTGTGTTGTGGAAATGTAAGCCCTAAATTTTAATAAAAATTCAACTCAAATAATTAACTCTCTTCAAATTTCAAAAATATAAAGCCTAGCGATAGGATAGTTTGGGATGTTTACTAGGCTTCCTAGTATCATAAGCATCCCCTACTTATCTTCTTTTGGATTCGATAATAACTCCCTCCTTTTGATAAATCCCATTTGATCTTCCAAAAATAACCAATTGATTGATAGTCCTATCTTTGAAATCTTTGGATACAATGATCATTTACCTTAATCGAGAGTATTCTTAAAGAATCTCATTCCTTTAAATGTAATTAACTATGGGGGCTTGCCTCCATAGGGAACTTAATGAACCTGGTTTAAAATAAATCTTACTTTACTTTTCTATGTAAAGTAGGGGAAGAATCTCAGTACATCCCAAGACCCATCATCCTAGAGTCCTTAGGTGATTAGGTCCATTATAGAATGGTGACTTCTATCTCTCGAGATAGTACATCATTCCTCAGTGTCATACCTGATCACCCTAAAAGAACATCTATGGATCTGTGTGGTGCCCAACAAAGAGTTAGTTTTTATTTTACTCTAATTCATTTTGATGAAGATAAAAATTCACCACAGATTTTTCTGACGGCTCTACTAGGGAATTGATGAAAACAACAGAGAGGCATCCTTTTCCTTATAACATAAACATAAATAAAAACAAACAAATCTTTTATCTCGAGCTATTTTGATGTGAGAGCAAGCGTGGCACTCACTCATTAGCTGATCTAGTCCGGGCTGATATGCTACCTTGCTAATTTGTCACCCTAGGGGTCACTTATCCAGCAAATGTGAGTCCTCGTGCTTTCTTCCTGACTTGATCATTACAAACCAACGAGCACCTTGTTAATTTGGTAGGCTTCACTGCCCAGCCAGTAAGCTACCTCTTATTGATTTTATTTAAGAAGATGTGAGTCTCTGTGCTTTCTTCTTGAACTAACCATCAAGCATTGACTAGGTCAAGTATATTTTAGATTTATGATAAGTTCCGAGGCTTCTTTCCTCTTGACTACACTTGAGTTTATTTAAGTCCCCAATGGCATTCACTCAGTCATTCTAGTTGGATAGCACTTATCGAGCCAAAGATACTATCCCGACAATCGGATTGTGATGTGAGTACCCCATGCTTTCTTCCTAGGTTGATTGTTGCAAATGGACAGGCACCTTAGGTTGGTTGATGTTCACTATGCTGACAGTGACTCACCTAGTGGATACACCACTCTTGGTAGATGTGAGTCCCTGCACTTTCTCCTTGAGTTGGCCACCGAATACCTATGTAAATTTTCTTCTCCACAGTTTTGGATGAAGCCCCTAGTGGCCCCTCTCCCTGTGGGCACTCTACTTGGATCACATCATTTGTGACCCTGATTAGACACTACTTGGGTTACTCTTGGATTAAACCTGACAAGCGACCCCAGATACTAAAGAAGACACTTGATGACAACAAGCGACAGTGGCATGAGCAATTAGTTGAAGCCTTGTGGGCCTACCACACCACTTACAGAACACCAACTCAATCTACCCCATTCTCCTTAGTGTATGGGTCTGAAGCCATTCTACCCTTAGAAGTTCAACTCCCATCACTAAGAATAGCAATGAGTAGCAATATCACTATAGAGCAGAATGCAAAGTTATGGTTAGAAGAGCTCAAAGGTTTGGAGGGGAGATGCCTACAGGCGTGCCAGAACCTCAAGTTGTACAAAGTCAAAATGATTCAAGCTCACAATAAGCTGGTCTGTCCTAGAACTTTTCAAGTAGGAGAGCTTGTTATGGTTCTAAGGAGACCAATTGTTTCCTGTCAAAAGATGGGAGGCAAGTTTGAACCCACTTGGGAAGGCCATTTTGTCATATAGAAGGCCTACCAAGGAAGATCTTATCAGCTTATTGATTGTAAAGGGGAACACTTTATTCTTCAATTAATAGGCTATATTTGAAGAAAAATTACTCATAAAATGATGTTTGAAAATAATTGTCATCAAAAGAAGGACAAAAAAACATTTATTTTGATTCGTCAAAATCTTCTCTTAATTTGAAGCATTGTTTGCTTGTCTTATAAATCCTCCATGATGTGTTTAGGATAGGTGTAAGAGAACCTAAGAGGCATCCTATCTCGCTTTCACACCATGAACACAATCAAACACAATTCCCTAGTGTTACTAGAATAGGTGTGAGAGAACCCTAGAGGCATCCTATTTTGACTAGCACAACTAAGTTAGGTGTAAGAGAACCCAAGCGACATCTTTTCTTTATGGGATCACAACTGCCATTCATGGCACCATTTCATCAGTTCCCCAACATGTTTTTAGGACATGTATAAAAGAACTTGACAGGCAACCTTTTCCTTCTAACAAAAACACACAAAAAAACACAAATCTTTTATCTCGAGCTAGTTTGATATGGGAGCAATCCCTCTGTGGCACTCACTCATTAGCTATTCTAGGTCGGGCTGATATGCTACCTTGCTAGTATGCCACCCAGTGGTCACTTGTTTGGCAGATGTGAGGCCTAGCACTTTCTTCCTGACTTAACCATTACAAACTAATGAGTGCCTTGTTAGTTTGGTAGGCTTCACTACCCAGCCAGTATGCTACCTCATGTTGATTTTGTTTAAGAAGATGTGAGTCCCAATACTTTCTTCTTAAACTAACCATCATGCACTGATTATGTCGAGTATATTTGAGGTTTAGGATAAGCCCCCCAGAGGATCCTTTCCTCTTGACTTCTCCTGAGTTGATTAAGTTCCTTAGTGGCATTCACTCAAGATGCCCTAGGTTGGATAGCACGAGTCGAGCCGAAGATAGACTATCCCAGCAATCAGTTCTATTATAGGAGGATGTGAGTCCCCGATGCTTTCTTTCTAGGTTGATTATTGCAAATCGATGGGCACCTTAGGTTGGTTGACGTTCTCTATGCTGACAGTAACTCACCCGGTGGATACACCACTCTTGGTAGATGTGAGTCCCCATGCTTTCTCCTTGAGTTGGCCACCGAATACATATGCAATTTTTCTTCTCTGAGGTTTTGGATAAGCCCTTAGCAGCCCCTCTTCTTGCAGGCACTCTACTTGTGGCCCCATTTAGACACTACCCAAGTTACTCTTGGATTGGACATTCCCCCTTTTCTAGTATCCACCCCAGTGGTTGGGGAATTTATTCAGCGGATACACAGATTCTCCCTTGGTTCAGTAAATCTGAGATAGGTTTAAGTTAACACAAGCTCTTTGTCAGTAATATCCCTTGCAAACCAACAAGGTCCATGATAAACAAATAAAATTAAAAAAAAAATTATTCACTTGTGGATTAGGAATTTAAGCCCCTAGTGGCCCCTTTCCCAAGTAGGCATCCTATCTTTAGGGCAGTGTCAGTAGAACTCCCTATAGGAATTATCTGACTATGCTTGAGTTGAGATAAGTCTCCATGTCAGGACTCTCTTCATAATCACCATTTGGTCGGGTTCAATTTGTGTTACCACAAATAGGTTATCTCGATGGTCATTTCTCTTTGGTAGATGTAAGTCTACTATGGGTTCTTTCTAGCATGATTGTCGCAAACCAACTAGCAGTCTTAGGTTAGATTGACATGTTACCTCGCTAATATGTCTCCCCATGGTCTTTTATTTAGGAATGATGTGAGTCTCTGTGCTTTCTTCCCTGAATTAGACACTACAAAATGAAAGGCACCCCTTTGGTTGGATAGTTCTCCCCTCGACCGGGAAGCTACTCCCTTTGGATTGGTAAATATGAAGTAGACCAAGGCCAACATGGCCCCTACTTAGTGTAGTCCATCACAAACTGATGGGATCCATCAAAAACAACTAAAAATAAATTAATCTTGACTATCTTTAAGCTGATTTAAGTCTCCCAGTGGCATTCACTCAATAGTCAGCTTATGTTGGGTTCAATCCGTTGCCTCGCCAATGGATCACCCCATCAATTGATCTCTACTTTGGAGGATGTAAGCCTACTACGCTTTCTTCCTAGTAGAACTGTTGCACACCGAAAGGCAACCCCTTTGGTTGGATAGTCCTACTATGTGGTTGGTAGACTACCCCTTTGGATTGGTAAATATGAAGTAGACCAAGTCCAACATGACCCCTACTCAGTTCAGTCCATGGCAAACTGATGGGATCCATCAAAAATAACTAAAAATGAAATTAATCTTGATTATCTTTGAGCTGGTTTAAGTCTCCCAATGACATTCAATAGTTAGTTTTAAGGTTGGGTTCAATCCATTTCCTCACCAATGGATCAACCCAAAGAATCGATCTCTACTTTGGAGGATGTAAGTACTACGCTTTCTTCCAAGAGCGCATCGCTCAAAGGAAAACCCTTTGGTTGGTTACCCCATGTTGGTAGACTACTCCTTTGGATTGCTAAATCTGAGCTAAAATAAGGTCAACATGACCCCTGCTCAGTGCGATCCATCGCAAACCAATAGGTCCCATCTCAAAATCAAAAAATTTAAAATCTGAAATAAATTAAACCCTCCTCCCTCGGTGTAGTCAAACTAAACAAACAAAGCAAATCCAATCAACCTCCCTAGTGGAGTCCAATCAAAATAATCAAATCAATCAAATCAATTCACTTCCCCTCAGTGAGATGCAAATCCTTCCAGTTCCCCTAGTGGAACTAATTCAATCCAACTTGAACTTGCTCCCCTAGTGGAGAGTTCATATTTTCATCCCTAATGGATCTCAAATTATAATCCCTCAGTGGATTTCACAACCTCTTCTCCCTAATGGATGACTTGAACTTGCTACCCTAGTGGAGACATCACATTTTCATCCCCAATGGAAAACCAAATCACAAATCAATAAATCAAATCAAATTTCTCCCCAGCGAGGAAAAAATCATATCAAACCTTTCATTCCCTAGTGGATGACTTGACCTTTTTCCTAGTGGAAGGTTTACATAGTCTGTCCCTAGTGGATTCCTCCTTCACTCTCTTATGTTGTTGGCATAAGTAGAGTCACATTGCACTAAGCTCTTGATTCCTTCTACATTTTGGGTTGGGAGTAGGTCATTTCTATTAGTGCTTGTGATAGTTTGTTGTTGTTGATCATCTCGGTCAACACCAATACATGCAGTGTACCATGTCAGTCACACTCCACCTAATGGGTGCCCTTTGTTGACCTCATCTTTGGAGTGAGCTCTCAACTTCTTCATCTTAGACATATGACTCCTCTTAGACATTAAGAGTTCCTTAGTCTTGAGGAACTTTGAGTGATTAGGTGAATACTTAACCTAACCCTAGAGACTTAGAAGATAGGAATAGGTTATGCCTTAGGGGTATTAAGAAAATTTGCTTACCTTATACCTTGAACCAAATCCTTAATTCCTTCTTTCAAGTCAAGCCTCAAATTCAAACCAACTTCAAATTCAAACCAACTTCAAATTCAAACCAACTACAAATTCAAACCAACTTCAAATTCAAATCAACTTCAAATCCAAACCAACTCAAAATCAATTTCAAATTCAAACCAATTCCAAATCAATTCCAACCTAATTGATTTTCTCAAATCCAAATCAATTCCAAAACTCAAATCATGAATCAATTCCAAATGATTGAAATCCATAATCAATTCTAAATCCAAAATATTTCTTAAACCATTTTGATTTCATTTTATGGACTTAGCCTAAATCAAATCCAAATCACTGCAAATTCAAAAGATTTTCTCATAACCCATTTATATTCTCATTTATATTCACAAATATAAATGAAATATAAATTGAAATGACCAAAACCAAATTCAAAACTCAAGTTCAACCTAAACTCTTTTCAAGTTAAATTCTTGAACTTAGCCAAATCCAACTCAAATCAATCCAAACCTTTGATTTTCTCTTCAAACAATCAATCCTTCAATAACAAACCAAATTCAATCATAAACTTAAATCATCAAACCAAAAATAAATTCAAAACTCAAACCCAAACTGAACCCATGTTTATCCTTTGAACTTGAAATTGTCAAATGAATCAAAACCCATTTGACTCTAAATCACTTGTAATTGGGTTTATATTTCATCATAAGTCCATATGTGAGTTCAACAAAACTTTAATCAAGCCTTGATCAAGTAAATTGACCCCATTTAGGTTCACTTGACCCAAAGTGACCTAAAGTACCTTTTTGAGCCAAATTCTAATCCCACCCAAATTAGATTGAACTAAGCCCAACCAAGCCTCACATTGTGAGCAACAATCATCATATGATGATCAATCACTCAAATTGGGTCAAACCAAGTAAAACCTAACCTTTGTCCAAGTCAACACTTAGTCCAAAGGAAACTTAAACTAGCACACATCCACCATAGGCCAATTTGAGTGAAACCATTGATCTAAACCAATTCATGATCAATGATTGGACTTGACCAAGTCATCATTTGAGCCAAACCTAGCCCAATTGGCCACTTGACCTAAGTTGACCCAAGTTGACCTAAAAAGTCAAAATGTGTTCAAACTTGACCTAAGCTAAATTGATTGCAACCAATGGGTAAAATTCATTCCTAGTCACTTGGTGAACTTGACCAAAGCCTTAATTAGCCAACTAAACCCAACCTAGCCCAATTGACCATGAACCCAACTTGACCTAAATGGTCAAATCAACTTGAAATCAAACCAAACAAAAATTGATTGAAACCAAAGCTTGAAAATCATTTCAAATGATTAACCAAGCCTAAACCAATCCATGATCAAATGGGTCAAATTGGTCAACTTGACTCATTTGACCTAAATTAATTCAAATGAACCAAAACCAAATCCAAACCAAATTGAACCAAATCAAAGATACCAAAACACTTCAAATGGTCATATGAACTTGACTTAACCCATGGTTTGACATAATTTGACAAATTGGTCAACTTGACCCAATTTGATCAATTGGTCAACTTGACTCAAGTTGACCCATTTTGACCTAAATGGGTCAACTTGAGATAAATCATATCAAATAAACTCCAAATTCATTGTAAATAGGCACAAACCATATTTCAATCATACCAAATTTTCCCAAATCAAAATCAATGCCAAATGACCATTTTACCCTTAGGTCAAAGTGTAACCTATGGCCAAATCCACTTGGAACTTCTTCAATTCCTTTTCATGGCCACTTGGCATCCTCCTAGTGGAACATTTGGACACTAAGGGAGGTGGTGCACATGACCTAATTGGTTTGGGTCATCCAAACCAAACCCAAGGTAAAAATTGACCATCCCACACAAATTTCTCCACATGGATCACCTCCCACATTCATTTTAACCTATGTGCACCTCGACACTTCCACCCTTCTTCCAAAATCAAACCATATCGGAAGATGAGTGCATCAAATCCCTCACCTCACTTACTTTACTAGATTTCTACCATGTACCTCCTTCTAAATCTAAGAAATCGAGGAATAAAGATAGATTAAATTACATATGTGCCACTTCTTATGGGTTATCCGATTTTACTCTTTTAGAAAACTCTTCAAGTCTTAATAATTATAACAACTCTGATCATCCTCTTTCTAATTAAGAGATGGACTTTCCTTTTTAAATATTGTGGGTTCACCTTTTGCAATAGACTTGGACTCATCTGATTCTGAGGGTCCTATAGGAGAAGATATAGGTATGCTTGACGAGCAGGAAGAATCTTCCACTAACCCACTGCAGGAGATCACCAAAGTTAACCTTCGAAGTGGTAAGGTTCTACCTCCTAGGGCAACACCTCAAGATAAGGGAAAATAAGTCATTGGTACCAACGAGCAAAAAGCTCCTCCACAGGATGCACCACCTATGGATATGCTCATGGAGGAGCAGCCCAAAGTTGACTAAAATGTCCTTGCTCACCTAAGAAAGTTGCCAGCTAAACTAAGCATAAATGATTCCTTTGTCTTATCCAAAGAGATGAGGGAATCACTAATCAAGGCTCTTCTTGATCTAGAGATATATGCTTCGTTGATCACGGTTGGAGATGACACATTATTCAAGAGAAGCCTAGGGAGTCACATTTACTGATGAAGACCTTCTTCTGGGGACATGGAGCACAACTGTCCCCTTTATATTATAGTGGATATGGCTAGATTCAGACTTTCTTATGTTTTAGTTGATCCAGGTGCATCAATGAATATTATGAGTCTAAAAACTCTCATCTATTTAAGGATTGACATCTATAAGCAGGGGTGGATGATGTTGAAAGGATACAATGAACAGGCGAGAGGGCTTTAGGTTCCATAGTGTTACCTTTAGAAATAGGCGACTAGACTAAAGCCAGTTCTATGTAATTGATTTGAATACATCATTCACTTTTGCTCGATAGGCCTTGGATACACTAGAATAAGATGATTCCATCCTTCCTCCATCAGTGCATCAAGTTTTGAAGAGATAGAATCGAATACTGTGTCAAAGGATATGAAAAATAATTTTTAGTTAGAGAGATCAAGATATATGAGGATGCGACCTACTATCTTCCTCAAAATCAAAACACCATTTTCTCGTGAATTTGGCCAAAATTCAAATACAAAAGAGAAAAAAAAGATGAAATAGAAAAATAAAAAGAAAAATAAAAGAAAAAGGAAAGTACAAATGAGCAAGAATGGGACACCAAAGAAGAAGTAGAGCTGCATGTTACATTCCACCCACAGTTCGTTCCACCATATGGACATATGGGTAGGATGACTCGACCTCCACAGAGGTAGAGGTAGATACAAAGGTTAGAGGTGGAACACGGTTGGCGGTCGACCAACAAGGGTCATGTTCAGTTCCGAAAACTATAATTATTCACAAAGACTTGAAATCCATTTCAGGATGTGTCTCATGTGATTAGCACAGCCAACCCCTCTCAACAAGGTTTCATTGGAGAGACACTGAGCCAAATAGTGATGAAGACTAGGCTTCAAGGACGAATGTATTTGAATCAGTTTATGTGAAACAATTAGGCAGGTTGGGAACTTTAGCTCTAACCTCACTTTCTTCTCAAAAGTTGAAGGTTTAATAGCTAAGGAAGCCCCTAGGTCTTCCATGAATGTAAAACCAAAGAGATTCCTATTGGGATCATCATCCTCAAGTCCAGAAGCATATGTAGAACTTGATAATAATTCATATAAAGATTTAATGGAATTACCTTTTGATTGGTACTCACCTTGTGTTCATAATCTTGCAAAGAAAGGTTTGATTCCTTATACATGGTCCAAGCATAAGTTAGAGTATTTCGAGAAGCTGACGAACAATAAAGGAAGAGATGCACAATCCAAACCAGGACTAGGATTCGGGATAGAGGGTCCAGTCGATGACGCTAGTTACTGCTTAGTTGTCACCAATCATCTAGAGTCTGATAGGTTATACTCAAATCACAATAACTCTTATGAGGATGAGTGTTTAGAAACTTTAGATGATGCTGATGATCTTCAAATCAAAGATACACCTCCAGAATCTGAAGAAGAAATCCATTCAACTATCAACAAGCCCGAAGAAATTAACCTCGGGACAGAAGAAGATCCACGCCCTACATACATCAATTCTCGATTGAATGAAGAAGAAACCAATGACTTAGTTAGGCTATTGATTGAGTTTAAGGATTACTTTGCATGGAGCTATGAAGAGATGCCCGAATTATCTCCTAATGTAGTAGTCCTCAAACTAGCAATAGACCCTAAAGCTAACCCTATCAAACAAGATCCTAGATGCATGCAATTAGAAATCAAACAATATGTCATTTTTGAAGTCAAGAAATTGATCGATGCTGGTTTCATCAGGTAAGAAAAATATCCTACCTGGTTAACCAGTGTCATGCCAGTTAAAAAAAAGAATGGCCAAATCACATATGCGTTGATTTTAGGGACTTAAATAAAGCATGTCCGAAGGATGAATTTCCACTTCCTATACCAAAATTCATGGATGGGTCATCTAGCTACAACTAAATCAAGATGGATCTCAAGGATGTAAGAAACACTACTTTTCAAACCCGTCGAAATCTATTATTATAAGGTCATGCCTTTCGGCCTTAAAATGTCAATGCTACATACCAGTGGGCCATGAATTAGATCTTCAATGAACTCATTCATCATCAAGTTGAATGATATATTGATGATCTAGTAGTGAAAAGAAAAGAAAAGGAAGATCATCTCTTTGACTTGAGAGTAGTTTTTGAACTAATATGACAATTTAACCTCAAAATGAACCCCAGTGTGCATTCAAAGTAGCTTGAAGTTTCTTGGGTTTGTTATTGTCCAACACCGGGGAATAGCGATAGACCCAAAAAAGATCAAAACTATCTTAGAAATGTCACCCCCTAAAAGTTTAACTCAACTCAGATCATTCCAAGGGTGGTTGGCATTTCTAAGGCGCTTTATCTCCAACCTATCAAGTAAATGCAAGCCATTTTCAGCACTTGTCAAAAAGGATGCCAAGTTCAAGTGGGATGACAAGTGCTAGCATGCTTTTGAAGAAATCAAGCAGTATTTGGTGAAGCTGCCAATTCTAGTAGCTCGTATCCTAGGCAAGCCACTTTTCCTCTACACTACTGCATTAGATGACTCCCTTGGAACGTTGTTGGCCCAAACCAATGATGAGGGGAAGGAGAATGCTCTCTACTAACTCAGCCATCATCTGATCCCCGCTGAAGGAAACTACCCACCTATTCAGAAACATTGCCTAGCTATAATCATTGCATCCCAAAAGCTATAACATTATATGCATTCTCATAAGGTGAATTTGATTTCAGGAATCAAACCACTACTGTATCTCATGATACAATCGATGTTATCTAGATGGTTGGCACATTGGTCTATGATTCTCTCACAATTTGATATTACATTCATACCCTTTTGTGCGATGAAAAGACATACACTAGTGGATTTCTTACTAGCACACCCACTTCATGTTGATTCTCTACTTAGTGATGATCTCCCCAATGAACAAATCATGAACTTAGGGGTGGTTAACAATCACCATTGGGAGATGTATTTTGAAGGTGCGGCTTCCTTTTAAAAAGAAAAAGAACCATGATGTGATGAGATTCCCATACTTTCTATCCAATCCATGCACCAACAACAAAGTAGAGTGTGAGGCTTTGATTGTCAGTCTAGAGTTAGCTACGGTGTGTGTCAAAGCATCAACATTTATGGGGATTCTCGGCCATCAACCAGTTGGGTCCTATAAAGTTCTAAAGCTTAAGCTTCATCACTACAATGAGTACACCATGAAGGCATTGTCCCCAAATCACGAGGTCACCATCTACAAGGTTCCTCGAGGAGAGAATGCGATGGTAGATGCTTTGGCCAAACTTCAAGGAATTGGTATGTCAGGGAAGATGAGTCCATTCCAATAAGGGTCCAAAATAGACAAGTCCAATCCCTTATTGATGGTAAACTTGTTGAGAGACTTTCTCTTGAAGGGGAGTTTGTCATTGCCAATAAAGACGAGGAGCAGGATTGAAGGCAACCATTCATAGATTTACTTCATGTTGATTCTCTACTTAGTGATGATCTCCCTAATGAATAGATTATGAACTTAGGGGTGGTTGACAATCACCATTTGGAGATGTATTTTGAATGGTCTTTTAAAAGAAAGAACCATGATGTGATGAGATTCCCATACTTTCTATCCAATCCATGCACCAACAAAGTAGAGTGTGAGGCTTTGATTGTCGGTCTAGAGTTAGCTATTACGATTATGTCAAGCATCAACATTTATGGGGATTCGTACTCATCAAGATTGGTCCTATAAAGTTCTAAAGCTTAAGCTTCATCACTACAATGAGTACACCATGAAGCTGTTGTCCCAAATTCCTGAGGTCACCATCTACAAGGTTCCTCGAGGAGAGAATGCAGTAGTAGATGCTTTGGCCAAACTCGCCAAGGAATTGGTATGTCCGGAAGATGAGTCCATTCCAATAAGGGTCCAAAATAGACAAGTCCAATCCCTTATTGATGGTAAACTTGTTGAGAGACTTTCTCTTGAAGGGGAGTTTGTCATTGCCAATAAAGACGAGGAGCAGGATTGAAGGCAACCATTCATAGATTACTTGAACATAGACAAACTACCTCAAGAGAAATCACAAGCCCGTATGATGAAGTTGAGAGCTCTCTCCTATGCTCTTGTGGATGACACCTTGTATCGATGGTCTTTTGATCAAATGTGGTTATGTTGTTTAGACAAACACGATGCCTATAAGATCATGATCGAGGTACATTCAAGTCTATGTGGAGTGCATCAATCCGGTCTAAAGATGAAAGCAAAGATCAAGATACTAGGATACTATTAGCCTTCCATGATCACAGACTACATGGGCGTAGAGGAATGCCACCATTATTAGGTACATTTGTGGTCCTATCAACCACACATTCTACATCCTACATTGACCTCATGGCCATTTGAGTATTGGTATCGATATAGTGGGTCCATCTATCCTTTTCTTCCAAGGGTCATGGTTCATCTTAGCGCCACTAGTTTTCCAAGTGGGCAGAAATCCCACTAGAGAGGTCAACTCGGATGTGCTCCAATTTTTTTAGGAACCATATGGTATATAGGTTTGGGGTGCCTCGATGAATTATATCAATAATAGATAGCATTTAAGAGCACCAAGATAAAAGCTTCACCAGAGACATAATATGGAGATACTCTACCATATACTATCCCAGGGCAAATGGCCTTGAAGCATTCAACAAAACTCTCATCTAGATACTAAAAAAAGACACTGTGATAACAACGATAGTGGCCTAAAATAGTTGAGCTTTGTGGGCATCTTTTACCATCTGAGAACTCCAACTCAATCTACCCCATTCTCCTTGTGTATTACCATTCTAGTTCAACTCCCATCACTAAGGATAGTAATGGGTAGTAAACTCACTGAATAGAATGCCAAGTTCGGGTTTGGAATAGAGATGCCTACGAAAAACCTCAAGTTATACAAAAGATGATTCAAGATCACAACAAACTAGTCTAGCTTTTCAAGTAGAGAGCTTATTTTAGACCAACCAAAATGGGAGTTAAGTTTAAAACTACTTGGGAAGGCCCTTTTATCATAGAGGCCTACCAAGGAGGATCTTTCAACTTATTGATTGTAAAGGGAACACCCAATGCTTCCAATTAATGGGCTTTATTTGAAGAAATACTACCCATAAAATAATGTTTGAAAAATTATCATAAAAATTCTTTTAATTCATCAAAATATTCTCTTATCAAGCATTGTTTGCTTGTTTTAATCTTCCATGATGTGTTTAGGGTGTGTAGAGAACCCGAGGCATCCTATCCTCTTTACAACATGAACACAAATTAAACATGATTCCCCAACACTATTAGAGTAGGTGGAGACCCAAGATGCATCCTATTTTGACTAGCATGACCAAGTTAGGTGTAAGATAACCTGCATCCTTTCTTAGTGGGATCACAAGCTACCATTTAAACAACTTTTAAGAATGTTTTTTGGGATAGGTGTAAAGAACCCAAGCGCATCCATCCTCTTTAAACACAAACACAAACAAAATATATCTTTTTCTAGCTATTTTGATGTGGGAAAGCCTCCATGGCACTCACTCATTAGCTCTAGGTGTACATGCTACCCTAGTGTGCCACCCCAATGATTATTTATCGGCGGATGTGATTCCCCATGCTTTCTTCACGACTTGACCATTGTGTACAAGCGTTGTTAGTTTGGTAGGCATCACTGCGCTACTACCTCATGTTGGCTCTATTTAAGAAGATGTAAGTCTACGGTTTCTTCTTACTAGCCATCATAATTTGACTAGGTTGAGTATATTTGAGGCTTGGATAAGTTCCCTGGCATTCACTTAGTATTCACCCAATTCTATAACTTACGAACATAGACTATCTTGATGGGTTTATAGAGGATGTGAGTATGGGATGCTTTCTTCTAAACTAATTATCGCGATGGGCACCTTAGGTTGGTTGATGTTCACTATCGATAGTGACTCACCCATTGGGTACTCCACTCTTGGCATATGTGAGTCGTGCTTTCTCTTTTGGTGCCCACTACTTATAGATATTATCTTCTTCAGGGTTTTGGATAAATCCCTTAGTGGCCCCTCCCTTGCGGGCACTCTACTTGGATTACATCCTTTCATCTAGACACTACCTAGGTTACTTTTGGATTCAATAGTCCCCTTTCCTAGTAGCCACCCTATGGTTGGAGAATTTATTCAGATGCTTGTGATTCTCTCATGGTTCAAGAATTTAGGTCTAGGCGATATAAGCTCCTTCTTAGTATGATCCCTCAAACCAACATGAGGCCCAAACAAAATAAACAAAAAAAAATTTATTCACTTGTGGATTTGGAATTCAAGTTTTTTGACAAGACATCCTATCTTTAAGGTAGTGTCAGAACTCCCTATAGAAATTGTCTAACTACACTTGAGTTGAGATAAGTCCCCAGGTCGGCACTCTCTCTGTAGTCGTCCTTAGGTCGGGCTCAATCTATTTTTCGATAAATATATTACCCTGATAATCATTTTGCTTTGGAAGATGTAAGCCTACTATGCATTCTTTTTTAGCATGACTGAACAGATATAGCCTTTTTGGCATGTTACTTTGCTAATGTATCTCCATAGTGGTCTTTTATTTAGGAAATATGTGAGTCACTTTGCTTTCTTCCTTGGATTAACCACTTTTGAAAGGCACACCTTTGGTTGGATAGTTCTCCCAGGAACTACTCTCTTTTGATCACTAAATCTGAGGTAGATCAAGGCTAACATGGTGCCAACTCAGTGGACTCCATCATAAACTGATGGGATCCATCAAATATAATTAAGAAATGAAATTAATTTTTACCATCTTTGAGCTTATTTAAGTCCCCTAGATGCATTCACTGGTAATTGACAAGGTTGGGTTCAACATTGCCGCCACAGATCACCCGGCCCTACTTTGTAAGATGTATGTCTACTAAGCTTTCTTCCTAGTACATCCGTTGTACACCTAATGGCACCCTTTGGTTGAATAGTCCTATTATGTGGTTAGTAGACTACCCCTTTGGATTGGTAAATCTGAAGTAGACCAAGGCCAATATGGCTCCTACTTGCGTCCGCCGCCCAACATTATCCATCTTAAAATCCAAAATTAAAATAAAATCTAAGTCAAATTAAAAAATCAAATCAATCAACTTCTCCTTGCGAGATGCAAAATCAACCAACCTCCCAGTGAGTCAAATCAAATAAATCAAATCAACTCAATCCTTCTTGGCGATTCAAAATCAACAAACCTCCCCTAGTGGAGTCAAATCAAATAAATCAAATCAATCATCATCTCCTCATTGAGATGCAATTCTTTCCAATCTCCCTAGTGGAGTCAATTCAATCCAACCTGAACCTATTCCCTTGGTGGAAGGTTCATCTTTATCCCGATGGATTCCAAATTTTAATCCCCAATGGATTTCATAACCTCTCATCCACCAATGGATGACTTGAACTGCTTCCCCAGTGGAAGGTTCATACACTATCCCTATTGGATTCCCCTTGCTCTCTTATGTTTTTGACATGAGTAGAGTCACATTGTAATAAGATCTTGATTCCTTCTGCACCTCGAGTTTAGGAGTAGATCATTTCTGTTAGTGCTTGTGATCGTTTAGCATTGTTGATCATCTCGGTCAACACCAATAAGTGTGGTGTACCTTGTGTCACCACACATATTGCACCCTTTGTTGACCTCACTTTTAGAGTGAGCTTTCAACTTCTCCATCCTCGACATAAGGACTCCTCTAAACACTAAGAGTTCCTTAGTCTTAAGACACTTCTAGTGATTAGGTGAACACTTAACCTAACCTTAGAGACGTAGAAGAGTTAGCCATAGGAATAGGTTATGCCATAGGGGTATTAGGAAGATTTTCCTACCCTATAGCTTAAACCTAATCCTTGCTTCCTTCTTTCAAACCAAACATCAAATTCAAATCTCAAAGCAATTCCAACTCAATTGATTTTCTCAAATTATGAATTAATTCCAAATCAAATCTTAAATCAATTTCAACTCAATTGATTTTCTCAAATCATGAAATAATTCCAAATCAAATCTTAAATCAATTCCAACTCAATTGATTTTCTCAAATCATGAATCAATTCCAAATCAAATCTTAAATAAATTCTAACTCAATTGATTTTCTCAAATCATGAATCAACTTCAAAGTCAAATCTTAAATCAATTTTAACTCGATTAATTTTCTCAAATCATAAATCAATTCCAAAACTAAAATCATGAATCAATTTAAAATAATTGAAACCCATTATCAATTCCAATTCCAAAATCTTTCTTAAGCCTTTTTGATCTCATCTTATGGACTTAGTTCAAATCAAATCCAAATCACTCCAAACTCAAAATATTTTCTCATAACCCATTTAAATTTCAATTATATTCACAAATATGAATGAAATATAAATTCAAATAACCAAAACTAAATTCAAATTCAAATCTATACCCTTTCAAGTCAAATTCTTGAACTTAACCAAATCATTCTCGAATCAATCCAAACCTTTGTATTTTCTCTTAAAACAATCATTCCTTCAATCACATGCCCAAACATAAACATAAACTAGAATCATCAAACCCAAATCAAACCCATGTTCATCCTTTGAACTTGGAATTGTGAAATGAATCAAAACCCATTTGACTCCAAATCACTTGCAATTGGATTTAAATTTCAATCATAAGTCCATATGTGAGCTCAACCAAACTTGAATTAAGTCTTGATCAAGCCAATTGACCCACTTAGACTCACTTGACTCAAAGTGACCTAAAGGACCTTTTTGAGCCAAATTCTAATCAACCTAAATTGGATTGAACTAAGCCCATCTAAGCCTCACATTGTGAGCAACAATCATCCAAGGATGATTAATCACTCAAATTGGGTCAAACCAAGTCAAACTTAGCCTTTGACCAAGTTAAAACTTAGCCCAAATGAAACCTAAACTAGCCAAAATCCACCATATGCCAAATTGATTGAAACCATTGATCTAAACTAGTTCATAATTAATGATTAAACTTGACCAAGCCATCAATTGGGCCAAATCAAGCCTAATTGGCCACTTGACCTAAGTTGACCCAAGTTGACCTAAAAAGTCAAAAATGGGTCAAATCTGGATCTAAGCCAAATTTATTGCAATCAACAGGTCAAATTCATTCTGAATTGATTATTGAACTTGACCAAAGCTTCCATTGGCCAACTAGACCCAACCTAGCCCAATTGACCATGAACCCAACTTGACCTAAAAAGTCAAATCAACATAAAATCAAACCTAACCAAAATTGATTAAAACCAAAGATTGCAATACATTTGAAATGATTAGTTAAGCCTAAACCAACCCATGACTTCACACAATTGGGTCAAATTGGTCAAATTGGTCAACTTGACCCATTTGACCTAAATGAAACCAAAACCAAATATAAACCAAATTGAACCAAACCAATGATACCCATAAATGATCATTTGAACTTGACCTAACCCATGGTTTGACCCAATTTGACCAATTGGTCAACCTAACCCAAATTGACCTAACTTGATGTAAATGGGTCAAATTGAACCAATTCAAACTAAATGAACTCCAAATCACTTGAAATTTGGTCCAACCCATTTTGAATCAAAATCTGCCCAAATAAAATCAAGGCTAAATGACCACTTTACCCTAGGTCAAATGATATCTTATGACCAAATTAACTTAGAATTTGGTCATATTCTTTCTTGAGACCACTTAGCATCCTCCTAGTGGTCCACATGGACACTAAGGAGGGTGGTGAACATGACCCAATCACCTTGGGTCAGCCATGACCCAACCCAAGGCCAAACTGACCCCTCCAATGGGAATTAAGACTTGGAATCACTAATTCACTCACCTAGCACATGGGAACTCATTCTCCTTCCCTCCACTACCTAAAATGAATCACATGGAGTGTATAATAGCCAAAACTAATCAATCAATCTCAGCAATTGAGCTAAAATTGCATTTCTAGTCTTCACTATCTGATCCAAGGAGGGGGAGATATACCCCTCATTCCCACCAAACCATCTTGAATGGTAGCTCTAGGAATCTAAACCAACCATTCCTAAGCTTCCCAAAGCCATTTCCAAGCTACCTTAACTTCTCCTTCTCGATTTTGCTTAAAGCCAAAATGGGAGATGAAGGGAAAGAACTCATCCAATTCTCCACCAAACCTAAATTAATCTTGCAAGCACCATCATGGGACTTCGTCAACCTTAATCAAGTTATTTCCTAACTAATAGAAGAAGGAGAACTTTGATCAAAGCAGCCATTGAAGAGGAGCTTGATCAACTGAGCCATCCACTTCAAATCAAAGCTTGATACCTTCAACAGGGCTTCAAATCTACTAGATGAAGCTATCTCCTCTGTTGGAAATGCCGGTGATAGCCTCCGATGAGGTATTGCTCAAAATTGATCCTAAGATAAAAATTGCTTGGTCCCTTGTGAATAGAATTATAATCCCATTGAATCTTGATTGTTGGATACCTTGCTTATGCTCCTCTGAGGGTGTGGGGTGCGTTTGAACTCCACCCTAGCTCAGGTGAGCTTGGATCGGCGAGATGACATCGTCTCTCTTGCTATTTGGGAAGAGATACATCACACACCGTCCATTCTGCATGATTGGAATGAACAGTTGTAATTAAATCATGATAGATCTCCCTATAATTTAAGACTAAACTGTGGAATTAAATGTGACCGTCTGATCTTAGATCGGATGGCCCATGGAGAAAGAGCATCCGTCGCTCGCTGACTCAACCATGGATGTGACAACTTAAATAACATATCCCATCGCACCATGTGGAAAGCGCACCACGTCAGCCGCCATATGGCCCGATGGGATTAGGTGGGTCAGTCGCCACATGGCCTGACAGGATTAATTAACCTATTAAATAGTGATAAATTAATTAATCAAGTTTGTTAATCATCATGAAATAGTGCATGGACTTAGGGAATGAGATTAGGATTTATTTTCCAAATCTTTTCTTCTAAGTTTATTCCATTTGGATAAATACTTAATTAATTTTAATTGATTAATGATTTAATCACTTCATTAAATGGCTTAATTAAATAAACTCAAAACCAAATTATTCTAGAACTTAATCATTTTAATCTTGGGTAGATTCTTAGGTGTTCAATAACCTGAGGCTTCAAAGGAAATTGTAATCAAACTACATGTGTAGGATGGTTATGAAAGTATTTAATTAAACTCTTTAGCTTAATTAATCAATAATTATGAGCCAATTGCATTAGGCTCCTTTATTTCTTAAGTGAATTGCTGATTTAAATTCCATGTGGTTGCATATCATATGTTGGCTCATAATTACTTGTTTAATTATGTTAAGGTGGTGTAGGTAAGGGGTAATTAATGGATTTAACTCAGACCTTAGCCTGAACAAAACATAAAATCAATATAATTGTTGTAAAATTAAACTAAACTAATTCACACATAGGGGTGATGGGTTAGGACCAACAAACTCTTTTCACATTTCCTAAGTCAAATAAAATTCATAAATAAGAATCTCCTTAAAGAATTTTTGATTCACTTTAAATGATCTTATTTTATATGATTGTCTTTAGGAATTAATTAAGGTGAATGAAGCCATATGCTAACATCACTTTATTTCTTTCCAAGCATGATAAATGTTGTTTTCCATATGAAATCATGCATTCATATCTTTTTTAAAAAAATAATTAAATAAAATGTTTTCTTTTATGTCTAATTGCATGTTTTGGCTAAAGTTAAGAATATGAGTGGCTATTATCACTATTAAACCAAAAATTATCTTTCAAAACTTATAAATTAAACATTATGAATGAAGTGATACTACTTATAAGTACTTATAAGCTGACATGTGATTATAGCATGAGATGTGTTTATATTTGCTTTCTTCTCTTCTCTTAACATGGATTTGAATAGGATTTACAAAGTGTATAGTTCATTTGAAAAGAACATAACACTTGCTTAAATATATTCATATGTATTCCTATGTTATGACTTAAGAAGGATCCTCACATTACACATGTAAATTATACAACCAAATCAAACAAACAAAGATCTTTTGCATGATTTCTCATCCATTTGTTTCTTTTTGTACAAATACATGTATTTAAGAAAAGTGGTATATTAGTATGGACATCCAGGTCAAGGCTTTAAGTAGCCCCAAGTAGGTCTTGTATGCCCTGGTGTAGAAAAAATAATGGCATTACTCTCTTTTATACATGTGGATGTTCTTTATGTTAATGGATAAAGAATCCCTCCTTTCTACATAATAAAGAAATACATTCATAGAATATCCAAGTTTCTAAATCATATCTCTTATTCATCATCAAGGTGTGCTAAAATTTGTATTGCAGGTATAGTTATGCTTAAGATTTATTTATATGCATGGTATACATGGTGGAAAGAAATAAATGGTTGTGTGTTATGTGATAGTACATCACCTTAATTAATCCTAAGATGCATTTCTTATTGAATAGGGCTATTTAGAGTAAATCTAAACTTAGGGTTAATTAAAACACATAATAAAACATCATTAAAGAAAAGTCATTAATGAATCTAAGGTAGGGATGAAAGAGAAGTTCTCTTCTCTTTTCTTTTACAACATTTAGTAATTAAATGTAGATTCATTCAAACCAAATCAAATCACCAACTAAAATTGACAAATAAACTAAATCATTTAAACTAAAGCCGCCTTCTAAGTTAATCCCCTCACACTTAGGAAATCTCAACCTTAAAGCCTTACTAGGACATGCCACACAAGCCTTAAATGACACACACATTAGGCTAAGTCACCATTTCTAGTTTTATGTTAGGGCAGTGCATGGTTTGATGCCTGATTTTATTTTGTGATGTAATGTTTTAAACTGGATTTTAGGGTGCATGAGCATAGACTGAATGATAAGGCGATTTTAGCTAATCATGTCTTTTTTAGGGGTTGTGCTTAAGGGGCACTGTAATAAAAATATAAATGGTTTTGCTGTGCAGGTTGCTTATACCCCTATGCATGATCCATACTAGGACAGGTGGACTTGGTTACTCGTGTGTGGTGTGCAAAGTCCACAAATTATTCATAGAACTACTTGGCTTGTGTGGTATATTTAGCTAATCTCTATTTTGTAGGTTTAGTTATATTTATCATTCTTATTTTAATGTAAATTTTGCAATTAAGATTTGGAATGAATGTTATGGGGGATTAAGGTGAACATTGGTCATAAGACCATGTCTTATGTACCATGTGAAACTGGAGCAAACTACATCCCAAGTCAAATCAAAAAAAAGAAGAAAGAAATGAAAAAAATGAAGAAATGAAAATGAAGACATGAAGAAATGAAGAAATGAAGAATGAAGACCCCCATAACATGAATTCCTTCTAAATTACAATTATTCATTTATAATCCGGGTTGTATAAGGGTAGAGTTCAGCTACCTTTTTTTCAGGTTTGTGCGGTGGAGCACGACCACATCGACCTCTTATTCTTTTGAGCTGATTTTATAAATTGATTGATGCTTTGTTTACGATTGTGCAATTAGGATGGCATGATTTCCCTAGTTTCATAATTACTTGATGGTTGTTGAATGGCCTGGATGTGATTAGACTCTTAGGAAAACATACATTTTCTATCCAATTAATCAACTAAAAATTAAATAACTCATAACCTCACCTAAAATTCCTAAGACATAAATCAAGATAATAAAAGCTTAGCAACCCCTTAGCTCGATGTTGTATGTCTCACATCGCATAAAACATATTTGCTTCACTCTTACTTAATGGAGGGCTTCCACCTTTGCTAAGAGAAAATGACCTTTAAGAGCCATGGTGGAAACACACCTCCTTCTTTCTAATTTTGGCCCATGATCAATTTTCTCATGCATTAGGGATAGGAAATCTCATAGCATGTGTCAAATAAAAATATCCAAAAATGAAAATAAAACTTAACAAATTTTGCATTAGATTAAGTCATGAGTTCATTCCCTTCATGATCTAGTCTCTTAGGGAGTGAGTTTAAGGACTTAGTCTCCTATCAAAATAAATAATAGCTTAGCCATCTTGCAAAGCATAAGACTTGCCTACATGTTTTTGAAATCGTAGGAGGAGTTAGTTGGCAGCCACCTCTAGGCGGTTGTATGTCCAACAGTCGCGTGATTTATTCTCTCTTATAGAGATAAACCATATACCCATTTTACCTTAGATTTAGTTCATGCCTTGGCCCTCACCAAAGCTCCCTAGATTTAGGATCCAAGGTTACTATTTCTCTTTGCGGGCTACAAGCATAAATCCTCACCTCTTAGGCATTTGCATGATCTTGTGTTGTGGAATTGTAAGCCTTAGATTCCTAATAAAAATTCAACTCAAACATATAATCTTTCTCAAATTTTTAAAATATAAAGCCCAATCATAGGATAATTTGGAATGCTCACTAGGTTTCCAAGTATCATGAGCATCCCCTACTCATCTCCCTTTGGTTTCAATAATGACTCCCTCCTTTTGAACAATCCCACTTGATTTTCCCATCTTTAAGGTTTTTGGGTTTATGGTTTAGGCTTAGGGTTTAGGGTCTTAGGGTTTAGGGTTTAGGGTTTATGGTTTATGATCTAGGATTTAGGGTTTAGTATTTAGGATTTTGGATCTAGGTTTAGTGTTTTAGGGATTAGGTTTATGGTTTATGGTAGGTTTAGGGTTTAGGGTGTGTAGGGTTAGTTATAGTTAGGTTTAGGTTTTTTTTTAAAGAAGTAAATCGATGGTTTAGGTTTATTTAGTTTATTTTATTTAAATGAGATTATTTTATTTTTATTTCTATTTAGTTTAATTTATTTATTTTATGTTTATTTATTTTGTTTAGGTTTTTATTTTAGTTTATTTTAGGTTTGATTTATTTTTAGTTGAGTTTTATTTTTATTTTACTTTTAAAGTTTAAGTTTTACATTTTATTTTTTTTTAGGTTTAGGTTTTGGCTTTTTAAATTTTTTTCAAAGTTTTGTTCAGGTTTATATTTAGGTTTTATTTTGTAGCTTAAGTTTAGGTTTATTTTTAGTTCATTTTATTTTATTTAGTTCAAGTTTAGGTTTAAGTTTAGTTTATTTTAGGTTTATGTTTAGGTTTTATATATTTTTGTTTTGATTTAGCTTTATTTTATTTTGTTTGTTTTATTTTTATTTTAAGTTTAGGTTTTTTTTTAGTTTAGGGTTTAGGTTTTATTTTTATTTTTTTTTAGGTTTATTTTTTAAGTCGAGATTTTTATTTTATTTTTATTTTAGGTTTTTTTTATTTTTAATTTACGTTTATTTTTTATTTTATTTTACATTTAGTTTTTATTTTATTTAAGTTTTTATTCTTAAATTAATTTTATTTATTTAGTTTAGTTTAGGTTTTTATTTATTTTATTTTAGTTTATTTTTGATTTTATTTGATTTATTTTTATTTGATTTATTTTTAGGTTTAGTTTAAGTTTAGTTTAGGTTTTATCCCATTTTATTTTTTGTTTATTTAGGTTAGTTTATTGATTTAATTTATTAAGGTTTAGTTTAGGTTTAAGTTTAGTTTTAGGGTTTAGGGTTTAGGTCAGGGCACAGGATTTAGGGTTTAGGGTTTAAGAGGGCAGGGCCCAGGGTTAGGGCCTGGGGTTTAGTCTGGTTAGATGTTAATGGTTTAGTTTAGGGTCAGTGCCTGGGTAGTAGTTTAGGAGTTTAGGGCCCATGATTTGGGTTAGGTCCATAGGGTGATCAGGGTTGTGGCCTGGGGCCCAGGTTGTGGCTCAGTTTTAGAGTAGGTTGGGCTCAGGGTCCAGGGTTTAGGAGTGGTAGTCAGGAGGGAGGGAGGGCCAGGGAGTTTCAGATGGGTTATTGGTAGGGTTTAGTTTAGTGTGGAGTTTAGGGCCTGAGAGTTTAGTTTATAAGGTATATAGGGTCAGGTCATTTAGGGAGTTTAGGTTTATGGTTTAAGGTGGGAGTTTAGGGTATGGTATTAGGGTGAGTTTAGGAGAGTCTAGTTATCAGTGTTTAGTTAACATTTAGGTTTAGGGTTTAAGATAAGAATAGGGTTTTAAAACCATGCAAAAAGGTGTTTAGGTTTATTTATTTATTTATATTTTAATTTTATTTATTTTAATTTTATTTAGGTTTATTATTATTTTAGTTTGTTTATTTAGGTTTATTTATTTTAGTTTGTTTTTTATTTTTAGTTTTAAGTGTAGGTTTATGCATTTTAGTTTAGTTTTATTTTTATTTATTTTTTTAGTTTAGTTTATTTTTTTTTTTTATTTTAGGTTTAGGTTTTTCTTTAGGTTTAGGTATTTATTTTAGGTTTATTTTTAGGTTTAATTTTCTTTAGTTTAGTTTATTTTAGTTTAGGTTTTCGTTTATTTTATTTTTATTTTAGGTTTAGGATTTTTTTGCTTAGGGTTTAGGTTTTATTTATTTATTTATTTTTAGATTTCATTTGTAGGTTTATTTTTAGGTTTAAGTTTCATTTAATTTTATTTTATTTTATTTTATGTTTAATTTATATTTATTTTATGTTTAGTTTTATTTTATTTAGGTTTTGTTTTTTTATTTTTAGTTTAATTTAGGTCTTTATTTATTTTATTTTATTTTGGTTTTTATTTATTTTATTTTATTTTTATGTTTAGGTTTAGGTTGAGGTCTTAGTTTAGGTTTTTATTTTATTTTATTTTATTTAAGTTTAGGTTTTTTATTTATTTTATTTTAGGTTTTATTTAGTTTAGGTTTTTAGGTTTTTATAGGGTTTAGCTTTAGGTTTGGGGTTTGGGGTTTAGGGATTAGAGTTTAGGTTTGTAGGTTTTAGGGTTTAGGGTTTACGATTTAGGGTTTAGGGTTTAGGGTTTTAAGGTTTCAGATTTAGGGTTTATGGTTTAGGGTTGTAGGTTTAGGGATTAGGGTTTACGGTTAGGGTTTATTTAGTTTATTTTTTATTTTACTTTATTTTATTTTTTATCTTTATTTAGGTTTATTTTTATCTAGTTTAGTTTATTTATTTTAGTTTTGGTTTTTTATTTTAATTTTTGATTTCATCAACCAAGTAACATACCAAGTTTTCTATGACATAAGCAACGACATAGATAAAAAAATTTACACATATAGAAAAACCAAAACCCTAGATAATTAGAACCGTCTTTACTATAAAGACACCATTCCATAAGCAATACATCAATCAGCTGTTCTTCAGTGCCTCTAGTTCCCATCTGAACCACCTCGCCTCTCGAGTAGCTGGATCCACCATCAAATCCCCGATCTCTCCCTCTGCCACCACCACGCTGTAACCTCCATTGCTCCTTCCACCTCCATAACAACCACTGCTCCAACCACCACCTCCATATCCACTAGCACCTCCAGATCCCCCACCACAACTACGATAACCGCTGCCTCTTCCTTCGCCTCCACCGCTAGATCTAGACTGAGCCTGGTTGATGGTGATGTTCTTACCGTCAAGGTTCTGCCGATTCTTAGGGTTTAGGTTTACTATGTTTTAGGATTTAAGTTTATTTTTTAATTTATTTAGTTACTTTAGGTTTAGGTTTAGGGTTTGTGGTTTATGGTTAGTTTAGCTTTAAGCTTTTAGATTTAGGCTTTAGGTTTTAGGCTTTATCCTTAGGGTTTAAGGTTAGGGTTTAGGGTTTAAGGTTTTAAGGTTTAGGATTTTAAGGTCTGGGTTTAGGTTGGGGTTTAGGGTTTTGGGTTTAGGTTCAGTCAGCTTTAGGTTGGGGTGGTTTGTGTTAGTTTAGTTTGCTTTAGTTTAGGGTTTAGGGTTTTTTATGGTTTAGTGTTTAGGATTTGTGTTAGTTTAGGATTTAGGGTTTTAGGTTTGGGTTTAGGGTTAGTTTAGGGTTTAGGGTTTTCTTTTAAAATTAAGCAAACTAGTTTATTTTTTTTTTTTATTTAATTTAATTCATTTTTTATTTTTTTTTAAGTCTATTTTTTATTTTTATTTAGTTTAGTTTATTTATTTAATTTAGGTTTTTTATTTTAGTTTCTTTTTTAAGTTTAGGTTTAGGTTTTAGTTTTTATTTTAGGTTTAAGTTTAGGTTTTTATTTTAGTATTATTTTTAGGTTTTATTTTTTAATTTAGATTTAAACTTATTTGAGTTTTATAATATTTTATTTTATTTTATTTAGGTTTGGTTTATGTTTAGTTTATTTTAGGTTTAAGTTTAGGTTTTATTTATTTTAGTTTAGTTTATTTTATTTTAGGTTTAGGTTTTTTTTGTTTATTTTAGTTTTATTTTAGGTTTAGATTTTTTTTTTAATTTAGGGATTAGGTTTTATTTTCATTTTATTTAGGTTTATCTTTTAGGTTTAGGTTTTATTTATTTTTTATTTTTTATTAGGTTTATTTATTTTATTTTATGTTTAGTTTTATTTAGGTTTTATTCTTGAGTTTATTTTATATTTTATTTAATTTATGTTTATTTATTTTATTTTAGTTTATTTTATTTAATCTTTTTTAGGTTTAGGTTTAATTTTTATTTTATTTTATTTATTATTATTATTAGGTTTTATTTAGCAGGGGTTTTAGGTTTTAGGGCTTAGGGTGGTAAGTAGCTTGAGTTAATTTAGGGTTTAGGGTTTAGTCTTTAAGTTTAGGGTTTAGGGTTTAGGGTTTAGTGTGTGGGTAGGGTTTATGGTAGGGTTTAAGATTTTGGGTTTAGGGTTTAGGGTTAGGGTTTAAAGTTTAGGATCTGGTTTGGGTTTATGGTAGGCTTTAGGGTAGGGTTTAGGGTAGGTAGGATTTAGGGATTAAAGTTTAGAGGTTTTTTTTTAAAATCAAACCAATAGGCTTAGGTTTATTTAGTTTATTTTTTATTTATTTTGGTTTATTTATTTATTATTTTTATTTAGTTTAGTTTATTTATTTTAGTTTATTTATTTTAATTTAGGTTTTTTATTTTAGTTTATTTTTTAGGTTTAGGATTAGGTTTCTGCATAACTTTTGTTTAGTTTTATTTTTATTTTAGTTTTTGGGTTTAGGTTTTATTTTTTACTTTTAGGTTTAGGTTTAGGTTTATATTTTATTTTTTGAGGTTAAGGTTTTAGGTTTTTATTTTAGGTTTATTTTTAGCTTTTATATTTTAGTTTAGGTTTAGGTTTACTTTTAGTTATTTTATTTTATTTAAAGTTTAGGTTTAGGTTTAGGTTAGTTTTATTTTAGGTTTAGGTTTAGGTTTTATTTTAGTTTAATTTATTTTGTTTAGGCTTTGGTTTATTTTATTTTTATTTTAGGTTTAGGTTTTAGTTTAGGGTTTATGTTTTATTTTTTATTTATTTTTAGGTTAATTTTTTAAATTTAGATTTTTAATTTTATTTTTATTTTATTTTATTTTAGGTTTATTTTATTTTTTTTTATTTTACATTTAGTTTTTTATTTTATTTAGGTTTTATTATTTTTATGTTAGTTTTTTTTGTTTGTTTAGTTTATGTTTTTATTTATTATATTTTAGTTTAGTTTTTAATTTTTATTTTATTATATTTTTACGTTTGGGTTTTGGTTTAGGTTTAGGTTTTAGTTTATATTTTTATTTTATTTTATTTTATTATTTTATTTAGGTTTAGGTTTTTTTTATTTATTTTATTTTTTAGTTTTATTTTGTTTAGGTTTAGGTTTTTAGGTTTTTAAGGTTTATGGTTTAGGGTTTAGTGATTGGGATTTAGGGTTTAAGGTTTAGGGTTGTAGGTTTAGGGTTTTATTTTTAATTTTTTGGGAAAAGAAGAAATTTTATTACCAAAAAGAAAAGGAAATGATGACCTTAAAGGGGATAAAACTCAAAGACTACTGCTCAAGGAGGTACAAAAGGACCTAAAGAGAAAAATCTCCTAACTAATATAAAAGATAGCAAAAAGCAAAAGGAAAAACTAAGAAAAGAACATCAACATCACAGAATCCCTAAGCAGTTAACAATCCATCTGAAGAGACATAAGAACCAGCGAAGGAAACCTGCAAGAAAAAAAAGCTAAAGCAAAGATAAACACAAATAAAAGAAAATAAACAAAGATAAAGAGAAAGGAAAGAAAAGCCAAATAAAAGGCTCAGGCTCAATCATAAAAATTAGAAGGGGCGACAAAAAATTGTGAGCAGCCATACTAAAGGAGGTTACTACAAATATTACTACTAACCAACAAAAAATATTTAACATCCTAGCCATCATAGCCAATAAACCTCATAAAGGCGGTTCTACAATTTTATTGTTTGCTTAATTAAGGAAATCAATTGATTAAGCCTAAATCACTCTCTTAATTTAATTAGTGATAATTAATGAATAATGATTTGATTAATTATTTAAGTCTAATTACATCTATGGAATAATAAGGGAACTTAGGAAATATAATGGGATATTTTTCCTAATTCATTTCCTAGATTTCTTCACTTTTTAAAATTATTAATTGATGATTAATGAGGTAATTAATTACTTAATTAACTTCTAAAACAAAAATCAGAGCCTAATTGAGTATTTAAAATGACTTAAGGATTAAGGATTGAGGCCTTATTCTTTATCCTTCTCCTTAAATTAATTTCATCATCCTAATCAAAATGTAATCAAAGAATCGAATCAACTAATTAACAAGTTTGATTTAACTCAATCTAAAATCCACTTCACACCAAAGCAACCCTTAATTGATCTTGGGTAGCTCTTTGGGTGTTCAATAACCCAAGATGAGAGATAATGAAATTATGGTTAGCTCATATGTATGAGAAAACCATAAAAGTAGTTATGTGAGATCCATTAATCATAATTAACTATTAATCATAAGCCAATTACATTAGGCCCCTTTCATTTCTTAGGAGCATTACAAATTTACTTTTCATATGGTTGCATATCAATTGGCTTATTATTAATTAGTTAATTAACTTAAGGTGATATAGGTAAGGGTTAATTAATTCACTTAATTCACACCTTAACCTAATCAAAATATAAAATCAACCTAAATATTCATCATTAAACCAAATTAATTCACACATGGGGAATTGGATTAGGATCAGCAAACCTCTTTCATATTTCCTAAATCAAATCAAACTCAAGATTAAAAATGTCTTTAAAGAGCTTTGGTTTATCTTAAATAGCCTTGTTTAATATGATTATCCTTAGGAATTAATTATGATGAATGAGATCATGTTCTTATATTCCTTTATTTATTTCTAATCATGTTAAATATTGCTTGCCATGTGAAATCATGCATTCATTTCTTTTAAAACTAATTAAATGAAATGGTTTCTTCTACGTCAAATTGCATGTGTTGACTTAAATTAAAAATAGGCGTGGCTATTACTACTATTAAATCAAAAGCTATTTTTAAAATCCCATAAATCAAGTATAATATATGAAGTCATATTAATTATAAGTATATATAAGTTTGCATGTGGTGATAATATAAGATATGAAATATAAAGTTCTCTTTCCTTATCTTACATGGATTCATATAGGATTTAAAAATGTAAATTTCATTTCAAAAGAACACAACATTTGTCTAAATCTATTCATATGCACCTCCATGCTAAGACTTCAAAAGAATTTTATATCACATATGTAAATCATTCAATCAAATCAAATGTGACCTCTTGCATGGCTTCTTGCTCTTGTGGCTTTTTTGTACATTCACTTGTATTTGAGAAAAGTGGCATATTAGTCTAGACACCTTGGGGCTGCGAGACTTTAAGTAGCCCTAAGTAGGTATTGTACCTTACACCCCTAGTGCAAAATAATGGCACCTTACTCACTTAAAACTCTTATACATATGGATGTGTCATATAACCAATGAATAAGAAACATGAATCAAGTAAATTAAAAATGCAACTTTTGCAAGAGTTTACCTATCCTTATAGTTGCTTATATATCTACATATATCTAAGAAAAGTGGTATATTAGTCTGGACACCACGGGGCTACAAGGCTTTAAGTAGCCTAAGTAGGTCTTGTACCTTACGCCCCTGGTGAAGAATAATGGTATCATACTCACTTAAAAATTTTATACATGTGAATGTGTATCTAACTAATGGATGAAAAATCCCTCCTTTTCTATTAAAAAGACATGCATCTTACATTCATCACTTAAGTGTGCTAAGACATGCATTATATGTAAAGGTATGCTTAGGACTTAATCATATGCAAGATAAACATGATGGAAAGAAATGAATGAATATGTGTTATGTGATGGTAATTCATTCTAATTAATCCTAAGATGTCTTTCTTATTAAACTAGGTCATTTAGAGTGAACCTAAACTCAGGATTAATCAAAACATGTAATAACCCACTCACTAAAGGAAATTGATTAATTAACTTACTTTAGAAGTGACTTAAGGTAAAGATGAAAAAGGGGTTTCCTCTCATTCTTCTCTTTATAACACTTAGTTGTTTTGTTGGTCAAATGAAACAAAAAAAAATATTAAGTAAAATCTTTAAATTAATTAAATCATTTAAAGAGAAATCAACCCTTCATAAATTAAATCCTCCACACTTAGCAAAATTATAACTCTAAAAAACCTAGTTAGGACATACCACAAGCCTTGATGCACACACTTTAGACTAAGTTACCACTTCTAGATTTATTGTATGGTTTGATGTATGCTTGTTTTGTGATGTGTTGTTGTAGACTGGATGTTAGGGTGTATGTGCATAGTGGGATGTTAGGCCATTGTTAGCCTAATCATGTTTTTCTGAGGGGTCATGCTTAAGGGTCCTTTGTAATAAAATATAAATATTTATGTTGTGCGGGTTGCTTATCCCTAAGCATAGCCCAAGTTAGGATAGGTGGGCTTGGTTACCCATGTGTGGGGTGTTAAGTCCAAATTATTCATATAATCTTGGGTTGTATGGTGTGTTTAGCTAACACTTATTTTGCGTGTAGCTAGATTTACTTTTCCTTCTTTTAATGTAATTTTGCATTAGGATTAGGATAAGTGTTATGGGGGATTAGAATGAGCATTGGTTATAAGACCAAGTCTTATGTACTATGTGATGCCTTTGGAGCAAGCACATCCAAATCAAGACAAAAGTAAGAAAGAAATGGAGCAAATCAAATGAAGAGATGAAAGAAGAAAAAAGTAAAGAAAAAAAAGAATGAAGAATGAAAACCCCATAACATCCAAAGATAATAATTGCAATTATTATTTCATTATACCGGGATGTATAAGGGTAGAGCTTGGCTACCCACATTTTTTTCAGGTTATACGATGGTACCCAATTGCATCAGCCTTTTATTCTTTGTGATAGCTTTATAAAATTGGTTGATGTTTTGTTTACCTTGTACATTAGAAAAAACATACATCTTCATAGTTTATTTATTATTGGTGATTGTTGTATGGCCTAGATGCGATTAGGCTCCAAGGATACAAATTAATTTTTCTACCCAAACTAACAATTCATAAATAAATCTCTAAAAAAACTTATAACCTCATGTAAAAGCCTAAGCATTAAATCAAGATAATAAAATATTTAGTAACCCATTAGCTGGATGTTGTATGTTTAATATCATGCATAATCATCTTATTTCACTCTTATTAAGAGAGGGCTTCCATCTTTGCCATATAGAAATGGGCTTAACATTTAAGGGCCTATGATGGAAGAATAACTCTTTCTATTTTTATTTGGCCCATAATCAACTTCTCATGCATTTAGGCATACAAAATCCTATAGCCTCTATCAAAATAAAGAGTCCTAGATTAAGTAAAATTTAATAAGAATTTGCATTAAGTCATTATTCATACCCCTCATGCTCTAGTCTCTTAGGGAGTGGGTTTAAGGACTTAATTTATTTTCTAAATAAATAAAGCTAACCATCTTGCAAAAGCATATGACCATGGTTTTAAAATATAGGAGGAGGTGTTGCCACTCCAGTGATTATAAGTCCAACGGTCGGGTGGTTTACTCTCTCTTGTGAGATAAACCATATACTTTCACCATAGATTTGGGTCATGCTTTGGACTTCACCAAAGCTCCATAGATTTAGGATCGTCATTTCCCCTTGGGCTATAGGCATAAATCCTCACCTATTAGGCACCTAATCTTGTGTTGTTAGAGTATAAGTCTAGCTTTCTAATAAAATTCTAACTCAAACATGTAATTTCTCCTCAAAATCAAATATAAAAGCACAACCATAGATAGATTGGAATGCTCACTATGCTTCCTAGTATCATGAGCATTCCCTACTCATCTCCTTTGGCTTCGATAATAAATTTCTCCTTTCGATCTATCCCATTTGATCTTCCAAATATAATTGATTTATTGATAATCCTATCTTTGAATTCTTTAGAGACAATAATTATCTACTTTAATTGAGAGTATTCTTAAGGAACTCACCTTTCTTAGGATGTAATTAACTATAGGGGCTTGCTCTCATAGGGAACTTTAGAACCCAATTTAAATAAACCCTACTTTATTCATCCATGTAAAATAGGGAAAAATCTCTTGTATAGTCAAAGACCCATCTTGCCTTAGAAGTCTTTATTAGGTGATTAGGTCCATTGTAGTTAGTGACTTCTACCTTTTAAGATAGTACACTATTCCTTGATGTGAACTTGATCACTTCAATAAGTACATCCTCGATCTGCATGGTGTCCCCTTACATATACATAAATAGATATAAAAAATAAACACCACAATATGTCACACATTAAAATTATGGGGAGAGAGTAATTGATACTATGTGATTCAAAAGTTTCTCACAATCAATTTGGTTTCATGCTAGATCTACTATGGATGTATACATTTCTTAAGAGGTTTGATGGAGAAGTATAAAGAAAGCAAGGAGGATCTACATATGATTTTATTGATTTAGAAAGCTTATGACAAAGTTTCAAAAGATGTTCTTTGGAGAGTTCTAGAAAAAAAAGAGTTAATATTGGTTATATTTAAGTCATTAAGGATATGTATACTAGAGCAGTTACTTGTGTCCAAACACAAGGAGGATTAAAAAAAAATTTTCTATTTCAGTTGAATTACATCAAGGATCAACTTCAAGCCCTTATCTTTTTTGCTTTAGTTATGGTTTTTCTTACTAGGCATTTATAAGAAGATGTACCTTTGTGAATGCTTTTTCCTGATGTCATTCTTCTTATTGATAAGACTAGAGATGGAGTCCAGTAGAAACTTGAATTATGGAGGTTAACCTTAGTGTCTAAAGGTTTTCATTTAAGTAGATCTAAAATTGAATATATGGAGTGTAACTTTAGTTGTAGAAGTTATAGTGGTAGTGTTGTGACATTAGGTGAACAAGTCATTAAAAGAGTGAGTGATTGGATATTTAGGCTCTATTGTTCAAAATGATGGTGAAATAGATGGAGATGTTATTAGTAGAATTCAAGTTGGATGGTTGAAGTGGAGGAATGCATCTGGCCTATTGTGTGATAGAAAAGTTCCACTTAAACTTAAGGAAAAATTTTATAAGATCGTGGTAAGACCTGCAATGATTTACAGTGCAGAATGTTGGCCAATAAAAGAGAACCATGAGACTAAGTTAAGTGTTGTGGAGATGAGGATGCTCAGGTGGATGAGTGGCTTTACTCTTAGAGATAAAATGTGAAATAAGTATGTTAGGGAAAAAGTTGGAGTAGCTCTAATGGCAGATAAGATTATAGAGAGTCACCTTAGATGGTTTGGCCACATAAAGTGTCGGTTGTCCAATGACCCGATTAGGAGAGTAGATACATTAGATTTGCCTTATGTTAAAAGGTAGAGGTAGACCTAAATAAACATTCTTATGATGTATAAAAAATGACCTTAGTATACTTGAATTAAATGAGAATTTGACACATAATACAAGATGATGGATTCATGTAGCCAACCCAAGTTAGTTAACGACTTGTTGTTGTTGTTGTTGTAGTAGTAGTAGGTTTTTTTATTTTTAGTTTAATTTAGGTTTTATTTATTTTATTTTAGTCTAGTTTTATTTTTATTTTATTTTCTTTTTTTAGGTTTTAGGTTTTATATGTTTTATTTTAATTTATTTTTTATTTTATTTTGGTTTAGGTTTTTTATTTATTTTATTTTTTAGGTTTTATTTAGTTTAGGTTTAGGTTTTACCTTTTAGGGTTTATGGTTTAGGAGTTAGTTAGGGTATAAGGTTTAGGGTTTGGTTTAGGTTTAGGGTTTAGGGTTTAGGGTTTGAAGTTTAGGTTTAGGGTTTAGGGTTTAGGGTTTAGGGATTGGGATTTTCTAGGGTTTAGGCTTTATGGTTTAGGTTTAGTTTTAGGGTTTTGGTTTAGGTTTTAGGTCTACGGTTCAGGTTTTAGTTTAAGGATTAGGGTTTTTGGTATTTTTTTTAACATAGAACAAATTTAGATTCAACATTTCTTCTTTTCGATTTCATCAACCAAGTAAAGCACCCAGTTCTCTAAGGCACAAGCAATGATATAGATAAAAAATGAGCACGCATAGAGCAAATTAAATTCCCTAGATAACTAGAACTGTCTCTAATGTAAAGACAGTTCCATAAGAGTCAGTCGGTCTTTTTCTAGTTCCCATCGAACCACCCGGCCTCTCAGTAGTGGGATCCACCATCATATTTCCCCACCACCACCATGTAACCTTCATCGCTCTTACCACCTCCATAACCACCACTGCTCCAACCACCACCTCCATATCCAACCTCAGATCCCCCCACTATGATGCCACCACCTCACCTTGGCTCCACTACTAGATCTAGGCTGGTTGATGATGTTTACATAAGGTTATGCCCATTCTTAGGGTTTAGGTTTATTAGGCTTTAGGGTTTAGGTTTATATTTAAATTTATTTAGTTACTTAGGTTTAGCATTAGGTTTTGCAGTTTAGGGTTAGGGTTTAGGGTTTAGGGTTTAGGGTTTAGGGTTTAGGGTTTAGGGTTTAGGTTTAAGGTTTAGGTTTAGGGTTTAGGGTTTTAGGGTTTAGGGTTTAGGTTTAGTTAGTTTAGGTTTAGTTTAAGTTTAGTTTATAGGTTTAGGGCTTGTTTAGGGTTTAGGGTTTAGTTTAGGGTTTAGTTTAGGTTAGGGTTTAGGTTTTAAGGTTTAGGTTTAGTTTAGGTTTTAAGGTTAGGGTTTAGTTTAGTTTTTGGGTTTAGGTTTAGGTTTAAGTTTATTTATTTTATTTTATATTTTATTTTTTATTTATTTAGTTTATTTATTTTTTATTTATTTATTTTAGTTTATTTTTTAGTTTAAGTTTATATTTATCTTTTAGTTTAATTTTTCTTATTATTTTAATTTTAGGTTTATATTTTATTTTTAGGTTTTGGTTTAGGTTTTATTTTATTTTTTTAGCTTTAGGTTTTAGGTTTTTATTTTAGGTTTATTTTTAGGTTTTATTTTTTAGTTTAGGTTTATCTTTAGTTTATTTTATTTTATTTTGTTTAGGTTGAGGTTTAGTTTTAGTTTATTTTAGATTTAGGTTTAGGTTTTATTTATTTTAGTTTAGGTTTATGTTTATTTTATTATTAATTTAGGTTTAGGGTTTTTTTTAGTTTAGGGTTTAGGTTTTATTTTTTATTTATTTTTAGTTTTTATTTTTAGGTTTATTTTTTAGGTTTAAGTTTTTATATAGTTTTTATTTTATTTTAGGTTTATTTTATTTTTTATTTTAGGTTAAGTTTTTATTTTATTTAGGTTTTTTATTTTTTAGTTTAGTTTAGGTTTTTATTTACATTATTTTAGTTTTTTATTTTCTTTTTAGGTCTTTACTTAGGTTTAGGTTTTAGTTTATGTTTTATTTTATTTTATTTTATTTATTTTATTTTGGTTTAGGTTTTTTTATTTATTTTATTTTAGGTTTTATTTAGTTTAGGTTTAGGTTTTTAGCTTTTTAGGGTTTATGGTTTAGGTTTTAAGGTTAGTTTAGGGTTTAGGGTTTGGGGTTTAGTGTTTAGAGTTTAGGGTTTAGAATTTCTTTTTTTTCTTTTGAGGGGTGGGGGTTTATTATTTAGGTTTAAGTTTAGTGTTTAGGTTTATGGTTTTGCATTTAGGGTTTAGGTTTTAGGTTTATGGTTTAGGTTTTAGTTTAGGGTTTAGTTTTTTGGTTTTTTAATAGAGAACAAATTGATTCAACATTTATTCATTTTGATTTCATCAACCAAACACACCAAGTTTTCTAAGACATAAGTGGCGACATAGACAAAAAATGAGCATGCATAGAGAAAATCAAAAACCTTAGATAACTAAAACCATCTCTACTGTATGGACACAGTTCTATAGGCAGTAGATCGGATCGATCGTTATTAAGTTTCTATAGTTCCCATCAGAACCACCCAGGGCCTTTCGAGTTACGGGATACACCAGGAATTCCATATCCATCAGCACCTCTAGATCCCCCACCTCCATTGCCATAATCACTACCTTTGGCTTCACCTCCACCACCAGACCTAGATTGAGCATGGTTGACGGTGATGTTCTGACTGTCAAGGTTATGTCCATTCTTAGGGTTTAGGTTTAGTTTTAGGTTTATTAGGTTTTAGAGTTTTGGTTTTTTTTAATTTATTTAGTTACTTTAGGTTTAGTTTTAGGGTTTGGGGTTTATGGTTTAGGGTTAGGGTTTAGGGTTTAGGGTTTATGGTTTAGGGTTTAGGGTTTTAGGTTTTATGATTTAGGGTTTAGGGTTATAGGGTTTATGATTTTTGGGTTTAGGGTTTAGGTTGGGGTTTAGGGTTTAGGGTTGTAGCTTTTAGGTTTATTTTAGGGATTACGTTTAGGATTTATGTTTTAGGGATTTTGTTTTAAAAAAAATAAGTATACCATTAGGTTTAGGTTTATTTAGTTTATTTTTTATTCATTTTAGTTTATTTTATTTTGTATTTTTATTTAAGTTTATTTTTTTATTTTTATTTAGTTTGGTTTAATTATTTTAGTTTATGTTTTTATTTTATTTTATTTTTTATTTTAATTTGGTTTAGGTTTTTTTTATTTATTTTATTTTTAGATTTGGTTTAGTTTAGGTTTAGGTTTTTTTCTTTTTAGGGTTTAGGGTTTAGGTTTTAGGGTTTGGGGTTTACGATTTATGGTTTCTATTTTTTTTTTAGGGTTTAGGGTTTAAGGTTTTATGATTTAGGGTTTAGGGTTTAGGGTATAAGTTTTAGGTTTAGGGTTCAGGATTTAGTTTAGGGTTTTTTTTTAATTTAACAGAGAATAAATTTAGATTCAACATTTCTTCTTTTCGATTTGATCAACCAAGTAACACACAAAGTTTTCTAAGATAGAAGTGATGACATAGATCAAAAATGAGCACGCTTAGAGCAATTCAAAAACTCCAGGTAACTAGAATCGTCTCTATTGTAAAGACACAATTCCATAAGCAACATATCAGATCAGTCATTCTTCAATTTCTCCAGTTCCAATCAGAACAACTCGGGCCTCTCGAGTAGTGGTATCCACCATCATGTCCATGATCTCTCCCTCCGCCACCACCACGGCTGTAACCTCCATTACTTCTCCCGCGTCCATAGCCACCACTGCTCCGACCACAACCTCCATATCCACCATCACCTCTAAATACCCCACCTTCATTGCGATAACGACTCATTCCTCCACCACAAGATCTGATCTTGTTTGGTGATGTTCTACCATCAAGGTTGCCCATTCTTAGGGTTTAGGTTTAGGTTTATTAGGTATTAGGATTTAAGTTTAATTTTAAATTTATTTAGATATTTTAGGTTTAGGTTTAGGGTTTGCGGTTTAGGGTTCAGGGTTAGGGTTTAGGGTTTAGGGTTTAGGGTTTTAGTGTTTATGCCTTTAGGATTTAGGGTTTTTTTTTTAAATTAAGTAAACCAGCAGGTTTAGTTTTATTTAGAATATTTAGTTTATTTTTTATTTATTTTAGATTATTTTAATTTTAATTTTTTTGTTTAGTTTAATTATTTTAGGTTTATTTATTTTAGTTTATTTTTTAGGTTTAGGTTTATTTTTTATTTGAGTTTTATTTTTATTTTATTTTTTAGAATTATGTTTTATTTTTTATTTTTAGGTTTAGGTTTAGGTTTTATTTTATTTTTTTAGGTTTAAGTTTTAGGTTTTTATTTTAGGTTTATTTTTAGGTTCTATATTTAATGTAGGTTTAGGTTTATTTTTACTTTATTTTATTTTATTTAGTTTAGGTTTAGGTTTAGGTTTAGTTTATTTTAGGATTAGGTTTAGGTTTTATTTATTTTAGTTTATGTTTAGGTTTATTTTCTTTTGTTTATTTTATTTTTATTTTAGGATTTGTTTTTTTAGTTAAGCGTTTAGGTTTTATTTTTTATTTATTTTTAGGTTTTAATTTAAAGTTTATTTTTAGGTTTAGGTTTAATTTAGTTTTATTTTATTTTATATTAGGTTTATTTTATTTTTTAGTTTTATGTTTAATTTTATTTTATTTAGGTTTTTTTTCTTAGGTTTATTTTATTTTTTAGTTTAATTTAAGTTTTTATTTATTTTATTTTAGTTTATTTTTATTAGTTTATTTTATTTTTTTAGTTTAGGTTTAGGTTATAGTTTAGGTTTTTATTTTATTTTATTGTTTTATTTTATTTAAGTTTAGGTTTTTTTATTTTTTTTATTTTTTTTTGGTTTTATTTAGTTTAAGTTTTGGCTTTTATGTTTTTAAGGTTTAGGGTTTAGGGTATAGGGTTTAAGGTTTGGTTTTAGTGTTTAGGGTTTAGGGTTTAATGTTTACCCTTTAGGGTTTGGGGTTTATGGTTTATGGGTTAGGGGTTTAGATTAGGATTAGGTTAGGGTTCTTAGGGTTTAAAATTAAGTTTAGGGTTTAGGGTTTAGGGTTTAGGATTTAGGGTTTAGGATTTAGGCTTTAGAGTTTAGGGTTTTTAAAGTTTAGGGTTTATGGTTTAGGGTTTAAGGTTAGTTTAGGCTTTAGGTTTAGGGTTTAAAGTTAGTTTAGGGTTTAGGGTTTAGGGTTTAGGGCTGGGGTTAGGGTTAGGGTTTAGGGTTTAGCGTTTAGGGTCTAGGGTTAGTTTAGGGTTTAGGGTTTTATGGTTTAGGGTTTAGGGTTAGTTTTATGGTTTTGGGTTTTTTTAAGTTAAGTAAATTAGTAGGTTTAGGTTTATTTAGTTTATTTTTTATTTATTTTAATTTATTTTATTTATTATTTTATTTAGGTTTATCTTTTATTTTTATTTAGTTTAGTTTATTTAGTTTAGGTTTATTTATTTTAGTTTCTATTTTAGGTTTAGGTTTAGGTTTATGTTTATTTTTTAGTTTAGTTTTATTTTTATTTTTCTATGTTTAGGCTTTATTTTTTATTTTTAGGTTTAGGTTTAGGTTTTTATTTTATTTTCTTAGGTTCACATTTTAGGTTTATTTTAGGTTTTTTTGTTAGTTTAGGTTTAGGTCTATTTTTGTTTATTTTATTTTATTTAGTTTAGGGTTTATGTTTAGTTTATTTTAGGTTTAGGTTTGGGTTTTATTTATTTTAGTTTGGGTTTATGTTCATTTTAGGTTTAGATTTTTTTTTGTTTAGGGTTTAGGTTTTATTTTTTATTTTTTTTTATTTTTTATTTTTTTTATTTTTTATTTTTGGATTTATCATTTAGGTTTAGGTTTTTATTTAGTTTTTATTTTATTTAGGGTTTTGTGCCACCATCCTTCAAGATTTTTGATGGTGAGAACCCACAATAACTCATTGCACACACTTTAGTTGCAACACCGTGGCGAGCCTCCTCTTCCGCCTTTTCGTTAGTAGTCTCTAAGGTGTTGCATTTGG